>OX637589.1:3402351-4602351 GCA_951800085.1 Comarum palustre
GGAAGCTCCGAAAAATAATCCGAAAATACCGGGAGACTCGTGTCGACACGTACTATGACATCGAGTCATTAAATGAGGATTTGAAGAATTTAGAAAAACTTGAAAATGAACGTGGTCGTTCACCCGTGAAGTTACCGAGTACGACTTAAACCTGAGTAACTAGTCAATAACCACGGTAAAAACATTCGGGGTCTCACAAACGCAATGTCGGTAAGTATAAACATTTCACAATTAATATTATGTATTAAATTGTTGATTTATGAAAAACTAAACTAATAAACATTTTAATGCAGGTGTGATTTGACGTTCCCCAGCACTTGAGGAACACCTGGACGGACGTTGTGCATGGGGGAAGGTACGTTGGAAAGTTAATGAAAAAATAAAATTATATGTGTAATTAATAATATTTATAATTTTTTGTGGTATCTGTAGGTACAAAGAGTGGAATAACAAGTTACGGACCCACTGGACTACGCATGGGAACGAAAGTTCTGGTACCCCCCTTGAGTTCCAGCTCAGGGAGTACGAGTGATATTGGCTTCTGATATCAGAATTTAACAACCCTCATAAACAGGTAATTAAAAATAATAATTTCTTATATTTTTATTAATTAGTATGTTTTAAAATATTTTACTAATTTCTTTTTTTCTTTGTAGGCCGTTTCCCGGGCGAACGCTCAGAACCGGCAACGCAACACAAGGAACCATCATGCTGGTTCTAGACCTTTCGCATCGTTGATGGATGAGGCGGCCAGGGAACATCTAGAAGTCAACCGGTACGTCTATACATACGAGAAGACATATCCTGACGCCCAAGAGGATATTGTAAGTCGTTTTACGTTTTCAATTTTTTTAAAATTATATTTATATATATTTCAAAATGATTATTTTTTCCTATCCAATTAGGCGAGAGTGAGGCAGACTAGTGACGAGGTGATGACTGCTATAGTGAGGGAGACATGGCCAGACACGCAAGAGGAAGACATGTCTGAAGCCATGTCTCAGATCGACACTTCGGATCTCAGGGTTGGGGCGAGGATCATGGGCACATCATTCCCACAGCGAGGAAATAACTTCTACTGTCGGGGTCTAGGAAAGAAGGGCAATGGGGTACTAAAGACCACTCCCGGATTTCAAAAAAAGGCAGCCTCGACCTGCAGCAGAACGACTCAGCTAGAGGCGGAAGTTCAGATGCTACGGGAACACCAAGCCGCTTTACAAGAGTATAATGCGGCAGTATATGCAACCCAGCAGGCACATCAGTAGTTGATGTTCCAGTACTTGCAAGAGTTTTCAGCTGCCCAGCTTCATGGACTTCTAGCTCCACCCATTCCTACGCCTTTTCCCCTACCTCAGCCGCCGCAACCTCCTCTTGGCGCTGATATAAATTTAGATGATATAGATTTTATATAGTTTTATAGTTTATGAACAATTTATAAATTAATAATTTAATGCAAAACGTTTAGACTACTTTTGATGGTGTACGTTGTTGGTTATATGAAATTGTTTGTGTAATTTGCAACTTGCTTGAATGGTAATTTAGAAATTTTGTGGGTTTTTAGTATAAAACGTACTATAGCCGACGAAATTTACAATAATTCGTCGGCTATAGTATTTTATTTTATTTTTTTCAACGTTTAGCTGACGAAATATGGCTTAATTCGTCGGCTATAGTAGTATTTAGCCAACGAAATATACTATATTTCGTCGGCTATATTATTTAAATTTTTAATTTTTCTTTTAAATATTTAACCAACGATTTATAGTAAATTTTGTCGGCTATAGTGTTTTAAATTGGCTGACGAAATATTTATAGTTGGTCGGCCAAAGTCTTAGGTTGAGGCCGACGACAATTTATTTCATCGGCTTTAGTCTTACTTTAGCCGACGAAAAATATAAAAATAAGTCGTCGGCTAAGTGTTACAGTATAGCCGACGACCACTTTTATTTCGTCCGCTAAAGTCATAGCCGACGAGACTTTGCCGACGACATCTTAGCCGAAGAAAATTTTTCGTCGGCCAAACTACTGATTCCGGTAGTGGTGGTTCGTGGATCATAGACGTACCGATACTGTCCCAACTTAACCACCTTAAATGTGTTGAGTTTTAATCACAAAAGGTCTCGGTAGAATTAAGAATGATCCACCCACTTATAATTATATTTTATTTCACTTTTCTGATGTGGGATCTATTACTGTCTAATACTTCCAACACGCCCCCTCACATGCAACCTGACTTAAAGTCTGCACGTGAAATGAATTGGGACAGAACAAACCAAAGGACACTTGGTGACAATCCAATTGGAACTTTCTGATAATAAGCGTGGTCTGTTGATCATCGATGTACCAATACTGTCTTAACTTAACTATCTTTAAAGTGTTGAGTTTTAATTATAAAATACTTCGGTACAACTACGAATGATCCACTCATTTATAAATTATATTTTATTTATCACTTTTCTAATGTGAGATATATTACTCTCCAATACTTCCAACAACACATCAGGTCCGGACCTAAAATTTTCAGACTTGAGTCGAACTTTTAAAAATAGACCCTTAAACTATAGTATTTATTCAAATTTATTTTCTCTTTTCAAAAAAATCATGAATAAAAGCTATAAATTCAAAATCTAACAACATAATACATTAAAAAAATTTATACTTATTTACACTACGCATTTTTTCTAAAATAGTAACTAATGATTGTAATATAATACTTGTTTTTTACTAAACAAATGTGATCACACAATGAAAAAAGAAAATTTTAGGCTCATAAAGGTTCAGGACCTTGAGTCTATCGACTTTTAAGACTCTATTCAGGTACGGGTCTGCAACACATGTACATGGCTGACCCTTGGAAATTTAAGGGCCCGTGCGAGAATAAAAATTATGCTCGTGAGAGAAAATATCGAGAAAGCTGCTCCCGACCCTTATCAAGCAAGCCTCTCCAGAGCACCTCTACTAGAAAGATTCCTTGAGTCTTTTTGTCCACCAAAGCCCTATCCGTAGGCATTCCCCGCTGCTACTCACTAAAGCCCGACCCGTCGGCATTATCCGCTTCTACCTCACCAAAGCCTCATCCGTGAGCACTACCCACAGCTACTCACCAAGCCTCATCCGTGAGCGAACGGTCCACCACCGCTTCATAAAGCCCTATCCGTAGGCGAATACCCGCAAAAACCATTGTTGGAGTGAAAACTCTAGCAAATATCCCCGGTTTGTCAAGGAACCCTTTGGCGAACGTACTACACTCCTGATATTTTTAGCTCTGCTCAACTACACCGGTCTGAGTAGGAACGTCCACTTCGCAAGAGGAGGAGAAAAATCCTAGTTGCTCTTCAGCTAGGTCTAAGAAGAACCTGAATGCAGGTCTGACTAACGCCTGTACAACAATCGTTTGAAGAGAAGTCAGAAGACGAAAGCGCATCAATATCAAGGTTGTACCAGACTCATAGATACTGACACGCCCTCAAACTTGATTGTTCGAAGAAACATATTTTCACATATAAAGGGCTGACCCTTGAAAATTTAGGGGCTCGTGCGAGAATAAAAATTATGCCATTGAGAGAAAATATCGAGAAAGCTGCTCCCGACCCTTATCAATGCAGTATTAGACAGATTTTTTTCAACAGCAGCATTAAGACGGAGTTACGATTTGTCATTACGGTCGAGTTCTTCATTTTAAAAAGGAAATAGGTATGCTAATTTATTACACAATGTCAAGTCCTAACCACGTGTTTTAAAGCGGGTTGTAATACATTGCAAATAATTAAAAATTAAAAAACTGGTGGTAATAACAGTGAGAGATGAGAAATAGAGAAACAGTGAGATTGAGTGCCCCTCTCTCCCGGGTCGCGTGCGGTCGCACAGGAGCCGGCCCTGCGTACGTATATACCTTCCACTTACATATTAGTGATCAGCTGCTCATGATTGAACAAAATGAAGCTAGCAAGAGAAGATCATCGACTACTTAGGATATGGGGTCAAACGTGCAAATCAATCCAGTTCCTCATTTTTGACATTGTACAACTATGTATCAAGATGAACAAGTAGAAACAGGTCATGATTTTACAGATACCTAATTAGCTAGATTGCAGTAATGGAAGTCAAGACTGGTCTGTCATCAAAAATTGAAAGCTACTGATGACTGAGTGGTGCCTTCAAAAACTTCTGTTAATTAGAGCACACGGGTCAGATAGCATTTCGCTTTCGATTGAGTTAGGGTTTACTGTATCCGATATCATCAAACCGCATTTATTTTAAATTTCATTTCATCTCTGATATTTGAGTCAAAAGAAACAGAGGCTATGAATTGTGTGTTGTGTATTAAACTCCTTCAACAATGGGGTATTTATACAAGATACATATATTCCTAATAGGAAACTAATTAGTAGAGAATATTACAATAATCCTAATAATATTCACAATCCTAGTAACACATAGAGTGACTCATTCCAACACTCCCCCTCAAGTTGGTGCATACAGATCACAAATGCCCAACTTGCTAAGTGAGTCATGAAAAGCTTTACTTGAGAGAGCTTTTGTAAGGATATCAGCCAACTGCTCCTCAGTAGGGACAAAGGGAAAGTAAATAATCTGACCATCCAACTTCTTTTTAATGAAATTCCGATCTACTTCAACGTGCTTTGTGCGATCATGTTGAACAGGATTATGAGCAATCTCAATGGCAGCCTTATTATCACAATAAAGCGGCATAGCCTTCTTTTGCCGAAACCCCAAATCCCTCAACAGGTGTCTCAACCATAACATTTCACAAAGTCCTCGAGCCATGCCTCTATACTCTGCTTCTGCGCTAGACCGAGCAACCACATTCTGCTTTTTACTTTTCCAAGTGACTAAGTTACCACCGACAAAAGTGAAGTAACCTGAAGTAGACATGCGGTCTGTAATATTACCAGCCCAGTCTGCATCTGTGTATCCGGAAACATCTAAATGCCAATGTCTGGAGAAAACCAATCCCTTACCAGGAGCCGACTTCAAATATCGTAGAATACGAAACACAGCTTCCATATGAGCTTCATTGGGATTATGCATAAATTGACTCACCACACTAACTGCATATGCCAAATCAGGTCTAGTGTGTGACAAATAAATTAACCGCCCAACCAACCTTTGATATCTCGCTTTATTCGTGGGTATCTGATCCAAATACTCCGCCAACCGATGATTTTGCTCAATAGGAGTATCAGCAGGTTTACAATCAAGCATACCTGTTTCTGCTAACAAGTCTAAAACATACTTTCTCTGACTTAACACAATACAATCTTTCCCACGAGCAACTTCGATTCCCAAAAAATATTTCAAGCTACCCAAATCTTTCATCTCAAATTCAGAAGACAACTGACCTTGCAACCTTTTAATCTCCTCAAGGTCATCACCTGTCACAACCATGTCATCTACATAAATGATCAAAGCAGTCACCTTGCCACACCGATGTTTCAGAAACAAAGTATGATCAGAATTACTCTGCCGGTAACCAATTTCTTTCATAAACTTGGTGAATCGACCAAACCACGCTCTCGGAGACTGTTTCAAGCCGTAGAGACTCTTCTTCAATTTACAGACCACCTGCTCTCCTGTAGATGTTACATATCCTGGAGGCAAATCCATATAAACTTCTTCATTCAAATCACCATGCAAGAATGCATTCTTAACATCAAATTGTTGCAAAGGCCAATCAAGGTTAGCGGCTAACGAAAGAAGTACCCGAATGGTGTTAATCTTGGCTACCGGCGCAAACGTCTCATCATAATCCACCCCATACTTCTGAGTGTAGCCTTTAGCTACTAACCGTGCTTTATACCTGTCTACCGACCCATCCAAGTTATGTTTCACAGTGTACACCCATCTACAACCAACTGTTTTCTTTCCAAACGGTAACGGTACCAGCTCCCATGTACAATTTTTCTCGAGTGCATCCATCTCAACTTTCATTGCTTGCATCCACCTCTCATCGCGCATTGCATCCTGTACTTTACTAGGAAGTGATACAGAAGATAATTGATTCACAAATGCAGCATATGGTTTAGACCATCTATGAGTGGACACATAATTAGCAACAGGATACTTGACTTTTGCATTTAGTGTAGGTTCATAATGTTTGGGAGGCTGACCACGAGTTGTACGAGTGGGTAACTGTTTAGTAGATACAGAACTAGACAACGAAGAAGATTCAGAAATTACCTCGGGTAATTCACGAGCTGGAGAGACCTGTGAGGGAGTGGGGAAACTGTTCACAATGTGTCCTTGATCAAACAACGGTCGATCTGGATGGAAGATCTGGGAATTGCCCAACAGATCAACCTCAAACTGTTCTTGACTAGAAACCGGATTTATGCTATCACCAGTGACTCCCCGTGCTCTACCTTCACCAGAATGAGACAAATCGGTGCCCAGTTCTCTACCTTCACCGGAATCCGTGCTCTCTGACCGGTCGCTGTGGGTCGAACAGTTGCCGAGACGAGGGCGTCCGGTCGCCTGAGTGTCTGCCCGATCCAATTGCTCGGCCGTGCGTCTATGGGTCGTCGGAATCTCTGCCCGATCTAGCTGCTCAGCCGCGGGTCTATGGGTCAGTCGTCTCGGGTCAAGATCCAACTGCGCGGCTACGGGTCTGCTGCTTTCTCTCGGGTCGCCGGACGTCGGTGCATCGACGGACGCGTCATCGGAAGGGGATCGGCCTGTCTGTCGTGGACGGGCGGGTGCAGATGCTGACCAGTCCATAGAGGCAGAGTCAGTCGTGTTCAACTCAGTGTCTTTGTTTAACTCAATGTTTACCAATTCTGACCTTGTTTCCTCGACCGTGGGCTTTTCAGAGGGCCCACTGAACAAATCTTCGTAATAACATGTTTTCTCCCCCTGACAAGGAGTTGCGGGAGGTAGAAAATAACATATATCTTCGCTAAACGTGACATCCATGGTAGTATAGAACCTTTGAGATAGAGGGTGGTAACATTTGTAACCTTTCTGTTGAGAGCCATATCCGACAAAGACACACTTAAGAGCTCTAGCATCTAACTTTGTCGTCTGATTCTTATATAGATGAACATAAGCCACACAACCAAAGACACGAGCTGAGAGAGTATTTGATGATGGAATGGAGACATATTCAGACAAAACATCAAACGGAACACGACCTTGAAGAGGAACGGATGGAAGACGATTAATTAGATGTGACGCACACAACACTGCCTCTCCCCAAAGATACTTAGGCATGTTAGCACTTAAGAGGAGAGACCGAGCAATGTCCAAGAGATGCCGATTTTTCCGTCCACAAACCCCACCAAGTCAAACAGCGACAAGCGTGGCCCGTGGATCATCCTTGTACCGATACTGTCCCAACTTAACTACCTTTAAGGTGTTGGGTTTTAATCACAAAAGGCATCGGTACAATTAGGAATGATCAACCCACTTATTAGTTATATTTTTATTTGTCACTTTTCTGATGTGGGATCTCTCCTCTCCAACACTCCCCCTCACGTGCAACCTAACTTTTTAGGTCTGCACGTGAAACTGATTAAGAAGCTGAACCCGGGCCTCATGGTTAACCGAAAGAACTCCAAACTCCGAACCTCAAACTCCGAAAGAACTCCAAACCAACTTCAAACTCCAAACTCCGAAACAACTTCAACCAAACCAGAGCCATGACCTCTGAAAGAACGCACCTGAGCTCATGGTGAAGCAACTGGGGAGGGACCCGCTCTGATACCAAGTCAAAAGAAACAGAGGCTATGAATTGTGTGTTGTGTATTAAACTCCTTCAACAATGGGGTATTTATACAAGATACATATATTTCTAATAGGAAACTAATTAGTAGAGAATATTACAATAATCCTAATAATATTCACAATCCTAGTAACACATAGAGTGACTCATTTCAACAATTTGTTTTGTTATTATTAAAACCAACGGAGTATTTAATTATAAGTGCTAGAGGTGGTAAGTTCGTCTCATTGTAACATTTCAGTAATCTGTTTGATGATAGGAAAAACATATATATGTATATCGCTCCATTCTATCAACTTTGCAATCTTTGGTACACAACACCTAAATTATATCTGTTGGTTCAGTGTTGAATATATATTATTGTTCTTGATAAACAACAAGCAGCAGCACAAGAAACTATATCTTTGCTGGTCACTACTGATCTGTAGGGTGCACCAATGACATATTCAACAAGTACTCTTTAAACAAAGAGAGATGTACTTTGTCTTCTATATTGTGAGATCTAGCTAGCTCTGTATAGAAGAATCTCAGCATTGACATGTTTGATTAGAAATATATATAGTCCTGAATGCGTCCTGGTCGGCCCACAAATTTAGCCACGGAAACAATTGGCCTTTTGTTTAGGCCAAAGTATTATCATTCGGCGAATGCTTAAAAAGAGAGCCCAGTAGACCGATTCTTGCGGTCTACGTTATTATTAATATGTTTTCTTTCGATTGAAAGTCATGATTGGCAAGAATTTGTGGTTGCTTAAGGAATCTTTTGAAGATCCAAGAAGATTTGATATGCCTTGATCCGCAAGAAAGAACAAATCTTAGTGTTCACTATATAAGGGGTCAAGTTACAGAGACAAGAAACATCTCAACGATTCAATACAACTTTTGCACACTACAAAACAAGCCTCTCCGGAGCACCTCTACCAGAAAGATTTCTTGAGTCTTTTTGTCCACAAAAGCCCTATCCGTAGGCATTCCCCGCTGCTACTTACCAAAGCCCGACCCGTCGGCATTATCCGCTTCTGCCTCACCAAAACCTCATCCGTGAGCACTACCCGCAGCTACTCACCAAGCATGTACAACAATCGTTTGAAGAGAAGTCAGAAGGCGAACGCGCATCAATACCAAGGTTGTACCTGACCCATAGGTACTGACACGCCCTCAAGTTTGGTTGTTCGAAGAAACGCATTTTCATGCCGAACATCTTTAAGCACCCGTCTTCAAGAATATTTTAGTCTACCTTAGAGACGTGCCTGAGATATGGATAGAAAGCACAAGATATATGATCAACTATATTTCATATCCAAATCCACCTTAGCTTTTTAAAGTTCACATCTCAAGAGTTTGAAATTCTCGAACCATTATCGATCAATTCCTCGCGCACAATATGAAACCTGATCATCATCATGACATGAATGACCTTTTCATCGATTTGAATGGCAAAAACGGAAGTGATAAACATCGATCAAATATGGAGGACTGGTAACTTGGCCACCATTGAACGTGGAAGACCACAAAGCTAGCTAATTGGTAATGATCGACCTCCGCAGATATAGAGACCTAGCTAGCAGTTTGAATTGGTTTATCGTTCGATTCTCATAGTAGTTTAGTGGTAAGTTGACATCATTGCGTTTGTGCGTCTTAATAATTAGTTGTTGAAACCCAATTTCAACGATATTATGTGTGTCTTGTTCCAATCTCAACGCTGAACACAACGTGTTTTGTATAAATTAAAGATGGTAGAAGATACTAGAGGATCCAGTTGGGGAATAGAAAAGTAGAAGATTGAAGTACAACTATGAACTTGCATGACGATGATCTATAGAAATGAAGTTGACTAATGCAAATTAACAAAGCAACGACGACAAAACCACACAAGAAACTTAGTGGACAAATTGTTTTTTTATACGAACTTAGTGGACAAATTGTTGAGTAAAGCATATCATTAGACATTAGTTAACACGTGATTGAAAGTTGTCCCCGGCCTTTGCCTTGTGCCACTTGACTTGTAGTGTTGGAGTAGCCATGGATATGTCTACACCATCAAACATAACCATGACAAGACCCGACCACGACATACATCACGAAGCTCGTCATGCAAGCTACGTAATGACACTCAAAAGTCACCAATCCGACATCGGAAAGCTACATTGCCAACCTAACCAACATGCCTTCACGGAATACTACTAGGACTCTTGTCTCACATCAAAAACATGTAATAGGTGGGAGTCTCCCTCTCCTATAAAGGGAGACTCCTCGTTCTCATTGAGGGAGGATGAGATATGTAGACCATGACCGCTACTTGTAACACTCTGAGGTGCCGTTAAGGCGTCTCAACTCATAGTACATGTTAAGTGCAGGTAGCCATTTGCCCATAGATAGGGGGTGAACCACTATAAATCTTGTGTCTACTATCTCTATCCAGCTACATACGCATGCATAACACACGTAGATACATGTGTTTCCAGCACGCGTTCTTGCATGTACTTAACTAACAAAATTATCATCGTGAAAACCACATTTTTGTAAACGCTAGTCCGCTATAAATGAAACGGGTATTACCTAAGCTATTGTTCTTATGATGTGTTTTAAACTAGCTAAAAGCCTGAGTGATTTCATTTTGCCATAAAAATCTGGTGGATTTTTCACAAGTCACGCAATAACACTATAACAAACAAATGATTGACAAAAAATTTACGGTTGACAACGTCAACAACAAATGTGCCCCATCTGCATGGGAGATCGACTATTTGCCCCATCTACATATGGGAGATCGACAATATGCCCCATCTACATGGGAGAGCAACAATGAACCCCATCTATATGGGAGAACGACAATGTACCCCATCTACATGGGAGAACGACAATGTACCCCATCTACATGGGAGAGCAACACTGCCATGCCTTACACGGAAGAGACCAGCGCTCTCTATCCGTTGTAAGAAGCCTTACCTTCGTAAAGGGACCTACGATCTCTTCGACGCCGAAAGAAGCTCATACCTTACACGGAAGAGACTAGCACTCTCTATCTGCTGTAAGAGGCTTTACCACCGTAAAAAGACTCACAATCTCTTACCGTCGAAAGAAAGCAACGACATCCCCATACAAGCAACACAACACCGTTGATTTTCTCTTTTCGCCATAAGCAAACAACAACCTACCTCACCAACGTGAAAGAGCAACAAAAGGCGACATTCACCGCCACCATTTTTTCCCCACCAAAGTGAGAAAGTCGCAAAAGGCGAGACTAACCGCCTCCATTAACCAACAAGGACGAGATTGGACAAGACACAGCGTCCATTCAGCGAGCAGACAGGACCCACCCCGAGTTAAATCCTTTTAACCAGAAGTAAATCTTGCGGGGACCACCTCAAGGGAACTTCTTACCGAAACCCCCTTGAAATGGCCAACCCTTCCTACGTACCAACTCAGCACTTCCACGAGTATCTAACAACAATCCCTATCTCATGGAAGCATCCTGCTCTCTAACCTACTTAATTAGCTAAACCGGGTTAGTCAGAGCAATCTACTAAGGAGATTACCCTAAGGAAAATGTAGCAGCAACAGAATGATCGACTATGCCTCGACTCTTGTACGCGCTCGACCCCCTCTCAAGAACCCTGCATCACTGGGCATTTAAAAACGAAGGGCCCAGGGGAGAAACATTGAAAACTGTTAGAGTGAGTGGACGAAAATGAAATATAAAAACTCTACAATCCGCTAATGTTCTCCCAAAAATTTATTGATTTAAATATCATTTATACATGCCCACAAAATACTGAATTTCCCACAAATGCATGATAAGGTAAACAGATAAAGAATATGGGAAGAGAAAGTTCACAAAAATAATAAGTCTGACCTCTCAGACTAGGGTCGGAGCTAAGAGCTCTAGTAGCGCCATCACGCTATGCTAGCTAGATAAAATAATACGGTCAACCCTTATAATATCAACCTGACCTCTCAGGCTTGTCTGTCCTCTCAGACCAGGGTCGGAGCTAAGAGCTCTAGATAAAGTGATAACGGTCAACCCTTATAATATCAACCTGACCTCTCAGGCTTGTCTGTCCTCTCAGACCAGGGTCGGAGCTAAGAGCTCTAGATAAAATGATAACGGTCAACCCTCATAGTGCACTACGTAGTTTGCCTGACCTCTCAGGCTAGGGTCGGAGCTAAGAGCTCTAGTAGCGCCCTCACGCTACTCTAGCTAGCATATTCATTGGTCAACCCTTATAATATAAATTCATAACAATACTTTACTCAAATTCTCTTCCCAAAACAAATAAGTAAAACAATTCCTTATCATATATGCATAAATCCAATTTCCAATGAAGTCTCGGGTTCAATTCCATTCGAAGGACGGGCCATCCCCGTTTATAACCATTTTCAGAAAGAAATAGAAAATTGGAGTAATAATGGTAAATACGTTTAAGCATAACAATCAATACCTCAAACATAATAAAGAAAATCTTTAACCGAGGTTCCCGCTAAACTTTATCCAAATAACACATCCAAGAACCCGAGAAAAATATAATTCTCGAAAACAATCATAAAAACCATGCAATTAAAATCAATAATTAAGGCATGCATTCATTTAAAATAATATGTCCACTCACAGTACTATTGCGACCTTCCCGCTCGGAAAGCTCCTCGAGCGAAACCCTCGAACTAACCGCGTAGTCGAGCCCGTCTCACGTTCAACCAGATACTGTACAAACAACCCAATACATTAGTCATTTCATCGTTGACTTGGTCTTTTCCTAGTTTGACCCCGTGTTGACCAATTTCCTTTTTATGACACTTTAACCTTTTTGACTTCCTTTAATAATTCACTTGACATTAGGTTCACACATAGTAATTTGTGGAATTACTATGGACACCCATTCAACCACTTCACCAATACCTTAGGAGTCCTTAAAATACTTCTTAGAACTTATCCGGCAATAATCGATGGTCGGAATAATATTTAATTATCCGCCAATAATACTAAACTAGAAAATTCCAAAACCTAACCAAAACTCCTCCAAAAATTACCAAATTTTAACCATAGACTCCTCACAATATGTACTAATTAATGAGCATGAAAAACAGCCCAAAAAGTGGCGGCACCGCCGCCGGCAGAAATTCCGGCGACCTCGGATCGCCACCAAATTTTACCAGTAGCTTCGTCTCATCATTTGGGACAACTTTCTAGTTCAACTCGAAGGCCAATTCGGCCTCTAACTAGGTCAAAAACTCGATGAACAGTAACCCGAAATAAATCCAATTTGAAACTTCAATCCTTCAATTCTTCCTACACACTTCGAATCAAGCTACCAAATTCTAGGGGATTATAGTACTCCTAAAACCCATCCTATCCATATAAAGAACTCAACAAATGGTGATCTAGGGAGGGAGAAATCAGATCAAGAACAAACACTGTACACTTGAAGAACAAACCGGAATTTCTCCCGATTTACGGCGAGTTAGGTCGGAAAGCTTACCTAGGAATGAAGTAGACTTGGAGGCCGAGCTTTTGGGACCGGTGCGGCGGCCTGGGGTGGCCGGACGGCGGCGCGGTGGCGGCCGAAAGCTCCGGCAGCGTTTCCGTCGGGGAAGAGGAGAGACAAGCCGGGTGAAAAATCTGATTTTTCACCCCGGTAACTCCTATATATAGCCGTTCTACCGCATAGTAACTTTATACTTTTGTTCATAACTTTCTCATACGAACTCCGATTTGAGCATGCTACGTGTCCACGAACTCGTAACGACGCCCTCTACAACTTTCAAGAAGGAAATTTTCCCAAATTCTTGACTTAACAAAAAGTCAATTTTACGATCATTGTACGGTTAAACGGTCACTTTAAATGGTAAAAGACCAAAGTAACCAACCGTAATATAATCCTAGGATCGGGATGTGACAATTCTCCCCACCTTATAAAAATTTCGTCCTCGAAATTTCTATACTCGAAGTCCAACACAGTGGGGGATAGTACCACTTAAAATAATAATATTGTTATCCAATATCAACTCCTTTCTGAGAACTCTTCTGAGACGCCTCACGAAAAGCATTGTCAAAACCCTAAACACCTGCCCTTTACGATCAACATCCTTACTGATCCTCCTTATAAGCCAATTTCCAGTACTAACCAGAAGTCTAAACAGATAAGGTGTAAGGAAATAAGCTTATTTACGTAACATGAACATACGTGACACTAGGCATCCATTAAACTCCAAGGATACCCAACATAATCCTCAAACTTATGTAACCTTGTCACATGTCACATCTAGCCAACGTAGAAGCCCTTCCTACGTGGATGATAACCTCCAATACTTTCTCTTTTTCTGACACCCGACCACTTTTCTCAGGTCAAAACTAAACCGTCTGAAGTCTTACCGTGGATCACAATGATTTTCTCTTGAATCATTGATCAACTGAATCACCAAATTCTTACTGTACTCCATCTCATTTATGAGGTGGAATACGACACTGCCTATGCTGATCCACCATCTATAATCCTCGCGAAAATCACTATTGTTTTTCACCAAAAGATGATAAATTCTGTCACACGCTGAAAACATCATTTGGCAACAATTCCCTGTGGCCTAAACCAGATTATAACCATATCCTTAAAAAAATCCAACTGCACAACACAACAACTTCGACCAGTAACCAACCTCATACCCCTTCTCATTTAATCAAACAACACCAACCATTAACCTACCAACCGCAGGTGACGTCGTCACAATACCTCTATTAACATCCTGATTCAATAACCCCTCGCTTGCCGCGAGTAAAATTCCTTTAAGAGTACTTGTATTCTTTTGTTGAACTTTAAACATTAGCTCACACATTCCCTATGCAGGAACCGATTACCACGCCTGAGGAGTAGGGTCCGATGTCACTAATGGATTTAAATCTTCCGATATCAATATACAACGTGGGGTCCAAAACCCATGACAACAAATCCACCAGAAAACCATGACGACTTGTGTTACACGAACCATCACCTCATTTGAACAAGGCTCCCTGATCTGGTTTACGCTTTCTAAAAACCATTCTGTCAAGTTGTCCTGTTGTAAAGTAATTGTCTTCCCTTACTCTATCCTTACTCAAACCACTTGCACACACAGGACATGAATTGCCATGACTTTTTAGCGTAAAGCCTAACACCATAGCCTTAAGTCAGGGAGATACAAGTCTCCAGACGTCGAGATCCCACAATACTTACTCCTCGCATGAAGACAAATTGTCAGGCTACACACTGCTCACGTAACTATTCTGACAACACAAATCCGGACCTTTTTACTCACAAGCCAAACATAAAATCGCTAGCTCAATTATCACCTCATGGAACTACAGCGTACTTTACCACGGTAATACCTCACCGTACTACTCATAGGTGAGGTACCACTGACCTCCCCATCTCTTACTTTAACCTGAAATGACGCATAGTGCAGAACTTGCACTTCAACCATAACTGTGCGTCTAATAAACTTTATCCGCATCACAAACTGGAATAGACTTACCATTAAAAAGAATCTCAGAGCCTTACCCGCTCAACAAGGTTATTCCATTCCCAGATGCCTCCATTACCACATTGTCTGGTAATAACCGACAACTTTGGACATTTAACCAGATCGAACATCTTCATAGAGTTTAGTGCCACTGGTGCACACCCAGAGTAACCCCGGATCCGAGCATAGGAAATTAATTCCGCACCGAACTTATCCACATTGATCACCGAGCATCCAGTTATTAAGGCACAATTCATCGAATGCCATCACCGCACTGGGCGAGTACACACCACAGAGTCAACTCGTACTACTAGACAGTCTCTCACAAAACTGTCCCCCATGCTCTGCCGGTTTACCATCCACCGCAACCTCTATTCGGTAAGATTCAAAATTCTCAATCGCTTACCACTCCAGATCCTAAATTACAAGATCCACTGCCACACGTTAACATCCTCTCAGATCATAACTTAATCTGAACGTGGCTTAATCACTCCACGGTTTCCGATGGAGTGTTGCACAACTTAACGACATACCTTACCAATCTCTGTAACAATTACTACCAAACTTAGGCTCGTAACACTCTTTGAGTCATCAAGGGAAACTTTTCCTAGTTCCACTGCATTTCATACTCACCGAAATGTTGACAATTTCGAGAGTCACCTCCAATGACCTTTCTTGCTACCACTCTACACTCGTGGCGCCAAGAACTGCCGCTAGGTCAAAAATTCCTAACAAGTAGGGTCACTACTCAAATGACCAATGACCATAGCAACGCCAACAAAACTTTAATCCTCTTAGGATTTCCTTAAATTAACCTCAATAATTGATCTCCCAGATCTTAATCCTTATTCCCCATATCAAGATTGAGAATATTTCCTGTCACTGCAGTGAGTGTAACTTATGAACCCCAAACACGACTAAGTACACATTCGGTTACAATAATTGATTAGACCACAGCGAGTGAGTGCACAAATTTCCATGCCATCAAGCTCAGTTAATCGCTCTCGAGGAAACCAAGTGTCATAACGGACGACTTTGGTTGCAGGTTAAAGCTTGACCATCTACAAACATTCTTTCCTACTCAATGACTCAGTAAACCTTACCTCACTGCTGTCACTTCGCCACTTCCGTGCAGTTAACCCAGCAAGCAATCAACCACTTACTAATAACATACAATAATTTAACTAACCATCTCGAAAGTCGAAGCGACTACAAGTAACTCACTTCCGACATATCCTTAAACGGTTAGACCATCTCATCGACGTTTGCACAGAAACTTCTACCCGAACGTCCTTAATCTCCGTTCTGAATAAATGGAACTCTCAAGACACATTCTTAAGATGATGTCAACATCAGCCTTAGTCACTTACCTGGTGTCATTTTGACCACACACAGCTGCACATAATAATTATATTTTGCCAGCATGTGCTACCCAGATTCCAACTCACCACTTCCCTACACAGGAGGGTACACGTGCTTATGTGGGGTATACCCATGTACATCTTCAGCCGTCGAAACAGTGTCGTTCGCACAACGACCGGTTTCAACACCCCAATAATACAAAGTCCATCAAGGCTCGTATCACTATCTCTGGTACCCCAAGCACCCTTGGTCCGAGACCCGGTGGCTTGTTGCCACTTCCAACATGTTCCTTTAAATTCCGAAACCAATTACCTTTAATTACCACTAGTAACGCTTTCTCGATCTGAAAATCGATCTCTAACACAGCCAACCTGGAGACTCCTCCACAGGTGTACCAATTAAAATACTTTGACCACAGGTGGATAACTCACCTTATGGTTGACATGAGCCCCAAGATCTGGTGACACGATTTAATTTCTGCCTCCATGATAAATGGCCCAATGACCATTGTCACCAACAATTCAAATCACGATTGGACTCACTAACAAATCAAACCTTTCTAGTACCCCAATCATGGGTGGCTGGAGCGAAGAGAATCTGGGCGTAGCTGACGACAACAATGTCAGCACCAAAGGTGACCCAAGCCATTAGTTTCAGTGGTTGTCCCATAAACATCAAGTGACCAATCAAACTATCACTTAATATCTTAATTATGTCACACTCGGGACTCGTCACTAGATCCAGACCACAAAATAATAACACTCAATTCCCTTGAGTCTTTCCTCTTCATACGTCAGTTGGTTTTTCTGAAACCACACTAATGACGAACCTCAACAAAATCTTGGCAATCGCCAAATCTTAATATTCATCTCCTCACTGAATAATCGCGCTAGGCGACTTCAGCTCCTTTTTCCATGGCAGGATGCAACCTCTTTCAGTAACTCGTACGACTCTTCACTTTTAAGGGTCTCATAACCCGAATACCAAGGCCTCGCCTCAGGTTTCCACAACATCCCTGTCAACAACCATGACAGCCTTCCAGGTGTGAATTATCTGTTTCACCACCGAGTACTTACACATAATGCTCAAACGTTAAACAACGTGAGTTTCCAGCTCGATCCCCAACTCAAATCTCAATAAATCCTTGGGGACTCATCAATCAATACGCAACGAGCTAACCTTGTTCCTTACAGGAGTTCATTGTGAGGTCGGCGTACTGAGGCATAGTCTTGAAGATTCGATCGTTTATAGGACCACTCGGTCCATATCTCAATCAGGAAGTACTAACTCATATCCTCAATAAACACTGAGCCTCCAAAGCATAAAATGCCGATGGATCCGCCGCGGTCGGACCATCACTCTATAGACACTAAGTGATACTAAGTATATGAGGTAGTAACAGGAAACGATAACCTAATGCTCTGATACCAATGTCAGGACCCACCCCGAGTTAAATCCCTTTAACCCGAAGTAAATCCTGCGGGGACCACCTTAGGAGAACTTCTTACCGAAACCCCCTTGAAATGGCCAACCCTTCCTACGTACCAACTCAGCACTTCCACGAGTATCTAACAACAATCCCTATCTCATAGAAGCATCCTGCTCTCTAACCTACTTAATTAGCTAAACCGGGTTAGTCAGAGCAATCTACTAAGGAGATTACCCTAAGGAAAATGCAGCAGCAACAGAATGATCGACTATGCCTCGACTCTTGTACGCGCTCGACCCCCTCTCAAGAACCCTGCATCACTGGGCATTTAAAAACGAAGGGCCCAGGGGAGAAACATTGAAAACTGTTAGAGTGAGTGGACGAAAATGAAATATAAAAACTCTACAATCCGCTAATGTTCTCCCAAAAATTTATTGATTTAAATATCATTTATACATGCCCACAAAATACTGAATTTCCCACAAATGCATGATAAGGTAAACAGATAAAGAATATGGGAAGAGAAAGTTCACAAAAATAATAAGTCTGACCTCTCAGACTAGGGTCGGAGCTAAGAGCTCTAGTAGCGCCATCACGCTATGCTAGCTAGATAAAATAATACGGTCAACCCTTATAATATCAACCTGACCTCTCAGGCTTGTCTGTCCTCTCAGACCAGGGTCGGAGCTAAGAGCTCTAGATAAAGTGATAACGGTCAACCCTTATAATATCAACCTGACCTCTCAGGCTTGTCTGTCCTCTCAGACCAGGGTCGGAGCTAAGAGCTCTAGATAAAATGATAACGGTCAACCCTCATAGTGCACTACGTAGTTTGCCTGACCTCTCAGGCTAGGGTCGGAGCTAAGAGCTCTAGTAGCGCCCTCACGCTACTCTAGCTAGCATATTCATTGGTCAACCCTTATAATATAAATTCATAACAATACTTTACTCAAATTCTCTTCCCAAAACAAATAAGTAAAACAATTCCTTATCATATATGCATAAATCCAATTTCCAATGAAGTCTCGGGTTCAATTCCATTCGAAGGACGGGCCATCCCCGTTTATAACCATTTTCAGAAAGAAATAGAAAATTGGAGTAATAATGGTAAATACGTTTAAGCATAACAATCAATACCTCAAACATAATAAAGAAAATCTTTAACCGAGGTTCCCGCTAAACTTTATCCAAATAACACATCCAAGAACCCGAGAAAAATATAATTCTCGAAAACAATCATAAAAACCATGCAATTAAAATCAATAATTAAGGCATGCATTCATTTAAAATAATATGTCCACTCACAGTACTATTGCGACCTTCCCGCTCGGAAAGCTCCTCGAGCGAAACCCTCGAACTAACCGCGTAGTCGAGCCCGTCTCACGTTCAACCAGATACTGTACAAACAACCCAATACATTAGTCATTTCATCGTTGACTTGGTCTTTTCCTAGTTTGACCCCGTGTTGACCAATTTCCTTTTTATGACACTTTAACCTTTTTGACTTCCTTTAATAATTCACTTGACATTAGGTTCACACATAGTAATTTGTGGAATTACTATGGACACCCATTCAACCACTTCACCAATACCTTAGGAGTCCTTAAAATACTTCTTAGAACTTATCCGGCAATAATCGATGGTCGGAATAATATTTAATTATCCGCCAATAATACTAAACTAGAAAATTCCAAAACCTAACCAAAACTCCTCCAAAAATTACCAAATTTTAACCATAGACTCCTCACAATATGTACTAATTAATGAGCATGAAAAACAGCCCAAAAAGTGGCGGCACCGCCGCCGGCAGAAATTCCGGCGACCTCGGATCGCCACCAAATTTTACCAGTAGCTTCGTCTCATCATTTGGGACAACTTTCTAGTTCAACTCGAAGGCCAATTCGGCCTCTAACTAGGTCAAAAACTCGATGAACAGTAACCCGAAATAAATCCAATTTGAAACTTCAATCCTTCAATTCTTCCTACACACTTCGAATCAAGCTACCAAATTCTAGGGGATTATAGTACTCCTAAAACCCATCCTATCCATATAAAGAACTCAACAAATGGTGATCTAGGGAGGGAGAAATCAGATCAAGAACAAACACTGTACACTTGAAGAACAAACCGGAATTTCTCCCGATTTACGGCGAGTTAGGTCGGAAAGCTTACCTAGGAATGAAGTAGACTTGGAGGCCGAGCTTTTGGGACCGGTGCGGCGGCCTGGGGTGGCCGGACGGCGGCGCGGTGGCGGCCGAAAGCTCCGGCAGCGTTTCCGTCGAGGAAGAGGAGAGAGAAGCCGGGTGAAAAATCTGATTTTTCACCCCGGTAACTCCTATATATAGCCGTTTTACCGCATAGTAACTTTATACTTTTGTTCATAACTTTCTCATACGAACTCCGATTTGAGCGTGCTACGTGTCCACGAACTCGTAACGACGCCCTCTACAACTTTCAAGAAGGAAGTTTTCCCAAATTCTTGACTTAACAAAAAGTCAATTTTACGATCATTGTACGGTTAAACGGTCACTTTAAATGGTAAAAGACCAAAGTAACCAACCGTAATATAATCCTAGGATCGGGATGTGACACTTTCTATCTAGTTCGGAATTTGACTCAGGCGCCGTCTATGTTAGTGTTAATAAAGGATGTCGTCGTCTCACTTCGCGTCAACTCCAGATCTCAGATCGACACAGGCCGCCTATGCTAGTGTCAAGGGACATCGTCGTCTCGCGTTGGATGGCAGCGACCGTCACCGGCTGGTGTTAAGGGACGTCGTCGTCTCGCATTGAATGGTAGCGACCGTAACCACAACCGACATGTACTTCGTTGTCAGATCTCACCGACGTCAATGATTTTGACGAGGAAGACACGGTAAGAGTCAATGTTTTGGGGAGGACGACGTCATTTTATGAGGAAGGTTATGAAGTCGTACTCGGAGGGAATGACAGTGGATGTGGTTGTGCTAAGAGGAGAAGTCGTCACTGTTTTTATTAGGGTTAGTAAATTTTTTTTGGCAACGGTTAGTAAATTTATTTGGAAGTTAGTAAAATTAGTTATTTCTTTCAATAAGTCGTTTATTACCTTTTAAATATCATTTATGGATATTTTGGTAAGATTTTCATCTCTTACGGATATTTTTGTAAGATTTTCATTTCTTACGAATATTCTTCTTAAACTTTACTACCCTTAATAAAATTTATTAGATCTCAATTTTTTTATTAGACGTAGTAAATTATTTCTAGATAATTTTTTTGTTCTGCACCCAAGTATGAAAGTTAATAGTGGTAATAATTGTCTACACTTGATAATTTTTCCGTTCTGCATCAAAGTATGTATAAAGTTTACTGTCTCCAGTAAAGTTTCTCTATGAAGTCTACTATCCACAGTAAAGCATTTTCATTATTACTATCTCTAGTAAAGTTCTCCTATAAAGTTTACTACCTCTAGTAAAGTATCTTCATAAAGTTTATTGTCTTTAGTAAATTATTTTTCAATATTAAAGCCCCTAATAAAACATCCAACGAAGGCACGAAATGGTTCCGACAAGGTCTGATGATATTACGGTGATATTTTAAAGAGTCCGACGAAATTTCAGTGATCTGAATCTGACGATTGGCAAGATTCTGATGACCGAAATTTCCGCATGATATTCCGGAAAACACTTAGAAGTATTTTTTTTGTTAAAATAAAAAAAAAATACTTGGTTGACAACGTAAGCAACGTAGTCGCTTATAAAGGGAAGAGTCATAGCTCCCACTATTACTTTCAAGTTGGTAATAAGTTTCTAGCTGAGGTAGAAGTTAGTCGCCCAAACATGAAGTATTCCGTCTCTTGCTTTCTGCTACTTCTCTTCATATTCTTGGTAAGCACTTCCCCATAGTTTCACTCAGTTCTAATGTCATCAACAACATAAATTTCCGGTTTGGATTCAATCCTCAAATAACTAATCATCGACCCTTTTTTGTCTGAACAGTTTTCAGAGCTTACCGATGCGAGAAAGGATATGGAAGACTACTGGAAGAGTGTGATGAATGACCAGCCCATGCCAGAAGCCATTAAAAACCTCTTCTCCCATCAAGGTGAAGATGTGCCATCTCTCTCTGCTTCAACAAACAAGGACGACCGTTTTGTTAGAGACTTTGACATTAGGCCTAATGTCATCATATATCACAGTGCCCATCATCACCATGCTGATCATCAGCCCGAAGAAATGATGCATGAGATGGAACCAAAACCTCTTATTCAAACTGTCAACCATGGCTAAGTACTATCGAACAGGATTATGTATGGTTGCAAACCTTGTTTCAAGTACTACTGTTGTATTAAACCAAGAAGTTTGAAATACCAGAGCTCGCTATCTATAGTAGTGTCTAATCATTTTTCGTCTCTTGTCTTTGGTGTATCAGTTGTGCACCTGTGCTTGGAATTCCCAGGTTTCAATGATATTATGTTTTGACTTTAGAGTATCTTAACGCAGCGATAACTGACTGCATGTTTATATAAGCTTTATTTTTTTCTTTTTTTCTGGCTAATGGTTGCTTATAATGTTCTTAATTTCATTCAAAAACATAATTATTCAGCCAAACCATAGTTATACATGTCGTCATATTATAAATCTCTACAAAGGGTTTGAAATTAATTCCCTTTCTGACTTTGCTTATGAAATGCAAGTTTCCATCTAATGATGAGGAACTTTGAAAGTTTTGAAAGGCAAACATAGTTCCAGCTGCATCAACAGCAAGGTACATGATGTGTCTCATTTTTTTCCTGCTATACATTTATCAACTCAATTAGACTAATTCAAAACTCCCAAACGATACACCTGTGTTCAAACTAGATAAGATATGGATGAACTTTTTCGTTGGAAAATGAAAGAGCAGAAAAGGATTGATTCAGAATTTATAAAACCAACCTATTTCAAATAGTTTAATTTACCTTCCAGTAAATATAGATCAAAAGGTTTAATTTAACTTCCAGTAATATATATAATTCCTTGCACTGAACTTAAACTTATTCCCTACAATTCTAATTTGTGCAACTCCCAGCTCCTGTATATTTTGTGTCTTCTAAGTGCATGATGCTTGTGTCAGTTGTTATTTCCAACGCAGAAGTCCCTGCTTCACATTTCATGTGAGTGTTCTCTTCAGTTTTTTTCAGTTTCATAATTATTTTTAGGCTTTTGCTCACACGCTCTGTGCTGCTCATAAACCATCCAAAATCAGTTTATGAAAGCATAAATAGGATTTGACATTTCCTGCTGGTTTGTTTAATGAGTTTACGTTTTGAAGAAGAAGTGAGACCTCTCTGTATGAGAAACGTGATAAGCTAGACAAGAAAAATTTGGTAGTCATATTGAACGCTTCGTATATGGAAGTTCATCGGATTTTGGAGAACATCGGCGGCGGCGGCGGCGGCAGCGGCTGCGACTCAGTGGGATTCTGGTCAAGCCACCACTATCGACACCTCTGAAGCACGGACACTTCTATTAAAGGAGTGTCGGAGTGTCAGACACTCCCCGACACAGTGTCCGACACGCCACGTCATTGTCGACGTGCCACGTCGTCAATTTAAGAATTTTCACAAAAAAAATATCAAAACCTAAATCGCAAAGGGCAGTAAGCCACTAAGCCACACCTCACCTAAAACACAAATAGAGAAACACTGAGAGGGAGGCGAGTTCAGATGCCTAGCTTCGACCTCCGCGCTCTAACGCCCAGCTCCGGCGGCCAACCTTCGAGTTGGGACGGTCAAGCGAGACCTTCGACAGTAAGTCACTACGCCGTACCTCACCTAAAACACAAATAGAGAAACGCAAATAGGGATGCGAGTTCTGACGCCCAGCTTCGACCTCCGCGCTCCGACACCAGCTCTGGCAGCCAACTTTGAAGTTCTGAAGTTAAGACCTTTGACCTCCGTGCTCTGACGCCCAGCTCCGGCGACCAATCTCCAACCTCCGAGCCCTGTCCCTAAAACCTTCTCTGATCTGTGAAAATTCTTCCCGTAAGTTCATCACTTGATTCACTTCATCTCATCCTCCTTCATAATTATTATTCCAGAATCTAGAATCTGTGAGGAATGTTTGATTATGTGAACTGTGAAGTCATGATTTTGTTGAAGTATATGTTATGCACATTTGGACTTAATTAAACTAGTTTCTGCCCAGTTTTTTTGTTAGGACTGCCCAGCTTTGAGCACATTTGTTAATTCTGTTTGATGTTATTTGTTAGGATTATGCAATGGAATGGATTAAGAACATTATTTTGATAATATAATTGATTTATTTCATATTTTAGTATATTTTGATGTATTAAAAATATATAAATATATTATTCTATTTGGCGTGTCGGATATGCAGTATTTAGGTTTTGCTGTGTCGTCATGTCGCGCCGTAGCGTGTCCGTGTCCGTGCAACGTAGCTCGACACCTCTTCTCTCCTCTCTGATGTCGCACTGTTCGACTTGGAGTCAAGGCTAGAAGCAGGGGGCTGGGAGTATTACTGGTGCTGCTATGTTGAAGGAGATCCAAACTCGGAGTCCAGCGAGGGAGCTACTGCCGGTGAGGGAGATGTTTCTGGTGTGAAGCTGCGCTACCTGAAAGAAGCTCAGTTTCTGGCAAGGCTACCTGGAACGAAGAACTCTCCCTAGATCAAGACTCGTAGGAAGCATAAGGTAAAAAAACGTCATCCTTAGC
This sequence comes from Comarum palustre, assembly GCA_951800085.1. Lineage (NCBI taxonomy): Eukaryota > Viridiplantae > Streptophyta > Magnoliopsida > Rosales > Rosaceae > Comarum > Comarum palustre. The sequence goes on from OX637589.1 coordinate 3,427,067, forward strand.
TACTGAGTAGGGTTGTATTAATGGTTTCGAAGCTTTGGGAACTGTGATATAGAGGTGACAGTTGGTTTGGTGGTTGTTGCAGATGTTATTGCATTACTGATATTGATATAAGATGGGAAGAAGCTATTGGTGGAACTCGGGAGCGAAGCAGCAGCTTGTAGTGGCCATGGATGCATAGCAGCTAAATTTGAAGGAAAGGAGAAGCTGCCGGTTCTATGATATGGGACAGATTTAAGGTAAACTTCGGATTCTCGATACTACTTTGTGATTGTTTGTGATTGTTGGGGGTTATTAAAGACTGATTTGGGTGAATATGGCATATGTGGTAGTAGCTGGTGATGTATGGAGGTTTTACAGGTTGAGGTTCGAAAAGGACAAGTCTGGGGTTCAGGTTTTAAGCATATTAGAGGTAAGGGTTACTGTTTTGAATTGTGGTGTTGGTGTTGTTGTCGTTGTCGTGGTTACTGTTGTGGAGTTGATTGTGCTGAAGGTGTGATTATATTTCTTTGCATGTCAATTACTGGACACATCGGAGTTGTAAGGAGATCATGATGAAATTCTGGATCGCCGAAATCCGGTGATCGATTCCGATGAGGGCAGAAATCTGGCAGTAATTAAGGAGGTAGCTCTCGAATCTTTATCGATCTGTTCTGGTGTTTTAGATGTGGTAAGGAAACTTTCCATTTATAGAAACTCTTTTGGGTGTCCTTAGTAATTCTTCTATCAGTTAGTAGAAGGCAGAATGAGATAACTCGAATTGTTCAGTCAAATGGTACATTGGAAAACATTGATAAGTTGTTAGTGGGTCAATCCTGGTCAACCCAAGAAACCTTGGTCAACTAGGAAAGGTCGAGTCAAGTATTCCTTGAGTCCGTTCTAATTAATCTTTTCTATAGTTATTGTCATACAAGAGGCTGTCCGGAGGATTTAGATATTTTGGAGGCAACGCTCGAAGAGTATTCTGAGCATTAAGGAGATCTCATTAAATACTGTGACTGGATCTTTGTTTTGAATTAATGCCTGTAGCGATTTTTATTCTAAATTTTATGATTCAAACCTAGAGAACTGTAAATGATGAAATTGATTTCCCTTTTATGAATTATTTTCCACGAAATTATTTTCAGAGGAATATGGCCATATTTTGCTAGGAAACCTTGTTATTTAAGAAGTTTTTGAAAATGAGATTTTCGACGGATTTTCGTATTAAAATTGTATATGGCCATATCATGTTGTAACTTCTATTCTGGACAAAGAGATCATCGTTTTTAAGCTTGAAATTTCAAATATGAGATTTGAGAATTTTTATTGAGTTTTATATATGTTTTGGGCTCCTCGGAAATATGATTTAAGATGATCTCAAGTTTTATTATTTTCTTTGGGCAAGGGGAGCCGGGGAAGAAGGTTTTACCTTTCCCGGGAATTTTACTTGAATTTAGAAAATTTAATTTCAACTATTGTTTAACATGTGAGTAATAGGGGAAATTCATCATTATTTTGAAAAATTATAGTTTACGAATTTTATTGTTTTAATGAGCCGATGGGGCTAAGAAGGCGGGTTGCTCCCCTCATATAAGCTCCTTTATATGTCGGTTGGAAGTTTTTTATGATGACTATATCTGGAAATGATTTATTTATGGTCATTTTTTTAGGACGGTCAGGGAACCGTACCTTATGTATGGGATGCATATTTTATTTACGGGGGATGAGTTATTATTGACTTTTCTATATTGTTTTGTTTTCTTCACCATGAAGGGTCGTCATATATATATATATGCTAGTTAGCCACAATAGTAGCCCTAGAGGGTTCCGACTCTAGCTTAAGAGGCTCATCGTCATGGTGGAATCTAGGCCTGGCAAATTTTCGCATGACACGAAAACGAACGAAATTATAAGGATTTGGTTTGAGGTTTATAGGTTTGGTTTCATATAGGGTTGACATGATAAAAACATGATTTATAATGGTTTGGTTTAGGGTTAAACCGGTAACACGAAAAAAACCCATTAACATAGAGATATTTTTGTAATTTCCATTTTCTTGCCTACCATATATAAGAAACCCTAGGGCAATGATGGTGAACTGCTAATTGATGATTCGGTCGTAATTATAAAGAGAAATCCTCTAAGTTTTTACGTAGATACATGGAACTTTACTGTTTGTTATTTTTCTAAATTAAGCTTTTGTGATTTTTCTATCTAGCATCTATCTTATTATTACATTCCTAAATGTGTAACTTGACTTTTGAACTGAGTTATTGTTCAAGATTTATGACTTTCTTCAGCTTACAAATTATAATTTTGAGTCTGTTTTTTTATTCATAAAGATCTAATGTATTTTAGTATTTCTGTCGTTTATAGAAAAATTGAAAAAAAATATTTATGATAATTTTTAATTTAACTGTTTTTTAACGGTTAACAGGATAATTTATGGTTTGGTTTTGGTTATAGCATTTTGCATACGATAACTTAATGGTTTATTATCGTGTGACACGATAAATAGACGAAACCAAATAAATCTGACACGAACACGACACGACACGGTGTTTTGCCAGGTCTAGTGGAATCTCTCCGCCATGAAGGGTCGTCATATTACTTAGTAGCCTTAAAGTTTCTGACCTTAGTTTGGGACTCTCCATCATGGTGAAACATCTTCCCCACTTTTGTTGTATTTTTTTAACCAATGAGATTGGTTTACGACTTTGCTTCGTATTTTTCTCATCTCTATTTATATATCAATTTTTTTAGCCATGGGATTGACTTGATTATTTATTTTAAGCTATCATTTTGAAAATTGTTATACGATGCATGCATTTGAGGTTTTTAATGCTCATACTTTTGGGAAGGTTAAAGATTCGTTTTCAATTACGTAAATCAGTTATTTTGTTCACTCACTCTAATCTGTTTTAAAATACTTTCCCCTGGGCTCTTCGTTTTAAATGTCCAGTTTGCAGGTCAGCTTAGGAGAGGTCAGGCGTACGGAAAAGAGACATAGTCAACATTATATTTATGTTTCTGTTGTTCACTTAGTTTTTTCTTACTCTAGAAATACTCTGAACATGGTGAGAGATGTTGAGAATATTTTTAGCAGCAGGGTAGCTCTAGGAGTTATAAGGTTGAACTATGTGTTTAGAAGTAGATTGCAGGTTTTATATTGAGGAATGGTCGTCCATTTTTAAGGGAAGTTTTGCTAATTTTTCTGTAGAATCTATCTTGAAGGTGGTCCCCGCAGGGTTCATTCTAGATTGTAAGATAAAATCCAAGATGGGTCGTGACAAATCTAGTAGTACAATTCGTCTTGAGTTCAAGTGGCCTTGAAATGTCGTATTAGGGTTGCTCTAGATAGAGATTTCCTCAAACATGTTAACGCTAGACCTTTAAACCCTTCGTTTTCTTTATCAACTTACTCATTGTTGTTAACTTCTATATGTATATAATTACGATGATGTTAAACATCTATTTAATTTTGTACGATGTTAACTATTAATTAATGTCAGGACCCACCCTGAATTTTACCCTGAAATCTGAGGTAAACCCTACGAAGACCACCTCTAAGGAACATTCTACAGAAAATTTGACAGAATCTCCCTTGAAAGTGAACAACCCTTCCTAAAAAGAATCCTGCAATACACTTCTATCTCAAAACTCCAACAATTTACTCTTGGAGCCTTCATGCTCCCCAAACTCATAACACCTCCCAACATAACAAATACTAAAAGCTAAAACTCAATTCAACAATCATAGGCTCAGAGCAGTTCTAATGTTTGAGAAGCGAAACAGAGATATACAAGTAAGCGAAAGCTACAATATATCATCGACTATGCCTTGACTCCATGTACGCCTGACCTCAACTAAGCTAACCTGCAAACTGGGCATTTGAAACCAAAGGGCCCAGGGGAAAATATTTGGAACACATGTTAGAACGAGTGGACAAAAAAAGTAAAGTGATTAATTAAACAAGAGTTCATGTTTTCCTAATTTATTTACAAGAAAAATATGTAATGCATGTCTCAAGGTGAAAATCAACAAACTATGACTCTAGCCTCACTAGATAAAATATTGAAAATGTGATCATATACGTAACTAGCCTCGCTAGTTAATTCCATGCAGTAAAGTGAGCCTCGTTTAAACACATGACCACACATGTATATCCAAACCGGGCTACGACGTTTGCGCCTCGCGCTCACGTCGCGCTCATTATGATGGCAGAAATGGGCAATACCATAATGACAGAGTATACTCCCGATAAGAATATAATGTATAATCATGATTTGACTCTATGTATATATATTAATAGATGTATACTCATACGGGGCTACGATGCTTGCGCTTCGCGCTCATAATGACGGCCGTTAAATACTTACTATCAAATTATGGCAGAATGCTCCCCGTAAGAAATATATATTTTTTCATTACAACACGTATATAAAGAAAATATGCATATGCATGTAACCATAAAATCCTCATCCGAAAATCCCATAATAGGTGACTTCTTAATCAAATAAAATTCTGAATAAAAATGGGCGATTTAATCATCCAATAGTTATAAATTCTCAAAAGAGGAAACGATACAAATATAAATAATTTAAAACAAACGTCCACTCATAGTGTTAGGTTCAAACTTCCTATCCGCTCGGAATACTTCTAGCATTGACCATACGTCCGGTGACAAACTGTAGAGTAAATTGGTCAGACCAAAGTTCTAAAAACTATCTACTATACTTTCCACATTGGACTAGGGTCTCTTGGGTTAACTAGGGGTTGACCAAGTTTTCCTAGTTTGACTGGGAATGACCAACATTGACCAAGTCAGTTTCATTTGATAATTCTTTAATCTTTTTAACTTGATTCTGATTACCGACTCTTTGCTTAGTTACCGGAAGTCCGACTTAACCATTAAACTTTTCCTTTACCGTTCTAGTCTGAAGTTAGATAATAACATAGTAACTCGTGGAATTACTATGGACACTTAACACACATCTTAAACAATCCCTTTATCTCGAGTCGATATATCGATAACGTGATTTCTTCAATTTATTTAAAATAGTCAACTAGACATTTCCAGAAATATAATTATCACCTTCCGACAATAAGTCATCTTTTAATCAATTTCCGTCTAACTCCAATCCCTTTCACTAAAAACACCCGAATAATATTCTTAATAAAAAAAAGCTTTCTCCATCAATAGCAAGCTATAAGTAATCAAATATACATCCTTTATACTTGGCCAAATTCATACTTGAATACACTTCTCAATCCCTTCGTACCATGACTTTGGGGTTTATGGCAAAATAGATGACCTTGTCTTACTTAACAACACATTATCATCAACTCAAGCACGGCTCTATGAAACTTCTAAGCACACCTTAATTCTACCTTTACAACAAGACAGTCTCTAGCATTCACAAAATTCATTCAAGATTTATTAGCATATTTCATCCTTACTAAGCATTTAGCCTAATTATTCTCGTCCACAACCAGATTAAATTCCCAACATAATCATCAAATCAATATAGTTGACCCCTTTCCCAAAAGAAATGACCAAGATAAATTTCCACCACACCTAGCATATTAATAGCACTAACTCTGTCTTATATCAATTCAATTGCTAACCACCTTATCAAAATTTACCGGAAAAAGAACAACACTTCTCTACCCAAAGACTAAGGTCCTTACCAATCTTCTTCTTTTCCAGATTCACCAATAAGTCTGCTGCCAATCCATCGCCATCAAACCTTGATATATCCAACAGCAACATCCATATTAATAATTAAGCTCTTACATAAAACATGTCATAGCAGACAAGGTCCATGCGTTCTTACCCAGTCATTCTTACATGGAACTGCTCAAACATCCACCTCCTTTTCCGTAAGTTAATAATCGCCAAGCCCATAAGTCTCGTCCTCCAAGGTCTCCTAGAGCTTATCTAAAACGGGAAGTTGCTGAGAACAAAGTCGTGGTCAGAGACACTCGGCTAAACGCTCCAAAGCCACTCCTCTGAAAACGGTAACACCTGCCTCCTAATCTCCTTCCAAGGCGCGACTGGGCTCTGCCTATGAGCTACACACTCGCCTGAGCACGGAAAAGACACCAGAAACCTCAACACACACATCGCCGGAAAACCACTATCGATGTCGATGTCGACGGTCGCCGGAGGACGAAGAACACAGCGGCGCACCATCATGATCGATCCTCTCTCCTCAGTGGATATGTTTGTGTTTTGATTGGGGGGTTTTGAAGTGGAAGAAGAGAGGAACATTTGGTGGAGAGAGGTGGCGGCAACGTCCCTCCGTCATGGAGGCACCGGAGAAGAGAGGGAGGGGAGAGAGACGAGAGAGACTCGGGTCGACCCTCTTTCCATTTTATAATTAAACTAACGACCCGATCAAAACTCTAGTTCATCCAATGGTCCAGAATTAAAATGTTATTTCTAAATTTAAAAAATAGATTTTATTTTATACCGAAATTTCAATAGTTTGTCGAAAATAGTCCGAAGCTCCACAAAATAATCTCAAGATATCAATGAGTTTGTTTTGATGTATATTTCAAAATCAAAGCCTTGAAACATAATTTGATATTTCAAGAAAAACTCGAAATTAAACTAGAACATTAATTTATTAAGTTACCGATCATGGTCAAAACCTTCGGTAACACATAGTAACCCAGTAAATGATAAAATTTAGGTATGGGTGTTACAATCTTCCTCTCTTATGAAATTTTGTCCTCGAAATTCCAAACGAAACTGGTCAACATTAATGGTTAGTGGTCAACCTAAAGTTGATGCAAGTAGGTTGATGCAAGTGGTCAACCTAGAATCTCCCGATGTCAATCTATCGAACTCTACACTCAATTATTAAGAACCTAAAGTTGATGCAAGTACATATGCTCATAGCGATCTCATCACCTTAGCTAATTGAACAAATTTGAGGATTCAAACAGTGCAAAACTCCAGTGATTTCACCCCTAACGCAGAGACACATCGCGAATTCAAATTAATAAGCTCATGTGAATTCCACATGTCCTGGTTGAATTGAAACACAAATACGTTTCCCTTTTTGGATCTAGTTCACCTGAAGATTTCTGTTGTACCATCCAGAGATAAGTAATCCTCTTTTCTTAACTGACCATTAAATTGGTCCAACCTCCATAGAATAGCAAATCGCAAAACCATGTCCACTCTGACAAAACCAGTCTAGGCCCCCACTATCCAAATCGAGTTAAGGCTTGTATGGCTTCACTCATGCCGCTGTATTGAAAGCAGTCACAAACGTGTCATCGATCGCTTCGCTACCCCAGCTAGTCCTTCGAAGAATTAAAGTCTACTTGCATGATGCAGATCACCCAACCCCCACATAAGTGAAATGTCATAGAATTTATCGTTACTTGTGCTAAACCCAAAGTAATATACACATGCAGACTCCGTCTAAAGAAGACTTCAACCACATCACTATCTGGCTGGCAGAGTCATCAACATCACCCAGACCAAAGCACCGTAATAACCATCAAGGTTCCCTCACTACTAGTAGACCTGACCACAACCTCTGCTACTGAACCTTTGAAATGAACCAACACACTTCTCTTCTTACCCTCCAAAAACATTTCATCAATAATCCAATTGAAAACCAAAACCATACGTTCACATAACAATTACAGCCAATTACCGTAACACTGACGGATCGACACATTTGTAAACAACGATGACCTCTCAGGTCACAACTAGGTCAGCATGTAGACCCACCTCAATACGACCGATAGAAAGAAATCAAAGAATGTCGCTCCAATTAGTAACATATTACCATCCTCAAAATTTAATACCTGTAACTATCCTCGACTCATAAAGCTCCTTGAGTCAACAAGGGTAATTCTTCTCCCGTAATGCTACCTCCCTAGCCAATCACCACGTTTCACATACCTTCTATCCAAAATATTCACGCGATTTCCAAACTACCCTATAGAATTTTCGGCTCCATGATCCGTCGATTGTTTAAACTCTTGTTCACATCGAATCTATATAATTATCAATAACTCCTGACTACGTCACCATAGTCAATTCTACATTCACTATGACAATTCGACAAACCAAACAGAATCGCAACCCTCCCATTTATAATCATCACACTCCACAACTAAAATAACTGAGAAGACTACCCAGAACTATGGCAAAACAATTAATATAATTATCGTCTTACCAAATCATCTTACAAACCCAGAAACCAACTTTAACGCATACCATTATGGAGACCTTATGATTGCCTCATCATTAAGATACTTTAACCCAACAGATATCACTTCATGATTTTAAAGCTTACTTGAACTTCCAAAACATTTAGTGACTCTATTCAATATCAAGAATTTACCCAAATGAGCCACCACAAGTTTGGTGCTCGTTGACTTTAGTAAAACCAACAACATAAAGAAATACTACATCTAAGTCCTCATGCTTAATGTCTCAACGAACTTCAACTAACCCACCTTGAAGACGTAAATCATCTAGACTCATGATATACCTCAACTCTTGATAACCATATTATCCAAATTACCCCCAATAAACCACTTCAACTAACTTTTTCAAAATCGGAATACCATCACTTCAAACTTTCCTTTTATCTGATTACTTCCAAGAGTCACATAATTTGATACCAAAGTCCTCGCATTGAACTTCTACAACTCCACCGTTGCCCACTCTAAACAACCTCTAAAGCAAGGTTCAATGGTTTCACACTCTATAGATTGTACCAGATGCCCAATCTATCATCTTAAACACCGCCCCAACCAACATTGAATAACTGAGTTCCCAACTCGAGATTCCTCAAAATCTCAATCACACTCGCAAGGATGCATAAGAGAATGCGCAAATCACTTACCTTTTTCTACAGAAAATATAGAGGTACCATATGAGGTCAGCATACAGAGACATAGTTCTGAAGATACAGATATTTATGGCATAATATTATCCATAAATATGACAAGAACTAACTCAAATACTTAATAACACATAGCATCATAAGCATAGGATGCTGATAGATCCACTGCAGTCGGACCATCACTTTATTGAAACTACGTATTACTAAGTATATGAGATAGTCCTGAAGGAAAGAAGGAATCGGGTAACCTAATGCTCTGATAACAACTGTCAGGACCCACATTGAATTTCACCCTAAAATCTGAGATAAACCCTGCAGGGACCACATCCAAAGAACATTCTATAGAAAATTCGACAGAATCTCCCTTGCAAGTGGACAACCCTTCCTAAAAAGAAACCTGCAATACACTTCTATCTCAAAACTCCAACAATTTAGTCCTGGAGCCTTAGTGCGCCAAAGCCACTGCCTCTAAAAACAGTAACACTTGCCTCCTAATCTCCTTCCAAGGCGCGATTGGGCTCTGCCTATGAGCTACACACTCGCTTGAGCATGGAAAAGACACCAGAAACCTCAACACACACATCGCCGAAAAATCACTATCGCTGTCGTCGTCGACGCTCGCCGGAGGATGAAGAACACAGCGGCGCACCATCATGATCGATCCTCTCTCCTCAGTTGATATGTTTGTGTTTTGATTGGGGGTATTGAAGTGGAAGAAGAGAGAAACATTTGGTTGAGAGAGGTGGCGGCAACGTCGCTCCGTCATGGAAGCACCAGAGAAGAGAGGGAGGCGAGAGAGACGAGAGAGAGTTCGGGAGAGTTAAAGAGAAAGAGAGACTCGGGTTAACCCAGTTTGGGGTATGGCCCTCTCTTTCCTTTTTATACTTAAACTAACGACCCGATCAAAACCTTATTTGATCCAACGGTCCAGAGTTAAAATGTTATTTCTAAATTCAGAAAATAGATTTCATTTAATACCAAAATTTCAATAGTTTGTCGAAAATAGTTCGAAGCTCCGCAAAATAATCCCAAGATATCAATATACCCTAAAAATAATCCCAAGTTTTGCAATCTCACTGATCAAAACATGTGTTGAAAGAATAAATATTATTCTTGCTTAAAATTCTAAGATCCTTCTTTATACTGGCTTTGATTGCTTATGATATACAAATCACTTTTTGATGATTATTGATACTGAAACATATTATATTTGTGAATTGGATTTTGTTAATAAGGAGAGAGATATATAGTATATTTATAGACAGTACATGCATTTCTAAATAGGCACCCCCAAAAGACAAATTGTCTTCAGTCATCTCTGTTTTCTTAAAGAGCTTGTACAAGTATACAGTAATTCCAAAAAATTAAATATCAAGCACCAAAACACACAAATACATCAGGGTGGAGTTGGAGTATACGTTACCCAGGGGTTGTGGAGGCGATTAGAGGGTGGAGTTGAATTGGGGTGGAGAGAGAAATCCTAGCTATGGAGGTGAGGATGAGGGAACAGCCGAATTTGGGACATTTACCCATCGAAGATAGGGTTCCCCATATGGAGGAGAATTAATGGTAAATTGGGTTGACCTAAAACCTGATCACATTTACTTAAGTCGTCGGCTATAGTGCGAAAATACAGAAAAATTACTTAAAGCCAACGAATTTGACATTTCTCATCAGCTTAAGTAATTTAGGCGACGAAAAATGTCAAATTCGTCGGCCAAAGTGTGAAAATACAGAAAAAAATTAGGTTCCTCATTGGATTAAAAACCAAATTCCTGTTGAAAATCCTGATCATAAATCACACAAATTCTAAATCATACAAATGGAGAGTAATTCAACTTTAGGCTCATAATCAGAATCATCGCTTGAGTCTTCCTCGGTGTCCGAGTTAATTTCTGATAAAATGTGCCGCTCGTTATCACCGTAGTCTTCACCTTCTTCATTTGGATCAACATCAATAAGTCTTTGCTCTCCATCACGAATTCAAACCACACGACCTGGTTTCACATTATTAAGGTGAATTGTAGAGTATTCAGGAATACCTAGTGCGTTCGGCTCTTGATATGCAGTATCTTCTTCATGATCTTCGGCATTTCCAAGTGTAGCAACAGAGTATATGCTTCTAGGAACAACATGGTTGGCTACTTTTCTTGCGTCTTTCTGCACCAGCTCATCAAGATAAAACACTTGTTTTACCAATGTGACAAAAACAAAAGGTTCATCTACATAACAGCTTGTAACGGTATTCAACGTTAATATTTCGTACTGATCGGTCTTTGTGTACGTACTCCGCGGATTAGTATCAAATCATCTACACTTGAACAAGTGCACTATCATGCCTTCCTCATAAATGAGTTAAACCACTGAATGGAGAACACTAAATAGTCAACTCCATTCCGCCCACCATGCACCATCACCCCAGAATTCTGTGTTCTCCATCTATTGTCTCTTTGTTCACATATAAATTGTATGTCATTCACCTTGCACATCAGATAAACTCTTGAAGTTCTAGGCTTCATCGCCAAAAGCCTCCGTTTGTGTGACCATTAAATTGTATATGGTTCATCTGCAAAGTGTTATAGCAACCATTCAACTTTAAATATGGACATATATTTATTAGCAGTAAATATACATATATATATATATATATACCATTACATACCCAGATCACCATTGGTACTCAAGATCACCGGCACCTCATCACAGTAAAGATAGATGTCTTTCAAGTATTGAACTTTTGGACAATTAATCAATACCCACCAGTGGGCAATGACTAGCTCATATGGTTGCAACTGGTAAGAGTTTGACAACCTTCCATAAACTTCAACATCATAGGAGAAGAAAAAAGATTAAACTGTGGTTCATGTACCGGCATGTGCTGTGGAGGGTCCTCCAACGCTCCCAAATACAACTTGGTGTACGTTACACACTCATGTACAAGATATACTTCAGCTATACATCATTTGGTGCAAATTTATTAGCCGCATAGTCTTTGTAGTCTCCAAGTTGCCTATCAAGTTGCAAAGTGTTATGATTATTAAAAAAATTATATCAAATATTGATCTTCAAGTGTTAAAAGATACATTTCCATAGGATACATTCAAGTGTAGTATACTAGACCAGTAAGCAATAATTGCTCGGAAAGAAGGATCATCAGGTGAGACATGATGTCAAAAAAAAATTAGGGAAAATATCCTTTTAAATTTGCACATGATAAAAATGATGTCCCCTCTTGTATTTCTCTCAGGTCCGAGTTTTTTACTTCTCTAGTGCATAACTTCTGAAAGAATTTTGACAACGCTACTGACGGGGCATGTATGCTCGAATGAAACTTTGAGCCCAATCTCAGCCTTCATCCTCGACACCAACGACTTGGCTGATAGGAAGGAGCACTAGCAGCAAAGCGTTCGTAGCTTTTGCATGTAAATGAGATTTGGTTGATAGAGAGATTCACTGGAGAAAGAAAAATAAAAAGAAGGGCGAGAGAAAGTGAGAAAATCGATGGAATAAGAAAGAATTGGTTAATAGAGATGGAATAAACAATCTCAGTGGCATGCCTCATATTTTTTTTTTATAATTATGGGCAACGTTTTAAGAACACTCTTAATTATTATTAGAATTAAATTCAGTTTAATCCTATGAAGTTTAGGAGCAACTTCATGTTAGTCTTTAAACTTTCAATTTCATCAGAATACCTCTTAATCTTTTCAAATTCAATCAGTCATGTCCGATTTAACAGATACCATCCAACTTGTCTGTGTGATTTTCTTATCAAATAGCTTTGGTAGTGTGGGGGGCCGGCGAGAGAGATAATGTTTTAAGGGGGAATGCATATTATAACATTTAAATTTAAGAGAAGGATGATGAAGATTGTCCAGATGTCATTGAGAGCAATTTGTGGAGAATTTATGGGGGAGGGTCGAAGAAGAAAGAGTATTGTCGTGTGTGTGTTTTTTTAGAAATAAAATGATCATTCTAGCCCTTTCAGTGGGCCATATTAATAGACTTAACGGCCAATTTAGACAGAGTTTGTTAAATTAGGTACGACTGATTAAATTTAAAAAACTTAAGGGATATTTTGATGAAATTGAAAGTTTAAGGACTAACATGAAGTTATCCCTAAACTTTAATGAGGTAAACTAAATGTAATTTTTATTATTATGAAAAAATCAAGGACCTTTTTATCATTTAAGAACTATAATAGCTTTTTTTAATAAAAACCCCTAATTAAAATTTAAAACATTCATCCGACCCTTAAATCGAAATTAGATGGCCATGATCGAAGAAAAGAAAAGGCGATGCTAGAAAGGAGTACGAACCGTGACGCGTCAATCAACCATTTGGGAGGGACAGACCAATAAAAAGCAGCCCTTCTATCTTGGACTCTTGGCCAAGATGGAATATGAGCAAGCAGATGAAATCTCTCGCAGCGCCTTCCCTCCTAACTTCGTCTTTGGCGTTGCCACCTCGGCCTATCAGGTCAGCTGTTCATCTTTCTATGGGTTACAATCCAGATCCCCTGTAAAACGAAAGATCCCATTCATTTGCATTAGTCCTCGTTTCCCTTATCACGAAGTCTATTCTTTTTTACATTCCGGTTTCTTCTGTGCAATTTGTCACTGAATAATTGGTCTTGTTTGTTTGTAGGTTGAAGGTGCCTGCAGGGAGGGCAACAGGGGTCCTAGTATCTGGGATGCTTTTACACACACTGAAGGTACATTCTATTCATCAAGCTTATCAAATCTTTTGTTGATATTTTTATACATTTTTTTGTATTGTTTGTTTCTTTTTTTCTTTGTTTTGTTTCTGTTTCTTTTATTTTTATTATTATTTTGGTTATGGAACTTATATGTATGTTTTGATAGGCAAGATCATTGATGGTAGCAATGGTGACATTGCTGTGGATCAATATCACCGGTATAAGGTTAGTCATAATCAAGCCTGATCTGTTACTAGGCATTTTGGTTTAATTTTTTAAAAATACATGATTAGATACTTTTCAGTTGTCAATTCCTCCATTTTGATCATATAGTTACTCTAAGGATGGAATTTCGGTTCATGACATCTACTAAACATGCATCACAAACTATTTAATGCTACACAGGAAGATGTTGATCTCATTGCCAGGTTGGGATTTGCTGCTTATCGGTTTTCCATATCATGGTCTCGAATCTTTCCTGGTATGTGCCCTAATACCTTGGTGTGGTTCTTGCTAATGGTAAACGGAGTTTGAACATTAAACCCGTATTCTTTATCTTTTTGTACTATTGATTTATTATGTTTTCCTTTCTAGAATAGCTTCAATCTAGTCATTGGACTTTTCCTGACATATTTTATATGAAACATACTGTTATTAAAAGAGTATGCCAAGTGTCCACTGAATTTGATAGCCATCTTCTAGTCTACATCTCAATACAGCATCAAGCAACAAAAGGGTAAAACTAAAAATAGGTTAATCCGCAGCAGCAGTCCAATTATATATAGCCTGGACTGAACTATTTCTACCTTCTGAGGAAACAGATGCCCATAGAGGTGCCCAAAATTGAACCCTTTTCCACAAAAACTCCGGCTCTTCTATTACCTCCTAAAACTTGTAGCTATATCCAACACACAATCCAATGGAACCTAACTTCCAATCTGACTCCACAAAACCCTTTTTCCACAGAGCTATTGCAATTTGACATTGTGAGTACAAATGGTTCATGCACTCAGTTCCTTCTTTACACATTAAACATCCATGAAGGCCGTCAGGTAAAAGGCAAATATCAGGTCTTCTCCTCTGAACAATCTCAAATACTGATGTTTCCATGAACAAAATCCAAGCTTACACCCTTAGGGTGAGAGGATCTTTAGCTTTCCATGCTACAGAGGAGAAGTGAAGAAGTTTTGTGTGGAATTGTGGATTGGTCAAGTCAGTAGCTCGGGGGTTGGGGCAATAAAAATTCTGATCAAGAAAGAGATCTAAACTGGAGTTACAAGAATGCAATGAGAGTTGAAAGGTTTTCCATTGCATGCCTCACTAATGTGATCATAAAGAATATACTCCTGCCAAGATGATAAAGACACTTCCTGATCTTTCAAGTCCCCTCTAAATCCAGTCCTAACTCAATGGAAGACTAGATGAATTAGTACCCACCTTAGCAATGAAAAGGTGATTATAATGTGTTTAACTATCTAGAGGTGGAAATGAATGACTTGTCATGACATGCATTGCTAAAATTAATTAGAGTGGAAGCTATTTGAGTGGCATATGATTTATTTACACCAAGTTTTAGAGATTGTGAGAAATAACAGACTCTACCAATTTGTATTTTGAGAGTGCTGCATGGAAATGTTACTGATTATATCTTCAGCGTAATAGTGAAACTATCTTCCAAATGGATGTGATCCTTCAGCGATTTACAACTTCCATCGACTTTTCTACAGAAATTTGATGATTGGTTCTTTACAGTAGACTACAGCATAGTTGCTGCAATCTTGTCAAAGTTGTTAAAAGTATTGAAACATATTGAGATTACATTATTACAGTGTAGATATTCTATGTAGAAATCCGTAAAGACTAATTTTCAATTCATTATAGCGGCTGGGCATTTTCCATGTTTCTCTTGGCTTAGCGTAACATGATGAGAATGTATTATTTCTTACATT
This sequence comes from Comarum palustre, assembly GCA_951800085.1. Classification (NCBI taxonomy): domain Eukaryota; kingdom Viridiplantae; phylum Streptophyta; class Magnoliopsida; order Rosales; family Rosaceae; genus Comarum; species Comarum palustre. The sequence continues at coordinate 3,442,573 of OX637589.1, forward strand.
TCTGTTTGCAGATGGTCTAGGAACCACTGTCAATGAAGATGGGATTGCTTACTACAACAATATCATTAATGCTCTCCTGGAAAAAGGTGTGAAGTTATTTATACCGAGTTCTTTCTAGTTGCGTCAGTGAATTAAACTATTTATTCTTGCAGGCATCCAACCTTATATAACACTGTACCATTGGGATCTACCATTGTACCTTCATGAAAGTATGGGAGGGTGGTTAAACAAGCAGATTGTGTAAGCATATACCTATATATCGTCAATTAACTAAAGTTATTTGCATTTTCAGTAAATATTATAGTTGTGAAGAAGAATAATTTGCTTCATTTAACCTGTCAATATCCTCAAGCTCATAGACAGGTTGAGGCATTATTACCTCCTTTTTGTGTATAGCAAGTAGCTACATTGTCTTATTCATATTATGGTTGAACATTTATATCTATAGAGTGCATGGATGAACCGCCGAATACTTTATAGAGCTAAAGAATAGGAAAGGATGCTAGAAACACAAATTAATTTTCCTGGCTCTAATAAGGTGACTTAGAATCTCAATTCAAGTTTTGGAGACTAAAGGCAATGAATTAGCATTATTTGGAGGACAAATGCTTCTTTTGTTTGCCTTTCATATATATTATGGAAGAACTTTCCTCATTCTAGACACATATTGAGTTGAATATTGAACTGGAAAGCTAAAGACCGTCGATTCGCATTTTCTGAAAATGCAGAAAATTCTTCTCAGTCTACGCGGACACCTGCTTCGCAAATTTTGGTGATAGAGTAAAGGACTGGATCACAATTAATGAGCCTCTTCAAACTTCTGTCAATGGTTATGGTTACGGGATATTTGCTCCTGGAAGATGTGAACATGCATGTACAGAACCATATTTGGTTGCACACCATCAACTGTTGGCCCATGCAGCTGCTGTTTCAATATACCGAAGCAAATATAAGGTATACTGTTCAATTACTTGTGTCTTGTCTCTTCTTTTTGGTTTCTGGTGAGGCAGTTATTAATAATTAACCAACCCAAAATTGATTGACTTACGTCCCTGGTGAACATGATGAATCGAGATATGCTGAAGATTACAATTAAAGAACCATATGGTTCCTCCCACACAAAACAATCACTTCTCTCAGGCCAACGTGTAAGTGGTGTGTTGCTCCACAAGTTGTGTATTGTGTGAACATGGTGACTCCCACATTGGTCTCGGATCTATCTATCTATCTTCCCCAGAAGTTGTGTCTATCTATTTCTCTGTCTATACCCAGTCCCTTTTTGGGATCACAGGCTCCACCAGATGATTATTTACCCCAAACAGTGAAACTCTAATATAACAAGCTAACAGAAACACAGAGAGATAAGGTATAAATATAAACAGATACCTACTGAATTTACCACCCGTGAAAGGATCCGCTTCAGTTGCTAGTACAAGGAATTGCAAGGGGCGCAATTAGTGTCCAGGCCATGTTGGGAATGATGCCAAGGTTGGTGACTCTGTCACCGGGTCGGAACAGAAGGTATCAGAGCCATCAACTATGTGCTGACATGCAGGTTTGGGAAGATTGCTACACATGTTGATTCCGAATTTTCCCACGGATCTGGAAGTGTGTTTGATAGCGACACTGGGCTTTTAAGTGGTGTCTTATGAGTTGCACAAACATTTGTTGAGTTCCACTGTTGTTATCTAAACTGAAACCATGTAAATTAATACCAAGAGGCTCTAACTAGTTAGCCTGGTTTGGGGTACCCTGTGTTCCTATATTTTCTAACTAATGTTAATTTAGGAATCATAACTAATCATTATGTTCCTAGATTTATATTTTGTTCCAACTCTTGCCTCTATGTGCTCTTTCAGGACAAGCAAGGTGGACAAATAGGCATAGCAGTGGACTGTGAATGGGCAGAGGCCAATTCAGATAAAACTGAAGACCAAATTGCTGCAGAAAGGCGCCTAGATTTTCAGCTTGGATGGTATTTACTTCTCTAATTATGATAAGATATATTATATTGTTTTGATACTACCAAACCCGTGACCTGTGGCTAGTTGATTATCTAACTAAGACCATGGAGGTCATTGGCTCAAATCTCACTGGCATCTGCGATGGGTGGATATATGTTCAACTATATTACAACCATGATAAATGTATTACTCTAGGATATAGGCGGCCATCATAAATGATAAGAGAATATTTATAGTTCTGAGACATATTCATCATTTGTCATGCATTATACTGCTAGTACCATCTATCTCAGATCACCACAGATTGCAAATGAATTGTAACCAGTCTTGCTGCCTTCTGGTGTGACGGAAATCTATTCAATTGAATCTACATTGTGTTAGATACCAAGTATGAAAACTTGCTTAAAAATACAAAACATTAGCATTTCTTAAGGGAGAGTAATTGTATTGCACTGTGTTTTTCTTGACTGTCTTCTTTCAGTTCAGCCCCCAGTGCCAACTCAGGCAGTTCGTTAGATGAATTTAAATCATTTTCTCTCCCATTCTATTGTTTAGAGACCACCTCAACTCTTTCCGAAAGCAGGTACTTAGATCCAATATATTCTGGAGAATATCCCAAAGTTATGCGTGAACGACTTGGAGATCGGCTTCCCATATTTTCAAAGGAAGAAAAGGATTTGCTCAAGAATTCATTGGACTTTGTTGGTCTGAATCACTATACATCAAGATTTATTGCTCATGTAAAAGACAGCCCTGAGGAGGGTGATTTTTATAAAGCTCAAGAGATGGAGAGGATTGGTGATTTCTCTAACTACATTAATTTTCATAAGGAAACCCTCTTGCTATCTTTATCTAAATGTTGTCTTTCTATCATCAGATAAATGGGAAGGAGGTGAGACTATTGGTGAGAAGGTATGAACTCATTCATCTTCAGACATCACAATTTTTGTGAGCACATTCGTCTTATACTCTCATACTTTGTCCAGTCCACTGAAAGGTTCTGCTTGGCAGGCAGCATCAGAATGGCTTTATGTTGTTCCCTGGGGCATCCATAAGGTCTTGAATTACATAGCACTGAGATACAATAGTCCACCAATATATATTACTGAGAATGGTATGAATTAATGTATAATATTATTCCAATGAAATATGATTTTCATCCAGTGGGTAGTTTCATTAGCGATCACTCCCTAAACAAAAAACAAAAAAATTGACTTTGGGTAATGATAACAAACTGACCCTTTCCTTTTTTTCTGAAACCTACTACAGGTATGGATGATGAGGATAATGATTCCGCCCCACTTAATGAAATGCTAGATGACAAACTGAGAGTCAGTTATTTTAAGAGATACCTTGCAGCGGTCAGCAATGCAATGAGGTAGCTCGACTGCATTTTCATTGATTTTCCATGTGAATTAGTGATATAGATCATTCTTGTCATGTCATTCATGTGCTATCTGAATGTGGTAGACTAGTAGGACGAAGCATGAATTTTACAATAGTGGCTTAAACCCCTTTGAATAGATGTGCCCAGGGTTCCATCATTTGCAGAGGTCTGTCAAATTAAATGTCATAAAGGGAAGGCAGATTTGTAACTGGAAAGTCCCCTCCCTTCAGGGTGTGCAAAAATTAGAACTCCAATTATCACTATTTTAGAAATGGGCATGAATCTCTTTGCAAATTCAGTAGTTAACTACTTGGGGCAAAGAAGAAAATGGGAGAAGACGGACGGCCCTCATATATATTATATTTGATGAACATAAGGGCAAGTAAGCTGTTAATTTTTTTCTTATGGGCAGGGATGGAGCAGATGTGAGGGGATACTTTGCATGGTCATTACTGGATAACTTTGAGTGGGCACAAGGCTTTACCAAGCGCTTTGGTTTGGTTTATATTGACTACAAGAATGGGCTCTCCCGGCACCCGAAATCTTCTGCGTACTGGTTCTTGCGGTTCTTGAAAAATGGTGAAGGGAAAGATGGGAAGGATGAATAACTACTAGACCATTAATCTTTCACGCAAATCTGATTGTTACGGTCGTTGGTTTTATGCCTTGGTATGATTCAAATGGCCATTTACCTTGGTTTCATTCCAGTGAAGGGACCTCGATAACTTGTTTTATGGCCCAAAGTTTTATTAAGCCCCTCAAACTTGATTGTTCAAATGGTTCGCGAACTAATTACATATGTACTGTAATACTATAACACAGGCAATCACCAAATAGCATTTTGTTTGATTTTTCTTTTTTTGTTTGTTTTGAGTAATATGTAGTTTGATTACTAACCCATTGACCCAACTATAAAATGGTAAGTTGGCCCTTAATTTGATTAGAGGCATCAGGTGCGCAACACCCTCGACATATCTCATACACCAAAAACACAGAATTTTCACAAACTCAAAACATGAAAGTTAAAGATCAAAGCAAGAGGAACAACTTTAATACTGGAGTTTTGATCAACTCGGCTAGTAAGTGACCCAAAACTGTTCCGAAAGGGCTGCCTCCATCTCAACCGCTCCTGCTGCCGTGTTGAGCTTCAATACCACCGGAGGTCCGCCTAGAATGGCTTGGCCGTTCTTTCTGGGCTGGTTTCACGCCTCGCCGCCGCCATATGCCGGAGACCCAGTTGAGAACTTGGTTTCGACGCCGTACTGTTCAAGCCCAGATGCGTCGTTCCAGGCCAAACTGGACCACGCCACCACCACAAGGAGGCTCAGACGGATGAGATGAAGAGATCTCGACCGGCCTCGACGTCTCCGGTGACTGGAGCTCACCGCAAAAGTCGGGTTGGGTCGGCCGGGTCCGGGTCAGTTCGAATTTTCGGATAGTGAAGGAACACGCGCGAGCGTGCAGGGAGAAAAGAAAAATGGGTTATTTCTATTTTTTGAAACTTATCCCTTCTATTTATATACTTTCTAAAAATAGAAAATCAACTTTTGTTGACCATAACTTCTCCACACGGTATCTGATTCACACCTGCCACATGTCCACAGACTCGTATCATCGAGCACTACAACTCTTGTGAAGGAAGTTTTCCGAAAAACTCAATGTAGTAAAAAGTCAACCGTTGACCCCTTTAAATAAGTCATTTCCGAGAGTCCCTTGACTCCGAACACTTTGACACTCTTCTCTAAGGTACGAATACGCACCAATACTACTAATTAATTTCCAGGTTATTTCATTCATTATTAATTCAGGAAAACTAACAACGCAGTTACAACCCCCTGTAACACGCCTGGTCCAGGTAAAAGGGTAAATTTTTGGGACGGAGTGTTATATAATCACCCTAACTTCTCTCCATGAGCGATGTTGGATGTGGTGCACCTACTAGCCTGTTAATACATTTCTTTCTTTAGCACCCGCCCAGTTTAGGATATCATACTAGTGAGCAGTCTAATGAAAATGGCTAAAGTAGACTTAGACAGAGACTTGATGAATAGATCTTCTACATTCTCTTCTAAACTCACTTGATTCACTTAAATATGGAGGAAGACTTGATGTTGCTAATTATAGAAGAACTTCGGTGATATATGTTTTGTATTTTCACCTTTGATGTAACCCATCTTCATCTGCTCAATGCAGGTGGCATTGTCTTCATAAATGAACGTATATCTATAGTAGATCTTAATCCACTTGTTCCTCTAATGTGCTCAATGACTGACCTTAGCCATACACATTTACAAACAGCTTCAAGTAGGGTAATGATCTCTTCATGATTTGAAGATGTCGTCACCAAAGTCTGTTCAGTAGATCTCCAAGACATCGTCGTATTTCCAATGGTGAACATATAACCAGTTTGAGAATGTCTCTTGTATGGATCTAACAAGTATCCTACATCGGCAAAACCAACAAACACATTGTTGGGGGTCTTGACATAAGGAAGGGAGGTGGTGTCGATAACAGAGGGGGAGTTGTGCCTCTCAATAGTGGAAACGGCAACTAGGTGTATAGATGTACACAACGCTTGACAGCTGATGCGTAGTGCCCAGCAGATGGTGCACAGCGCTCTATAGCTGGTGTGCACAGCGGTTGACAGGTCAGTCCCGAGACCGTGTAGTGCCGAAATGCTCAGGGACAAAGGACTCAATTGCGGCTCTTCTTGAATTTTTAAAGGGGAATAACAAATACATGTCAATGGTCTCTTTAAGGTACAGACATTTTATACCAGTCCAATGACGTTGTGTGGGCGCATAGCTGTTTCTTTTTTTCTTTAAAAGATGATCAAAAGATTTCACGACTACTGCTATGATGACTCGAGCCCATGACTTCGTCAATAAGTAGTGGATACGCAGAGCTATATCTAGCTAACAAGTTAAATGAGAAGACAATGTCTAGTCGAGTGCATTGAGCTAAGTACAATAGTGCACCAGTTGCACTAAGGTACAGTACCTCTGCTCCAAGTACTTCTTCCTCGTCCTCCTTAGGACGGAATAGAATCAATAGATCCTTCTTGATATCTAAACTTCGACCAACAATGTGTGTGACAACAAGATGCACTTTGTCCATATCAAATAGTATGAGTATCTTTTAGACATATGCAGATTAGTGTATAAGGACTCTGCATGTTCGATGCTCTAGCTCAAGTCATAGGCATAACCAAGTCTTCCCTAGGTCTATCATCTCAAACTCAGATTTCAAATAAGTCGCGGTCTCTCTTATCTCATCAAGAATACAGATGATATTCATGTCATCCAAATACACGGCTACAACTGCAAAACCGGAATTCGTTCTCTTTATGAACACACAAGGGCATAGATCATCATTCTGATATCTCTTCCTAATCAAGTAGTCACTTAGACGAGTATACCACATTCGTTTGGATTGCTTCAATCCATAAAGTGAGTGTTACAACCTAATAACATATGCACTCCATGATTTAGAGTCACTTGACTTAGGTAATGGAACGCCATCAGAAAGTTTCATATATATATATATATATATATATAAATTTCTAAATCTAGATCCTCATAATGATATGCAATAACCACATCCATAAGCTGCATGTCAAGCTTTTTTTAACACTACCAAACTGACTAAGTAGAAAAAAAGTTATAATGTCTATAACTGGAGAATATGTCTCATCATAGTCTATTACAGAGCATTGTTAGAAACATTACGCCACAAGGAGAGCTTTATACCTTAGTATCCCGTTCTTTTCATTACACTTTCTAACAAAGACCTATTTATATCCCACATGCTTTATACTTGGCAAGGTAGACACTATCGGACCAAATACATGTCTCTTTGCTAGGGAATCCAACTCCACCTGGATAGCTTCTTTCCATTTAGACCAATTTGCTCTACGTTCACATTCATTGACGGAGCGTGGTTCGATGTCTTCGTGCTCTAGGATCTCTTAAGCCACAGAATATGCAAATACATCATCGACATGCATGGATGATTAGTCTAGCAATTCAAAAGTGTTCTTGTCATATCCCGGCCCTTAAAAAAAATTTTTACAGTGGATTATTATTTCGTAACTTTGATTGTTTACCGTTGGTAGTAACCAAATGACCGAATGTGGACCAAATGTTGAATTTTTGTAAAGTCGATAATTTAGGTAAACTTTCTTCTAAAAAGTTGTAGATGACGTTAATACGAGTCTATGGAGATGTGGCACGCTCAAATCGGAGTTTGTACGAGAAAGTTATGGTATTAAAATGTTAAGTTACTGTTCACAGTAAGTAGTATAAATATAGAAATTTACCCGAAGTGGAAAATAAATGTTAGCATAGGGAGGAAACCCTCCACTTGTGTAGGGAAAAGCAGTCCAATGCCCAGTCACCGGTGGCCATTGCGTCCCCTACCACTCCCAACGGCAACCCAGGTAGCGGGGCAGCTTCGGTTGGAACCTAACATGCCAAACCATTCATCCCCGGGTCACCTTCTAACCCCGGGGATTTTGAATAAGATTTTCAAGCAATGTATCCATGTAAATAGAAAATGGATTGATTTTGAACTATTTCTGACTATCAAGATCATTCAATTTACTTGCATGTACTGATTTCTCTGTTACATCCATGATTTAGGCGTGTATTTTCCCTCCACATAGTTGAGTGTTTAATTGTTTCAAAATTGGTTTGGTTCATCAAGCTAAATTTTACTTATGTATGCCTTCTTGAAAATATTTTATCAAGAAGTTGAGTGTTTAATTGTATCAGTTCCACTAGTTTTCAGATTAATTTCAATGATGAATTGACTGAGTCCTTTTAGGTCAAAAGAGGTATCGGAGAAGCTAAATCATGTAAAAGCACATCAGGTATCCTTTCAACTGAGGTGCTTAAGCAGCTCTAACCTGATCACTTCAACATTGTATATTTGATAGGAACAGAAGAGAAATATATCCTTCTATGTACATATAGAATTGCACAATCCTAGGATTCCCCATAATCGATGTTACATGCAGGGATACACATGTTTCCAAACTTTTAGTGCATAAAATGATTACATCAAATTACTTGATGCTATATGGTGAGAGATTCTGGATCAATTTAGAGAAATTGTCATTGTTAACATTTGACACTGCATATTAAACTTATATCTCATGGACTTATGATCATTATATAATAGATGCAAATTGAGAGCTAGATTCGAGGATGTCACCATTTTTTGCAGCTACTATTCTCATTTTTTTCTTGCTTAGCCTGTATCTTTGACATGCTGCTTCCTTTTCCAAGTGACTAAAACTGGGGATCAACTCTAACATTTTGTACAGTTGGAGCTGCCATTTCTTGACATCTATTAAAGCAACAACTTCTGCTATAAGCTTGCATATAACTAAACCATTTGTAAAGTACAGTTTAAGCAACTAATCGTGTTGTAAAATTACTATTTTTGAACCAACTCTAATGGCAACCAAGTTAACCTATGTTTTAATTCTTTAATACACTTTTATCAGGTTAACCTCTTTATAAAAATGTTTCTCTTTTTTAATAGAATGCGTTACTAATCATCTCCGTAGGTAATGTTAAGAAAATAAAAGGAAAGTAGTAACAAAAAGAACAGATATATAAACCCATAGAGAAAATTGTGCAAGTCCTTCCTCTTTCGAAAAGCCCAAACCCCGATCCGCAACCAAATCCATGGAAGACAAACGCGGCGACGCCGGAACTCAGCCTCCGGTTAATGCCGACTCTGCCGCCGCCGAGCCCCCTTCTGCGCGACGCCGCGGCGTAGGCCAGAAGCGAAAGGCCAGCTCCCTAGGCGGCTCAGGCTCTTCATCGACGCCGTCGAAACGCTTGACTCGTGAGAAGGCTTCGCTTTCTCACGCTCCGATCCACAACGGCCCCTTGACGAGGGCTCGTCAGGGGCCCAGCAGCCACTCAGCCGCGGCGGCGAAGCCAACTGCTCAGACGAAGCGGTCGGAGCCGACGTCTCTGGAGGCGGAGCAGGCCAAGAGGGACAGCGAGGTGCAGGCTTTGGAGGCGGCTATGGAAGCTGAGTTTGAAGCCATTAAATCTCGCGATGCCAATGCTCATGTGGTTCCCAATCACTGTGGTGAGACCAATTCTAAACCCTTGTTTCTGTTCATTATTATTTTTTATAATTGACTGAAAATTTTGATTTTTTGTTGTTGTTTGGTTTTGAGATTATTTGTGTAGTTTAGTTACTGAAAATGAGAGCATTGAGCTAAATATAGAGCTGATGAAGTTTGTTATTAAATTTTGAAATTAGACTTAACTGTCTTTCTTTTGATATAATACTTGAGAATTGATTTGTTAGGTAATGTACATGGGCGTAAGTCATTACAGGTTTCAAACTCCTATTTTTCGGAAGATTAGTGTGAGATAGTGTTTTGATTGGGATCAATTTTCTGGATTACAGGTTGGTTTTCGTGGACAAAGATTCACACCATTGAGGAGCGTATGTTGCCGACTTTCTTTGATGGGAAGTCTGATACTCGGACTCCCGATAAGTACTTGGAGATACGCAATTGTATCATGAAGAAATTCCATGCGGATCCGGGGACATTGGTTGAGCTGAAGGATATGTTGGAGCTTGAAGTTGGAGACTTTGATTCGAGACAGGAAGTCATGGAGTTTTTGGACCACTGGGGTTTGATAAATTTCCACCCTTTCACGCCAACAGGTTCTACTGTCTCGAGTGTCAACAGTGAGGAAGTGTCAGAAAGGGATTCTTTGGTAGATAAGTTGTATCACTTTGAAGCACTAGAATCACGTTCATCGCTGGTTCCTAAGACTAACTTCATAACTCCAACTGTGCCATCTGGGCTGTTCCCAGAGTCGACAATTGCTGAAGAGTTGGTGAGGCCTGAGGGGCCAGCTGTTGAGTACCATTGCAATTCTTGTTCAGCTGATTGTTCACGCAAACGTTACCATTGCCAGAAGCAGGTTGGCTCTTTCATAAATTACCTGATTTTCATTGAACTTATAAAAAAATACATATTGCCTTATCTTTGTTTAAAAATGGATGTTACCTTTTAATTATAAAACAAAGAAAATATTGTCCAATTGTCATCAACATGAAGATCAGTTCAACCACTTGCATGCATCAAAAAATTCATTTTGCCATAACTTCGATTCATATTTTTTGTGTGTGAACTATGTGATTGTACTATTGTGGTATATGTACTTGTCCAAATAAAACATGGCAGATTCAGAACTCAGTAGGATTTATCACCAGCTAGTAGAAATTGATATAACTGCCTGGCACTTATTCTTTGCTACTGTATTAGCATAAACTACTTCTAGTAACGCATAGATGTACTCAAACAATTTCCATGTCAGGTTGATTGAACCTGATGTCTGATGAAGTGGTTGTTATGGTTATACATTTATTAATTGCTGCAAATTTTAGTTGCATGATTACGACTGTCCTGTTTACTATTTACATTCTTTTTAACAGGCAGATTTTGATTTGTGTTCTGATTGCTTTAACAACGGGAAATTCGACTCGGGTATGTCTTCAACAGATTTCATACTTATGGAGCCTGCTGAGGCTCACGGGGTAAGTGGTGGGAACTGGACAGATCAGGAGACCCTCCTTCTCCTTGAAGCATTAGAATTATATAAAGAAGACTGGAATGAGATTGCTGACCATGTTGCTACAAAGACAAAAGCTCAATGTATATTGCACTTTGTTCAAATGCCAATCGAGGATACCTTCCTAGACCATGATGATGACCTTGATGCCAGTGCGAAAGAAACTGCAGATCCAACTTCAACTAACAATGAAATGTTGCCCCCGAAAGATGCCCCTGAAACAACAGAGAATAAGACAAGTGCTAATAATGACAGTGACCCTCAAGCTTCTCTGATGGAAATTTCAAAAGAAGAAGCTAGTGTGTCAAAAGATGGGGAGGATACTTCTAAGCCAAAAGATGAAAATGAAGTCAAAGTTGGTCAGGAAACCTCGAACTTGGAAGACGCTGGTGATTTGAAACTTGATCACGAAACAGATGAAAACCTTGCACTGAAGGCTCTGAAGGAAGCCTTTGAAGTTGTTGGTTATCCTCAAACACGTGAAAGTCAGCTCTCATTTGCAGATGTCGGAAACCCTGCCATGGCGTTGGTAAGTTGATTACTTGTGGTTATGGTGCATCAGCCCATGGGTTAGTCTGAGTCGTGCCTTAGACAAAGAAGTAACATAGAACATTAATTATGCATATATTTAACTGAACTGAAATCTTCGACATTTAACAGTTCTGTATAATCACTGTCATAAAAAAATTGTCTTCTTCTAGCCACTGGGTACAAAAACTTCACATGGTTAGCCAACATCGATGTAGCATCAAGGTACCCATCTATCACAACTTTCAACAACTTGTGATAAATTTTGTGCCTTTAGCCGGCTCAGTGTCTGGCAATTGCAATCTCATTTACCCTTTAAACTTTCCACTTTATCTGCACTCAGAAATTTTGTCCTTGCTGCCAGAACTTGACATAACTGTATTTCTGAGCTTGTTAACCTTTCACCTTTTTCGAAATTATTTGATCTCAGTTCAAGAAGGTGCTGTTTAGTTCTTTGTTCCTTCCATCCTTTTTTAATGTATGTATGACTTATGCATGCAAACATCTACATTACTTTGGTCTGTATGCATGCATGTATTTACTAATGCTGTATATTATGTCCGTACCAAGAAAATCTAGTCTAGTGGATCTGTTACATGGTGTGGGGATTCACAGAAGCATATAACTTATACTTTTAAGCTGGCTATTGTGTCACTACTTATAGGCTGAACTTTTACAGGCCGCATTCCTGGCACAGTTGGTGGGACCTGATCATGCAATTGCTTCAGCACATAATTCTTTGAAGTCTATAACTGCCGATGCTCCTGGCATTGAGCTGGCTTCGAGGCACTGCTTTATTTTAGAAGATCCGCCAACTGACAGAAAGGAACAGGCTGGTCATGATAGGTATGTTTATTTTGTGTGAGCAAACCATGCCCCTAACAGTTTCTGTATTCTATCTGATGCGATTGAGGGATTTACAGTGTTGCTGCAGAAGGGGAAGCTCAGAGTGACAAAGTCGATCAAGAAGATAGTCATAAAGAGGATAACTCCACCTCTGGTTTGGAAGATAAAGGAGCATCAAATGATAACAATGACAAGAAACTTGAAGAAGTTACTCCTGAAGAAAAGTCACAATCTTCAAAAGAACAAGATGACAGGATTTCTCATGAGGAAGTAGGAACTGATAAACTAAATAAATCAAACAACTTGAGGGAGTCAGATGACTCAAAACTTGAAGCACCACCAAGTTCAATAAAGGAGTTGGGAGAGGGAACTTCAGTAGGAAAGCCTTCTGAAACCACAAACACACCAATGGATGTGGATGTGTCTGACTCCATTCCCTCAACGAAGACAGACCCTCAGCAACAAGTTGCATCAAATTCAGCTGAGCAACCTTCTCAGTCTACAGAGACAACAAAAGAAGTGGCTGTATCTAATGCTCTGGCTTCAGATAGAGATAAGCCTCCACAACCAGTTACTATCAAATCAGAAGAAGCCCCTCAACGTACTGAAACCTCAAAGGATGTAGATGATACTCAACCCCCACAAGAGATTGAACCTCCACAACCAGTTGAAAACACTACAAGTACGACCCCCTCCCGAATTAGCCGTTTTTGATCCCTCTGACCCACCCTCTCTGTGTTATATCATATTTGAGTAGGAATACTAAATATATAGGGGTCAAATAGGTTCTCTTTTTTGACAGAGGAAGCATGATAAATGGTATGAATGTGGGAATTGGTTGTCGGTTATGCTTGGAATCATTAAAGTACAACAAATGAAGTAACTAAAAGGAAAAACCTTTATTCAACAGCATTTCAATGCCTCTGATTTGCTAATTTCCTGTTTGTTGCACTGCACAGGTGAGGATCAAACTGATGATAGTAAACACGAGAAGCATGACTGCACAGACCCGAAAAATGATAAAATGCAAGAGATGAAAGGCGAACAGAAAATTGATAGAGTAAGGCAAGCTGCGGTTTCTGCAGTCTCAGCAGCTGCAGTGAAGGCAAAACTTCTAGCAGAACAGGAAGAAGATCAAATCCGACAGCTTGCAGCCATGTTGATAGAGAAGCAGGTCATCCCAATGCCGTAATTTCTCCCTACTTTTTGTTTGCTATTACTAACATAATAGTTCTTACTTTTTTGAGGTTTTTTCATTATGTGCAGTTGCATAAGTTGGAAACCAAGTTAGGTTTCTTTAATGAGATGGAAAGTGTTGTGATGAGGGTAAAAGAGCAATTGGATAGGTCAAGACAGAAGCTCTACCATGAACGGGCACAGATAATTGCTGCCCGACTTGGCTTACCAGGTTCCTCATCTAGAGGAATGCCTTCTGCAATGCCTATAAATAGAATGGCCACAAATGCTACAAACGCAGTTCCAAGGCCCCCACTTATGATGACCTCACAAAGGCCGCCCATGTCGAGACCCATGGGGGCAGTGCCTCCAACCTCTTTAAACCAATTTTCATCCACAACATTTTCAAGAACTCCAATTCGGCCTCCCAGTCAGGGCAGCCTTTCTTCTATGGGGCCAAAGTAAAGACGTGAATTATTGTTGATCCTATCTTTGTGCAGCATTCATCAACCATGCCTCTTACGTGTGCAGTGTTGAAGTTTTAGTGTTCAAGTTTCTGTCACAACAGGATGTAAACCTTTCCATGTTGACAATGTTACTGCTGATAAAACCAGAGACAGGGGTTCTAAGAGATTTATGAATGTGCTCTGTTGTCTTGCTGGAAGGCGTGTCATGATGTTTTACTTGGTTTGATGTTGTGGGAAGTGGCCTATCTATAAACTATATTGAGGTTTTGAAATGCTAATCCGTCCAGTTCCCATGACTGAGGATTGCCTGGCGTCCTCTCCTCTACCAGACAGGACACTGAATGTTCCCTAAAATGTTACCTTTTGAGCCTCTTGCGTTCATGTCAACGACAGCTTGAAGGGTGCTGTAACTTTTCATGATGTGAGTTCAACTCGAGTTGTATCATTTTTGATTCTGTAAGCTGTACTATATTGCACCTCAGTCAGCTTTAATGTACCGGAGTTACTAAGACTCAATTTCTCACTTTCAAAACTTAATAACTCAATTAACAAAAAATTCTCACCTATAAACCTGATGATACATTGGGCTAATAATTTTTTTTCCAATCATGTATAACGATTTTTTGCAATAGGGAACTAGTACAGAGAAGCTAAACCTTCAAGTGCTTGAGAGACAGACCATACCAACGATAAAAAAACATCTAAGCTAAGTGCCAATTTAGCTAAACTTATCAGCAGCTAGATTAGATTCTCTAAAAATACGAGTAAAACGAACAAGACCACAAAGCTCCTGAACAATATCATCCGCTACCTGCCCAAACATGCTGTACCTGAAAACATGCACCTCCAACTAATCTACCCTCTGAATCTCCAACAACAATACCAATACCACCTCCTCAAATTACGGGATTGAAAGCAGCATCCAGGTTGGCTTTTAACCACCAGCTGGAGGAGTCCAAGGTTTCAATGTTAATCGAGAAACAACTTTAGGTTTCAGAACTGAATGCAACAAGATCATATACGTGCGTACCTGATAGAAGAGTTTCTGTAAAGATGCAGCCTTTTTCCCCCAAAGCCTATTGCTCTTTCCAGACTGACCAAAGAAAAATTAAAACCAACTGGAAGTGCTCCTTGGTTAGCGTCCCTAAACCCTAATATATGTTCAAAGTATATTTACAGAAAAAAATACGATGGCACTGGCAAACATTTAGCTCTTGGAGATTTCCCTTACGGAAGGAATATTCATTTTTGAGCCTCCGGGATACTAGGGGATGAAATATATTATGAATCTGACCACACAACCGAGATGAATAAAGCATTGATGAGACCAATTTGTTCTTCACACAAACAGTAATATACAATATCAGTGCATGCACTGACAAATGTAATTCCAAAGATGACTTATTCTTTGAACAGGAAAAGAATTCAGTTGAAATATTTAGCACTCGCATCCACTTGACCTTGAATGATTGCTGCTTCCAACATCAATGGTATCCGGCAAGTATCTTCATGAAATGGAAAGTTTCAAAGATGCACAACCGAAAGGAAATAAGTCAAAACAGGTGAACTCTAGAGCAAAATTAATAGTAAATGTAAAATACTTAAACCTAAAACAGCTCTCAGCTACACATCTGTTTAGTGGAATGTTTATCCAAGAAGGGTTTTTTAGTCTTAAGAGTAGAGGACATACAGAACACCATAACAAAACTATCAAATTTGATTACTTGGAAAAGAGTTGAAGTTCTGTGTAGGTGGAACAAAATTTTAATTTGTAATGGTAAACAGATCGACTTAATCTGCTCCACTGGCAACTATTTACTAAAAAAGCTCAGTGAAGTTCATTCCCATTTCAGTAGTGAAATAAGATGGATATATCGAGAACCACTAAATACATCACATTATGAAAAATGTTACCTAACCCAGGTAGTGTCAGGAGGAACTATTTTGGCTGGTATTAGATTAAGTTTGTTCATATGTATCTATATGGGCGATTAGTATGTGGAGAAGGGTTCTAATTAACTTACATTTCCTCCTCTTCCCCACTTTTCAGAGCATCCCTTGCTATGCACTGGAAAGCTTCTTCCACATTAATGCCTTCCTTGGCAGAGGTTTCATAGTACGGAATGTCTCCTTTTGATGCACACCACGCTCGAGCCTTTTTTCCCGACACCTAGAAAATAATAAAAAGTGATATTTAGACTTCAAAAGATAAAATAACAAAGAGATAGATATTGAGAGGACAATTGTTTGTTGTACAAGATGCATACCACTCTACTATTTCCACCGTCTACATCAATCTTGTTTCCAATAACAACAAATGGAAAGTTTTCTGGATCATTAGGACTAGCCTGCAGAGGATTTTCCAAGTCAAAACCGAAAGCTCAATTTCCCGATGGTACTCACCATGAAATGGAAGTTAAATTAAAAGATAACTGGAAGAGCTTGCAAGAAGTGCAACTAGATACTAAAGACAATACCTGAATAAGGAATTCCTCCTTCCAATTGTTAAGGTTATCAAAAGATTTCATCGAATTAACGTCATAAACAAGAACACAGCAATCAGCACCGCGATAAAATGCTACACCAAGGCTTTGAAACCGTTCTTGACCAGCAGTATCCCAAATCTAACGAAATAAAAGGTGAGATGATTTATAGCTAAACTAGCCAAGAACTGAAAAAGATAAAAATCCACTGCAGAAGCTATGGTAGACATGCTAAGCTAGAACAAATATCCAATGGATTCTGCTTGATTATGCTATAAAAAGAACGAAATCCCCTAGATTGTGATCTCCACATAGTAGCCTTTGATGGAAAGTAGCTCTACAGTGAGTAGTTGAGATAATAAAGAAATAAACAATAAACAATAATTTAGACATAATCCATCACGAAAAAATAAAATTATGCCATGAATACTCTAGTTTCTGTAATTAAAACAATGAAATCCTTCAGGCTGTTCAGATCTATATAACAAGCACACGCACACACACAAGTAATGATTTAGATTTAATTCCTTGGTTGATATATAGAACGCAAAATAACTTTTGTTTATTGCATGAAAGGTTCCGATGTGAAACTATATTACAATTCAGATATGGCAGTTAACTACACATGTATTTGGAAAGGAAGGAATGGCTGGAAAGGTACATCAGTCGGTAAAACAACAAACTTTGCAAAAATGAAGGAAGAATGAAGACAAAGTATAGTTCAGCTTTTCCAAGGCAAAATCTGAAACAAAACAGTTTCATTCACTGCCAAAAACAAGAAAGACATAAAGCAGATTTCGTGAACTCACTGCCACAAACTTTGGAAAAAAATTCAATCCTCCACATATGGATAGAAAGTTGGATTTGGACTCCATTCTGTAAAGATATGACATCTAAAATTTTCAAAGCTGGAGTATTGTCAAATTTGTACCACTTGTGCAAAGTGACCAAATGCATGTACACCCAAATTTCTAGTTCATAAAAAAGTGACGACTTAAGCTAGCAGATACTCCAAGACAAAAAATGGTCCTTTCTAGAAAAAGAATTGCATGATGAGACCATTTAAATGAAGAAATTGTTGATATGAAGGCTCAGGCCTCGGTGTAATTTCCAGCCACTAAAAAGTAAAAACTATCTTGTCAATCACAATAGTCAGAACCATCAGACAATTTTGATTTCAGCATGTGAATGTTCAATGTAGCTGCACAGATTAGTGATCCTAATTATGCCTTCAGATTCTCCGAACAACAAACTGTACATTCTGGTTTAGTGTGAGAACCAAAGAAAAACTGATCAGATCAACATCTATCTAGTCCACGCTAGCGTTTTTGAGGCTTTTCTAACCTTTTATAACCACCTAGCTCCTCCAAATCTAAGTCACCACTATGTCAGCCACAAGTCCATGCAATTTGAATCAATTCAATAAAAACAAGTCTCCAACCACGCATCCGCATTCAAACCGAGAAACATCCTAAAAATACCTAAATGCTTCAATCAATAAAAATGAACCAAAGAACTGAAAAAGACCTGTAGAGTGAAGAGCCTGTCTTCAAATTGCACCTCTTTCGTCAAGAAATCGGCTCCGATAGTGGCCTTGTATTGATTGCTGAACTTCTTATTAACATATCTACAAGAATTACGGTCAAGAAAAACCAAAATTGCTCCATGTAAAATTCTAAACAAGAACAATCACTTTATCTTCAAAAATTAAATAGCTAAATTAAGCTGCAAAGGATACTGATTCATCAAAGAAGTCTTCCCAACCCTGCAAAATCACATATCACAAATCATACTCAAACTTTGGTGCGGTTGTACAATAAGAGATTGCGGATCACTGTGTTTGAGCTAGGATCTAGAAAGACCCGCTCAAAGTTGAACGGCGAAACCCTAGAACACAGAAATACAGGGAGTAAATAGAAAGGGATAGAGAGACTCGGACCCGCTATCGCCGAGGATGATGACCTTGAGGAGCGTTCTTCTCCGAGACGGCATCGTTTCGGAATCGAAATGGGGACGATCTGAGAGAGAGGAAGGGAGCTAACTGACGAGGAAGGAAGGAAGCTGAGTGGTCTTCTAGTCTTTTTAGTCTTCCGGGTCATCTTGCCGACCTGTTACTGTTTGTTTGCTCAGGACTGTTTTGTGTTGCATGATTTCATCCTTCCTATTTTTAATTTTAAAAATTTTCTCCCAACAGTTTTTAATTTACATTAATCATTTTTAATCATTAAAATTTTATGTAATTAGATATTTATTATAATTTTATAACTTATTTTACAAACAAATATCTAACGGTAAAAATCGTCTTTTAGAACCCTTTTTCTAATACTCATATTAACATTTATTTCATTTAACGTCTAAATTAGTCAAAATTTCAACCATTAAACATATTTGATGAAAATTTAAAATCTTAAAAGATAAATTTTTAAAATTAAGAATACGTGATAAAATGATGTTAGCCTCAAACCGAAAGTGGATAAACTAAAATTAAATTGTTTTGTTAATGGGATGGCAAACGAGTTATTTCACACAATTTATTGGACCAACCGGAATTAGATGTGTTGGTCCATCTCGTACGATCCCCTCCTGAATGCGTGGTCAACACGAATGAAGGTGAAGCCGCCACTTGCTACCAAGAGGTTACGGTTGGCGTGAGGTTGGCAACGTTCAAATTGATCACCTTTTAGAAACAAAAACATCAAGGGTGGGAACCTTTTCAATTTTGTGAGGAAGAAGGTAGCGTCATCGAGGTCCTTGACGACAATTTTATCATGACTTGAGTCCTAATCCACAATGGCTCCATCATCAACATCTTATTCATAGATCCATATAAAAAGCTCGAGGTTACAGAGAAGAAGATGGTCCAGGACCATTGCTCAGTTTTTCACGAGTCATCACACAGCCCTTAGCTTAGAAAGAATGGAACTACACTACGGTTGTGGGCACTATTTAACAATATTTTTCGATTTCATAATCACGGATGCCCCTAGTTCTTACAACGCGATCCTTCGTCGCCTTGCACTCAATAGACTTTGTTCTATCATTGCAGTATGCTGGTCATGAAAATCCCTATAGTGAACGGGACATGCATCGTTCCTCGTTGTAGACAGGTAGCCCGTGGTTGTAATGTCATCACTATTCAACGAACGTGAGTACAAGTGTTATCATCAAGGTTCTAAAAGTCGCTAGTCGGTCGGTAGGTCGGGGACTAGCGAGTAGAGAAGTACTCAGAGAGCATTCGGTTTTTAATTTTTAGATTTATTTAAAACTTATAATTAATTAATTTTGTTTATCAAAGGTAATATAATGTTCAAAATAATAAAAATTGTTAATAAAACATTACAATATTAAACTCGAATTAGGTTTTGAGTTTTGACCGAGTCAAAACGAGTTAAACGACGTCGTTTCCTTTTTTTTCTTATTTTTAGTCTAATCCAAGTTGAGCCGACTAGGCCGATTTTTCTTCCGACCGACTACACAAAAATCGTCTTGGTGACCGGCCGACTACAGACTAGTCGCTGACTAGACCGAGTTTTAGAACATTAGTTATCACTCATCGGGGTTCCTAAACCCTAGGATCCTCACGAACACATCATGGTACACTCTCCAGTCGATCTAGAAAATATCCTGCAAAATGGTCAAGCTCTTTCCAGAGCACACCCGAGCACACCATCAAAAATGGTGCATACCCCTCTCTAGAGATAATGTCGTGTTGATCAGTCTGTTGAAAGAATATTCTCAAGTCTTTGATTGGTCGTATAAGGATATACCCAACATAGACCCAAAAACATCAGTGGTAATAAGTTTATTTTTATGTTTTTCTTTTTAAAAAAAGGCCATCTAGCCCGCTTTTCACGCTAACGCCCAGCTTGGCCTACTTAGAGGAAATCGGAACGGCCACCTGTTGTCCAGCGCCTATGCAGCCGGGAGAGCCTTTTTTAGAACAATGATAGATGCATACTCAAAGCTATAACTAGATCATGATACACCCAAAAGATCATAAAAGGCCTATTCTATTACAAAGTCATTCCATTTGGACTAAAGAATGCATGCCCCACATACCACATTTGATGAACTTGATGTTTGCTTGTCATATTGGCAAAATCATTGAAGTTTATATTGATTGCACGTTAGTTAAAAGCTTTAAGGTTGTAGACAACATTCACAATTTGAAGATGATTCTTGAAATACCAATAGCCTACGTAATGCGATTAAATCTAGAGAAATACTTTATCGGCATCACGATCATCAAATTCAAATATTAACATTAACCACGACGTTCTCAAAGAAAGGCGTCATATCATCCACGTTCTTAAATTGAGAATAAAAAGGTGGTAGCTCAATTCTATAATAAGCGTGTTGGCACATAACACCTCCAACTAGGTTCCCAAACGTACCATCTCACATCCCAAAGGACTTCATCCTCGTGGGAGGAACCCTATCAAATTGTGGAAGTCGTTGGCTTATACACCTTTTACATTCAAGACGTCGAGGGCAAGGTTGTTAAACGATCGTAGAATACTAAACACCTTTAATACTAGTTTGCCTTGTGGGTCATTTCTTTCTTTCTTTTTTTTATGTATTTTTGTGTTAGAATGACAATTTTAGCCATTCAAATGGACCACAATTATGGAGTTAAAATTCAATTTGTGTTATAAGATATTTGATATATATGTGTGTATTTGTCCATGTCTTGTATACGGACTTTATGTAGTAATCCATGTTGTAATAGGGTTTTACACATATTCATGCAATAGGCCCATTGGCCTATGTAATAGCCCAAGAGACCCATGTATTTTCCTATATAAAGGGGCATCATTCTATCAATAAGAGAATGCGAATTCAGTTCTCCTAGAACACGTTATTAGACACTTAGTTCTAACCCTAAAAAGAGCAAGTAGGCCACCACCGAAAAAGAGGAAAAATTATGTCGCGCGCATGCCTGTGCACTACCGCTGAGCGCCGCGCACCCCTGGGCACCGCCGCTCAACCCCTATGCACCTGCTCACAAAAAAACCCTAAAATATGCCCCAGGGTTCACAACCAATATCGACAGAATAAATTCTGAATTGGTTTTCGTCACCAACAGAGACGTTGAATATATTGTTCTCACAATTCCAATGCCGCCGGCCTCACTCCAAGAACCGGTCGTGAAGGCACCGAACCGACTGCCGGAATCCCCAGACCGGCTGAACTGTTCAAGACACCGGTTCGGGCACTTTCTGAAGTCCGATTTCAATGAAAATTGGAGAGGTCATAAGGATTTCAGGATCCTTCAGTCAAAAGGGCAACCCTAGAACTGGTCCTCCCAATGACTGCAACGTGCATAGGAATCACTTTTCCTTGAGAAAAACAGGTTTTATTCCTTGTTTCTCTTTGAATCCTTCATTTGGTTGATGTTTTTCAATGATTTGCTACTGTTTTATGGCAAGTTTAACTAACCATATATTTTTCATGTGTTTCATGGTCTCCTCGCGTGATAATTCACAATAGAATTACGCGAACGATTGCCGAAAGCGCATGAAGTTGAGCATGGAAGCATGAAGCAGCGTATATAAATGCAATCTATTTGGCAGACTAGCAAGTAAGCTTTACTTTTTTCTGATATTTCAAGTTTAATAACCTTGGGAGGATAAAATCTCCCTTTTCTCTCATCTCCTTCTATGTTTGGTATTTGATGAGTGCAGGTTAAATCTTAACACTAATCATATTATGGGTCCACGTCGTTTGGTATCCAATGTTAAGATGATTAGATTAAAGTGGTAGCATAGAGCATCCGCGTTTTTGGTCAACGTTCTACATTTTTTGATTAAAGTGGTAGCTTAAAGCACCCGCGTTGTTGGACAACGTTCAATATTTCAATTAAAGTGGTCGCTTAGAACACCAGCGTTGTTGAACAACGTTCAAAGAAAAACCAATGAAGCATTATTTTGTGACCTTTATCGAGTCTCATAACAACTTGGTTTTATATGAAAGAGCAAGGTAACATTTTGCTCATTCAAGTTTTGACACACTTGATGCTAATGTTTCATATCTCATGCGCTCCCAATTGAGGTTTAAGGCGTCATTGACACGCGCACATGGGTATAAAGTCCTGATGCGTTATTAGTCTCATGGCTTGATTACCGCTAGGTTTACTACGTTATCAATGATACTTTGTGGCATTGTCTAGAAAAGAGAGGGACGCATAGCCAACCATAGTGGCGGTGCCTCCAGGCCTAGAGCCATAGATACCAAACTTGTCAAAACAAATCACGCCAGCTCCAAAAAGGTTATGGATCTTTAGATCACCAAAAAAGAAAAAGAAAATGGTGGAGCTTATTAAGTCATGAGAGCATACAAAGAATGTATGGGAAAATCAAATTAAAAACAAACATGACATCTTTATGATGGTGACTTCATAGTTTTCGGATCTAACTTTGGATACCTCTAACATTGATGTCATTGAGGAACTACATTGATTCTCTTTCCAAGACATATGTAAAAATAGATGTTATATCGATGTCTTTAGCATTTACAAATTAAGATTTCGATAAAATCGTTGGCGCAATGTTGAGGAATTTTTCATGTTGGATTGAAGGTATTCTTCCATTGTCTGCTATAGTTCTATAAGTGTATTCTCAGAATCCTTAGCATAATGACATGATAATGCCGCTCTATGTCTCTAAAAAAAATTAGACCGCGGGCATAGTGGTCTAGGATCCCCCTATGGCATCACTTGAGGTTTTAAACCCCTCTCATGTACAAATTATGCAAAAACAATACCTCTAGTAAATCTGCATCTACCGGGCAGTAACTTCGTCTGAGCACTGTGATCAGCTCCGGATAAACTAGAACCCAAACCTTATATCACTGGAAATCTCTCCGAGTCAATTTTGCAAAGGTTTTCACGGTTCGTTCATAGCCTTTTTGACGAGAGAGTTATGCCAATTTTAGTGAGCAGAGGTCAAACTGTCCGAGAAGATTGTTTTTACTCAAGATTGCATTGTATGATTTGCATCCTTGAAGCATAGTCCCTGTGTGACTTTTGCTTCTGTCTCTACCTTATTTAATAGGTATGGAGATCTAGTGTTTTGCAGATAGAAGGATTACTGATGAGATAAAGGACCGCCAACGGTTGCTATCATTGTGAGAATGAACTTTTGTGTCTACGTCTCATAAGTGCTAATGAAAGAGCATTATGGAGAGAAACATGAGTCAATCTAGTGGACTATATGTCACTATGATGCAATGTCCAAATCCTATGTTGGCAATAGATGGATTTTGGAACATTGACTCAGACAAGCTATGACATTTAGGTTATTACGGAAGTGATAAGTCAGAATGTTGGACATCCATTCTTCCTCTTAAAAACGAAAAAATTTGGATGTAAATGGCAACCCGGGTGAGATTTGAGGTCTCTTTGTGCGGTTTCACCAGTCCTCCCTTCACACTGGTGAGATGCACCTGTCCTCCTCTAACGCGTCATTGGCTTCGGCCGACAATAACTGTTTCGTTTTGTAAAGCTTGTACACTATGACACAAAAGACATTCTTACAATAAATCCAAAGAGGGATTGTGTAGATAGATACAACTAACGTACGGACACTGTTTATGCTTTTATGGTGTTGGTTGAAGTGTTAAACACATGGTCACGTGTTACACTATTGTCTACCAAATGCTACTTATACTTCTCTGGGCTCAATACCATTACAAAAAAAAAGTTCTCCTCACAGAGTTGATGTAACATCCCACACCGACCAACGGAGAGGGTGATGTACTATATATGTACATCAGTGACACCCATCTAGCACGAGGCCTTTTGGGAGCTCAGTGGCTTCGGAGGGGATGGGAACTCCGAAGTTAAGCTTGCTAAGCTTAGAGCAATTCCAGGATGGGTGACCCCCTGGGAAGTTGCTCTGAGAGCTCCCGGAAACAAAACCGTGAGGGCCGGCGGGCCCAAAGCGGACAATATCGTGCTACGGCGGAGATGGTCCGGGATGTGACAGTTGAGGACGTACCATTGAGAAGTTTTTATAACCTATTTGGCCTCCCGAAACTCGACTATAGTAAAGTTTTGAGATCGGTTGATGTGCACCAATACTCCACTAAGGTTATAATGCATGCAGCATTACTAATTCATCCACAACTTATCATTATTGAGTTAATGCATGACAACTTGTGCAAAGATTGACATGGAGTTGTAATCCTTGAGCTCGGCATGATTGAAACGGTTATCCAAGTTTTGAGCTAATGAGTCATGTGGAATGAATAAGTTCTTAGGTTGGATATGAGTCTCCACCTAAAGTCCGGTTATGTTTACTCCTTGACAGACGATCTCTTTAACCGCTATATTTTTTGACAGACGATTTCTTTAACCGCTATATTGTGGATTGTCATTGACCAATCGTGACTAATTTTTAGTTTAAATATTTTAGTTGTTTTTTTTGTTTTCAACAATTTGAAGTTATGTTTTGGCTTCGAGATGTGGGCCTTGTCCCGTCCTGCGCACCTCGTGTGTCATGTTTTTCTTAGGTAGGCTGTGAGTTTCTTGTTTTGTCAAATTGTTGCAACCTCCTAGTAGCAAGATAAAATTTAGTGTCACCAAACCTCTTGTGGAAACATATTAGGAAGACTGATAATATTAGTAATTTATGGCTTCGCGCGAGCTTTGTCTTTCTAGTTTGTCACCACAATTGTAAAGCAAATGGGGTAACCAATAAAGCACTCCTCGTTAAATGGTGCATGACAGAATGCATATCCTTAGGTGAGACATTTGTTATTATCTCGAGTGATTCTCTTCAACCTTATAGCAAGTCGGGGTTTAAGTATCATGTCTCCTCATGTATTCTCTAGTTTCATTAATGAACACGGTGTGAGGATTGTATAAGCTCTTGTTTCCTTTCAAAAAAATCTCTCTTATTTCATAACATACTATTTGAATTAATGTATGTCTAGGGCTGATAATTGTACATAATTTCATTCCAACCAATTCATATACCAAACGTACTAAATACGTTGATATACCAACATTATTGATTGATAAAAATGATGAATTTTTCATACTAATTATATATTAATTGATACATGATATTTAAAAAATATAATTAGTATACCTACGGTCCAGCCCTACATATGTCAATATAAATAATGGACATAAGACGCATATGTGAATTATGTCCATTTCCACAACCAAAATTCTATTTCCGTCCGCACGCTGGTGGACCGGCGGCAGTGACATTCATGTAATTTACTCAAAGCAACAAAACAATCGCCAGGCTTGCAGTTACTGTCCAATTCACACATGACGTGGCCATTTACAATTGGGTGAAAGACATCACGTACCAGACACCTCGCCCGCATGCTATCCCACCTCCGTCTCCTGCTTCGAGCCCTCAATGCGTTCTTCGTAAGTCACCTTCACTATAAACAGGCTCAGGCCGAGAGGTCATCCTTACCCTTGATCCAGATCTCGGCGATTTTCGGATGGCTCAGCCTCTCGTGAAGAAGGACGACGATCGCGACGATGAAGGTAATGCCTGTACTCTATCACCCGCATCAATCTCCAATTCGATCTGGTTTTCCGCTCCCAATTTCGGTTACTGCTAGTGAATCGGCGATTCGTTTATCCAGATCTCTGTGTTTAATAGCTAATCTGTTAGAACTGATCGTGTATTATGAGGCGCGTAGATCGGATTTGAATGAATTGTGGTGTAATTGTTTTTGATCTGGTTCGGTTTTGGCTGATGTGGTGTGATTTTGAGCTCTGTGAGTCGTATGTGTCATTGCTGATGGTGAACTCGTTGCGAAGATGCTATACATTTGCTTTGATTTTGATTCATTTGGTTTAGTGATTTGGATCTTTTAGTCTTCATGTAATTTGTGCTGGTTTTCGGATATTCGCAACGTTTGTTATGTGATTTGCATAGCTTTCAGCTGCTTACTGAGTAATATTTTCGAAATGTTGGTGTGCAAGCAGAGTACTCTCCTTTTCTGGGAATTGAAAAGGGGGCTGTTCTCCAGGAAGCTAGGGTCTTTAATGATCCTCAGCTAGACGCAAGACGATGCTCTCAGGTTTTGCTTTGTACCAGCGAATATCACCGTCTGATTTCATTTTTGTGACTTATTTGTTGTGCGGAGACTAATTGTGTATGCTGTATTGCCTGGCACTTGCAGGTTATTACAAAGCTTCTATATCTACTGAACCAGGGTGAAACCTTCACAAAGGTTAGTTAGATCCTTCTGTACTTAATTGTCTGCGTCTCGTCCCTGAATAGTTTATGTTATTGTATACTTGGTCATCACATGAGATTTAAATTTTCTTTAAATTGATAGGTTGAAGCTACAGAAGTTTTCTTTGCTGTGACCAAGCTGTTCCAGTCAAGAGATATAGGATTGAGGAGAATGGTTTATCTGATGATAAAAGAGCTATCACCTTCTGCTGATGAGGTACGTAACTTCATGATCTGATTTCTATTTGTAATTATCTTTGCTAGATGAGGGTATTGGGGACTGAATTTTGTATCTTTGGTAACTAGGTTATCATTGTCACAAGCTCCCTAATGAAGGATATGAATAGTAAAACTGATATGTATCGGGCCAATGCCATTCGTGTGCTTTGTCGGATTACGGATGGAACCCTTCTTACCCAGATTGAGCGGTATCTGAAACAAGCCATCGTCGACAAGAATCCAGTGGTTGCGAGTGCAGCTCTAGTTAGTGGGATTCATATACTCCAGGTACTAAATATTTATCCTAATAAAAGTACCAGGACTAGTTGTGTGTCAACCTTGCCCCCTTATGTTCCTTTTTTTGACAGACCAACCCAGAGATTGTCAAAAGGTGGAGTAATGAGGTTCAGGAAGCTGTCCAGTCAAGGGCAGCCCTCGTACAGTTCCATGCACTGGCTTTACTTCATCAGGTACAGCAACTGTTAGTTTTGGGAACACAATTCTCTTAAATCAACTCCATGTCATATAACCATATTGTTACTCAATGGGTAGTCCGCATCCAGAAATAATTGGTCGGCTTATCTGAGCATATGCTGTATTACCATGGGCAGGTTGAATGTCACTTTCCCTAGTGTTTTGTTATATTTAAAGCCACAATTTAGCGAACTCAGTCTTATTTTGGAATTTGTATTAAAAATAAAGACATTATTTTACGGCAAATTATATCAATTATACAACACTAGTAATGAGCATGTTCAAAACAAAAGATGATGAATTTGCTATTATGAAATTTCAGATAAGACAAAATGACCGTCTTGCTGTTAGCAAGTTGGTTACCAGCTTGACAAGGGGCACTGTTCGTTCTCCATTAGCTCAATGCCTGTTGATCCGCTATACTAGTCAGGTGCTTATTCTGCCGGGAGCCTCATTTCAGTTGGGTTGTTGTTTTTGTGTCGTATTTAAATAACTATACATGTGCAGGTAATCCGTGAGTCTGCTGGAAGTACACAAGCAGGTGATCGTCCTTTTTACGAATATCTTGAGGGTTGCCTGAGGCACAAAGCAGAGATGGTAATCTTTGAGGCTGCAAGAGCAATTACTGAGCTCCATGGTGTGACAAACAGAGAACTGACTCCGGCTATTACAGTTCTTCAGCTATTTTTAAGTTCTTCAAAGCCAGTGTTAAGATTCGCTGCGGTTCGCACCCTAAACAAGGTTTTCCTTCGTTGTCTTCTATATTATCAGTTGCGGGGATTTATTTCATTTTTATATAATTTTAGTTTATCCCTTTGCAAATAGTTATAAGCTGACTGACCAGTCCTGTATGATTCTGGGTTGTTTATTTATATGCTGACAAAGGTTCTGATCTTTATTAGCTTGATTGTAGTTTCACATCTGCATGATGCTTATTCTTCATATATATTGTATTAATGGCTGAATTTTTCTCAGGTGGCAATGACACATCCAATGGCTGTCACAAACTGCAACATTGATATGGAGAGTTTGATTTCTGACCAGAACAGAAGCATTGCCACACTTGCCATCACCACACTTCTGAAGACAGGAAATGAGTCAAGTGTGGATCGCTTGATGAAACAAATAACAAACTTCATGTCAGATATTGCTGATGAGTTCAAAATTGTTGTTGTGGAAGCCATTAGATCACTGTGTTTGAAGTTTCCATTGAAGTATAGAGCTCTGTGAGTGACATAACAGATATTCTGTTTAATTTTTATTTTAAGAACATTTGGATATCAGTGGTTTTACTTTTCTTTGCGTATATCAAGTAACGTTCAAACCTCTTGCTTTCTACAGCATGAACTTCCTAAGCAACATTCTTCGAGAAGAGGGCGGGTTTGAGTACAAAAAGGCAATTGTTGACTCAATTGTGATTCTCATTAGAGATATCCCAGATGCAAAAGAAAGTGGCTTGCTTCATCTCTGTGAATTCATTGAAGACTGTGAATTCACATACCTATCTACTCAGGTGGCATTTCTCTCCAAATATTTTTGACAAATCTTTTAGCTCTGTTTGTTCTTTCCCCGCCTCTTTGATTCTTATTTCGGTTGATTGAATCTTTTACTATCAGATACTCCACTTTTTGGGGATTGAAGGGCCCAGAACCTCGGATCCAAGCAAATACATACGGTACATTTATAATCGTGTGCATCTTGAGAATGCCACTGTCAGGGCCAGTGCTGTAAGCACATTAGCCAAATTTGGTGCCATGGTTGATTCATTGAAGGTAACATGTTTTCTGGTGAACTGTGTATTATCTTATGTTCCTTATTCGGAAACTATTTATTTTTGGACTATTGTTTGTTACTGATATAAATATATTATCTGCTCTATGTTTCAGCCTCGAGTGTTTATTCTGTTAAGAAGATGCCTCTTCGACAGTGATGATGAGGTATTGTATATGAACTTTTTGGGCTATTTATATAGGTATAATATGTATGTTCCTCTCCATATGTGTTAATTTCTTTTGTTGCCATGCCTTTTTCATGATTTCATTTTATTATTACACTTATCTATACACTGCCCTTCACAATATGCTGAATGTTTTATTATCTTACATTTTGGCAGGTTCGTGATAGGGCAACACTCTATCTTAATACTCTTGGAGGTGATGGTTCTGTTGTAGAGACTGACCAGGATGTAAAGGACTTTCTCTTTGGGTCTTTGGATGTACCCCTTGTCAATCTTGAGACAAGTTTGAAGACTTATGTAAGCCCCCTCACATTATTATACCGTTTGGTAACACCTGAAGTTCTACGAGAAGGAAACTGTTTCTTATAGTAATATTGGAACAGTATATTGAACTTTCTTCTCCTTTGTGCCATTGAAGCCTTTATCTAATGCTTTCAATGCTGTTCAATGACTGCAGGAGGCTTCAGAGGAACCATTTGATATCAATTCTGTACCCAAGGAGATCAAGTCTCAGCCACTTGCTGAAAAAAAAGCCCAGAGTAAAAAGCCAACTGGTCTGGGTGCTCCTCCAAGTGGCCCTGCATCCACAGTTGATGCTTATGAGATGATGCTCGCTTCTATTCCGGGGTTCTCAAACTTTGGGAAACTTTTCAAGGTTTTGTGACATGAATATTCATCTCTCCATACTGCCATGCATGTAACTGCTTTATGTTTACATGCTTTTTGGAATTAATTGTATTCTTTTACCTATCAGTCCTCAGCACCTGTGGAGTTGACAGAGGCAGAAACAGAATATGCAGTTAATGTTGTCAAGCACATTTTCGATAGGCATGTTGTGTTCCAGTACAACTGCACCAACACCATTCCGGAGCAATTACTGGAAAATGTAATGCCCAAGTGATACAATAGTGTTTTTCTTTCGTAGCTCTACTTGGAAAGCTCTTAGAAGTTGCTTCTTTCAGGTTATTGTTGCCGTTGATGCTTCTGAAGCAGAAGATTTTACTGAAGCGGGATCCAAGCCTCTCAGGTCTCTTCCTTATGATACACCCGGCCAGACCTTTTTGGCATTTGAGAAGCCAGAAGGTGTTCCTGCAGTTGGAAAGATTTCAAACACTTTGAGGTTCATTGTGAAAGAGGTACCAAGTTCTTCTCTTCACCCTCACCCCTCTATAGATTTAGGTTCTTAAATGTCTGTTAGTACCACACAACCGCACATATGATCTGACCAAGTTTGAACAATATTCTTTTTTGGGGCAAGACTACCAGACATTGGATTTGACTAGTTTTAGCTTTCAACTCCTAATATTCTAAAAAACAGAAAAAAGATCTCTGTAATCTTGTCAATCTAATATTACCATATGGAAACGTCATGTTCAAAGCTTATTTCTTAGGTTATCAGTTTCACCTCTATAATTCTGCACTTAGTTCATAACAGTGGTCGTTGCTCATTATAACACCACCATATAATTTGGTATGAGTGACTTGAAATCTTTCAATTAAGAGTTTGTTTTAATTCTTCAATTATGAGTTGGTTTCATTTCAAGGCTTTCTTTGAATTGTGTCTGTGAAGACTCTTAAGGATGTGCACTAGGGCATACAATATGCAATAGCTGACGATTAGTAATCTTGAGTTTTATCTGGTTTTATTTCTTATGAGTTTGGTGTATCACCAGGTTGATCCAACCACTGGTGAGGCAGAGGAAGATGGTGTAGAAGACGAATACCAGCTGGAGGACCTTGATGTGGT
Source organism: Comarum palustre (assembly GCA_951800085.1). Taxonomy (NCBI): domain Eukaryota; kingdom Viridiplantae; phylum Streptophyta; class Magnoliopsida; order Rosales; family Rosaceae; genus Comarum; species Comarum palustre. The sequence continues at coordinate 3,473,642 of OX637589.1, forward strand.
TGCTGCTGATTATATTTTGAAGGAACAAGTACACAATTTCAGGCATGCATGGGAAAACATGGGCCCCGATTGTGAGCGTGTAGATGAATATGGCCTGGGCCAAAGAGAGAGCTTGAATGAAGCAGTCTTTACTGTCATCAGGCTCCTCGGAATGCAGCCCTGTGAGGTAATTTTATGTTTAATGATCTAGTGTTGATTATGCAATAGTTTATAATTATAAGAAAGAAGACTGAGAAAAATGGATAAGAGGCAAGGTTCCATTTTAATTGATGAGCAGTAGCATAATGATCAAGATGAAAAATGAAAGGTGTATAGAGATGAATATCAACAGTGAGAATGTGTACAAGACATGTGACCTGTTGCTTTTGGCCCCTTGCACTAATCAACATCATTGCATTTTTCCCTCATTTGCTGCTTGAACCGGGTCTATAGTTTATAATTATAAGAAAGAAGACTGAGAAAAATGGATAAGAGGCAAGGTTCCATTTTAATTGATGAGCAGTAGCATAATGATCAAGATGAAAAATGAAAGGTGTATAGAGATGAATATCAACAGTGAGAATTTGTACAAGACATGTGACCTGTTGCTTTTGGCCCCTTGCACTAATCAACATCATTGCATTTTTCCCTCATTTGCTGCTTGAACCGGGTCTATAGGTTTGTTAAAATTATAATTTCTTGGATTAGTTTAGGGCAAGCAATCTGATTCTTAGTATTATGATTTTCAAAGGATATCCGGTTTGCTTAAAATCCTGCTGAAAAATTGAGTAATAATTAATTGTTTCGGAACCCAGACAAGGTCATTGTTATTTAGAAGTTTGTTGCACTTGCATGAACTTTAATGGAATGTCTGGCATGATATTATTACTTTTTAGTAGTCTGTCAATTCCCTTTCACATCGGGTTCTTTCATGGTGAGCAAGTATGTTTGTTGGGTAGTGAAGTGTTATATTTGGTGGTATGGTTGCAGGGCACAGAGGTTATTCCCAACAACTCAAGGTCCCACACGTGTTTATTGTCCGGTGTTTACATAGGCAATGTAAAGGTCCTTGTGCGGTTGTCTTTTGGAATTGATAGTTCAAAGGAGGTTGCAATGAAACTTGCGGTTAGATCTGAGGATGTGACTGTCAGTGATGCCATCCACGAGATTGTGGCCAGCGGCTAGTTGAGTAATATCAAGATGCTTCAGACACTACGGCCTTTTCTTTTTTCTAATGAGAGCACTATCAGGGATGGCTGCATACAGAACAAACATTTTGTAGAAAGAACTGGACATTCCTAAATTTAAATTTAAGTGAGCTTGCAAGGGGGCTGTTTGAGATTTAGTGAGCGTTTCCCCGCGCACTTGTTACCTCTTACACCCTTATATTTTGTCTTTCTATTTGTTTATAGTGTAGTTATATTTGCCTTTGTTAACGTATCTGACCTGAAATTTTAGGTACTCGGATTAATAAGTCAATTGTATTGTTTGGGTCGTCTTTTCAATTTGAAAAATTGGCGGTTTCAATAATACCTGTGTTTGCTGTTTCTGTTCACATTATAATGAATTCTTGTTCCTTTGCATGAATAAGAGATGCAGAGTTTCTAACATGATACGTAACATTAATAAAACGTTTTTTTCCATTGAAGTCTCACCAAATGGTTTTCATTCGAAATATTTGGGAAGAGTATTTCATGCATCGTTAAATTCATAAAAAAAACAAAAGTGGATAGTGTATAGATTTGATGGTGAGGAGATGATTGGACGGTGTGAATTAAATGGGTTTCACGGTGACGATGTATCGCATAATTTTCAAACTATTTGGAGATCCCAATTGTAGTTAAGAAGGTGATCATATTCATAACCAAAGTTGGTGTTTTAAAGCTTCCTACTGTCTTATACCTAGGTGACCTAATGGAGTTGAAAGGACCTGTTTTACCTCTTTCACGGTTGCAGTTATCATTGTAGGGAGGCTAACTGCGTATCCTTTAAACCCAGACTGAACCAAACTCCAGGCACAATTTACTCCTATTAGCTTTTTGGGTTTATTCGTTGTTAGTTTGCTACCATCGGAAGTCGCTTGAAAATAAAAGTGAATGCAGTTGTTTCTGATCAGCAAGTCATTTACAATACACAGATCTCTAGTGCAGAATTCTATCAGTGTTTTTAGATGAGTATCATGTCTATGAGAGCCTTTGAGTATGTGTGATTGTGTGTGCACATATGTTGTTACGACAGCAATGAATTCTCGTATATGTTTGGCTCGTTTTTGCTGCGTTTGAATGCTGACGGCAATTCCTCCAACACAATTTGTTGCATGATATTTAGCATTAGATAGTCTCTGATACAAAGCACACTTTTATTGGTCTCGTAAACAACATTTTTGAATGAATGTTTGCTCAACTCCTGCCTGCATTTTGCAGATGTTTGCAAGAATTGTCAGCTAAAGGCCTTAAACTAGAGCCTTAATTTGTTCTCCAGAGAAGGAACTAACAAAGTGGAAGGTCTGCAGGTGGAGGCAGGACAGATAGATGGGAGCTCTTCCCATTTTCTACCACAAATGCAGTCTTCAAACCCCAGCCAGTATGCAGCTCCAAGTGACAGTGCATGAACCACACACCTATACATACATGATCAGCAAGTCTATTTAGTTTTCTGAGGATGTAACTTTGATCTTTCAAGTTTAAGGCAGCACGTTACTTGGTCATGTAATGATGTAATTACCTGGATTATCAGCTCTGAACCTTATGGCAGCCCAACCACCGGTAGGAACACCAACAGTGTTTCTTTCAGGAGGATCCACCAAGTTAAACTTAGCCGGGTCCTTCTTGGAGTCGAAGTTCCCAACTCCTGTCCCAACAACGAAGAAATTGTAACCATGAAGATGGAATGGATGGGATTCCACTGTGAGAAGGTTGGTATCTTGTAGCACCAACTCTACTGTCGAGTTAAAGGCGATCTTGCTTAGCCGGGTGCCTAGTTTAGTCCCAAGGTTGGTAGTGAGTGGTGCACCTGTGTAATTGAAAGGAGTTGGAGGACGGTCAGGGAAGTCCGTGGTAAATACTCCCTTGGTGTTGAAGTAATGAGCTTGAAGCAACCCGATTTTGGGCATCACGAAAGTGATGTTGTTCAAAGAAGCAGTGAGCTGTGTTCCATTCAGGCAAGTAGAGCATTGGTTGATTCCCAAACCAATCGTGTAGAAAAGCTGTCTATCCACTTTAAGAGGTACATTTGCTGGGTACTTTGGTGTGTTCAGGCTTTTCAGCTTCGCAGCATAGCTCAGCGCAAAAGCTGTGTCATTGAGAGCTGGAAGTTGGGAAAGGACTGGCAGAACAGAATTAGGGATGCCTTTGTATTGAAGGATCGCAGTGGCGGTCTTATTGTCTACGGAAACAGGTGCATCCATGAATGGCCTTGCAGCCATGAAGTATCTACTAGGGACATGGTTTGCCTGAACAAGAACGTTTGTGGTCTGCCCTGGTGCTATTAGTATTGCCTGAGTTGTAAATGGTTTGGTATACACAGCGTCAATCTCTACAACTGTCAAGTTGTGGCCGGCTATGGCAAAGAATAGCTCGTCATTGAGTGCAGCATTGATGATCCGTAGCAGGTAAGTCTTTCCTTGTTCAACCTCCATGGCAAAGGTATCTGAAGATTAAGCAAACAAAACTAATGAGAATCCCAAATCAATGTTCTGTCTTCAGAAACATGTTAAGTTGTATTTATAAAACTGAATCAGTGTCTAGATCAAATTTTATTTGAATGTGGATAATTACACATGGGTCAGATTCTTGTTATGACAATAGCATTAAGGTTTGGCAAGAGAACATAACCTATGAGCTATGACAATGTGGCTTACGTTTTTCAGAACATGGGAAGAGAGGGCCTGGCTTCCCATTAATGGTGTGAGCATCTGACATATTCGGAGGCAATCCCAGTCTGTTCCCTTGTTTCACAACCTCTTCAACATCGTTATTCCACCATTCTCCTGTACCATACAAAGAAAAATTGAAGTTAGATATCTAGGTGAAAATCTTCTAGTAGAAGAAACAGGTGTCAGGCACTTAGATATGAGAGTCAACAACAAGCCAATAGTTCAAACTCACCTAAGATAAGATTAGTTTCACTGTAAGGCTGAGGAAAAGGAAAGCCAGTCCCTTGTTTGGGCAGAATGACAATAGCTCCGTAGACAGTGGCTCTAAGCCAAAAGATGTGAGCATGCCACCATAGGGTTCCTCTTTGCCCTGTGATTGTCATATTGTAGGTGTAAGTGTTTCCTGTCTTGATTGGACATTGTGTTATATAAGCAGGTCCATCTGCCCACCCATTCCTGTATTGCTTTAGTCCATGCCTGCAAGGTTACAAATCGTAAACACAATTATGATCATAGATACTTAATGACATTAAGTTAATGTTATCATAATAGTCATTTGCATTAAATCATGTCTTACCAATGAATTGACATGTTATATTGGGCATGATTGGTGACATTAACTAGAAGTGTATCTCCTTCTCTAGCATAAATTGTAGGTCCTGGAAACATCCCATTTACTGTGACAATTGGCTTAGAATGGCACAACCTGCTCACATTCTTAACTTGAACCTGCAAATAATTATAAAAAAACATGTCAAGGTATGTTAAACACTACAAAAAAAAGTAGTAGAGGAGGCTAAGGCATTTGTGAAGTGCTCACGTCGAATTGGTATGACTTCACAGCAGCTTTGGCTGGAATGAAGAAGAATGCAACTAAACATAAGAAGGGAAGTAAAGAACCGAAGCAGAGGTTGGTGGTTTTTGTCATTTTTGAAGGCAATTGTACTTGTGTGGAAAGGTGAAGAATGTTGGTGTGACATGATTGGTGAAGGTCTAGTGTTTATATAGGTCTGAATATCAAATAAATTATCAGTTTGTAGGATGGAGGTGGCGTTTTCAACAGTAGGTAGAAACTGTAGAGGTTGCATACTAAAACTTGTAAGCAAAATACAAATTTCTGGGATAGGGACTTAAATTGGTTATATAAGCCACAGCTTGAATAGGAAGAGAGTAGGTGAAGTACATAATACATAATTCTGTATTTGCTTAAACAAGCAAGGTAAGTGAGCTACGTGAAGCTAAACTATATGCACCAACTCTCAACTTCATCGTTAAGGAAAAGGGTTAGCAGTAAAGGGTATGTTTTCCCCATTCAGATTCTGTTTGAGCTTCCATTATCTTTGTCAAGCATTCGTTTGTTAGTAAGATGGTCTACCCTTTTTGTTTTGCCAATAATGTGGATATTCTTAAAAAGTAACATTTCTCAGTTATGGACCTTGCTCAAGCAATACTAGAACCTCGCTTCTAAGCTTTGTGATAATAGGCTTGGGATTTTCTACCCTAAACAGTCAATGTAATCAGGTATAGTTCCCTAGAAAAAGCATTACTTAGTGTTGAGATATACATCCTACATTGGGAATATGAGACCTTGCCTGTGGGTTTATAAGGGTTTGGGTCACTCTCTCTATTGCCAATTGGTTTTGGAGTTGAACCCCAGACTACTTTATCATGATATCAGAGCGGGTTGCCCACGTACACGTGTGAGGCCCAAAGTCCACACGAACTCCACGACCACCCAAGTTGTTGTCCACGTGTTAGGCTTAAAGATTCGCCACACGTGCGGGGGCGTGTTGAGATATATATCCCACATTGGGAATATGGGACCTTGCCTGTGGGTTTATAAGGGTTTGGGTCACTCTCTCTATTGCCAATTGGTTTGGAGTTGAACCCCAGACTACTTTATCACTTAGTGTCTATGTTTGTTTATTTTTCTGGAGGGCTAGTTTTAGTTTTAAGTACATTTGTCGTACAATTTCGATCTGCTCTTTCATTCTTCATAATGGAACAATGTCACTTTAGGTTGATTTAGTGGTTTTTCTTGCTCTTTTGTTCAATGTTATAGGTAGTAGTAGATTTTGGCTCCTTGCTTTGGCAATCAGCGGAAATTTTTTCTCTCATTAGTCCCTTGACCGATGAGTACAGTACTTAAAAATCTGGATCGAATTGAAGATGGTGTGTGTATGCAAGCATGAGTTTGTGTTTCAATCTCATGGTATGTACTATGTACTAAGTTGTCTTTATTCCTTGATCTTCAGACTTTAGACAATGTTTTGTGACACAAATCTGAGGCATTGATATATTGATGAAATGACAAAAATGTTCTTAAAATTTAACGATGTTAGTGATTAAGGTATCAAAATGTTAACGGAATGAAACTTATGATATGTAAATGAAAGTTTTTGATAGTTAGATATGAAAATGAAAAGAACATCATAGTTCTGGAGGTTTTTTGTAATTAAACCTTTTCCTATTTCTGTTGGGAATTTTTTAGTAAAAAGTTCTTGTCTTCTTGAACACAAAAAACCTTCAAAAACAAACAATAAATAAGGTATTACAAGCTGTGAGTAGCATACAGAATTGCAAAGTGATTGGTGCTCCTAGACAGGCTAACAGGATGGCTCATAGGTTAGCTAACAGCAGTCATGAGAAAAAATGTAACTAGTGGTATGCCCATGCTCTGAGTTCATTCAGGATGCCCATGAAAGTTTTTTCTTTGTAAAAATTAAGAATAATAAGAGCAAGGTAGAAGACTACTGTGATTCATCTACACTCCAACATGAAGTTGGGAATTAAGAACACATTAATACTAAAGCTGAGCTGCTTTCTAAAAAAAGGAGAGAATTGAGATCATGTGTAACAAATAAATTACACATGGAAGGGCAAGCCATGATGAGGTGTGGAGTAGATGAGATTTACTCACTGTGAATCGTCATTACAGCACAGGTTCCTAATATAGAGAGAAGCTCTCACTGATGAGAGCATTTTCAAAATCAGTTGGTACGGATGGTACTCATGATGGTCATAAAAGTACCACGAATCACGAAATTTTCAAACAAGGCATGTTTATAATCCCCACTGAATCCCAGTTTTGGTTCATTTCGCACAGCGACAGCAACAAAAAGCACCTGAACTAACAAAATTGAGACCTGCCTTCATAGTTCATACCAAAATAAAACAGAAAAAGACCACATTGTCAAACTACAAGGCCAAACCAGTGGAGACCACATGCTACAATTTGCTGCAGACCCCTTCAGACCATTTAACAGGGAGAGATTGATCCATTTAGTAAGGGAACACAAATCAGTCATTAAATACAGGATTCTAAGGCTAATTGGTGTGAGAGTCCCTACACATGAAGGCGAAATGTACCTACTTGGTGCAAAGAGCATGGGCTATTTATCCCGCGCAAAGTTCTAAAGAAATGTATACTTTTTTCCCAATATTAAAATGGTCAGCTTTTCAATTCGAGGGTTACAACAAGCAACACACTAGAATCTAGTTCCTCAAACTGAGTAGCTTGATCAACAGAAAGAAAGCTACACAGGATATACTACGAGAACCAAGGTGAATAATGGGTGTTGGAAGAGCTGAAATTGAGGATATGCAATATAAGATGAGAACCATGCTGCTCAAATTATTTTCCTATGCCCTCCGAAAGCCCATATCTGCAGCGCAAACACGAAACAAAAACACGTCATAAATTCTTTTTGTCATGTCAAACCTAGAATAAGCCATAAAGGTTACAGAAATCTTTTCTAACCACAAACACATGTTTGCTTGACGAGAACATAATGAAAAAAGCAATTTAACAAAATACAACTAATATCTAAATGCGTAATGCTTTGCAACAAAGACAACGTATACCAGTCTTTGCAATGAAGACAACTTAAGTCGATCAATCCGAAAATACTTCCTTTATCTAGCATTTAACCTATTTGGTATGGTTGACACATTTACTTTATAAAGCACATTTATTCAACCAAATTACTGACAGTTGATCTCAAATGAGATGAGATCAATAAGGGCTCAGTAGTCATAGTGCCTATGAAGAAAAAGACAATAATCATACTATAAAGCTTGGGCCCTAAACTCCACCTTGACATATGAAGTATAAACCAGAAGTTCTCGTTGTTAAAACTCTTCAGGATAACATAAACCTCATAGCATAACATAAACTAGAAGAACCTTATCTACCCACTTTGAAAATGATATTACAGCTGTAGAGATTGAATCGGACCAAAAGCATGTAACATAAAGGGTACATCGTTGAAAAAGAATAAGGAAATATTGTAGGCCAAGGCATCATAAATAGTAAACCCTAAACATTGATATGCAGTTATACACTGCCTTAGTTTCTCACCTTTTTAAGAGAAAGAGAGAGGGAGAGAGAGATAAAAGAATTCAGTAAAAATGGTGTTGTCTCCCAAGTACATTGCGTGTCCAAATTAAATGAAAGAGCCTAACCTTTAAATTAGTATCCCAACTTCCAGTACACAATGCACTTCCATCAGCTGACAAACCCAAACAGCTAACCTGACCCTCATGTGAGTTTTGGAGAGATCCCAAGTTCAAAACCACCTGCCACAGAACAACAGAGAAGTTAGAGACACTAGCTCCATTAACATGAATGAGATTCACCATACACAAGTTAATGTTAAAAATGTAATTGAAGACTGATCAACAGGATCGCCTACAAATTATTGTCTTTAAATGGCAATGCAAGGCTGTTATCTCGATACTAATACCAGTCAATATAGGTCGGATTTAAGAATTTAAACCCAATGTTGGCTCAAGAGCGGCTTTTGTAATACTGGCTAAAACAAATCTAACAGGTTTTTTAGTTCAGAAAATTCTGTGATGTTTGGATTATGTCAAGAATACTAGGGTACTTTGGTAGACAATAATTTAGGACTTTAAGGCCGGAGTCACTACCTCACCCTCCATGAAATAAGAAAGAGAGATTCCCTGATTTTCTCGGGAATAAAAGAATTTCTTAAGCATCACATGATTATACGGCAAGATAGCTAGCTGAGAAATTTTGACAATCCAAGATGCAGTTTAAACGAATAGCTATCACAGATGAAAAGCTTAAATATTTCACCCCTGGAAATCAATCTTATATAAGATATATCAAGTGCAGCAAACTACAAACAAAGTGTATGGACAATAAAATATTTGTATTATCATCAAAATTCAAAGGAGCCAGTTGGTTTAACCTATAAAACAATAGCCCCCTGAATCCAGACAAGAAACAAGCAATTATAGATACAGATTACCTCATCTCAACTAAAAAAAATTCACTTATTTACATTAGGTTACCACTGATTCATCCGATGGAGATTTAGAAGTAATACTTGAGAATCACAAATTAATTTACATACAAAGAAACTGATTATACATCAATTCTATGCATAATTTCTCATAAAACAAATCATGATTGTATCTAATAGAGAAGTCATATAACATGCTGACTGAAATCCTTTTACTCCCAAATATCTGATAAACATGAGAACATGATCATACAGCATCAGCAGTTATACGCAGTAACATGGGCTTAACTGGAAATGCAAAAGTATAATGGATAAACTTAGGAAAAAACAAAGAACATAAATTAACTTTAAAATAAACATACCCTTGCCAGCAAAGTATCCCATACATAGCAGTCACCATTTGTGTATCCAGCAAACAAAAGCCTTCCTGATATTGAGAATGCAATGGTTTTCACAGGTGGGGATTCATTATCACCATGTTGCTGATGGTATACTTGGAGTTGGTGCCCAGTCCTTATATCAAATAACCTACAAGTTCCATCATCTGACCCAGTTCCAAATCTATTGCCATCTGGAAAGAACTTCACTGCGTTGACATCTCCCTCATGACCATGGAAAGTCCGCACTGCTCGACTAGCAACACGAGTGTCCCACAATCGCGCGGTTGCATCACAAGAACCAGATACAAACATTCTTGAGTTCGTTTGACAGATGGAGACACTGAAAACAATGTAAAGAACATTCCTATTAATTACTTGCCACATCAAGTCACCATCATCAAGGTGGATGCCAGATTTAGCGTATTCATGATGGGAAAATAACACAGACAACAGGGAAATATTGTGGTTTTATGGAATATTCTTCTATATTTCAGGATTAACTTATGTGTGGTACAAGATCAAATTATTTAATAACCAACAAGAACTTTCATCATAAATGACCATTCTAAGAGAAACCCACAAGTAAAGGGCTACCCTGAACCAGACAAGCCTTCAACAAGGATAACTGGAAACATACTCAACAGTTTCTCACCACACTAAACAATTAGACCAACCACTGCCATTTGTAAAATCAATGAATGTGAACAAAAAATTTCTGCCGGTATCAAAACTAGGAACTGCTAGAACAAAAAACAAAAAATGTCATAGAAGTTTAAATAAAAGGAAGACTTTACGAGTTATAATTTGCAAAATTATTAAGACGACTTGAAACACTTCTGTGCATACGCATTAACTTATAATGCAGGGAAATGTGTTGAATAAAAATGGTTATTTTTTTCGCAACAATATGCATGTGTTCATTTAATACAATCACTTTCAAGAACGTGATGCAATAGTGTACCTCAGTACGTCTGCAGTGTGTCCGGACTGAAACTCGCCTCCAAAAACAGAAGTCCTGAGTCCAGTAGTAATATCCCACAAGACACATGTTTGATCACCAGATCCAGTAATCAGGTGAGTATCTTCATCTGGAACATACTGGCAAGCAGAAACATAACCCTTATGCCCATTAAGCGTTCTTGACACCGGCAGATTCCCATCTTTGTCGCAAGGGGAACTCAAGTTGAATATGGAGCAAACACTATCCAGACCACCACCAGCAACAGATTGACCAGTTGGTGAAAAAGCACAAGTCATGACCCATGCACAAGGCAGCTTTATGGCATGAGTCTTCTGACTTGTTAGTGCATTCCAGACTATCAACCTCCCATCTTGGGATGCACTAACAATTCGATTCTTTTCTGGAGTCCAATCTAATGAATACACCTGCAATAGTGAATAAAAATCTTAATAACCTCATCATTATCTTTCTTTCCTTTGTTTTGTTTCTTTATTTAGGTATGAAAGATATAAATTCAACTTCATAAAGGTGCATCACAACAATGATAAATAATGTGTGAAAAAAATACTAAAGTTGCTTTTCTACTTCGGAAAGTGAAAAAACAAAAAGGAAATGGAGAAATACGAAATCTGCAGTGTCAGGGACTATAAAGCACAGTTAATCCAAAATCCAGGAGCAGAAGTTTATAGAAAAGGAGGGGGAAGGATTAAAAAGAGTTTTTGACAAATGTGCAACTGTTACTGGATTATCTAGGTATACGTTATAACTAAATAACTTTGTTATCCACTCAACTCCCGAAACTTCATTCATATATCATCCCACAGGAAAGGCAAGGGAAGCACTTTCCTTTCCATGAAACAACTTCATTCATATATCATCCCACAGGAAAGGCAAGGGAAGCACTTTCCTTTCCATGAAACAAGCAGGGCCTCCATGTCTAGCTCCATTCACACCCGAAAAGTTGCTCTCTTCACTAACCAGTTACTAAACATACAATTTTAACCTTCTACACCCGAAGTTCAAAATAACCTAATTAAAATAAGCATGGGTTGTAGATCCGTAACCAACAGGCTGTGGCTTCATTTAATTATATATAAAGTGGGTTTCCAAAGGAACATTGCTCTGTTAAGAACTCTTATTGATGAAAGAGCAATGATTTTTGGTTCAATTGGGTTTACCCTTCTTAAGTCCAACGTATTTCTTCTTCCGTTAATACTATTTCATGTATCTATAATGTCCTAGATTGCACTCCTATCAATACATTTAACCTTAAATAACATATCTCACTTTTCTTCTAGTTTCCTCATATGCAAATAAGTAGCGGTGAATCTCCCGATCACTAGACATGGCACATTTTCGCAAGACCGAAACCTAAAATTTCATTCAACTCATGGAAAATGTGCAATTTACACAGATAGAATTAAAAGGAGAATACCTTTCCGGTATGACCCTGCAATGTTCTGCAGCAAACAAGATCGGTGGGGCCGAAAGTGAGCGCAGCCTTCCCCTGAGACCTCGCATATCCAGCCACTGCAACAATTGACAAATCAGACTCCAAAATCAAACAACATTTCGCAATCTCTATAGTAGTGAATTGAATACTACCATCGGTGTCGAGCAAGGAGGCGCGCTTCTGCTTCAACCGCTCACGGAGCGAGTTCACCGTCTCGCTGGCCGCCACGTGGCGCTCCTTGAGCTCGGCGACTGACATTGCAATTCCAGCTCAGGTTGTTCCGATCAAAGCGAGGCTAGGGTTTCCATCGCTTCCTGGTTTTTCTTCTTCTTGTTCCAATTTCGGTTCTCGAGTTGCGAGCTTGGCGCGCACAGAAGGTCACCGATGTGAACAAGTCGATGAAGATGAGCAGAGAGAGAGTTTGAAGAAGAAGAAGAAGAAGAAGAAGAAGCAGAAGAAAGAAGAGGGTATGACTTGGTGAGTCGTAGCGTCAGGGGCAAAAGGGTATTTGGCTCACTGACGGCTACGGGGCCCACTTGTCAAGTCACGCCTGACATGCTAAACACTGCGCTGCTTACCGTTACAATTACAAGGTCTATGTTGGCTTGTAAAAACTTATTTATAAAAGAATTTTTATTTATTTTTGATGTAACAGTATCGTCAATATACAAAAGAAATTTTACTTATTTTCGACGTAGCTTCGCAATAAATTTATTTTACGAGTCGAAAGAAAAAAATTAACAAACATTTACGGACACCACTTTTTAAGAAGCTTTTCCTTATTGATATAATAAGTAAAAAGGTTGACAAAAAAAAGGTTATACTCAAGACTAAGAGCATCTGCAGCGGTGTCCGTCTCCTTCTTCTGCTCGTGCTGCTTCTCCTTCTGCTCGTACTCTCGAGTGAGCAAAGATTGCTCGTGCAAGAGCATTTTAGCTCGGTCAACGAGCGGTCGCCGCTGCAGGACCCGCCTCCCTCCCTTCTGCTCGTGCTACTCTTACCACCACTGCATATGCTCTAAGAAGAAGAACACAAATGACCGGTAAACGCACTGTGAAGTTTACTTCTTTAAAATATATGGGTAAATACATGAGATAATAAAATTTGATCGGATTTTTATGCTACAAAGTATATGTCTTGACCAATTACTTGAATTCGCCAGAAAAAAAAATCGGTCTTTCGACACTATCAATGCGGGTCTCCACCTCCACTTTTTTTCTTTGGAATGGAAAAACAAAACAGAGGTACTTTAGAGAACCTCATAAGTTATTGTGATTTGTGAGGAAGAATTGGTGATGATGGAGAATATTGGAGATGTCAATCCAATCGAACCAGTGATCACTCCACACATGATGAGAAGCAAAGCCACCAGTTGAGATAGGGATCGGCAGTGACCCTACTTGTAAAGAGTTTGTATTAGACCATCAACCTGGTAAGGTGGCCATCAGTCGAACAATAACACAATCGTGGTCCCTCTCTTGAATTATGATTCCACAGTCCAGACACATCACAAATGCCATTTCCTCAACTTGTCATCATCATTCTTCTTTTTGAAGAGGAATGAGGGTAAAACCTTTTTCCAAAACAAAAGACAAAGAATGAGGGTAACATTGTGCTTGAAATTCTTGGAAATATTAACGGACACATTGATTTTATTACCAATACCAATCCTGGTGTATACGATTCAAGTGGTACAGGTGGACAACTTCGCCTTGTAGGCTTATCTTTGGTGTCCAAAACAATGTACATTGTAAGTATTAATACAGATATTTCATCTCCTCAACTCACGCCAAACTTGACTTATAATGATAATCACTCTCCAAATCCAGTCTGATTTGCATTTGTAAATCAGTTGTCCCTAGAATCATTAGTTGTCAATTATATTGCTTGTTTTACTTAGATATAGCTATTCCTAAAACAATAGCTATTGACTTAGTATATATACACATATTGTAAACCCTGTTGATATATGAAATTTCATTTCTACATGGTATCAGTATAGGTCGATCCATACATGTCTCTTCTTTGTTTCATCTTCTTCTGTTTCTCACGTTTCCTCTATTCTGCTCTTCATGGCTTCCTCATTCTCTGTCAGCCCAAATGCCTCCTCCTTTTCCAAACTTACTGAACCAAACTACTTAGTTTGAGTTGTTCCGATCCAGTCACACCTGACAAGTACCAAACTTTGGGGATATGTCAGTGGCTCCATCTCAGAATCATTTCCCACTCTTGTTGTTCCTGCCAGTGGTGAAACATCGGCCTCCACCAAACCCAACCCGGATCATGAAGCTTGGTACATAGAGGATCAAAGGATTGTTAGCATTCTTACCACCTCTCTCACTGAACCGGTTGCTCGAATTTGTCTTGGCTGCTCCACCTCCAAACAAATCTGGGACTGTCTTGTCAATTTCTTCAATCAGAAATCTGCCCCAGTGCCACCAGCCTTAAGCTAAAACTATATGAACTCCAGAAAGGGAATCAATCTGTCGATGTCTACCTTCAAAATGTCAAATCCATTGTTGATGTGCTTGCCTCTATTAATCAGTCTGTCTCTGATGTTGATCTGGTAATTGCTACCCTTCATGGCCTTGGTTCTAATTATTTAATGCTTCGTACTGCCTTGTCACAGAGTGTTTTGCAACCTTCTCTGAATTACGCGCCAAAATCCTAGCATTTGATGCTCAACAGACCTCACCACCAGACATACCCACTGCCAATGCTCTATTCAACAACACTAGTTCCTTTAACAACCCAGCTGTCAATTCTAACCGCGGCAGTGGCGGTCACCGTCTGAATAATAACAACGTTGGTGGCGGTCGGCAGTTTGGCAAGCAGCGGCGTACAACCGGTCTAAGTTCTTCTCGATCTAGAGGGTACCATAACCTCTCTTTTCCACAGCATTATTCCTCGTATTCACCATTTATGGGTTTTTCTCCAAATCCCTGGGCCCAACAGCAAAACATGCGACCTCATCCTCAAAATGGGATTCTTGGCCCACCTCCTAGTCCACAGTGGTGTCCCACCTGCATGACCTCCCTTCATGGTTCACGACAGTGCCTTGTGTGGCTTACTAATCGCATAGTCATTACAAAAGGAAGTAAACGAAGACTTAGATCCAAGAGATGACGCAAGATGAGATAGGACTGTGGAGGATGGATGTTCGAGGCGTAGATGCCAAAGAGAGGACGAGACGGTGACAAGAGCTTGAGGATGAGGATGAGAAGTAGACACATCAGAAACTGGAAGAGGATAGAGACCATCCTTACAAGGGCCCTGAAATAACAAACGGCCTGACCGTAAGCAATAAATTTGATAATAGTTAGGAGCAAATAGGAAGAAAACGAGATTATCCTTTGTAAATTTAGCAACGGATAAGAGATTTTTACGAATTGATGGAATTTGAAAGACATTATTGAGAGAGAATTGAGAATTGCCCAACAAGAGTGGGAGGGTACCCGTATGAGAAACAGTCATTGAATCACCATTACCCATATAAACATTGTGCGGACCCAGGTAGTTTTAAGGATTGCGGACCGACATGGAGGTCATGTGATGTGTGGCGCCTGTGTCAGGGTACCAAAATGGGTCATCAGGTTGAGCGAAGTGTGCACCAGCAAAAGGATGAACTATGGTTAGGCCTGTAAACCGATGAGGGCACTGTCGTGAACCATGAAGGGAGGTCATGCAGGTGGGACAACATTGTGGACTAGGAGGTGGGCCGAGAATCTCATTTTGAGGATGAGGTCCATATGCGTGCATGACATTTAAACGATTTAGATTTGAAAGACTTCTTCTTTTGGGGGCTCAATTGATCTGTAGAGTTTGTGGGCTGTGTAGTAGTGATTAAGTATGTATCAAACTCTAATTCTTGGTTAGAGACAGGGTTTAAGGACAACTAGAGTATTGGACAAGTCTTCTGTTTGAAATATATATAGATAACTAGCTATCAATAATACGATAATTTGGGGTAATCATCTATATAGTGTAAATTGTTTTGATAATTAGTAGAAGTGTAGTGTAATTAAATAAAAATATAAAAAAACGTAAGGCTTACGCCTTACCGAGACTATCACGACAACGCCTCTGTAGCACCCCGAGAGGGGAAACTACAGTGGTCACGATTTTAAGCCAATAAGAAACCAACACGTCCGAAGGACGTGCCAACAACTTATTAACCTAAAGTTGTAGGCTTTTTAGTAAGTAAAATAAAATTTAATCTTTAATACTTTGAGTGACACCACAAGAAATTCTTAAAACATTCATCAGAGATTTTCCAATTTCGAGGAAGGTGGTCAAATTAAAGGGTCAATTAAAAACTTTAGCAACAACAATGAAAATATAAAACAAGGTTAACAAATTAGGATGACACCTTTACTGTATATGTAAAATGCTCTGGTATATGACTCGAAGGGTAAAACAAAAAAAGTGAGTACAACTTGGACCAAACATCGAGGAATGAATGAGACTCCAGACACACAGCTCTCTTTATCTGTCTCGTCATAGTACATAGTACCTGCAAACAACCTGTTGTAGGGGTGAGCGTCGTCCTCGCGTGCTCACATATAGGCCCACCAATGATAGGTTTGAAAACCATAAAACCATATATATATATATATACGTATAGATTTGAGCTCTTGGTAAAATCATTTAGAAAATCCTTGGCACACAAAAACATCATTTCATAACTTTCGGGAAAAACAGTGCAGTATGCTAAAACAGGGGCCTAGAGCGCTCAATGAACAATACAGCCTGCAGGGCTTCACGAATCTCTGTGACCAAATCTCGGGTTTGTCTATACAGCAAACCGGGGCCAACTATCTATGCATCTGAAGACGAATAGTAGCGAGAGTGTCCATTTACTGCTAATGCCCAACAAATCTCTCGTAACAGCACACCGCACTTACGTCTCGCTTGACTCTGTACGAGACGAGCGTAAGTGGGATAATTAAAATAAACAGGGCATTGCACCTCCGGAGGTTCACGGTCATCGACACCGTGGGAGTGCTATATACTAGGTCCCGCCACTCTCAGGTCACGCACCGGAAATCAGGACAACGGTGCTCAACATATCACATCATCATATAAAAATCATTTACGTCTAGCCTCGGGTTTTCTTGGCCCAATCATAAATCATTTATCTTTTAATATAAAGAAAACTTTCCCGAGGCATCGACCATGAGCATACACAAAACCATGCACTTTCTTATGTATATATAAAACCACTTTCTTATGATATTGTTCATTTTTTCAGCAACAGCTTCACTAGCAATACATATAGAGCCGAGCACGTGACTACATCCATTTTAAAATCATAACATGGAACGCCAAAACCGACAGAGCCTCCGGAGAGGACAGCGCCTCGAGGCGCATGACCGCCGACTCAAGCCTCTGTATTACCTTCTCCATCGCTTAAAGCTCTCCCTCCTCTGCTGCTCCTCTCTAACTTTCATGAATCTTAAATAACCAGTATTTTAAAAGAAGTCAACTAGTTCAGAATCTCAAAATTTACTGATACAAAACTTAAACTTTAAAAAATCATAACTTAATCTAGAAAAAATCGTTTTAAAGTTATTCAAATTCTAGAATGAATCCTTAAGCAATGGTCTAAAAAGGGCTAGGCGGAAGACGAACGGTGACCCATAGCCTAGCGTATTGACAGCCTAGGCGATTTACTTTTTTCCATATTTAAATTAATAAATATAATAATTAAAATGAGTTATAATAGATATTTACTAAATTTTTAACAGCGACTCGTTTCAGTATCACTTGATCAGTGGGCTTTGAAAAATTACAACTAATATTAGGGGGCTTTGAAAAATTACAACTAATATCAGTGACCAAATCCATCAAATATAACTTAATATTCATTATTTATTAATTTTGGTCTCTTTTTTCTTTTTCAGATTTGTTCTCTAGCTTATTTAACAATATTTGTTCTCTCTCCTACCCTAACTCATGCCGCTCTCTCCTCTCTCTTATCTCTTCCTCTACTTTCTCATTTGAAACCAAAGAGACAATTATGACTTATGAGAACCTCAAAATTGTTTGAGTGGGTTAGAGCGATACCATTGTTCATCAGCGATCTGAACATATATCTGATTCAGTGGTAAGATTCAGGTACTAAACCCACTTTGTCAGACGTCTAAGAGAAGCATGAATGAGAAGCAAGTTTAAGTTTTTAACGTAGATTTTTTTTCTCACCTACCGCCTCGAACGCCTCTCCTCCGCCTTGTCCGCCTCGACAGCACCTTGACCGCCTAGGCGGTCCCCAGACGTTCCTCCGCCTAACTGAAACGACTTTGTGAAAAGCAGGGCGGCTTGGCTCCGCCTACAGCCTAGGCGGAACAAGGCGACGCCTTTTAGAACATTGATATTAAGATGTTTACTACAAATCTTATGAAAACACCTAGATAAAATTTCAAATGAAATTGTATGATTTTTAGAAGAAAAGAAATTGATGCATGATGGCCGGAATTGGGCCTGTCCTATCTCGATCCTGTCCCGTCCGGAATTAGGCCCGGCATGATCAAATCTAAAAAATGTAAGACCCGTCCCGATTCCGTCCCATTTGTAACAACCGGGAAGGGGTGTGGGATGACCTCAATCCCATCCCGTCTCATGCCCACCTCCATCATATGGTACCTGACCTATGGTCTGTTACTTTTTTGTACCTGAACTTTAAAAACTATCATGTTGGTACCTAACTTATACTAATGTGTCTCTATATGATACTTTCATCCAAACACAAGTTAAGTTTGCCTACATGGAATATTTTGAAGGGATACAATGGTCATAAGTCCTGCTAGTCAAGTCACATAACACATATACATTCAGTTTTCTCACTCATTTCCCTCCCAACAGAACTCAACATCTTCTGGCAAAAATTCAAAAAAAATTCAATTTGTAATCGTGGTTGTTCAACCTATTTGGTGAGAGCGTCTCTCAGTTTCAATTTCTACATCTTGAGGTTGTAAAATCTCTTGGTTAGTGCAAACATCATAATTTGCTTTCATTTTGTAGCTTTGTGGTTTTCTCATTGGGTTCCTTGATTTCCTCACTATGTTGTTCCTGAATCTACCCAAATTGTTGCATGGTAGCTTCTAACCGTGCCAAGGTCTCATCAGTCTTCTCAACTATCTCAGATAATTTTCAATTTTCTCACTGAGAGCCTCCAATATTTGTCTTGTCTATCTTCCATGTTCACTTCACTACTGTTGGTTGGCTCTATTGACTCTTCTGGTAATAAACAGAAACGCAAAATTGTTTTTATCCACAATCGTGACACGTTATGTCCCGCTATTGGCATGCCAAATGTTCTGGATGAATTTAGATTTCTCCGAACAATCAGCTTAGAATTGTACCAACACCTTTGGATTAGGTGCAACCTTGCTCTTTGTGCTCGTTCGTCTTTTAACTTCCTCCTCAAACAACAGACGTTCAGACACTAATTAAACCGACACTTAGGTTCTTCTTAGACCTAGCCAAGGAGAAACTAAAATTTCTCTCCACTTCATGTGAAGTTGACGGTTCTTACTCGAGCCGGTTATGGTCGAGTAGAGCTATATCAGGATCACAAGGAGTTCGCTTATGATTTCTCTTCAGCGAAAATGATATTTGCTAGAGATGTTACACTCCAACAATGGGTTTGCGGGTATCCGCCTATGTATAGGTATTTGTGAAGTGGGGATGTACTGCTTGCTCAAGAATGAGACTTAATGAGGTAGATGTGGGAACTACCGACTGGTTGGCCTTTGGTGAGGTAGATGAGAGGAGTGCCTACTAATAGGGCTTTGATGAAATATAAAGACTCAAAGAGTCTTTTTATATAGGTACTCCGAGGGAGGCTTGTTTTACAGGATGCATAATGTTTGTTTGTTGATGAATTGTTGTCCTCTGCATTCGTCGTCGACTCCTTTATATAGTGAACACTAAGGTTTTCTTTTACTTGTGGATCAAGGTATATCAGACCTCTATTCCAAAGATCACGAAAAAGTTCTATAAGCAACTGCATATCTCGTCACGCATGACCTATTAGGAAAGAAATATGTACCAATAAATTGACCTCAGGTGTCGGTCCATGTAATTTGTCATAGCTGCAGATATTCACCTCAATTGATAATTCTTAGAGATCTCTAGATAGTAGATACACACAGCTTCTAGGTAATATAATTACCTCTTTAATATATATTTTCTTGCCGTAAACATCTTTTCCACACTAGATTTCCTATACTGCTCGATCTCGACAATCACTATCAATTGTCAAACCCAATATAATCTGGATTTATGTCGAGATAACTTGACCTCCAAGATAAGAAATGTAACATTATTATTGAATACCTCTATAGATGTCTAATCATATCTTTAATGAACCACGAACCACTAAACTGATTAAGAATACAGCTCCTTTAAAAAAGTTTATTTTACACTCAAACATTAGATATTATCTGTCAATAGGAACTTCAAGCTGAACTAGTGTTGCAATGGAACAGTTTGTTATTATAAGTGACCTAGCATTGTAAACCAGTCAAACCATATGTATTTTTAAAATCTTGTCGTCGGGGACGGAATCTTGTCGTCGGCCTCCGACATTGTGGAGGGATTGAGGTGTGAAAAGTTGGACAAGGAGTAGAGAGAGGAGGAGGAAATGGCTTCAAGTTAAAGTCGAGTTAAAAAGAAGATGAGGGGGACATTTTACAGGATTTTGGTGAGAGAGAGATTGCTGTTTCAACGGACACTAAAAGCAGTTTTCATTATAATTTTTTGAAGGTGCTATCAAAATAAAAAATATAAAAATTACCATTTTAGTTTTGACATCATATTTAAAATTATTACACATTCTGTTTGATGCTCGAAGTCCTTGTAACAAACTACTTGTTGGACACCTCGTTTTTGATATCACTGTCATCATTCTTAGAAAGCGAACCTCCAGACTCCAATCACACCATCTTCCAAGTAGATGGTTAGTGGACTGCTAAGTCGCTAAGTATAACATGATTAGCATCAGAGAACAAAAGTGAAAGCCTGACAGAAGTTAGGATCTCAACTCACTAATGACTTTTGACTTCATCTCCAATGACATCAAGTTCAGCACTGCAAAATCTGAAAAAAAATCTAATGCTTTTATGTAGACCTTTGGAACATATTGCACTATTATCAATTGAAAGACAGACCAGAACAACATGTTGCACTTCACTCTAAATTACCTAAGCCTTCATCCAGAATGGTATGCGTATATATTAGATGTCAAAAAAAGCACAGGTGTTTGTCCATGGACAGTGAGAGTGTTATAATATCCAGACCTATAAGTTACATCACAAATTTATGATATGAATGTTAAAGGTTCATGAGTTAATGGTCTAGGAGTTAGTGACTCTTAAGTTACAAGATATAAAGACTTGAGTTACACAAGAATATGGATGATTATGGTGTCATGAGTTATGAGAGTTATATGGAACACCATTATAAGAGAGTACTAATGAGGGTTCCTCCTTAAGCCTATAAAAAGAGAGGTCATTTGCTCATTCCATTACATCGATCATCTCAAGCATCTTCATCCTAGTAGAGAGTGAAAAGTGTCCACTCCAAGTTGAGAGTGCAGTGTAATGTAGCAAAACAAGTATGAGAAACTGTTTCCTTCAAGTGGTGTTCTTGAAGTTGTGTATCTCTTGTGTACCTATTATTTGATAGTGGAAGTTTTTGTTGTTGCTGCCCCGTGGATGTCGGCACATTACCGAACCACGTTATATCTGGTGTTCACTTTCCTTTATCCTTTATATCTTTGCATATTTGTGATCTGTTGGTTTGAATTTATCACTTCTATTATATTATTCTTTGAGTACAAAATAGCAAAATCAGTGGAAACATGCATTACAGTAGCTGCCTTCTAAAACGTTGGGAGGTGCCTTGGTAAGTTCGAACAAGCAAACCTACTCCGATGCCCACCCCAACGCATATGCTCAAGCCAATCCCAACACCGACGCTCACACCAGCATTAAACCATGAAAGCTCTCCATCTTCACCTTCTAAATATGTCCCAGGGTAGTACAAGTTGTTTTCTCCATATTCTGGTTTCAGGTCCAAATACACTGGCTCCTGTGAAGTTAAAGTAAAACTACATATATAAATTGCCACATTGAGATAACTAAATGAAAATGCAGAATGCTTGGTCAAAGTGAGTGAAGATGCATGGTGTAAGGGAACTCTGACGGTTCACTAAAGCTAGAAAATATATGATGCAAATACAGTCAAGTACTCAAGTTTGGCAGCTAAAAACAAATGACAGCAACTGCAAATCTATCTGCCAAACAACCATCTTGATGGAAATACCGTCTGGGAAAATGCCTCTGGTTCTCTGAGTCATTAAACTACACCTCAAGTCAACTAATCAAAAAGCTATTAACTAAATAATTGAATTGAAGATAGACCCTTCATCCAAGGTAAAATAATGCCTCATATCAGGTTATTAGGATCCTCAATCTGCTTATATCCACCTTTAATCACTTTGCACAATACTTCAAAACAAAATTGTTTTAGGATACAATATCTAAAGACTTTTTTCTGCATATAAAATTATATATGGTCTCAGAAGACAAATAATTAAGGGATAGTTTCCTAGTCCTTTGTGGCATTGCAATTTACAGGGTTGGCATCAGTTTATCTCTCACCAAATTTGGATCTGGGAGAATCAGCTGAGAGAAAAACCCAGCAGGAACACCATACGTTATACAGCATAAAAAGAAACATGGATGATAAATTGATTCCATGTAGCTTCACAACATTGTATAAGATTGTATATGCTCCTCAGGGCATGCAATGTGGAACAACTTGTTTACTTGGTTATATAATTTTGAGTACTTATGAAGTGTATGACTGTCTGATCAGTAACAAACTCTCTATCAAGCATGACCATGGTAAATGGAACATTGAGTCATTTACACAATACAGAGCAGGAAAACTCCAACTTGAAGATTACTTGTAATTAAGTCTGCAACTTTACTTAATGGGGAGAATATAATACCTGAAGAGCCAACCTAGAAGGATAATTGTTCTGTTCTTTAGTTGCCTCGTACTCTGGTATTGAATGTAATAACCCTTTCCTCATATGCTTCTTCCAAGGACTAAGCTGTAAAGTCTTTGTTAAAATTATTGGAGATCCCAAGAAGGAACCTGTAATGTATACTTCAATTGAGGGTGTAGCAGACTCTGAACCGGTGAACTGCTTTGCTTTGAAGAAGCCAGTACTTGGAATTATATTTGTTTCACAATTCATGATCCATCTCTGGCCATGGTGATCTGTTTCCTCAATCAAACCATTAGTATTATACAACTCCAAAACCCCAGATAGCACGTTAACATCCTCGTCAAGAACCTCAAACCTCACACTTCCAGTCATCCTTATACTATCAGTGCTAACAAATGTAGCTTCTTCTGACTTCTTATCTAACCGATCTCTTCGAAGGAGAGTTGTTGCCCCATCTGTATGCATGCTATTTCTGACACCATTGACTTCAAGAAGGGTATCCGCATCCCTATGATGCACTAGTACGGGTACGGGACACGGATACGGGTTCGATACGATACGTATATACATTTTTTATCGAAAAAATAGGATACGGGTACGTTTTGATATTATATATATTTAATATAATTTAAAAATATATAGATAATTTTAATGGGAAATAACACGAAAGTAGCCTAATTTTATTAGATCTATCACAAAAAAAAATTATAATAATAAATAAATTCCAAATAAATCTAATCTAAATCATCTAATTAAGGAAAATACAGAAGAATATTCAATTATAATCGTGAAAGAGTTAAAACAGAACAGAGATTTCTACAAATTAGATAAGATATTACTACAAAAAGTCAACAACCTAGTATTAATTTGGTCAAAACCTCCCTAAATGATCTAGGATATGTTTGAATATCTTTGGGTACGTATCCATGACGTATCCCGTGCGTACCCGTATCGGATACGGATACGATACAGCATACTAAAATTTTTACCGTATCCGTGCATCGTAGCCGCATCCAATGGAATGTGATTTACCGTGAGGAATTCTGGAACCGAATCTTCGATCTCACATTTGCTAATCCTAACATAGAAAACTCTTACATCAAGACAAGGTGGTGACACCTTGGGTTGGTAGGTGGCTTGTCTCCCAACCACGTGACCATTTCCAGCCACCCCATGACTATTTGAAGTAGGTCCATGGCCGTGTGAAGTAGGTTCATAGCCGTTTGAAGTAGGTTCATAGCCGTTTGAAGTCCCATAATAATTTTCCATGAGACACTATTGTTCAGTGTTCCTCTATCAACTGAGTTCATGAAGTGATGTGGTGCTTACACATGGAACTCCAATCAGTCTACTGCAAACCTACATCCGCATCAATGAAATGCAATCATATAGCCAATCTTTGCAACATAGAATGGAGATGAAAACAGGAAGGGCATGAAACTCGACTGCTTGTGTGCAACGAAACGAAAGAACTTTCTATCTATTTGTATCAGAACCCTAAAACAAACCCTAAACTGTAAACACATATCAAACCAGAGATAACAAACATATTAGTGACACAAAGCCAAGGGATTCAACTAGCAAACTTACAACTAGCAGCAGTAGCCAGATCTGCCACAGCAACAAAGCTAAGGGCTTCAAGGTTTAAAACTCCTTCAAATTGTTGAAAGGGAATATAATCAGCCTGCATATCAAAACCTTCTTATTACTGATAAAGAAACAGACTGAAAAAGACATGGAAACTCACAGCTGCCAACAAAATAACAGCAATAAACGACATTTTTCCCACTTGTAGTGTAAATGTGTAATCACCAACACTAATTTAATACCAAGAAAAACTCACCACAAATATCACATCCCATATGATGAAGACTCCAATCCACCAAAATAAAGCTTTTTGATTGACTCCCTTCCACAGAAAATCTTTGGCCACGCAAAGGCAAATCCCAATAACATCAAATTAGAAAACAGAGAGGTACCTATAGAACTGGGATATGCATTATCCAGAAAACTATCACCAACCCAGTTCCTCTTGAATTGGGTTTAAAACAAGTGGATTTTTATTGGGATGGAGAAGCTATAAACTTTATTTATTAGAAGTGGGGTCTTTCTCAGTAATAGGAATGTGATATTTTCCCAAGACGATGAGATCTTTTCCAAGAAGAAGAGAAGGAGAGCATACAAAAGGACGTTGTTATTTTGCATCAAAACTTGCTTAAAACCAGTTTGATATGGAAGCGAGTTTTGGCACGCAATTGAACTTAAAAGTGTGACCCAACATTGGTCGGTTCATAATGTGAGAATACCACTCCTACGTTGATGAACATGTAACATATGTTGCACTTGAGGTCTTGCCATATCTATCTTTCTTTGGAAAACCCCACTTGCAAGAAGCAAATGGTAGAGATACACACAATGATACTCGACCGAAAGCAACCTAGAGGAGTCTTCTGGTCAAAACCCTAAAGCGGCAGCCGTCCACCAAAAAACAAACCTTCGTCTCGTCCCGTGACGGGCGCGGCTTTGACTGGCATTTGGCCATGACGACGTCGCTTGACCTTGTTGCCGGACGGGAGTCTCAATAGTTCTCCAGCCTCTAGGATTTGAGGAGCATGAAGCCTTGATCTTGATCTGGTTTTGCTGCTTCTGTTTGACTTGGCCTTCGTGATTCCATGTAAGTCTATATTTATTGGGCCTCTAAGGGATAAGCCTATTTTTTGCTAGTTTTATTCCATGTAATTTTCGTCTTTAAAGAGCTATAGGCTAGGTGCGTCTCTAGCGTACTACCAAATGAGGGTTTCGCTATCTTTACGAATTTTTTAAGTTGTAATGATTAGGTCTAATCTATGTGCTGTGAGTACTATTACAAACTCTTTATCTACCCTTGATAGAGGGAGTAAATGTAATGACATTTTATGGCTTTGAGGAAATATATCAATTCTGATATTTAACAAAAAAAATACTCAACCGAAAGCAGTATTGAATGGTAATTTTTGATATGCAGTGAGTCCTAGGGGTAGACTCGGTGTTATCGGTTCGGTTTATAAACGCTAACTGAACTTAACCCAGGCACGGAGCCAAGACATTGCTTGGTTGGGCTCAAGCCCTACTAAGTTTTCTGGTATTAAAAAACTGGGTATAATATGTTTGTTTTGCATTTTTGTTCAATCAAGCCCATCTAACTTGCCGAACAGTTGCACATATGGTTACGTCTATATTTCTCAGTTCATCTTCCTCTCTTCCTTCTAATTTTCTAGTTTTCTCCTTGAATCTCAAAAACTCCTCAATCTTCTTCTTATATTAAATTGTTGCATTTCAATCCATTCAATTTAAGGAAACTGTGTTGGGTTTTGTGATTTGTTTCCTATTTTCAGAACTTCTCTCCACATTCATTAACGTCTGTTTTCCTATGAATACTTGTTAACTTGCACATTAGCTCCTACAATTAGAGTTGCTCTGGAAATTTTTTTTGCCCTTCGGCCAAAATTTAAGCCCACCCCATACTTGACCAGAGAAATAGAAGAAATAGCGCAAGCCACAAGTTCAAATACTTCAAAACAAGAGCAAACATAATTAGTCCGAAACTAGAAATCGGCAGCTGGAAACAGCAAATACAATGAAACTAAGTTACATTCAGCAGATGCAACTGAGCGGGAGTTGAGTTTCATCTCAGTAGATAGGCAAACTGGAGACACATTAATGAGCCAAATTCTTTGATTCAGTCAAACAAAATCTCTGCGAGACAAACGGGAAAAACCTGTCATGAAGGCATTGAAATTCCTGTAAAGAGTAGTACAAAAGAATTGTTAGAATTCCAGATAAGAAAACTCAATCAATTTAGGCTGCACTTCAGCTTGGAAATGAAATACATCCAATCTCACAGTAGAAAGAATGTAGTTGGAAACAGCAAACCTTGCTACTAATCTCTGGAAACAAAGGCCGGAGGATAGGTGGCTACAAGTCTAAAACGCAAAGCAACAGTAGTGAACACTCATCTCTATTAAAACGTAGAGCAGAGCTGCCTTTTAGGACCATGAAACAAGAGAGCATTTTCTAAGGTTGACAGTGGCATGGTTCCAACGTACGATTATCACTAAAGATTGATCTCACCAAATGCAGATCAAGGGAGAAGTAAAAAGTGCTGGTTAGAG
This sequence comes from Comarum palustre, assembly GCA_951800085.1. Taxonomy (NCBI): domain Eukaryota; kingdom Viridiplantae; phylum Streptophyta; class Magnoliopsida; order Rosales; family Rosaceae; genus Comarum; species Comarum palustre. Next base: position 3,500,730 of record OX637589.1, read on the forward strand.
TAGGAAAAAGATTAGGCCCTGGACTTTAAAGGCATTGGGGACCTGATGATGTAAAGTCACATACTCATCCCAATCACGATAGCACATAAACAGTAGACAAGAAAAAACAGAACGAGTTTATCATCAAACATGATAAGCAGACTAGACACAAATGAAGCATAGTTGAAATCCATAAACCTATTCAGAGAGACACAAAGCAATATCTTGTTGAAATTGGGAATGAGGATTGCAGTTTTTAATCCAGAGCAACCTCAAATCCAGATTATTGATTACTGATATAAACTAGATAGGCAAAATAACAAGTCAAGAGCCAATGTTGAACTGCACAAGCAATGATGCCATGATCACACAATACGCATTACCAAGAACAATAAGAATATTGAGATGAAGATGTGGTGTAACGCAACAAATTATGCTGTCAGCTTTCTTGTTTAATGGCTTCTACGGGAACTGACAGTGAAAGCGATCAAGAGTGGAGTGAAGAGAAGGGAAGAAAGGAGGGTGATCGAAACACACACTGCTATAGATCAGGTGTGTGCTAGTTTACAGGATGAAAGCTCAAACCCGATAACAATGGACACATACTGCTGATACCAGAAAAGGTATGTCTGGGTTTGGTTCAGTACAGTTGAACCAGTTGTATACAAGCATAGAACCAAAAACCGGCACCGCTCCTGCCAGAACGGTGCTGTTTTTGGCACTGATTGACCGGTTCAGTCCTATTCCGATTTATCCATGTCAGTCTGGTAGGGTTTAGGTCGGTTTCCAAAATTCACTAAAATCACTCTTCAATATAAACCAAGTAGTTCACATCCAGTAAAACAATCTTAGACCATCAACAATACATTATTACCAAATTCAGCCTGATGCCACGGCACGCCACATGTATCCCACATGAGCCGAACAGAAAGATACCCTACCAGGCAAAACTAAGTATTACCCATACAAACAAAAGGCACAGTTCCTATATTTAGGATCACTGAGTTTTAGTTCTTGTGTTCAAGCATACATTATGTGCCATGACAATGGAATGGGTCTGTCATAGTTTGAGTAAAACAAAATTTGATCAACGAATCGTTTAAGAAACAGCAATCTGTGCACCATAAGGAGAAGCTCAGTACAGTACAACTTGATCAAAGTGATGCCAGGTTGGTTGGTTAGATTTGGTTCATGTCAGCTGGGATCCATAAGCCCTACCCAAGAATAATTTATAATTAGCTTAACAATCATACTATTTACTGAAAAGCATAAAGAATGAACCACTCAAACAAAAAAGGTGCAAAGAACTTTGAAGCTGCTCAACATTGAGCCGTTTAGATTACTGGTGCTTTAACCCATTAGTAGGTTATTAAAGACCAGTATAACATAAACTTCAAGCATATAAACCAGAATATCTACTACTACTCCATTCAATGGAAGTTCCAATGAGACCTCACCAAACACGACTGACAGATAGCCGAATCGATTTCTCTATCACATTACAGTTATAATAATGCTAAGGTTAATCAGGTTAGTGGTGATCATCATCATTTCAGCCTAAGTTCCTTCCTATATCAATTTGTATCCATATTTTATATAAAGCAGTAGCTACTGTAGCTTCAACAAGGCCTCAGATACCAAACTCTAACCGTCTATGTCTTCCCTGGGGGATCATCTTTCTCCAATGAGTGACCAATCAGACTACTGAAAACAACCATAGGGAAACCATAACTAAACTCTGCACAGCATCCAACTAGTTCTTTCTCCACACAGGTTTCTGATTGCTTTGGCCATACCATTGCTCAAAGTCTTTCCTATTGGTACTAAGCTAGGGGATTATCCAACTGTTTCCTATCACTGGCAATTAAAAACCAGAGAACCACCCGTAGAAAAACCACAATCAAACTCTGCAAAAAACTCCAACTAGTGTTAATTCCCCAAACAAGTTTATGATTGATTTGGCCAATACATTGCATACAAATCCTTTTCTATTGGTATTAAGCTACTAGTTTAACTACCCCTAAGCCCTAGACTGAAGGATAGGAAGTTCCAAGGCTTTCAGAGTTCACTGAAGCACACAAAAATGTACAACTAAACAACTGTGTAATGAGAGGAAAACGGTTCTCAACCTTATTAGGTTGACTACATAAGATTACAATGTCTATATACTAAATATTCAAAATTTCCAGAAAAAGTGAATATCTTTTACGAAAACGAAGTAGAACTTACAAAATGCAATTTCCAGAAAGCAAAGGGAAAACAAAATGACAAAGATGGAGGAGCCACTATGCAAGCCTATTTGGTGAAAACTTGAAATGACTCCAGCCCAGAGTTGTTGTCACCGGGGAACTGCAACGTCTAAAGACCAATTATGAGAAGATCAGTAGACGAAGAAACTCTACCGATAAAGAGGAAAAAAAATTAGTTGGTGAAAACGAGTGGCAGAGAACCTAATGACCCTTGGGTGTACCGCTAAAATATTCCCTCCAACCATTTTTAAAACCAAACATGCATTTTTTCTTTTCTTTTGATTATAATCAACTAAACATTAGTCCTAAAAGGGGGTCAAACAAGTTTTGAATATCACATCGTGATTACATCAATTATCAAACAACCCAAGCCTAAACAGAAAACTAGTTCTTTCACAAACACTAATAAATATGCTAATCATGAATGATGATGAAGACATATCAACATCAACTATAGTTGGCTAGTTGCAAAGATAAATAATTTATCGGCGTACAGCTATTCAATCGTAATGGGAAACTGAAAATGCATATTCTAAACATTTAATCAACATGTACTTTGAAATCCAAATAGAAGAGCAAAAATCATCCTCAAAAGTATCACCAAGCAATTCAAAAGAAGTTTAACTCCAGCAACTAAATAACCGGATTAATAACAAGTTGACATAAGCTACACAAGGCAGAATCAAGACACTGAAAGGTTCATTTTCCGTCCATAAAGTGACACAGAGGGGAAAATCCTATGCACCGAATGCCTCACATAGCCGGCGGGCCTTGTCACAATGGTGATGCAAGACCTACACCAGATGTAAAAAAGATAAGTCAGACATAGACACCTATTGAAAAACAAAGAGGCAGTCAATGCAATACTATGCACTAGACAAAAAAAGACCATCTTATGTACCGTTCATTGATGAACAGTCTCAACCCTAAACACATCGGCGCACTAACCCTGAAAATGTCCAACCATTCAAGAAAAGACCGACAATTCCTACTTGAATTCTCTAAAAAAGTTAAATTCATACCTACAACCAAGTGAACTAACAAGTAACAGAACACCACTGGCCGAAAAGACTTGAATACCACAAACAATAAAGAAGGAATATTGGGAGTACCCTGAGAAAGGCAACTCCAGCAGGTGGAATCGAAGGCAATGTTGGACTTGAGGCGAGCAGAAGCAACGGCACTGTGGAGTGGCATCATCGATTCCAAGCTTCCCAGCACCCAAACGAACCTGCACAGATCACAAACGACGATCAGAATTGGGAAGAAAAAGTGTAGCAGGGGAAGAGTAAACTGACCCCCCAGTGGCGCTACGCATGGGTTTGGTGGTGGAGGAAGCAAAGGGAGAGGACATGGGTTTGGGGTTTAGGGCGTTGAGGGAGCTCTGGGTGAGGGTTCTGGAGCGCCGAGATGATATGGATCTCGAGCCGGCAATCAGAGCAGATCTGCACAGCGATGTCATTGCTTCTTCTCTGCGTTGTTTTTGGGTTTAACAAAGGGAGATGCGAGTGGCTTAAACCCTACCCTTTCCTCCTAAGAGCAAGTTGTTTGGGCCTGTATATCTGGGTCCAACACAAAAAGTGTGACTTTTTTTGGTAAATAACAATCGTGTGACTAGACTAGAGAAGTAGAGAGACGAGAGGAAAAAGAGGATTATTGGTAACCATTCTATTAGGGCTGTTAACAGGTCGTGTTGTGTCATGACGTGTTCGTTGAATCAAAAAATTTCATGTCACAGGATACAATTTTGAACAATTTCTAGATACATAAACAATAACATCCTTACTAACCTCAGTGAGCAATAGTCTAATCTTGTCCACCAAAACTCCGTCCTCTGCCAAACATTCTCCTGCTCCATTCACTAAGTTAACAGTCTCCAACAATCTGTTTCGATACTCTCCACAACCCCTCCACCTTGAAGCACAGCCTCTAGACCTCTAATTACAGCCACCAATTCGGCATTATGAGGGCTAAGCCGACCCTTCATCCTTTCTCTTACCGCCCAAACCAAACCTCCCACACTATTCCTAAGAACAGCTCCAACACCAACATAACAATTCAGCTTTAACATACCAGAACTAGGGGACTCTAGTGAGGACACTGCTGGGTTTGTTGGGCATTACTGTTAACTTGACCACGCTGCTGCATCACTGTGAGGGTCTTTTTCGAATTATGCGGTGACTATGCTGAATTCAATCCAATAAACGATTAATGAGCGAATTCATTTGTGATTCAGATGACATGAGGATTGAAAGAAGCTTGACATCGTGAAAGCGTGGTGTAGGAGCTAGAAATGCACTAAGGTGAGAGAATTTGGGGGTTTTATGGGCAAAAGATTTCTGGATAAATAAAGATTGAAGGGATAACTATTTGGGCAGAAGGAGGGTGGAAAAACTTGATGCTTTATGCATGGAGGGTCGAGAGCTTGTGATCGAAGGCTTTTTTGTTGGGATTGCTTGGGGTTCGGTCGAATGGGGCCGGATGGCTATTCTAGTTGTAAACTCCTCTTTTTATAGGCTCAAATTGGGTATTGTGGTGATTGAAAGCACCTAAATTTCTGGGTAAAGTATTCTCTATTCAATTTCACTTGATTTCTCCCATAAACCCAAGAAAATAAGCTTACTTGAGAAGCTTGTGGTGACTGCAAATTGTTGTAGTGATAGAGACATGATAGCACAAAACCTGAGGTGTGAAAGAGAGATTGGGAAGTGTGAGCTCGTGGCTTGAGAGAGAAGGAGGATGTTTTTTACTGGGCATTCATGTGCTGCGGGGAAGAAGAGATATGTGGTATTTCGTTGCTGCAGGAAAAAAGAAGAGGTAGTGATGAATAAGAAGAAGAAATAGAAGTATCACGTGGGTTTTTTTAATATTGGGCTTTATTCTTTGGGCCTTGGGTTTGAAGGATCATAATCTCATAATCTCATGCATGATCAACATTCCATTTGTCGTCTAAGTCATTGGGCTTGGATTTCGGGCCCAAGACCGAAATCACCAATGTTGTTAAATCGACAAATGTGCATTTTTCATTTCCTTAATCTTCCACACCACACCCACGTTTGCAAGCCCTAAAAGTGTGATTGTGACTTGAGCCCACATTAATGCATGAATATGTTTGCTTAACATGTTAAGTCGAGGATTTCATCTGAAATTACATGAATTTTCGTGTGACGAGACATTAGTTAACCACGTGATTTTTCAGGTAATATGGTATCCGAACTTTACAATGATATCTGTACTCATTTTTGTTATCAACATGATACCTTTGTCGATAATCAACAATATTATGTGTTTTAAACCCCTATACTCATATTCGAAAGCGTGTTAAATCTCATTTCATTCTTAATGAAAGAGGGACCTGACTGTATGTTTTGTTATACCCATGCCCACAGACTGGTCTGTTGCCTTAAAGCTCAACACACACGCGACTACTGCTGATAGCTATCTCTGTCGCATCAGTTAATCCTTCCGGCAACCCGTCCAAGGTATCCTTTCTCACTTTAAACAATAAACTCTTCTCCGCTTTTCAAATTTTGATTGCTTTTGCTTTCTGGGTATATATTGTTTCTCCATTTCACCAGTGCCGCTTTCACACTATCATATCTGAATCTTCAAAGTCTAATTGCTTCATCTTTTAAGGGATCCAGTCATAAGGCTCAAACTACAGTCTTGAATCAGATACAGTTTCTTTATATATTTGTTCATTGATTCAATCCAATTGTTTTTGTGTTCTGCGTTTAGTTTTGCGCCTTGGATTGGGTGTTTATGGGTTTCTAATGTTGGATTGAGCTTGGGGTTATGTTTCCTTACTGGCGCATTTCGTTATAAGAAACAGAGGTTTGTTTGGGATTAAATTATGGTTAAAGTCAAGGACATTTGTGAAAGATCAAGTTCTGAGCATTCGAATTAAGTTTCTTTTGAGTTCCACATTTTCTGGAGTTGAAATGTATGAATGACACCTTAGAAACCCTCAAGTAGAGGGGTGTATACAGCCCATTACAAAATTTTCAACCTCGAATTGGGATTTTTCTGCTAGGCTTCAACTGAGATTTTCAGTTCTTCTGCTATGCTTGAATTGGGAAGAAAAGGACCTGATATTTGTTTCTTGCTGAAGTTGATTTTTGCAGCTTAATCCGTAGTGGATGGATGACTGTCCGCTTCTCTAATCTTCAGTTAATATAATCATCTCATTATGTGTCAGTTGAATCAGTAGGCATAGTGTGTAGGCAGTAATTGGAAGTGCTTGGTTGATTAATTTGATGTACAGTAAGTTAAGTAATTTCCATATTTTGAGTCTTGTGGATCTTATGCGGGTTCAAATGTCCATGTTTTGAATCTTGTGTTCCAAACCTCAAAAAAAAAGGTGCACCTGTAAAATTAGACTAGGAACCTTTAGAATCCTCAATCCGCTGCTGTTAGAAGCTACTAGTAAACTCAGATATTCATATGTCATGGCATGCATGATTTGTAGATGCGTGGATTTATATCCTTAGTTTAAAATCTGAAAAGTAAATTTGTAGACCACTCTAGGAATATAGGTCAGGGAAGAACTTTTGTGTTTATTAGAATAAGTTTGACTGGAAGGAATGTTGTAATATAGCATAGATTGTAGTACTGTTCCTTTGGTCTCCTGATTTGAGGTTGAGGTTGAGCATAATAATCTGAGAAGGCTATGTGATAGTGGAATTGGTTGCTTAGAGATGAACAACACAATTTCTTTTTTGAAGAATTTCTTTTCTGAAGAAGACGAGACAATTTCATTTTTCTTCTTGAGAGTTTGAGAATCCCCTTTGTTTGATTAAGTTAGAGATGCACACTGCACTGGATTAAACTACCCCAACCCGGCCCATACTCGATGGAGGCCCTGATAACCCTAGTACTTCAACTGTTCAACATTTCCCCTCCTCTTTTCTTCATCTTCTTCTTCAGTCTCTCTCTTTGTCTCTCTCTCTCGGAAAGTTTAATGCCGATCAAATCTCCGAGGGTTCACTCCTAGCGGCTTGAAGGCACTTCTAGCTTTTTCACCACTCTAAGATTCTGACACTGAGAATTTAGAACCAGTAAGAATAGCTTGAAAATTTGCTTCAATTTCTTCTAATTAAATCCAATATCTTTGTTTTAAGCTTGAATTGATTACAATCCCTGCAATTTGATGGTGCTATGTGAAATTAGGTGAAACCTAGAAACCCCTAAATCGAATGATGGTCCCGTTCAAATTATGCAAATTGATTTTGTTGAAAGTTTTGAATTTTTGGTAAGGTGTTTGATTCAGTTGAGATTGGTAGTTAGTTTTTTTTGAAAATTTTATTGTTTAGTAGTGGCACAAAGTTTAATGCTTTGTTGTGTTTAGAGAAGGTTTGTTATAAAAACTAGTGGGAGAAAGAGGTTCAAATCTGAAAACAGTCTTTGTTATACATGCAGTAGTTTTTGATGTTGGTCTACCTCTTGAACATATGACATTCTTTGTTCATAATCGTTGCAAAGAGACTAAGGAATTGACACTGCCTGCTTGATTATTTCTGGAGATTTTCAATTGGATTTAGTGTCTAATGTTTCACCAGTCCCTCTTATTATACTGAGGCAAATAGCTTTCACCAATGCACATTCTTAATGTCAGTCGTCAATTGAAAGTAACTATACCACTAAATAGGTGCAACACACACACACACACATTTACAGGGCATGGATTCGCAGATACATGAACATGAATATTGTATCTGATTTGTTTGTTTTGATATGGAAAGTCGTGTAAAACGTTTTTCAAAGGTTTCAATCTGGCTTAGCAATTGTATTAATTTGTTGATACGTTTTTTTCCATAGAATCCGGATAAATCTTAAATTTTGTTAAGAAACAGAGGTTTGTTTGGGATTAGATTTTGCATAAAGTCAAAGACATTAGTGGAAAATCAAGTTCTGAGCATGAGAATTAAGTTCCTTTTGAGTTTGACGTTTTCTGGAGTTGAAACGAATGAGACCTTAGAAACCCTCAATTAGAGGTATATATATATATTACAGCCCATTAACCATACAAGAAAAAAGAAAAAGTTAGTTAGTCTTCACATAGCTGCACACAGATGTTGTTCTCCACTTTTCCTCTTCACACAGGCGGCACAGCACAGTCGATCTCCTCTCAGACCCCTACTTATCTTTTCTTGCTCTTCCTTATTCTTCAGTCAACTTCGAAGTTGGCCTATGTATCGAATCTTTAACACCCATTCAATGTTTCTCATGAAATTTTCAACCTCGAATTGGGATTTTTCTGCTGCTCTCCAATTGAGATTCTCCAATTCTTCTGCTATGCTTGAATTGGGAATTCGGGATTGTGTATCTTGTATGAAAGATAAGGACCTGATAGTTGTTTCTTGCTGAAGTTGATTTTTGCAGCTTAATCTGTAGTGGATAGATGATTGTTACAAAGTTGTTCCTGGCCTCTCTAATCTCCAGTAGCGATAGCAATAGCCTTTGAGGTGTACCGCTTCAGTTAATTTAAATCATCTCATTATGTGTCAGTTGAATCAGTACTTCGGTAGGCATAGTGTTCAGGCGGTAATTGGGAATACTTGGCTGATTAATTTCATGTGCAGTTAGTTAAGAAAACCTAGTGATTCACATAGTTTTTCTTGATGGATCTTATGCAGTTGGTTGAAATGTCTATTGTGAATCTTGTGTTCCAAACCTCAAAAATATAGAAAAGTGCACCTGTAAAATTAGCCTAGACACCTTTAGAATCCTGGATCCGCCACTATTAGAAACTACTACTAAACTCTGATATTCATAATGCTGTGGCATGCATGATTTATCGATGCGTGAATTTCTTTTTTTAGTTTAAAAATCTGAAAAGTAAATTTGTAGACCATTCTAGGAATTTAGGTCTGGAAGAACATTTGTGTTTATTATAATAAGTTTGGCGGGAAGGAATGGGGTGAAATAGCATTGATTGTAGTACTGTTTCTTGATTTCATTTATGTCGTTTTTGTTAGAGCTTCAATTCAAAATCCAAACAAAAACAGCTTGAATCTGGAAATTTGGGGGTTGTTGTTTGAGATTCACTGGTTGATCTATTTTGCAATTCCAATATCTCCATGTCGGGTGCCTGTGGTGAGAAAAAGAAAAAAAAACTAAAAACAGAAGGATTAACTTAAGCAAGTTTATCCTTAAGCAGCTGGAAGGTTGACGTCTTTAAAGTGTCTTCATCTTCTGCACATTGGATTTTATTTTTTGGGCTAGTTTACACATTGCTTCTTACTTTAGCAAGTTAGCCTCTTTATTCGACTATTGAGTGGGTAGGCTACTAGTTCAACTTAATAACAATAGGTCGTGAGGAGCAAGTATATTCAGGAAAAGAATAAAATTCGTGTGTTAGCTGGCGACTTAGTTTACAGTTTGATGTATACTGCCTTATTGTAGTTCACTACTTTTCAGATGTACTTTACTATTGACGTTTTGACCTCTTAATGTGGTGATTTTCTAACAGGTTAACTTCCTTCCAGAAAGTCATAATGAATTTCAGAACTTCACTATGCCAAAGATTGAATATAAAGCGTCTGGTTACCAGCACTCCTTTTTACAGCAGTGCTTCTGGTACAAATCTCATACAACACGACGAGTTGACTATTTTAATTATTTCATGAACTCATTATATTGCTGCATCTAACCTCTACTGTTCGTTATATTGCTGCATCTAACGTCTACTGTTTGAATTGGTTGACTAATTGCAGATGTCACAGGAGAAGGATTGAGTTTGATGTTCAGGCGCTGGGCTACTAAAAGAGCTGGTGGATCCACAAAGAATGGGCGGGACTCTCAACCTAAGAATCTTGGAGTGAAGAAATTTGGTGGAGAGGTAAGAGGCTGATGTTTTGTTATGGGGAATAGTACAAAATGAGAGTATATATTTACAATCAGTTTGAGGCTTTTCGGTTTATGCTGCAGAGAGTGATACCTGGAAACATCATTGTTCGCCAGAGGGGCACCCGATTCCATCCCGGGAATTATGTTGGGTTAGGGAAAGATCACACTCTTTTTGCTCTGAAAGAAGGCACCGTTAAGTTTGAAAAGCACAAGCTCAGTGGACGTAAGTGGGTGCATATAGAGCCCAAAGAAGGTCATGTGCTTCACCCTATATATGCAAATACTACAGCAGCTGAGATGGTGAAGACAGTCTGAGTCCTAGTTTTTTTAGATCTTTTTCTTAGGTTCAGACTGATTCCCAGTATATTCACCGTTTAAAAATTTCTGGCATGCCAATTTCCCTCGGGTGTCTACTATAACTTGTCAATGTATGTTCATCTCAGTTCTTATAAATTCCGGTGACCGGAATCTGATGAGGGTGACAGGAGTTCGGCACTAGTGACCAGAGTCTGATGTGGTTCCTGGTCAAGTCTTCTCTCTCTTCTACTTTTTCTCTATGGTTGTTTAAAGAGATGAGGACAAAATGATACTAAATTAATATAGCTTCTTAAGAGTTTTAATAAATATTTGTTTATTTGGACACAAGGATATCTTATATTAGAATGAACACATTTCTTTTATGATCATTAGATTAATTATAAAACATCATCCGAACTATTATGTTATTTTCATATTTAACTATCAAAAACTTGCATTTTCATATTTTAAGTTTCATTTTGTTATAATTTTGATATCTTAACCACTAACACCGTTAAATTTTCAAGGCATTTTCGTCATTTCATCAAATGTATTATTTTACATTTACTTTAACAAAATAATTTGTTTTTTGAGGTTATGAAATATAAATAGAACAATTTACTTTAGCAAAAATATTCAAAAAAATTGAAAAATGAAATATATATATATATATATATATATATATATATATATTTGCAACAATATAGTGATAAGTGATAACAGTTAAGATCAATATTTATCTAATGTATTCTTTTCAAATATAGTACATAATATAGTAAACAATCTTTAAATTTCATTTAAAATTTTCGTATTTTTTTTAAATGCCCGTCAATTTTTTAATTGTATCATATTTTCTCAAAATCTTCGTTAAAATATTTCGTAATGGATGAAATTTAATACCTTTTACGTAAGACAGATGTACTTTTCTTTCTTACGTCGCTCGCACCCGTAACAATTCTGTTTCTCTAATTTCTCTCGCTAGAAGAGACTTTTCGATGGAAACGAGCACCGATACCCCAAACCCTAACCCGAGCCCAAGGATTCTCCTATCCTGCTCCCCCCTGTGGCCGACCATCGACGGTCCTCTTGGTCTATCGGAGGAAGAATCCGTCAGCTACGCCCGTCGGTTCTACAAGTTCGGTTTCGCTCTCCTTCCGTTGCTTTGGGCCGTCAACTGCTTCTACTTCTGGCCCGCTCTCCGCCACTCCCGCTCTTTCCCTCTCATCCACCACTACGTTCTCCGATCCGCCGTCGGATTCGCCGTCTTCACTGCTCTGCTCTCGTCGTGGGCCCTCACGTTTGGGATCGGAGGAGAGCGTCTGTTCGGGCATGTCTGGGATGAGCTGGTCATGTATAACCTTGCTGATAGGATTGGACTCACCGGATGGAGCTAAAACACTAATGTATGCATTCCTTCTACCCTCTGCAATTTGATCATGTAATTTTGGTTTGATCATATATTGTTATATGCGAATTCAATTTCAATTTGTTGTGATTATATGTTTACATATTTCAATTTCAGGCTTGAATTACATCTTAAGGTCCTGTTTCAGGTGTAATTGAAACTAATTAGTATTTCCATGACTGTAAGTACTGCTAGTATCAGTCTATTTGTCTTCTGTGGTCCTTGGTGGTGGATTGATGTAGAAACCGGCATGAGTGTAACACCACCTTTCTCATTAGGCTGAAAGTTAGAGGGCACTAAACATGGTTAAGCTGAAAAGAGCAAATGAGTTAATTACACTGGGAACTACATTAGAAACTTATGTGCTGATGTATACACCACTTCCATCATTACACTATTTGAATCTGTTTATTTGGAAATTATCGGTTGCATGAGTCCCGAGGTTGTTTATATTTTCTATTATGTGAATACGGCCATAGCTGGAGATTGACTTTGGTTTGATGACGGTTTAGCAGTTCCTTTCAAATTTTAGTAGAAAGTTCTATCTAACATAAAGACACCGGAGATTCTATTTTGTAAACTTTGAAATACACCACAATAGATAGATGCTGATTTGTTTATTTTAGTCTTATTCATGCAGGTTTCTGCCCTGCATCACTTATATATATATAGATACACTAATTTTTTCAAATCCCACTTTTTGAAATATTAAACTTATGTGCTGCAAATGTGGGCTGCAAGAGTGCAAGTTAAAGGGTGTTATAGAAGTTTTATCTAATATATACACAGAGTGGCCAATTAAAATTTCTTTATTTTGTTTTTTGTTGTATATGACTATGAATGTATTGTGGTTTAGCACCCTAGGATCTCTTCTGGTCTTTACTGGTACTTTATACGATTTAAGCAAAGCTATAGGATAGATGAACTTGGAGAACAGAACACAGCACCACATGCCAATTTTTATAGTGGTTCAGCCAAAACCTGGCTTACGTCCACTTACGTGATCTCTCTTGAGAGATCACTAGCACTATGGAGAATAACAACTTGATTACAAGTACTTATTGAAATTCCTATGCTAATCCCCAACTCTCTGCTAGATCTCTCTATCACCCTTGGCTCCCGGTTTTTTTGTGCAATCTGTCCTCAAGTTAGAAAACCCCTTGCAGCTCCTATTTATACTGAATTGGAGCTGCTGATACAACATGGTTTTGGATTCCTAAACCTAATGGACATAAGTCTATTACAAATCCTAATAGAATCTTGAAAGACTAACTTTCCTATAACTTGTAGAAAAGCTACAGCGCTGTCCCTTTTCCATTCTTTAGATTGTATCAATGAGCCAAAAACACAACAGAATGACCACCAATGAAAATTTTCTTCTGTGCTGAAAGTTAAGGCCGAAAATTAGAGTCAGTGTGTTCTCCTAATATGAATTTTTGCCCAGTCAAGTGGATGATGAAGCACCTCCTATTTTATCACTCTACATTGGTGTACTGTTGAGGGTTATGTCTAGGGTACTTTATGCTCCTCAAAAACATGCCTCGCTTTTATGAATATATGCGAAAATGGCTAGCTTTATGTTTTAATTTCTCTTAGGAAAAGTCATTGGATTTCATTTCATGAAACAGAAATTGGATTGTTGATTACGATTCCAAGATTTCTCTATCTTTTGAATTCTTCTATCTCTTGTTTTGTTATATCTATATTTTTCTGTAATCTTGTTTGTTTATTGTTATAGGGATAGGTTGTAATACCTATCTGCATTCTTATTTGTTCCCATTAATATATTGCTCGCCCCATCGAGGTTCACCAAGAAAAATGTTATGATTGAGCTGTCGGATTGCACATACGAGTGGCGATTATCAATGTATTAGACCCCTAGTTCTTATCCTGGGTGAAAATAGTTTAATAGATACATCAACTCTAGAAAGTTAGTAGCTTAATGACCAGCATAATGAAACTATGTATAGGTCTTACAGGATCTCACATCGTAAATTGACATTTACAATTCTCAAGGTGTAAATGACTGAACTGTGGGACCAAAAACAATACTGTGGTGCCTCTTTCTTCCCTTTCTATCTCGATCCTTTCCAACTCTGCCAGTTGTTGTTTCAAGCTTTGCTGCAAGATGGAAGTCTCACCAAGTAACCCCAACATCCCATACCCTAACCCTAGCCCAAAATCTCTGCTTCCATCATCTTTAACACTGGTGTGACCCACCATAGAAGCTCCACTGGGGTTGTCGGAGGAAGAAAAAGTCAGCTTTATTGGTTCTACAAGTTCAGTTTCGCTTTGCTTGCGTTGCTTTAGGGCCTTCAGCTGCATCTACTTCTGGTCTGCTCTTGTCCCCTCCTCTTTTCTTAAATCCACCACCGTAATGTGACATCCGTGTTGCTTTCATGTTGTTCACTGCTTTGCTCTCATCATAGACCCTTGCTTTTGGAATTGGAGGTGAGCGTCTTAAATAGCTTGTCTGGAAGAGCCACTAATGTATAGTATTGCTCACTAAATAGGCTTGAATCCTTGGAGCTAAAGGTTAATGTAAGCGCTCCCTTCTATTCGTATCATTTGTATTTGTCACTTCAATATCCGTGTTTGAACAAAGGTGTATTGTGTCATATGTCACATATCATGTTATGAAAATTGCTAGATACTGTTTAGCTAGTAAGATTACGAATGTGTAATCCAAGTGTTAAGAGTATTTCTCTTAATATATACTCAGTTCTGTTAATTCTGTGTTGTGTAAGTGGATTAGTGTCATTGAAATTGGTTGTGACACTGTGGATGTTGCTTAGTAAACCCTGAAACTAGCATAATATTTTGCAACTACAATTGTTCACAACTCGTTTCCTATATGTTTCCAAATGAGAACAATTCATCACACTTGTAAGTGGGCTGAAACTTATGAGTTAATAGTGTTCTATATTTGATAATTGAAGCAATTCATGTTGATATGAATACTATATCAGAAAACTTTAAATAGTGTTTCCAGCTGTTGAGACTGAGGGAACATTCCATGATAGTCCGTAGGCTCATCAAAATGAGAATCTGAATATAAATAGTAGTGGCCAATCAGTTGCTCTATTTTTCATTTAGCTACTGTTTTTGTGTTCCTATGATGTTTATTGATATGCTCCTGATAGCAAGCAAGACTTTAATCTGACTATACTCATTTGCAATTTTGTTGCCTTTCTGTTTAGCAAATGCTATGGAGTTTGTTACCCTTGTAATTGCATAGACTCTTATCAGCTGATGTATACACCAGTTCTATCACTACACTAAATGAACTTGCTTTTGTAGATATTGTCTGGCCTCAGTTATGTTTATGCTTTCTGTTTCTCAATTAGTTAGTTTTCATGACAGTGTTGCAGTTTCTTTGGATATTAGAAAAATATTCCCACTATATAAGTTCTAAATAGCGTAAGCACACATGAGATTCTAATTTTGCCAACTTTTGAAATATTGCAATGCTAGGTAGATGAAGACTCGTTTACTTTAGCTTTGGTGTATTCTTCTGTGCTGCAACTTAGGGTTAAGTAGCGGCTGTAAACGTTGTGTGTAACACGCAGGAGATCCTAAATCTGTTTTCTTTTGGTCTCTTTTATACATCAAAAATTTGATGATAGCTCACTGCTTGAAACTTTCTTATTCTATACTGTTAGTTTTGGTGGAAATTTAGAGAAGTCATTGTGCCCTTCTATATGAATATATGCCCAATCAAGAGGATGTGGAATAAACTCTTCCTTTTTATTAGTCTGCAATAGGTAATTGATGACCTAGTGTATGTGAGCAAGTGGAAGAATGGGTAGGACTCCTCTTGATGTTAGATTTCTTTGGAGAAAAGTATGGTTCTTTGTATTTGGTTGTAGCTTTCTTCATTTAGAAATCTTTGCTTTTCGATTCTCTGTTAGATTTTTTCTTCATATCGGTAACTCCTGGGAGTAGACTGATGGCTGTTGAGGCAAATAAAACTTGGGGAGTGAAATTTGCACTCCTCATTTTACAATCTACACTCACTTTTCTTTTAGGGTAAATGATTTCTCAAAAAGACAAAACACATGTGGGTAAAGGCAAAATCAAAGTTACTAAAAGAGGAAATGAGTGTGGATTGTAATTTGAGTATAAATTTCAATCCCCAACCTTCAAAATTTCTGCTGTATCAGCTATAATCAATTCTGCGGTCAACTGATGAAAATAGAATTTGTGAAAGCCCTTCTTACCTTCTATCACTCTGACGTTGATTTTGAATGCAGTTTGCAAGACTTTGTTTCCTCTTCCATAGATTAATGGAATGGAGCAATTGACTGGGTTCACTATTTTCTTTTGGTGACATGATTACGTTTGTGCCTATTGCTGTCCAGAAATTCTTTTTTCCTTTGGTTCTTTTACCTCAGCTTTGTCTGACTGGGGCTTTTACCTCAGTTTCAACCTCAGTTGACTAGATAAAACAGAATGTCATGGAATTAATCAAGTCATCAGGGAACTTCCCCTGTGGTGCAATTTTGAGTGGGATGCTAGAGAAATCTGATGTATTCTTCTGTGAAGAATATATGTAGCTTGAAGAGCGCATGTCGAGTCAAATCTAACTTCTTATTTTCGTTCCACTATGAAATGCAGCTACATTGCTCTGGTCACTGAAATCTGAAACATATTATCCTAGCAGGCTTTTGGAATTTAGTTGTAAATAATTTGAGTGTTTGCCTAGCCTGTCTCGAAAGTACAACTCCAAAGCTTTTGACATAGTTGAAAATTTACTGCAGGACGCATTTGGAAATGAAGATGAGAATAAATAAAAAAATACAGTTCATTCATTTGGAAATGAAATTTTAGGTCCTAAAGGATATAAATCGGACCTGCCAAACTCAGATGTCAAAATCGTCTATAAGTTGCTAGACCAAAAGATTTTTTTTAAGAAAAGTGCTGAAACAGGTAGGATCACCGAATGTAAATGTGCTTTCCTTCTACAATCAACAGTGTGATTTCAGTTTGTTTGTTTTATCGTTTAGTTTAGTTTGTGAATAAATGGTGGCATTGATATCAAAACCATTCCATCATGTTATGTATATTATTCGACCATGTAACTTCAACTGGTACACACTAAGAATCAAATTTTAGTGTTCATTATTGTTTTTATTGATGTTCTCTTCATGTTCATTGCTTGTTTTTGTCACAAGTTTGAGGTGTGTTGCCCTAAAAGTTTCAAGGTGAAACTATGATAACTACTTAGGGAAACACAGTATTTACAGTAGTTATCATAGTTTCAAGTTCTTTACAGTATGAGCAAGTTATATATATATATATATATATATATATATATAGTCCGTTTATATTGTGGAGGTCCGTTCCTTAGCTAAGGAATGGATTTCATTATTTGACTCACTTCTCGATCATATTTTTTCATTTTAACCGTTCAGATTTTAGGTATGTGTATTTTATCTCTATAAATTTTCAGTCAAATTGATAATCGTTAAGGCGTTCAAAACAATGAAACTATCCAAACTGTTCATTCTTGAACCCTAGCTGTAAATCATAGCTTTAAACGTCTTAACGACTATCAATTTGGTTGAAAAATTTGTAGAGATGGTCTACACATATATACCTAAAATCTGAAACGGTTAAGATGAGAAAATATGATCGAGAAGTGGGTCAAATAATGAAATTTGTTCCTTAGCTAAGGAATAGGCCTCTGCTCCTGATCAAGTCTATATATATATAACCCTTCCACTAAGGGATCCTTTTTTTGACATACATGAGGGATTAAAGATTACACCAACTTTTTAATCATATATCAACATCTTCATCGTTCAATATTTAGATGCATATATATACATATTTGCAAAATTTCATCTAATTATTTATATATATATATATATATATATATATAACCCTTCCATTAAGAGATCATTTTTTTGACATACATGAGGGATTAAAGATTACACCAACTTTTTGATCATATATCAATATCTCCACGTTTAATATTTAGATGTATATATATACATCTTTGCAAAATTTCATCTAATTTGGTGATCGTTAAGGCTTCAAACAAATTGAAATTAAATTGACGGATCAAATTCATAGTTTTGAGCACCTTAACTATTACTAATTTGGATGAAATTTTTGCAAAAGTGATATGTTCATATAGAACTACATATTGAACGGTGGAGATGTGATTTTCTGATTAAAAAGTGGTGTAAACTATGATCCCTCATATATGTCAAAAAAGGGATCCTTCATTGGAATAGGAATATATATAGACTTTTTCAGGTAAAGATGTCTTTATCTATTCCTACGGTGCAGATTTCTATTTTTGACTCATTTTTCGATCGAATTTTCACTTTTTTACCGTCGATTCTTCAAATACTAATGTATAGATTATCTCTACAAAATTTCAGCTAATTTGATTGTTATTAAGACAAAAAAACGTTAATGTATATATTTCTTTGTGATTGAAACCTTGGCTGAACATAACATTCATTATATATAATATTTCTTTTATAAGCTAATTATATGTAGTATTTTTTCCCCAAACAATTTGAGTGACACTTGAGTCCCAAGTCAGGAAGCCTAGATCCGTCCTGATTTGGATCAGTTGGGAAGTGGAGTTTCTTATGATTTCGTGTTGTAGTTTTGTATTTTTTCTGTTTAATTGATAAAAAATATATAAAACTGTCCCGATCACTCTTCCTTGATGCTTTGTATGCCACCCACGTCACCGACCAATGGTCTAGACGGATTCTCAACCTTTTTGATGGTCCCCTCAGCCTCTCTGGTTGTTTCTCTAGCGCCCACTTCACCTGTCCAGCTGGGAAGGAGGTGTGGACGACCCCGAAAATATGATACACATGAGGATGTTTTGGTGTCTAAAACCGAGCAGCAGCGACAGAAGAGGTACCACCGTAATTCAGGGTTTACTCTCCACGTTCTAAATGTGGTTGCAGGGGAGGATGCGAGCGAAAACATCCTAGCTTTTATGTACAACAGTGAGCGCGACATTTGCATCCTTTCGGCTTATGGATCCATCTCAAATCCATGTCTCTTCCGGCCAGCTACCGTAGGATATTTATATACATATGAGGGTGACTTTGAAATCACTTCTGTTGATACATGGTGTAAACCCTATGACAGTGCCGGAAAACCAAGACATTACCTGACCTGGTCGCCGGAGGCCAAATTAGGTGAGACATCATTGCCGACGCCGTCTTAAACATCTAAGCTCTGGGAGACGGGCCCAAGTCTGGCTATCGGAGCCACCTAATGTCGGCTATAGATCCCTCAAATGGGAGACGCCGAGCGGGACTACTATACATGTCCCATATCAAGTAAGGACGACACAGTTCCTAAAGAAAGCCTATAGCGTGGGTGCAAACTGCCAAAATAGGTTAGTCGTCCCTATCCTTTACTATGCCAAGTTTACGAGGCACATCGACTTGACTTAGGAATCAGAGAGTTGAAGACTGGGCCACCCCAGTCTCGACTCCTGACGCCTTTTTGCTTGTGCAGGGAAGTTTGGACTTGGGACTCAAGTTTATTATCTCTCGACAAGTTCTTGGAAAGTGGTAGTAACAATTGGTGTTAGAAGGAGGGCGTTGTTCGTTGACTCCTCTTGGTGAAACTATAAATTAGCTCTGCCATGGTAGAAATTATGGATGATCAGAATGAACCTAAATCTTATGTTGAGAAGGAACTTTTCCATATGGGGGAGAATTCCAACAAGTCGGTAACAGCGACCGTTTCCATCATTGCACATCCTGATGCTGCAATGGCGTTGGAAATTCTCATGAAAGATTTTCATTCGTTCCGAGAACTAGCGGCCAAAGAACGAGCTAAGGTAGATGCATATTAGGTAAGTATCACGGAACTTGAGAAGAAGCAGTTCATGTTAAGGGCCACGTTAGAGCATCGTAACACATACAACGAGTCCAAGAAACGTGAAGCCAAAAACGTTGGAACGCCTGATCCTGTGACAAATTCTCTCTTTCCCCGACAAGCGCATAGTCAATTCGGGGTCCCAAGAGACTCTCTCCAGTAGGGGTGGGCATATTTGGATCGGATCGGTTTTTAGTCCAAACAGTATCCAATCCGAATTATTCGGATTTACAAAATCTCTATCCAGAACCAATTTTTAAATCTCTAACCCCAACTCCTGGAGCCATCCGACTCCCCAAATCACATCTACTCTTCACTAACCTATTCAACTATTTAAGTTAGGGTAATCAGAGCAGTCTACATGGAAGTTATACTTAAATCAAACTCGTTGCGACAGCGGACTAATTGACTATGCCATGACTTCGGTATGCGCGACCACCTCTCAGGAACCCTGCAACACTGGGCATTTGAAAACGAAGGGTCCTGGGGAGAAATATTGAAAAATATTAGCGTGAGTGGACAAAAATCAAATATGAAAAGTAAATATCTTTTCATGCTCTCCCTTGGATTTTCCAAAAATTCTTTATGCACGCAACCAAAAGACAACGATTAAATAAAACGTAAAACAATTCCCTTGGCTCAAATCCATAATTAAAGATGTGGGGTACTAACACCATAACCACGAGAAAACAACCGACCAGCTCTAAACCACGAGAGGGTCTATTGACCAGCTCAATCGGAGAGGGTCCCTTGACCTGCTCTATTTAGGAGGGTCCATCTGACCAGCTACCACCGAAGAGGGTCTTGACCGACTCTATCCGAGAGGGTCTGACCAGCTACCACCGAAGAGGGTCTGACCAGCTACAATCCAGAAAAGATACCATCTACATCTAGAGAGGGTCTATGCTAGCTAGCAATACATATAAACATATCCTTGAAAATCATTAAAACCACGTGGTAAATAAATCGAAATCCAAGTCAAAACACCCATGACTTTTCCCTAAAATACATTAGATTTAAAACATTTCCAGGCATCCGAAACTGGTTCACTGTCTTTACTTTAAAATCATTAAATCCAAGAGCTAAGTTTTCCGTTTTAAAAAAAAATAATCTCCTCCATAACCCAAAATAGTGATAACAACTTAAAATCATTTTTTTGGGAAAATCATTTAAAATCACGGGAAAGGTAAAGACCTCTTTCCCGGCTCGCTTATCTTTGAAATATATTTAAATTCCCAATTTTTCCCAAAATCACCATAAAATACAACGTGGAGGAAATTCATAAATAAAGGAGAAACTTAATAAAATCTATTGCATGCATTAAATTTAAAAATAAAGGTCCACTCACAAACTTAGGCCTTAGTCTGACGAAAACCTGAATTCCGCTCAAGTGAAGTCTCCACAACAAGAGCCTTTTCGCATTCTGTTCCCCAATTAATATTAATTTTCTGAACGCTAGAATAATAATTAAATAACATAGACGTTCACATTTCTAAGCGTATAGCTCGCTCATAGGCTCCACATTTATCAAATTGTCAACTAAAAATCTCCGACCTTCACCAATAACTTAGGAGTCCTTAAAATATTTCTTAAACCTTAACCGACAATAATCAATGGTCGGAATAATATTTAATTATCCGCCAATATACTTAAACTTGAAAAATTCCAAAACCTAACCAAAACTCCTCCAAAAATTACTAAATTTAAACCATAGACTCCTCACATTATATACTATTTAATGGGTATGAAAAACTGCCCAAAAAGTAGCGGCACCGCCGCCGGCAGAAATTCCGGCCAAAATTCCGGCTACTTCCGATCGCCACCAAATTTTAACAGTAGCTTCGTCTCATCATTTGGAACAACTTACTAGTTCAACTCGAAGGACAATTCGGCTTCTAACTAAGTCAATTACTTGATGAACAGTAGAACCCGAAAATTTAAACATAAAAACTTCAAATCCTCAATTCTCCCTCCACACTCCAAATCAATCCACCAAACTTTAGGGGTGAGTAGTACTCCTAAAACTCATTCTAATCATATAAAAAACTCACAAATTGGTGGCATGAGGAAGGAGAAATCCGATCTAGACTCAACACTGTACACTAGGCAAACAAATCGACATTTCTCCTAAACCAAGGCGAAATAGGTCGAAAAGCTTACCTAGATTTGAAGTAGACTCAGAGGCGGTCATTTTGGGACCGGTGCGGCTGCCTGAGGTGGCCGGACGGCTGCCCGGTGGCGGTGGAAGTTCCGGCAGGGAGTTCGGGTCGAAATGAAGGAAAGAGAAAGAGAAAGTAATTTTCTGATTTTAACTTTCTACTCTGGGTAAGTTTCCCTTTTTTAAACTACTTACTATGAAAAGTAACTTCTCATTTTTAGACCATAACTCTTTTATACGATCTCTGATTTGAGTGTGCTACGTGCCCACGAACTTGTATCGACGTCCTCTACGACTTTCATGAAGAAAGTTTTTCCAAATTCTTGACTTAACGAAAAGTCAACTTTACGATCAACTTAAACGGTCACTTTAAATGGTAAAACACCAAAGTAACCAACCGTAAAATAATTCTAGGATCGGGATGTGACATTTTTAGCGAATGCAACTCTTAAAGCCGATAGACAGCTTTTCTACACAATTGGTTTGAGAATCAACCAATGCACTACTTGTTTGAATGGGACGCAACCTATGTTGCACGGACACAGGGACACAACACGACGCGACATGATAAATTTAAAAAATTGAAGTTCTAACACGGCTTGGACACATCAAATAATTAATATATTTATATATATTTAGTCTATATAAAAATTACTAAATATTTATAAAAAAAACACCTAAAAACATACTAAAATCTTCTAATATATATATATTAGAAGATTTTATATATATATTTGGGTTCTTTTTTTCTTGTCATACTCAACGGCTCAACCTAATCCCTCATCCCTCTCTATTTCTGACTAAATCTACACAATCTATCATGTCGTCTCTTCTTATTTACTCTTAAATCAAATTTCAATTTAAGTTTCAGAAACATAATCATACCTCTTCTCTCTTTCATCCCCAATCTCGTCCTTCAAAGCCTAATTCTTTGATGACCGCGGCTATCGGTGGAGATGTTGTCACAAGCTGATGAGAGGATATTGCCACGAAGATCGGCGAAAAGAATCGGTTGAGAATGTGAGGTTTTTTGGGTTTCGCAAGGTTTTGGTTTTTTTTTCATAATAATTATTATTAAATTTGGAGACGTGACGTGTCCGAAGCTTATGTGGCATGTCAGTCAACGTGTCGGGGCCGTGTCAGAAAAGTCAATATTTTCCGACACGCCATGTGGCGTGTCGGACACGTGTGTCGGAGTGTCAGCGCGTGTCAGACACTCTACCTGTCAGGACCCACCCCGAGTTAAATCCCTTTAACTCGAAGTAAATCCTGCGGGGACCACCCCAAGGGAACTTCTTACCGAAACCCCCTTGAAATGGCCAACCCTTCCTACGATCCAACTCAGCACTTCCATGAGTATCTACAACAAACCCTAACTCATGAAGGCATCCTGCTCCCTAACCTACTTAATTAGCTATACTGGGTTAGTCAGAGCAGTCTACTAAGATGATTACCCTAAAGAATTGCGGCAGCAACAGATTGATTGACTATGCCTCGACTCTTGTACGCGCACGACCTCCTCTCAAGAACCCTGCACCACTGGGCATTTGAAAACGAAGGGCCCAGGGGAGAAACATTGAAAAACGACGTTAGAGTGAGTGGACGAAAAATAACAAATAAAAACTCTACTTTCCTTTAATGCTCTCCCTCTAGTTTCTCTACGAAAATCCGCATGCAAGTAAATCATCAATGATGCCTTGGCTCACACATAAATAATTAAAATGTGGGGTGTTAACCTCATCCACGAGAAATCCCGACCTGCTCTATCCGGGAAGGTCAAATGACCGGCTCCACTGGAGAGGGTCCCCGACCTGCTCTATCTGGGAAGGTCTAGTGACCGGCTCCACCAGAGAGGGTCCCCGACCTGCTCTATTCGGGAAGGTCTAATGACCAGCTCAACCGAAGAGGGTCCCCGACCTGCTCTATCCGGGAAGGTCTACTGACCAGCTCAACCGGTGAGGGTCCATGCTAGCATACAATCCTTTTCCCTTTATCCTTTTCCCTTTCCAAAGCCCCTTTAAAACCTGTAAAACCTCGTGGGAATAATAAATCGAAAACCCCTTTAAATCCGTGAGCCAAATTTCTCCTTTTAAAATCACCCCCCTCCATAATCCCAAAACGGTGATAATCAAGAATAACATACCCCGGGAAAATTACGGGAAGGGTATGAACCTCTTTCCCGGTTTGTTTACCTTTAAATCCTTAAATCTCATTTTCCCAAATCACCGTAAAACATATAAATGGAGGAAATCATAAATGCAGGAGAAATCAAATAAAGTATATGGCATGCAATTTAATTTAAAACAAAGGTCCACTCACAGTACTCTTTGCGACCTTCTTCCTGCTCGGAAAGCTCCTCGAGCGAAACCCTCGAACTAACACGTAGTCGAGCCCGTCTCACGTGCAACCAGGGACTGTACAACGAATCATTATATTAGTCATTTCACAGTCGACTCTTAACTCAATTTACCGGAAGTCCGACTCAGCTTCCGAACTTCCCTTTATCACTTAACTTGACGTTAGGGTGTCACGTATTAATTCGTTGAATTACTATGGACACCCATTCAACCATTTCACCAATACCTTAGGAGTCCTTAAAATAATCCTTAAACCTTAACCGGCAATAATCGATGGTCGGAATAATATTTAATTATCCGCCAATAATACTAAACTAGAACAATTCCAAAACCTAACCAAAACACCTCCAAAAATTACCAAATTTTAACCATAGACTCCTCACAATATGTACTAATTAATGGACATGAAAAACTGCCCAAAAAGTGGCGGCACCGCCGCCAGCTCCGCCGCCACCGGCGGCCGCCGGCAGAAATTCCGGCCAGAATTCCGGCGACCTCGGATCGCCACCAAATTTTACCAGTAGCTTCGTCTCGTCAATTGGGACAACTTTCTAGTTCAACTCGAAGGCCAATTCGGCCTCTAACTATGTCAAAAACTCGATGAACAGTAGACCCCGAAAAATTACACTACCAAACTTCAAATCCTCAATTCTCCCTACACACTTCAAATCAAGCTACCAAATTCTAGGGGATTGTAGTACACCTAAAACCCATCCTAAACATATAAAGAACTCAACAATTGGTGATCTAGGGAGGGAGAAATTAAATCCCGAAAATCTACTGTACACACCAAGAACAAATCGGAATTTCTCCCGATTTACGGCGAGTTAGGTCGGAAAGCTTACCTAGGATTGAAGTAGACTCGGAGGCCGAGCTTTTGGGACCGGTGCGCCGGCGGTTGGTGGCCGGACGGCGGCGCTAGGGCGGCCGGAAGCTCGGCGCAGTGTTTCCCGATCGGAAAGGAGAAGACGCGGGGAGAGAGAAAAAGGGGCTGGGGTGAAAAATCTGATTTTTCACCCCGGTAACTCCTATATATAGCCTTTTACCGCAAAGTAACTTTATACTTTTGTTTATAACTTTCCCATACGAACTCCGATTTGAGCGTGCTACGTGTCCATGAACTCGTAACGACGCCCTCTACAACTTTCAAGAAGGAAGTTTTCCCAAATTCTTGACTTAACGAAAAGTCAACTTCACGATCATTGTACGGTTAAACGGTCACTTTAAATGGTAAAAGACCAAAGTAACCAACCGTAAAATAATTCTAGGATCGGGGTGTGACACTACCTAATGGAGTGTCCGTACAACATAGGACACAACTCACTGCTTCCTTGAACATCACTTTCATGATGCCTCAAATCAGGCTTCTTCAAGCTCATTACTTCAACACCAAGGGGGTATTTACCACAGACTTCCCTGACCGTCCTCCAACACCTACTGGTGCACCACTCACTGCCAACCTTGGGACTAAACTAGGCACCAGGCTAAGCAGGATAGCCTTTAACTCAACAGTAGAGTTGGTATTCCAATCTTCTTACTGTGGAGTCTCATCCATTCCATCTTCATGGTTAAAATTTTTTTGTTGTTGGGAGTTGGGACTGGAGTTGGGAACTTTGACCCCAAGAAGGACCCGGCTAAGTTTAAGTTGGTGGATCCTCCTGAAAGAAACACAGTCGGGGTTCCCACCGGTGGTTGGGTTACCATAAGATTCAGGGCTAACAATTCAGGCAGCCCGGATCTGAGATTTTCAGATCTGAGTCAAACTATTAAAAATGAGCCCTTAAACTATAATATTCATTTAAATTTATTCTATTTTCAAAAAATTCATGAATTAAAGCTATAAACTCAAAATCTAACGACATAAAACATTAGAAATCTTTTTTATACTTACACTACTTATTTTTTCTAAAATAGTAACTAATGATTGTAATATAATGCTTGTTTTTTACTAAATTAATGTAATCACACAATAAGAAAAGAAAATTTTAGACCCTTAAAGGTTCGAGGCCCTAATTTCATTGATTCTTGAGACTCTATTCAAGTATGGATCTGAATCCAGGTAAATATATCAATAATATCATCATATAACCAAAATGCATGCTTCAATTCTTTAGAATTCAAAACGTTCTCAAAGCTACAACCTTAGAAAACTAAATAAACTAATCATTACTGACCCAATGAATAATATGTCTGGCTCATGTATAGGTGTGTGGTTCATGAACTGTCACTGGAGCTGCATACCAGCTGGGGCTTGAAGACGGCATTTGTGGCGGAAAGGCTCTGATCAATCTGTGTTTCCTCCACCTGCAGACCTTCCACCTTGTTAGTTCCTTACTTCCTTACACTGACCAAATAAAATATAGTGGATTTTCTCAAGGAACAAAAATTCTTATTCGGAGTGGTTCGGCTGACAATGTAGCAATCATCTCCAAAATGCAGAGTCTGCAAACATCTCCAAAAGTGTAATCTGTATCATGACTACCATCTATAAGAAAAAATAAAGCGTAGGTCTTTATCCCCACTGGAAGGAGAGAGCATCGCTGTGCTCTCGAAAACCAGCCTCACGCATTGCCCTCCGAACCCGCAAATGCTAAAACAAAGTTCCATGCCCCCCCCACACGGGTCATAAGTTCAGCGATGTTGAAGCTTGTCATTTCTATACAATTGGCTTTGTTTTTGTATCATTTCCAATGTGGGATACTAGCCTACTTCTTCATGCTATGAATGTTGTGACTTTGATGCTTCTTTACATGCTCAAAACATATTCCGTAACTAATCTTTCTTTTTTCAATTGTAGGTACTAAATCAAAAGAACGAAATGAAAAACTTTAATCGTTGGATAAGTGATTGAAACCGGGTGAATCAAGAGTGTAAGTAGAGGTTCTTTTCCACCACTCGACAGCACTTCACATTAAGAGAATGATGTGAACAAACACAGAAAGTGTTTAAAGAGCTTGAAAGTCTCTGTTCTAGGTTTCACTTCAGTGTAGCTCTACTAGTACACTGGTCTCCTTTGAACCCTGTCTAAAATGTTCTTGATGTGTGGCTACGTGTGTGACCAACTACATAAGAGTGGTAACTTTTCAGTCTTTCAGAAACAAGCAAGGAGTCAAATGGGAAGTCATAGTGAAGAGCTTAATATGGCCACGTTATCTGATATACAATCCATACGCATCAGTTGAGCTTGAAGGATGATCCTTTTACTCATTCATCACAGTTGCACTCCAATGACCTCTACACCCATTAGCAACGTTGAGCTCGGAACCAGCTCATTTGGAGGAGACCAATGCACAATATCGGTTCAAACGATTCGTAGCTACTTATAGAGCTTGACAAACTCCAAATGGAGATTGATCAAGGGCATTTCCAACTATGTTTTCTGGTGATTCAACCCATCTTCCATGATCATCCAGCAAATATGGAACTTTACTTTGACATAGTTCTAACGCCTCGCCAGAAATTGGGCATGAAATCAACAATGCCAGTCCAAATAGCATCAGGTAACAGTTGTGCTTCTTTTGCAGCCTACAAAAGCTTGAGGAAGGGATTCACGACCATGAAGCATTACAAATGTGTTTTGTAGTGTTTGATTACCTCTAGATTTGAAACACTTCCATTGTTAAACAAAGAAAGATGGATGAGTAGATGGTTGAAAAATTAACCATTCATTAAAATGGATTGGCCCGATCGAGTATGGGGTCACTAACATCAGAGCTTCATCTCTTTCAAATGGAATATCAACAAAAGGAACAGAAATGTCCGTAAATGTAAAGCACTCTTCTGTTCAATCATCATTTCTTGTGTTCTGTATTCCTGAACCAAAATGTGAGATCTAATATGAATGAAGAAATCTTTGACAAATGCAATTTACATTTTCATATGACCAGAAACTAAACAAGACAATGAATCAATTGCAAATAAATTTTAGCTTGCTTCTGTCCATACAGAAGCCCTCCGACAATATTAACTGTGTATCCGCCTGTGGCACCCCTGATCCCTTCTCACCTCCCAAATTTTCTATATCCAGATTCATCCTTAAAGCTCAAACTAAATTAGTGTCCCCCAGAAAATCTGTGAACCATGGAGCAACCCCAATGTACAAAAATTTGCTCGAAACGCCGCTTCACTTCAAACAAAGAAGAGCTTGCTGTGGGACCAACAGGCACAATAATACGCCTGCTATATTTATTGATAAAGAATTGAGAACAAAGAACATTAATTGGCTAGTCCTGGTCATATCTCTCTACATCTTGTACACCAGATGGTTCAGGGAAAATATCCCTCAAATGCCGTCTACGTGAGGATGAATGTTCACCCCCACCATTTTGGCCACTTCCCTGCGAACCGGTGGTTGCTGAATGCTTCAAACCACTTGCTCCTCCCACCTTGGTACCTAACGCTCCTGGAATAACCACTACCTCAGATGAGCTGCGCCAGCTACCAAATACAGCAGCATTCCACGATCCTCGAGAAGAGGCCGTTCTGAGACTCGCAGAGCCAGTACTGTCTTCCCTTACCACCTTAACAGGGTTTTCCAAAGCCTTGAGAATATATCTCATTAGTGGGCGCCTTGAGGGCTTGGGATTTAGGCAGGACCTGGCCACAACAGCCATGCCCCACACTTCCTCCAATAGGTCCTCATGGACAATCAAAGATGGATCCACAATTTTGTCCAGAGGTTCCTTGTCATATATATTGATGTTTGGAAGTATGTCATCTAAATATTCCTTCAATTGGGATTCACTGGAAGCACTGATGCCCAATTTACCAGTTACCAGTTCAAGTAACACCTTGCCGAAACAATAGACATCATAGGCACATGATGCTGTTGATGAACCTGGCCATTCAAGGAAACATAAAACAGCAGTTTTCAGTTTTGGATATATATATATACACGCTAATGCAAGAAAGTATTAAGACAGCGAAAAATTGTCATGTTTGGTAGGTCTAACACAATACTTTTCATTACGTATTTTTTGTATTGTATTCTGGTTACGATTTCTATCCTCATAAGAAAATAAAAAAAACTTCAAATTTCCGTCAAAACAAATGGAGCATCATATACTTTTTAAAATGTCAGTCTCATATTAATGATTCAAAGATCCAAGACATGCCTCATAAAACATTTATTGAAGATAAATAATGAGTACAAAACACCCAAGGAGCACTTGTTTCTTTTAGTCCTATAAGGACAAACATGATATAAATTTTACAATGAGATGAAAATATGCAGATATAATAAGACTTGAATAATCAGATATGTACATACCAGAAGCACCTTGTTCGGATGACCTGCATTTTCAAAATAAAAACAAACAAAAAAACTGTTAAGACACAAATTCATCAAATTGATAAAAATAAGTAAATTAATCTATTACAAGGTGTCCACACATTCAGAAAAGCAGAGGAGCAACCATAAACAAATTTTCATAGGGATTCTTGGTTTGACATTACTTCACTGTAACCATGTCCAGGTAATTTGTTTATTTAGGGAGGCAACACAAAATGAGTAAATTTCTCCAAACATTAACACCTTATGCAGAGTATTCCTTTGATATAGTAAGAAGATAAAAATATATTAGGACAGACAATAACTATATCTAAGAAATGGATATCGTAGAGAGAACAGATGAGGATCCTAAACACAAAATTGGTCGGGTAATAAAAGGAACCTGTCATAAGCCATTTAGTATCAATGCCAGTTATGCCACATTGAAGAAATTAATTACTTGGACAGCTATACAGAAAAACATTTTATACGTATTTTTTTTTTGAAACACGTATTTCAATATATATGAAGATAAACAAATACATAATATCCCAACTAGCTGAACAGAAAGCTACATATAATAATGATGATAATAATAAATCTATATAATATTAATCTGGGAAGTATATGACCAATTTCAGTTATTTTTAGGAAACTTACTGTGGCAAACGCAGCAACCTAGTAATCCTGCTGTGATGAGTATCTCCTTGAGCGCAGACATCACTCAGGCTTCCTAGCCGCACTTCAAATTTATCATCAAGAAGTATACTGCTTGCTTGAACATCTCTGTAATGACCATAACAAAATGTTCACTACTTGCACAACTAGGTATAGATACTATGATGTGACCCTGGTGAAAAGATTTCAGCAATGCCACCAACAGGAGTGCGAACATTAACAAAAAGTTGCTTCTCTCACGAAAATAAACTTGCATTTGATAGAATCGTAAACGATGCAGCACATAATAGGTGTCCTCTCTTTAAAGAAGAAATATTTATATTTAACAAACACTCTTTAAAAAAGAAACATTTATATTTAACGAACAAAAATGAAGATGGCTTCAACTTTTACGCCACATCTTGCCAATTTCACTTCTATTCTATATTACATTTATGAAAACTCTTATAAACTAACATGTCACAATCATCCGCCCTGTTGAAATCCTTAACTGATGACTTATTACCAGGCGGCACATGCAATAAGAATTTAGCTTATTTGACCTTCATTTCGGGTACAAAGTCAAAGGAACACATCACTGTAGTTCATTTTTCCTTCAGTTTTATACTTTTGGATGTGCACAGCTCCATTACTTAATCCACTCCAATGGCCTGATATTGAACTTAACCAAGATTTGGTTTAAATTAAAATTGGCATTGGACTCATTCAAGCATCAAGTTAATATAACAACCTTGCAAGTTCAAATCAAATCATTAAGGTTCAGCTATTTTCTAATCAAAAACAAAAATGTTATTATATTCCCCTTGAATGCAAATTTATTTAATAATCTTCGACACTGATGCCACAGGAGTATCTTCAATAAATTTGGTGATCATTGCTTTTATATGGTAGCTAGAAACAGGAATTTTGTGGATAGAGTAATATATGCAGTTCAACAAAGCCTTAAAACAATGTAAAAGCAATTTCTTAAGACTTTAAAATATGAAAGAAAGAAAATTATTGTAAGATCATTGTGCATTTAATCACAATGTTCTGGGTATTGTAATAATCAAGGGGATTTTGCTCGAACTCAACTTCTGTACATACAAAGTTTTGACTCAAAATATTGGAGGTGATTCCTAAGAATCATAACCACACCATTAAATTACTGCTTTTATAAAAAAATTGCAAAACTGAAATTCCAATCAGAACCGATATATATAAATAAGTATATACATCTCAAACAAAGAAACAAACAATTCTATGTAATTTATTACATACTAACTTGCATCAAGAAAGTAATTTAACCTGACTGCATGTGTGACAAACAAGGGAAACAATTAAAAGTTTCAAATATAAAAGGTAAGTTTTGAGTACCTGTGCACGAGGGGTGGATCACACTCATGATGCAGATAAGTTAGACCCTCTGCAGCACCTAATGCAATCTTTAATCTAGTGATCCAATCCAATGACTGTAAGGAAGTATCATCCAGGGTGTTGGTTTTCTTGTACAGAGAACTTGATAGGTCCCCATTTGGCATGTATTTGTACACCATGAACTTCTCATTCTCATTCTCTAAACAATGTCCCAGAAAGGGAACAAATCTTGTACTTGACACTTTACTGAAGAAATCCAACTCCAGCAGGTACGCATCCTTCTTAATGGAACGTAAATCAATCCTTTTAATAACCACAGGGATCCCATTTTCCAAGACACCCCTGAAGAGATCCCCTGTGTGACCATTTTTCATCAAGTTTATACTATTGAAATCACCTGTAGCTTGAAGGAGCTGCTGGTATGTGAATGCATCTCCTACGCTAGAAAAGTAAACTGGTCCTCCAGCCGGTGGGGGACTGCTGCCTGCAGGAACTGGCCCCACACCAATCCCCCTTTGAGTTGTAGTTCCCCGCTTGCGTGAACATAGGACTAGTATTACAAAAAACAAGATCAAGACCACAATCAAACCAACTCCTCCTAAAACTGATGCCAATATGATCACATTTTTATTACTCTTCTTCCCAGGTGGTGCAGCTGCAGGAGGTTGTGTAGAGTTTGGCAGCCCAAAATTATCAAAACTCAAACCCCTATCAGCATAAAACGATGAACATTCAACCAGAGTCCTCTGCTTCTTCAAATTTTGGAGACAGTTGCTGTCAAGAGATGCATTAGTGCCAACATAGCCTGGTATTTTACCTTGAAAATAGTTACCTGAAAGATCAATGACACCAAATTTTCCAACTAATGGTGCAATAGCCCCATAAAACGAATTTCCAGAGATGTTTAATACTACAGCAGTGGCATTAGCATTTGAGCTAGAATTCGGCAGCAAACCAGTGAAATTATTTCCAGCCACATCAATAAAACTCAACTGAGGCATTGACCAGAGCACATCAAGAGAACCACCAAGGAAATTGTCCGCAACTAGAATTCTCTGCAAGTTCTTCAAACCCGAAGGCAGCGGGCCTGCCAATAGATTGGAGCTGAGGTCAAGGTCAACCAAGCTATCAAGGCCCCCAAGTTCAGGAGGAATGGAAGAAGAGAACATGTTGCTAGAAAGATTCAGAAACTGAAGCTTCAAAAGGTTCCCAATGCTCTGGGGAAGTGACCCGGACAAGTAATTCCCAGAAATGTCAAGAACAGAAAGGTTCCCAAGATTCCCAAAAGATGTGGGAATGGATCCAGTAAGCCGATTTTGAGAGAGGTCAAGAACCGAAAGGCCTACCAGGTTGCTCAAACTAGCAGGAATGGTCCCAGTAAGGTTATTACCAGACAAAGACAGACTAGTCATATTGGTAGAATTTCCAAGACTCGATGGAATATAACCATTCACTGAACAAGAAGTGAGATCAAGAACACGCATAGACACGAGGCTTTGGCCAAACAGGTCAGGAATGGAACCAGGTAGCAAGAAATTGGAGGCATTGAAAGAGCTCAACAGGGTCAAATTGGCCAAAGCATCAACCGAAAATTGTGGGTTTTGACTCCCAAGCCTAGTCCTTCTAAACCCAGAAATGTTAATCCCCACAACTCTACCATTACTGCATCCAACACCCCTCCAAACCAAGCAAGGGTCTGACTTAATGGGCCAGTCCCTGCTCCTCAAACCCAGAGACGATCTGAGCTGAAGCAGAGCAACTCGGTCGGCGTATGAACTCAGTGGCTGCTGACTCGGTTGCTGAAATGTGGGCTCAAACACCAACACCACCCACAAGAACAACAACAATACTATTCTTCTCTGATCCACCATGGCTTAAATACATCTCATCTTTCTCCGGCTTCTTCTTTTACGTGGTGCTGCGGTCGACTGTGTTCAGAGAAAAAAAGAAACCCAAACCCAGAATTACACATGCCCATAAGAGACAAACCAAACATAACAACAATAACTAACAATGCATATCTTTCTCTTCCCAAAACTCTCCAACTTCTTCTCTCCAAATAAAAATGAAGAAGACGAAAAGGAAGACTATTTACCTGAAATTCACACGCTTTTGAATTTCAAGAGTGAAAATGTTGGGGGAGGCAGACAAATCAGTTTTCCACTTTCTTCTGCTTTCTCTTGGCCTCTCTCTCTCTCTCACTCTCACTCTCAGTTGACAAATCAAAGAGAAAATGAAGAACCCATAAACAGAAATGAAAATCCCATTAAATTAATTCCAAAAATAATTCTAGTGAGAGGAGGGAGAGAGAAACAGAACCCCCTAGTTTGGACTGTCAAGTATCAACAAGTACAACTGCAACTCTACTTGTGCTGAAGTATTCCAAGACTGAAGAAGAAGAAGAAGAAGAAGAAGCTGAGATTTCACTTTTTTTTGGTATTGTGACAGAAAGTGCTGGGAAAGTTGGGAAGTGTCACACGGGGTCCGGTCCGAGCTGCAAGTGCTACAAATGTTTTTCCGGGTCGGGTCTCTGGGAGTAATAATGGTTGTGGGATTTGGTTTGACCCTCCGGTAATCCCGCCCATTCCAGCTAATCCCCCATTCTCGTCTCTCCTTGTGTAATAATAAAGAAATCTCAGAGAATTACTGTGATTTCTAGGCTGAGATATGGACGGTCTAACTTAGGAAGAAGCCACGGTAAAAGACTATTTTGCCTGAAACGGTGGTCCGTACATAATCATTTCTTGCTTCCTTGGTTTTTAAGCTTCTCGCATTTTAGGGATTATTACGGAGTTTCAGAGATTTGATGTGGGTGTGGATTTGGTAACAATTGTCGAGGAGTATGATCTCTTGTTTTGGTAGTTTTCGGCCCAAATCATGTCTTCATTCTACACGTCCTCATATACTGATACGAGTGATATCCATCTATAAATAGTTACGAAAAAGAGGTATAGGTAAGTTTACTATTTTTTGTAAAATTTACTATCTTGGATACAAGTTTATTATGGATAGTAAACTTACCATTTACTATCAATGTCTCGAGTTTGTTTATCTGCTCGAGTTTACTAGCCCAGAAAAAGTTTACTAAGGATAGTAAATTTTATTAATCGCGTCTAAGTTGATTTTTCTCTTCTGATCTCCTATCTCTCTTACTGTCACTCACAGATCCTTCGTCTCTACCATCTCCGACGACCTCCTCCTCGCCTCCACCATCTCCGATGACCTCATCCTCCCCTCCACCTAATCTCCGCCTCGTCCTCGCTGCAACATTGAGTCCGAAGAGTAGCGTCAATGTCACGCCCCGGCCCGAGTTTACCTTTCTAAACCCGGGTTAGGACGTGCGGGACCCAACCCAAGAGAAATTTACTTGGAATCCCTCTTGAGAAGGGATAACCCTTTTTCCAAACCATTTTAAATATTTCAAACGATACCATAACAGACCTCACAGCCCGAGGTTATCCCGATTTGCACATTTGAATCTCAAACAATTACGTTAGAGGGCCTAGGGTTCTAATATTATTTGTGACTGCACCCGAATCCCAGTCAGGCTGCCTACGTACCATGTACTCAGGGATCAAGCCACACGTAGCTCTTATTTTAAAATTAACGCCCTAACCGGGCGAATCCCGCTTTACTAGTTATCGATCGATCTATTAATATGGGTAGCAACACCTATTTCATATCCGGAGTGTAACCTCTACGCTAAGGTATTCACCGACCAACTATCTTTCGGGATTATCCCGAACATATCATCAAACTTATATACAACATTCACACACATATAAATATTAAAACATAAATACATCCACGTAAATAACAAATCCTCTAGGGGCAATATTGTCAATTCAACTTTAATGGCAGTTTGGTAATTATGCTAAGCTGTTAGGTGCATTTCTGAAATTTCACCCTTAGGGGCATGCCTTGTAATTAATTAAAACTGTCAGGGGTAGTATTATCCTTTTTGGCCTCAGTGGCAGTTTGACAAATATCTCAAACTGCTAGGGGCATTTATGAGATTTCACACCCGCGGTAAAATGGTAAAATTCCAAATCTACCGCGGTAACACCCAGGGATTTACCCTTTTTAACCCTAACCTATCACCGATTTCTGTCTTAAACCGGCAATACAATCCAACACAACACATGTATAGTGAAACAGGGAGGAGGGGAGACAAGAACCTCTCGGTTCCACTCGGGAACCCCCCACTGTGCACTCAATTTCATTTGATTGAACCTCTCAACCCCAATCACTCCCAACATCACCGGAACCCCTCTGGACTCTACTGTCGACGTTAGAAGTCTCTTGGGAGTCGCCGAGAAGCTCCAAACACCGTCACCAGAGGGGGAGCAGAAAACCCAGAAAAATCAAACGAAAAATGGAGATTTTTAGA
Source organism: Comarum palustre (assembly GCA_951800085.1). Classification (NCBI taxonomy): domain Eukaryota; kingdom Viridiplantae; phylum Streptophyta; class Magnoliopsida; order Rosales; family Rosaceae; genus Comarum; species Comarum palustre. The sequence continues at coordinate 3,536,582 of OX637589.1, forward strand.
ACTCGATCCAAATTGAATAATAAAGGCATAGAATTGAAGGGAAAGAATAGAGGAGTCAGAACATACACTTCACGCGCCGTCCACTTGCCTGAACGACAAGTTTTCACCGGAAACCGCTTGTCCTCAATTCCTCCGATCTCCACCGATTTCCACTGCCTGGGGTTTTGAATAACTAGGCTAGGACGAGGAAGGTAGGAGGAGTCGAAAGGTGGTGGCGATGAGAAGAGACGCGCGGCGGAGCGGCAAGACCGAGGCGGTCTCCTTCAAAGAGATAAAATATATATATATATATATATATATATATAAAATCTAATTGTCCATATTTGATTTCCACCATCAACGGCCAAGATCATCTATTAAAAAGTTGTTGGGAATAGTTAGATAATTTATCATTTACTATTTACAGCACATTAACTATACATTATCTCGAATAACTTCCGCATACGAAGTTCGATTAATTCATAGGGCATACCCACGGGTTTGTATTAACGTCCTCTACAATTCTCCCGAATGAACTTTCTCTAAATTCTTGACTTATCGCAAAGTCATCTTTTTACGGTAAAGTAAATAACTTTTATTACTTCCGTAAACTGAATAAATCCATGTTAAACAGCTCGTAGCTCCGAAAAATATTCCGGACATACATGTGGACTCGTATTAACATAATCTACCACCTCGGGACATTAATTCTGTCTCTCCCCCCAGAATCGAGAATATTTCGACATTAAACTCGAATAGTAGTTCGGAGAAAACTAACAGCGTGGTTACAACCTTCTGTAACCCGTTTGATCCCGATAAAAAGGTAAATTTAGGGACGGGGTGTCACAGTCAAATCCATATCTGGTCATGTCATGTACACGCCGGCGTTAGGAAACGTCGATACTAGGGTTAGTTGACTTGGATTTGATGAAATACTGGGGTTTGTAGACTTGGTTTTAAAGTATATTGGGGATAGTAAACTTGGTTTTGATGTATAGAGTGTGTTATTAGATTTGGTTTGAAGTATATTGAGGTCGGTAGACTTAAATTTGATATAGATATAAGCCAAGTAAACTTTATAATGCATCCAAATGGAACCAGAAGCTGCACTATCTTGTTTTGTACGCGTAGCAAATACAACTGATGTAGTGGGTTTGGCATTTGGGTTTAATCCCGATCGAGCTGTCCATATTAGCAAGTCAGTCAACCACTCCATCAATTGGTGCAATGGTATTCTAATTAAGTGCAATGCTCTTTTTCTAAATGTCGGCTCCTATAATATGTGTCACTATCTAGTCAAGGCTACACGTTTCTACTAGCAATAATATATCTTCATTTTCAACTACTTGGATCAGCCATCTAATATATATATGTTCCTCATATTTCCACCCTAACAACAATTAAAAATCAAAGCCAAGTGGTTTGTACAAAAAAGGGTAGGTAATGCTATAGACAATTGATGATCGATTTGGTGCTTTGATGTTAAACAATGAGCCGAGTACTTGAGAACAGTATACGTACGGCCTTCCACTCGATCTTCCCTTGGCGTAGTGGGTGTTGGGATGATGGCGGCGGTGTGTGGTTGGATCTTGGATGGTGATGGTGATGGTGATGGTGATGGTGATGGTGATGGGCTTTGTGAGGGCAGCCATGGCTGGTTTCAAGAATCAGATGGGTTGCGGCTTATCCCCGCTTTTTTTTTGAAAACATCCCCTCTTCTAATCCTTATGTTGTTGCAGAGGGGTTGATCGATCCCTTGTTTTCTTAGGTTGTTTGGACATAAAAAAAAACTGAAGCTCGAATTGCATCTATTGGTGAACTTAAATCACAGATTCTTAGTTCATGGGCAAAAGAAGTCATGAAACTCAAATTGGTTTTGCTCTCCACACCCAGAAAAATTCTTTGGGCCCAACGACCTCTACGGTCATCCAACGATCATAAACCCAGATTCCAACTCATTAACAATTACAATCATCAATTACGATCTTAATCAATCAAGAACTTAATTTGCTATGATATGAGGTTGCAGCTATTGAGGCATGATTATTGGGAGAAACAATCGTGCCAACTTTCGAATTCGGATTTCTCGCATCCCATATGATCTATCATTGCTTCATCTCTTCCCTTGTGATGGATAATAGTCTGATTGCTGATCAGCAGTTTAAGACTAATATCCTTCTCGAAGGGTCGTCATTTCCAGTTCCTATTAACAAAATACAAAATTACGTGGCTAGCTAGATTGATAATCTAATTTTTCCACAAGGCAGAAGCAATAAGCTATGTATCTTGCTTCAATTTTGCATATATACGTGTTATTAAGACCAACAAAATCAATGCAATTAGAGAGATGTGAATACATATTTACCGTCAAACTCTTGTCAAACATAAACCGTTTAAGTTTATAATTGGTAAATCACACTTATAAGCATCTTAACGATTTTTAATTTAGCTAAAAATTTACAAAAATGATATACTCATAAATAACTATAAAATGAATGGTTGAAATATACCTATAAAATCAAAAAACGGGATAAGCCCAAAAATCCTTAATTTAGATGTACTCACTTAAAGGGCTCCTCTAGTCAATAAACATGTGTGCTCATCTATGGCTATCAATTCGATCGAGCTTATTTCTTGAGGAGACCCATTTTATTTTGGGCATTTGCAAATGTGTTTTATTTGTATTTGTGTAGTTAAAACTAAAAAACAAAATCTCCCAACATCAGAGGAGGAGACGCCGGGTTCTGTTGGCTGTGGGTGAGGGCCGTCAGTTTGGTGGAGTTGAGGTTCTCAATAGGTTTTTTTTCTTTTGCTGCTTATTTTTGTTTTCACTTCTTGATGTTCATGGTAGTTGTTATTTGGAGTTTGTACTTGGAAAGTTGGGTCACAAGTAGGGGTGGGCAAAAATCCGATTTTCATTCGAAAATCGAAAAAACAATCTGAAAAACCGGACCGGATAACTGAACCGGTTAAAATGGATGAAAAAAGTGCTTAAACTGATCTGATCCGGTTTGAACCGGACTGGTTCCGGTTTTACCTAAAAATGGGTCTAGATTATCTGAATATTTTTATATTTATAATATTTTTTTAATATGTGTCACAATTTTATTAGTTCCTGAGATTTTTTACTATGTACCCACCCGTACTTGATCGGATGATCCCCCACTATATATACGAAAAAACCCTAATTTCACAATCGACCTCTCTCTTAGCCCTGAGCCCTCACTATCAGCCTCTCTCTCTCTTAGACTTTCACTCTCTGACTCTTTCACCTCTTTAGGCTTTGCCGCTTTGGCTCTCTTATCGCAATGGATTCACACTAAATGGTGCCGACGAATGCCGCTAGCCACACCCCATCGAGTGAACACCTTCCTCTTCCTGAAGCAATTCCACCATCAGCGACCACCACTGCAGGCACTGCTACGTCTTCTTCCACTTCTCAAACCCAAGCTATGTCAAAGAGGAAGAACCAGAGCATAGCATGAGATCATTTCACCTTGATGAAGAATCCCAATGGTACACCTTTGGCCAAGCAGAAGCAGAGAGCAAAGTGCAATCATTGTCCTCAAACATATTCCTCTATAACAGCAAATGAGACTACCAACATGAAGAACCACCTCCTATATCATAGCCCAAAGTGCCCTCTTAATGTCCCAAAAAACAGAGGCATATCGTAAGTCAGTTTTCTCATCTATTGTAGTTTTTAATTTTTTTTACATTTGTCAATTGATTTTGTATGTTTGAGCGGATCCTATTATACTTTTGTTAATACAAACTTCTTTTTTCAAGGTGCAAGAGTCTTTCGAAAAGGGAGGGAGGGTAGTAGCTTGGTCTTATGATGAGGATGTGTTTAGGTTAGCTCTTGCTATGATGGTAGTTAAGGATGAACTATCGTTTAGCTTTGTTGAAGGACCAGGGTTTAAGGACTTTATTAGTCAGGTTTAACCACAGTTTAAGAAGTTTTCTCGTATGACAGATGCTAGAGATATTTGGGAATTGTATGAGGTGGAGAGGATTTCAATCAAAAATATCTTCGCCACTTATGGACAACGAGTTTTCCTAACTACTGATACATGGACTTCGGTCCAAAATATCAATTACATGGTTTTGACTGCCCATTTCATTGATGAAGATTGGGTTTTGCACAAAAGAATCTTGAACTTTTGTGTGATTCCAAACCATAAGGGGAAGACTACTGGACAACTAATTGAAACTTGTCTTATCGGGTGGGGAATAGAGAAATTTTTTTGCATTGTTGTAGACAACGCTTCTCCTAATCAAGTGATTATAGATTACATGAAAGATAAGATAAGAAATTGGAATGAGCTGGTCTTGGATGGGGAGTTTCTGCATCTTAGGTGTTGTTGCCACATTCTTAACTTAGTGGTTAAGGATGGAATGGCAAAGCTTGACTCCTCAATCGAGTCTATTAGAAATTGTGTGAAATAGATTAGGTCTAGTCCATCTAGGTTGGAGAGGTTTAGGAAGTCAGCAGTTCAAGAAAAAGTGGAGCACAAAGGCATGATAGTACATTTAAATGTCTGCACTAAGTGGAACTCAACGTATTTAATGTTAGACATAGTTATTAAGTATAGAAAGGCATTCAACCGAATGCTGGATGAGGATCCACAATTTGAAGCATATTTAAATGAGAAGGGTGTAATTCTAGGAGAACAAGATTGAGACAAGGCTGAAAGGCTGGTGAAGTTCTTGAAGATTTCCTATGATGCAACTCTTGATTTCAGTGGAACACAAGTTGTGACCTCGAATCAGACAATCCGATGGATGTGTACCGTCATTACAGAGCTGGATAAATGCATCAAAGGTAAACTTAATGTCAAATTTCCTTACTTACAATGTATTTAAGTATTTAACAGTTTAACTAATTTTGCCAAACTGGTTCATATTTTGCAAGGTAATGATAAATTGCTTGCGACTATTGTCAAATCAATGAAAGAGAAATTCGACAAATATTGGGGATCTGTTGTGAACCTCAACAAAATTCTTCTAATTGCTATTGTTTTGGATCCTAGGTATTATATCACATTGAATTTTCTGTTCTTATGTTGTTTTCAGTAATGTTTTAGATTATTTTGGGTTTTATATTCTTATTTTACTTTTCTTTTCATATGTTGTTTCAGATACAAGGTTTTGTACTTGGATTATTTCTTCCTCAAACTGCAGAAAGACAAGACTTTGGTGGCTGTGATGGTGACCAATGTGAAGAGCACATTGCATAAGCTCTTCAATGAGTATGCAACAAATGATCCTGAAGCTGCCCTAGCATTCTACAATTCAACTCAACCAGTGTCTACCTCAGATGCAAGTGTGGGGGGAGAGGACAACCATGCTGCAAGCTTGAATGAATTTATAAAGCCTCAGCAGGAGAAAGATGTGGTGGAAGTCAGGACTGAGGTTGACAAGTATTTCTTGGATCCATCTGAGGACCCTAAGAACCCTAACTTTCAATTGTTGGTTTGGTCGAAAGAGAATGCATCTAGATATCCAATTCTGTCTCAAATTGCTAGGGATGTTTTCACAGTGTCTGCCTCAACAGTGGCATCTGAAAGTGCATTCAGACTTGGATCAAGGATTCTTGATCCATTTCGAGCAAGTCTGACCCCAAAAATGGTTGAGGCCTTAGTTTGTACCAGTGACTGGTTGGGAGACACTAGCAAGCTAATGTTTTCTGAGCCTGTGAAGGAGGAATTAGACGATTATTCAGCATTGGAAAAGCTTATAGCATGTAACTATATTTGTTTTGCTCTCATAACTTATAAATATTCTGTTTTGACATTTTGTATGGTTCTTAAAAGTTTGTTATATTTCCTTGTAGAATCTGTTGTGACCACCAATGCTGCATCACCTGAAGATTGAATTGCTACCTAATGGAGATTGAATGTGCTCTTTTTCTAGCTTTTGTTTCAGACTTTCATCATTTTTTCTATTTATTATCACACTTTATGTTATAATGAACTTATGGTGATGTGTTTTGGATGATTGGAATGTTGTTATGTTCTTATGGTATGTAATGAACTTATGGATGATTGAAAATTTGAAATCTTAAAGGGAAATGGAAATGTCGAACTTTAACTAAAGTTTAAAAATTCGGGTGAAATCCGAACCAATTCGATTCAATCCGGTTTTCAGGTGATCTGAATAATTGGTTAACCGGATTTCAAATCTGGTTTCAGATGGAGATTTTAGAAATCGGATTAATTCGGATAAGATATGGTTTCATCTTAAAACCGATCTATTTTGAATACGCCCACACGTTTGTTAAGGATGACTAGACTGGAACAGACTGCTTACATAAGAAATTAGTTTGTGTCCCTTGTTCGATTGAAACACAGACTATTTAATGAGCTTACATACTTTCAAAATTGCCTTCCACACTGTCTTACATAAGACTCACTCGTGCATCGCTCCACATTGTCGCCCTCAGTTAATTTTGTGCACATTTAGTATCTGAGACATTACACCTCCTTAATTTTTAAGATTGTTATAGACTCATGTTGACGGTCTTATTTTGTACTAATACAGAGCTATGTTTGGTGATGCATGAAATTAGAAAAAGAAACTTCAAAAATAAAGATGTTCCAATACTCAATCTTGGTTGTATTAGGAGAGAAATGCAATGTACAATTTTCAAAGCCCAACTACATTATGTTACATGGCTTTATTCACAAAATAATTCTAACTGAATCATTATATAAAAATAAGAAAAAACCAAAATACTTCAGCAGAAGCAAGAGACAAAAGAACATCAGCAAACTGAAGCATTATATGATAGTGAATCCAGTCACATTAATTTAAAGAAACATACACAGACGGAAATAGGCATCGATGAAAGAAAAGCACAATGCTTCCCATATATGTCTGCAGAATGGGATTTCTATTCTTTCTACCCAGTAAAGGGATTTCTCCAACATTTCAAAAAAAAATATTCTAGTAAATTAAATCCATAAGCAAAATATATTGAATCAAATTGATCAAGAATAAAGAGATATACTTGATTTGTAAAATTTAAGAGAATCCAAACCCAAACATGAAACAAACTGATCAAAGATAAAAAGCTCTCTTTGTTTTTTTCTTTGAATCAAGAACCAATGAGAAAGATTAAGACACTACCAGCATCAGCACTTTAGCCGACAAAAAATTTTCGTCGGCCTGTTCATCAAATTCGTCAGCTAAGATCTTAGCCGACAAGTTGTTGTCGGCTAAGATGTCGTTAGCAAAGACTCGTCGGCTATACCAGTAGCCGACGAAATAAGAGTGGTCGTCGGCTATAGTTTCACACTTAGCCGACGACTTATTTTTCTATTTTTCATCGGCTAAAGTAAGACTAAAGCTGACGAAATAATTTGTCGTCGACCTTAACTTGAGACTTTGGCTGACGAAATATTAATATATTCATAGGCTAAAGTATTTAATAAAAAAATAACTATAGCCGACGAAATTGTCGTCGGCTATAGTTTCACACTTAGCCGACGACTTATTTTTCTATTTTTCATCGGCTAAAGTAAGACTAAAGCTGACGAAATAATTTGTCGTCGACCTTAACTTGAGACTTTGGCTGACGAAATATTAATATATTCATCGGCTAAAGTGTTTAATAAAAAAATAACTATAGCCGATGAAATTTACTATAATTTGTCGGCTAATTATTGAAAAAATAAATAAATAAAAAATAAAGCCGACGAATTATATTAAATTTCGTCGGCTAAATACTACTATATCAGAAGAAATAAGCCATATTTTATCGGTTAAACCTTGAAAAAAAAAACAGTATAGCCGACAAATTATGGTTAATTTTGTTGGCTATAAGTCCATTTCAACAAAAAAGCCCCCCCCAAATTTTTTAAATTATCATTCCAAACAAGCTGAAAATTACACTAAAACAATTTCATATAACCAACAACACCATCAAAATTTTCAACACATTTTTCATTAAATTATTTATAAATTTTTCATAAACCCATAAAACTATATAAAATATATATCATCTAAATCTATATCTGCGTCAGAAGGAGGTTGTTGTTGAGGATGTTGCTGCGGCTGAGGTAGGGATATAGGTGTAGGCATGGGCGAAGCCGGAAGTCCTTGATGCTGGGCAGCTGAAAACTTTTGTAAGTACTAGAACGTCTGTTGCTATTGTGCCTGCTGGGTGGCATATACTGCCGCATTATACTCCTGTAAAACGGCAGTATAGGCTGTCTGGTGGCTTGTTGTTTCCGTAGCATCTGAACTTCTGCCTATAGCTGAGTCGTCCTGTTGCTGGTCGAGGCTGCCATTTTTTGAAATACGAGAGTGGTCTTCAGTACCCCCTCGTCATTCTTTCCTAGACCCCGACAGTAGAAGATGTTTCCTCGCGGTAGGAATGCCGTGCCCATGATCCTCGCCCCAACCTGAGATCCGAAGTGTCGATTCGAGACATGGCTTAAGTCATATCTTCCTCCTGCGCGTCTAGCCATGTCTCCCTCACTATAGCAGTTATCACCTCGACACTAGCTTGCCTCACCTTCGTCTAATTGGATTAGAAAAAATAATTAATTAACATTTTGAATTATATATATATATATATAATTTAAAAAATTTGAAAACGTAAAACGACTTACGATATCATCCTAGACGTCAGGATATGCCTTCTCCGTATAGACGTACCGGTTGACTTCTGTATGTTCCCTGACTGCCTCGTCCATCAACGATGCGGTTAAAGGATTATCCGTTGGTCAAAGGATATTAATTATGAGGTCATGGTGAGATCTCCACGATAGTTGGAGTTGGAGGTCAAGCTTCTAATGTTGTTGGATGTTTTAGTAAGGCCATAAGTAGATAGCCTTGAGATTTATGTGGTAGGTCGGAAGTGAAATGGTTACGGTCATTCCGACTTGTGATGACAGTTAAGAGAATTTAAGAAAAGTAGATAGCGAGTGGTCTATTACATTTTGAGTTAGATGCGTGGAAATGTGAATGTGGCAATGGAGGAGCAAACCTTCTAAGTCATGGAGTAGTAGCGCGAGTGTCATTATTTGAAGTGGTATTGCTAAGGGATTATTCTTATAAGCTTAGGATTTGTGGTGGAGATTGATTACGGATATTATTCTATTCGCAATGAAAGACTAAATGTGATGTATTAAGATGAGGATTTGCTCATTCATCTTATTATTGATCAGGCAAGGTTGACTAAAGTTCTTGTGGTGGCGTAGGGCTGGCATGGTACGGTTACCAACTTTTTTTTACCATTACCAATTACCAACCAACTATAATCAGTAAACAAAATCCTATTACCATTATCAACCACCAAAATCGGTATACCGACATGTTGGTACGGTACGGTACATGTTGGTAAGGTACGGTTGGGCCTTGTACCAACATTAAATTGGGCCAGTTTTTTTCATGAAAAATAAGACCTGACCCAAATTTTTTGGAATTCTTCTGCTATGAACTGATGCATAATTTCAAAATGTAATATGAAATAATCAACAAAGAGTTATAAACAAACTTAACAAGGTAATTTCTCACTGTTATCAACCAAAACCACCCCCAATCAAAACCCAAAACTCCAAAAACAACTCACAAATTCAACACAAAACCTACAACAACAAAAATTCACGAAATAAAAAAAACCCCGAATTCCACACCCAAAGCCAATCCCACCAAAGTGAACCAGTAACATTAGGAGGCCTTCGATCGGAGCTCAAACCTCTCAACATCTCAAATCAACAATCCAAGAGCTCGAGAACTAGTGAAACAGAAACACAAAACAAACCAAGAACAAAAAGAAAGAAACGAAAACACAAAAGCGAGTTGGGTACTACTCACCAGCAATAGTTGAGCTACAGTGAGAAGAGATAGAGAGTTGTGCCCAGAAATGAGTGAAGCGACGTCGTCTCTATCTGGGTATCAATCCTTGCTGGTTTAGGGTTTCTGTCCAAACACAGTCTGTATTATTTGGTTGTTGTTTTTGGCTTTTGTATTAATGGCTGAGTTCATGGTGGATCTGAATGTTCATGTTTTGAACAGATATTCATGCGGAAGCCCGCTGGAGACTGCCCTTTTCGAGAAGATAGTGGGATTCTAGAATGTGCAGAATCAAAGTCTGCTCCTTGGTTTTGCGCTTTTCATACAGTATATCATAACAGTCGGTACGGTAATTACCACGGTAATTAAAATTTGTTACCGTACCGTCAGAATGAAGTTGGTACGATAACCGTACCGTAGAAGTCGGTAACCGACTATTTCGGTTACCAACTTTATTGGCTCGGTTGGTTTTGCAATAATCGCGGTAAATTACCATACCATGCCAGCCCTATGGTGGCGTGTTTTGGACTACGTAAATTGTTGTTGCTTCAGTTTTAGAAAGCCTTTGCAGTTATTGAAGTTATAGATTGTAAACTCTATAATTTGAAGGTGGGAGTTGTTGGTGGGTTTGCTAGTTCTTCAAAATGAATAAATGGTTTATTAAAATCGTTGCATTATGGTGGTTATGTTTTACGGTGATTTCGGAAAAAGAGTTTCCATGATGATTTAGAATATATTTATTCTTTAGAGTTTGTGAATGGCAAGCAGATTGCCAAAAGGGTAACGTTCTCTATGGCTATCATTGAGTGGTGAGATCACTTACTAATCTTGGTATGACCTGAGAGGTCATCGCTTTTTGAGTGTGTGTTCATCAACCAATATTAGAATAATTGGTTGAAATCATTCCATGGATGTATGATATTTCCTACGGGTTGGAACTGAGTTAGTAACAAGAATTGCAAAGATGCTGGCTTCATAATTAAAAGATTAGAGATTCTGGATGGTTTGTTGGGTTTCCGAGGAGGGAGCAGACTTGACTGTAGTGCGGAAGACAGAGGTCATAGAGAATTAAGTGGTGATTCTGTGTGAATCAGGATTCGACTAAGTGATAAATCTTGAGCCATAAGTATTTAAGTGAAGCGGGAGAGTTGCAAAGTGTGGTTTATTAGTTGTTGAGTATGAACCGTTGGAGCAGTGAACATGAGCTGTTGGAACAGATTTTGACTCAAGAAGTGTTATGCGTCAAGGGTTATAAGAGATTTAATATTAAATGTGTCAAATTTACCGTTATGTAGAGCGGTGATCTTTTTAGGGTTCGTATTGGGGTGGGATCCCATACTGATCCAATGATGACTTGTGAGGTCAATGTTATTTACGGTTTTGGTCATCAATATGGGTTACGGCAATTGACCGAATCATGATGTTGACGTATGGTCCTGGTTACAGTTTCAATTGGACTATTAATAAATGTTGGCGAGGTACATGACTTTTGAGTTTAAAGTTATTGGTCTCCTCTCGAGCAGGAACCGAGAGCGGACGTACAATTTAACTTTTGCTCGAAATATCAGACTTGGAAGATGGCAAAGCTTCGTTTGTGATGTCGGTTCCCGAATGGGAACTGTTTTGCCTTTTGAAAAGTGATTTGGTGTTCATCGCACGTGCAGTGCGGTATGACTTTTGGGCTAGAAATTTTATTACGGGAAGTAGTGGGGATTATGATAATGGTTGTTTGGAGAAGTGGGGATCCAAACTTGTTTTATTTGTGATAATGGTTGGAGATGTTAACTGAGCCTTATGATAATGGTTTTGATGGAGAAGTGGGGATCCAAACTTGTTTTATTTGTGGACGTTAAAAAGGGGTTTAACGTAGTTTTATGTTAACCTTTCTCCGAGAAGTATTTTGGATTCTCATATCTAAGGATTTGGGCACACTAGGTTCATTAATTTCAGCTTTTATTAGTGTCTTGTAACCTTAGAATATTGTTTAGAGTACGTAAGTTGGAGCATTGTAGCAGTCATGTGTAGAAAGGTTATTACTCCTTATCAGACTTGTACAACGGAAAACGTGAAATAGATCATGTGATCTATTTCAAAGGAGAAGAGTTCGTGATTTTTGATTTGGCTATGGTTTCTCCGTGGTATAACTTGAGCCTTGATTAGGTGAAGTGTTTTGCCATTTAGAGTTTTGGCTTCCTGCAATTTTGCAGGGTATAAATTCTCAATCGGTTTAACTGGAGGGTTAGGTGATCGTTATAATCATGTGTGAATGAATGAACTAGAGCGTTTTAACAATTAGATTTGACGTTGAGTCATTGAGTAGCTTGATGACTAGTGGTTGCTTGACATCATGAGGTTCGAATTAGGTGGTAGTAACGAACTTTGTTTTTGTGCGGGTTAGTCGCTTTCAGTGAGTGGGAAAGCGTGAACATGCCAATGGGTGATAATGATCTGGCTTAGGAAACAGAGAATTGTTGCCAAAGAATGTTTTCAGTGCATGACAAAGTATGTAATATTTTCGTAGAAAACAATAGTGATTTTCGTAAGGATTACAGTCGGTGGATAATTGGTAGGCAGTGTCGTATCTCACCTCATAATAGATTGGAGTATAGTAAGAATTCGGTGAGTCGGTTTGATCAATGATTCAAGGGAAGATCATTGTGATCTGAGGTAAGATTTCAGATGCGTTGGTGCAGATCTGAAGAGAGTGGTCGGGTGTCAGAAAATGATGGAGTTTTAGAGGTTATCCACGTGGGAAGGAGTGCTACGTTGGATAAATGTGACATGTGACATGGTTACATGAATTTGTGGAATATGTTGGGTATCCTTAGGGTTATATTGGATGCCTAGTGTCATGTATGTTCACGTTACGAGAATAAGTTTATTTCCCTACATCCTATGTGAATAGCCTTCCGGCTAGTACTGAATATTGGCTTATAAGGAGGATCAGTAAGGAGATTGATCGTAAAGAGCAGGTGTGCATGACAATACTATTTGTAAGACAACTTGGAAGAGTACTCATAAATGAGTTGTATTTGAAAACAATAATTGACACATGTTTTGAGTAAATATCGTAATTATCTATATATTTTCTATTGAATAATTTTCTTATTACTTATATAAAACAATGATAATTTCTATGATCGAGATCCGCTAAATTTTCTTTTATCGAAGTATTTCCATAATTTTCAAACTTCGAATTTCATGTAACATATTTTTTAGACTCATGTTATCTAAATATTTATTAACCGTTAAAATTGTTAGAGTATTACACCATAACTCTCTCAAAGAGGAATATTTGAAGAAATAAGACGGATATCAAAGAATCAAAACCGAATTTCAGTACATTCTCCTTCTCATCTTTGGAGATATGGTCCAACATCTGATATTGATGGCTAAGGAAGAGTGGAGCTATGGGAAAACCTAAGTCGGCGGCATGTTTAGCGTTCTCGTAAGGAAAATCGAGAAATAAAAATCGGCTCGACCAAAATGCAAACATGGCCTCAAGGCGAAAATTTGAAGCAACAACCCAAAAACCCAAACACTAAAACTCTCATGCCTTCAAGCAATAACTCCACCAACCATCCTTCAGTCCCTGTTCTTTAAACCCATTTTTTTTCTTCATAAATATATCCCCAAAAACCAGTTCAATTTTCATCATTATGGTGTGCCTTTAACTCCCGAGCTAGGCTCACGCTACAAGCCTTTTCCCAGATTTCGAATCACATACAAGATTAACTCAGTAATCCAAATCTCAGAGTTAGTTTTGGCTTAGTTACTCTCAAAATAAAAAAAATCCTCACACCATCCATCTCATTAATCTAAAATCCTAATTGTTTGTAGGTGAAAAACACACACCCAAACAAAAGAGTCTCAACCTTGCCAAGGAATTTCTTAATGCGGCTTTGAGTATCCTCATTTTCAGAAGGAGCTGGAATCCCCTGGTTAACACTGAACAACTTCCTAACTATGTGAGGCACATACACTTTTAGCAAAAGGCCAAAAGACTCATCGTAAAGAGGGTATAACATGCATATCAATAGCCAAGAACAACACTAACTGTCACATCCGGGTTCTAAAATCAAATTAGGATCGATTACTTTTTGTTACTTTAGTTTTTAACCATTTGTAGTAACCGTTTTACCGTTGAGGGTCATAAACTTGAATTTTTCCTAGAATAGTTATTTCGAGAAACTTCTTTTATGGAAGTTGTACATGACGTCAATACGAATCCATAGACATCCTATGCGTCTTAATCGGAGATCGTATGAGGAAGTTATTATATAAAAACGGAAAGTTACTGTTTCGAAAAAGTGTATGAAAAGTGACTTACCAAACGTAGAAAGTCAAAATCAGAAAATTACCAAAACGCACTCTCTCATCTCTTTCCCGTCGGTTTTCTACCGAAACCTTCCCACCGGCCTAGCGCGACCGAAGATCGCTGCACCGGTCGCAAAAGGAGCGTTTCCGTCTCTACTTCATTTCTAAGTAATAGTTTTTCGACATATCTTGTCGAAAAAGGGTTAGAACTAGTTCTAATAAAAGGGTTAGAACTAAGTGGGAGTGCCCACCGAGTGGGAGGCTGAAAATAAATATTGATGATGCACGCTTATAATGTTAATAATGGGTGTAGAGGTATTGGCGTAATTGCTCGTAATAGGTGATGATGTGGGAGTTGCAACGCTAGCTAGACCTTTCTTACATGGTCATGCCGCTTTGAATATGGGAGCGGAGGCTTGCAAGGCAGGTTTGTTACATGGTATTCACCAATGATGGGCGGATATAGAAATTGAAAGTGACTCTATCATACTACTTACAATATTACGTGGTGTTGTAGACGATTTATCTGATGTGGGTCGAGTGTTAAAGGATTATAGAGCCTATATAGATGCTTTTCAATTTGTTCAAATTCAACACATTTTACGCAAATGGTTTTGCAAACAAATCAGTGCACCTAGCAGTGTTATTGACAATGATTATTCAAGATTTTCTGTACATGCATAGTCGAGGTCCCTCCTCTTGTGAGATACTTTCATTATAATGGAATAATTGAAACCAGGTGACGTGAGTTTTAAATAGTCTTAATTCGACCATGAACATCACAATTAGAGCTACTAACAAAAGATCTTTTTTTATTAATACTAATGAAAAAGAAAAAGGAAAATGAGCTGAGTTTTAATTTTTTATTACGATTTAATGTTTTATATAAAATAAATAAAGTCGTGATTGATGCATCTTTACCTAACCATTTCTTGTTTGATTGAATGTATAAGTTGTTTAAGATATTTAAGTTTATGTCTCCTATTACTATCCGGTTTTAGATTCAAAAAAATGAAAAAGGAAAAGCACAGTCATGA
This sequence comes from Comarum palustre, assembly GCA_951800085.1. Lineage (NCBI taxonomy): Eukaryota > Viridiplantae > Streptophyta > Magnoliopsida > Rosales > Rosaceae > Comarum > Comarum palustre. The sequence continues at coordinate 3,551,719 of OX637589.1, forward strand.
TGGAGAGAGTCTTCCGTGCGTCGGTCGCTCCACGTCACCCCTACGACCGTCAAATCAGAAGCTCACACGTTGCACTCTTCGTCAACGTCATCGTTGCTGAAAAACAACGAACAGCTCCGGCTGCGCCTTCCCCCTCTTGAAAGATCTCCCACATCTCCAACCCACTAGCAAGATCTCCAACTCTAACCCATCGAACCGTCCATTAAAATCCTAAAATTTATGATTCCCCCAGGACTTCCCCTCTAAACCAGATTAGGCTCCCGAGAACTGGAAGGCGAACGTATACGGTGTGTTGATGGCGGCGCGAATTGAGAGGAACGACGACGGAGAATTTTTTCGATGAACAGCGACGGGTTAAGCAGCAGAGAAGAAAGGACACGTGAGAAAAAAGTGTCATATGTCAGCACAGGGGTGACGTGGACGCACAAAACACTTTCTCATCAAGATGATCGGTATTCGATAGCCCATTCCCAGTTTTCCCACCGCAATTTTCCACGTGGCGCCCGTTTATCGGTTCGAACCCGTCACCGAATATCTTAAACCTGTCAGTCGTACAATCGCGTCACCATCTTTTAAAATATCCTTCGGTATTACTCGGCGAACGCCCGTGATTGGTACGGCAACAAACCCCTCGGGGCAAACCCGTCATTCTCCACCTTAGATATTTTAGAGGCTGTAAATATCCTAGCACCATCACGTGATCCTCGACCCCACCTAAAACCCATCCTTCACTCAAAATAGATTTAATGCAGGCTTGGATATGCTGATTTTTAGCTTATAAACAGAAGATAAGTGTTTACAGTTTTTTTTTTTTTCAAAACACATTATACTTTTTTAAAAAGTAGCTTATTTTTAGACTTACTAGACACCAAAATCTTTGATCCATAAAAATAAAGGAGCTTATAAGCTCTCCCAAACCTCAATCATTTTTCTTTTCTTCTCTCTAACCGGAGTTTCAACCCACACCGCTCCGGAAGCCAACACAAAGAAAGCAAAACAAGCTGACGTGTCAATGATATCCTAAGCAAACGAGGCCCAATGAGCCTTGATATTTAAACCCAAAACTAACCCTAGTTGAGGGGCTCGTCGCCCTATATAAACAGGGTCTGGGGATCGCAGTCCCTCGTGCTCTCTCAGTTGCTCACTGTCATCTCCAGGTCTTCGTCTCTATTTTGTCTCTTGTTTTCGCCATGGCCTCTGCCGAGATCGAGTTCCGTTGCTTCGTCGGAGGGCTCGCCTGGGCCACCGACAACGATGCGCTCGAAAGGGCCTTCGCTCCTTTTGGCGAGATCATCGAATCGAAGGTCCGTTTGTCGCAGAGATCGGATGGATCGGATCTGTGTTTCTCTCTGTGATCTGTGTTTCTATGTTACTTGATCTATGATACTGTTACTGTATGTCACTATGATTCTTGTGTTTTTGCTATCTCAAATCGGGTACGTTCATCTTCGTCTTTCAGATTGAAGATCGATCGGTTCCTTATCTTTCTTATTTTATTATTTTGCTGTTTTTATTTCAATGGCTTGTTATTTTGTCAGATCTGAATCCTATTTTGCTCGTTTGATTTCAGATCATCAACGACCGAGAGACCGGAAGGTCCAGGGGTTTCGGATTCGTCACCTTCAGCAACGAGAAGGCCATGAGGGATGCCATCGAAGGCATGAACGGCCAGGATCTCGATGGCCGTAACATCACCGTCAATGAGGCTCAGTCCCGCGGAAGCGGTGGCGGAGGTGGCGGAGGTGGTTACGGTGGCAGCCGGGGAGGTGGTGGTGGTGGTTATGGCAGTGGCGGAGGTGGGTATGGCGGTGGTGGCCGTCGTGAAGGCGGAGGTGGCGGTTATGGCAGTGGCGGAGGTGGTTATGGCGGTGGTGGCCGTCGTGAGGGTGGAGGTGGTGGAGGTTACAGCCGTGGAGGCGGTAGTTATGGAAGCGGGGGTGGTGGTGGATACGGAGGTGGTCGGGACCGTGGTTCCGACGGTGGTAGCTGGAGGAGTTAGATTGTTGGGTGCTCTGGGACTGGTTTATGTGTTATTTGGGGTTAGTGGGTCTGGATGGTTGTGTGCTCTTGGGTTCTGTCTAATTTTGATCTATGTGGTCACTCTATGTTACTTTCCTTGTATTCGGTCCTGAGGTGTTTGAGAAATGAATAGACAATTTGGTTTCTGATGTGAAATTAGAAAAACCAGCGACCCCTTCCAATTTTTCTTGTAAACACAATAATTTCTTGGGGCCGAGTCCGTGGTGAAAATCTGCCATTCTATTGAGATTAGGTTTTGGATAATGGAAAATATCTTTTGGCAGTATGGCCGAATCTGTTTTGTTGGCTCTTAAGCAACCTAATCATCTTTTATGTATGGTATCATTACGAAGGCTTTTTTTGTCTAGCCGATCTTATTTGCCAAAGATGAGCGACTTGCAAGTGATGTAGCAACTTATGTACGAAGATGTAATCGGAAAAAAAAAACAAAAAACCTAGTGTGACGTAGCAGTGAAGCAAAATTTTGGCTTGCATGTTTTGGAAACTTTAAAATAGGATTTTATATTTTTATTTTGATTGTAAAAAGCTATTTAGAACCAGTTTTGTTTGCTAACGCACACATTTTTTGACATGAAAATATTAATTTATTTTTTGTTAACAGAGAACTAAAATTTTAATATTTCATGTAACAAAAATTTTAAAACTGTAACCACATTTTTATTATTTGTATCAGTTTTGTTAAAATTTTTTTTTATTTTTTTTTTCTAAAATTTTATATATTTAAAATTTAAAATAATAATTAATTAAAATTTTATATAAGAGTGAATATAACTTAATAAATTATAAAAAAAATATATTATCATCTTCGTTTTCATTAGAAAAAAAAGAAGAAAGAATCTCTGGCTAGAGAAAGAGATAAGAGAGATGAGTCCTTAGAGCATAAAAGAGTAGCGTCGTCGTTATTGTCGAATAGATTTTGTCAAACCGATAAATTCTTCTTAAACACAACTGTTTGTAGTTGTCAGTCAAGGAAGTTCTTCATTGTCAAAGCCAAAACATAATCAAGCTTGCTTTGACCTTTCTTTAAAAACACATAACGATCAAGTGAATCATGACTTCTCCACTACGTCATGACAACCTCTCAATCTCTCTCTTTAAGAATAATACAGTTTCTGATGCTAATACTAGACTTTATGCACTTGATAATTAGCATTAGCCAACCATAGTCACCTAAAATATTTTGTATCAGTCATAATTTCCAAATCCTTATGGTTCATGCTAAAATTAAAGAAAGTCTGTGAATAATTGGTGGTTATCAAAAATAAAAGTAGCCATATGAGGTCAATTTGAGATTCTAATGTTGCATCGGATCCTACAATAACCACCTTTCCATGCGATCTCGACAAAAAAGACAAAGTCGGGACCGAGTGTGAATTAGAGGAGGGCGAGGGGGCGAGGAGCTTAGTTGAGAGTGAAGGAGCATGGGATGTTGGTGACTCGGAACTAACAGTTTCAGATATCTTTCTTCAGTTGTAGTAAGAATGTGAGATGGTGTTTTAAAGTTTTTGAAACGTGAGATATTAATGTTTTGCTTCTCTAAAAGGTCGGACACTGTTTGAATCATTTTTTGTATATATTATATACAAGGTGTTGATTTGATATAGACTAGATATTTTAAACCAAACTTAGTTTTTCTTGGTTCATAAAGGTGCTTCATAGCTAATCGGTAGGTATACTTGAAATGTCTTAGCTCATACCTTGAGTAGTATAAAATTTGCGATTATGTAAAACGTGTTGTAGAATAATATTAAAGGAATGAATTCTCCTTATCTTATTGATAGAATAAAACCCTTTTATATAGGGAAATACATGGGCATCTTGGGCTATTACATGGACGAATGGGCCTATTACATGGATATGTGTAAAACCCTATTACAACATGGATTACTACATAAAGCCCGTATACAAGGCATGGACCAAGAGACACTATATATATATATATATATATATATATATATATATATATATATATATATATCAAATATCCTATAACACTCCCCCTTGTATCGCGTGTCTTCATGCCGGTATGGTGCTTACGGTGTTGCCTCATCAAAACCTTGCCGAGTAACAAAAACCATGTGGGAAAACTAAACCTTGGTCGAAGAAAAAAGAGTACAACGCACCAACTACTCCAATGAGAACTTGCCATGTGATGCTCCCCCTAATGTGTACTTCAATCGGATTTTCCTGATAAATGGTGCATTCCAACATGCTTCTCAAGAGTAGATGTGAGCTAAGACTTGAACAAGTCTGCCATGATCAACCACAAATGGGGATCAATGGTCTTAGCGGTGCATGCAATGTTTCCTTGTTAAAAACCTTGTCAAACAAAAACCTAGTAGGACAAAAAGCTTACACTAAGAGAAAAAGAGTGCAACATGGTTGACACAAACCACACCCTTCACATTTGATCATGACATATATATGTTAGACGTATTTTCAAATTTGTATCTCCCCCTGATCTTAAGATCAATCATATGGCGCTTCTGGATCCTTAGTGACCACGGAGTTGTTTTGACAACCGACATCTGTATGCTCTTTTAACATGTCTCAAATGTGGCATTACACAGTGCCAGCAGTTGTGTGCACAATGCTCGACAGCTGGCGTGCACAGCGCTCGGCAGCTAGGTGCACAGCGCTCGGCAGCTGGTGCACAGCGCTCGATAACTAGGTGCACAGGTGCACGTATAGTGCCTGTCAGCAGTGCACATGTGCACATGCAGCGCGCACAGGCAGCGTGCCATATGTCCGGCAACTCGGCCACTAAACTGACCGGTGCCTAGATCATGATTTCGCATCCTATGCATTTCAATTCATGCATAACTAGCGATGACATAGGCAACAACCTTTCTCTCATGCCATATGGATTGAATATGCCAGATACTCATAGAGTATTCAAGTGATGTACTTTGCTATATCTTTAGCATTGCGTGGGCGCAAAGCTACTTAGCTTTATAATGAATGGAAGAGAGGTCAAGTCTTTCTTTTGATTAAACAGATCACTCTCTCTTTGGAGTAAAGACGTTGACTAATCATGTGAGCATATGAAAGTTCCATTCTTCTTCAGAGGACCTAAGCCGATTGATAGAAATACATCATCAATACACAATCGATCGACTTCAATACGAGATTGTGTCTTTCCCAAGAATTTTCATTCCAACATCGGATATCCAGCATATACTGCGATCATCCAGAATCAATACGCAATGGAATTATTCATCATATCCCATCCGAAATCAAGGAGTCATGTACTATGAGTCCAAAACACTTGGCCACCGCAAGCTCCACTTGATTTGGCTTATGAAGTCTATTTAAGATCTTCATGCATATCTCTGATCCCATAGAGACGTCACTATAATCATATTCATAGGGCTGCATGTCTAGTTATTGAGGAACTACCAAACTGACAAGGTGGTGGAGTGCAATCTCATCGTTGTCGATCCCAGTGCGTGTTTGTGAGAAACCTTGCACCATAAGGGGTCTGAGACTCTTGTTCTCACTACGCTAACTCACAAAGGTTTACTTGATAGGGTTTACACTTGCGGTGTCGACAACACCTGCCCAAGGACCTATCCCTTTTTCTAGGTTGCATCTTCCCATTTTGGTCAATACACTTTGTCGCTTTATCAACAAAGTGTGGTTCGATAAACTCATAATTTCACGTCCTCATGTACACTAGTGTAGACATTGTAGAGATCTCTTTCAATGAATTGGATTTTGACATTGAGGTGTCCCCCAACGATAGTCACAATTCAGACTAACATGAGATGAAGTTAGTATCACTGATCAATGGACCAGTAGTGCCAAACTCGCTTTCTCTCTCAGTGCGAGTGTATATCGAACCCAAGGGCCTCAACCTAACATTCAGGGAGCCACAAGGCCTAGGACATTATGTTGCCACATTATGGCGCCCTCATATCACCGCACAAGGTGATAGCATCAAGACCATCTCAATATGGCCGAGCCATGACATCAAGATCACCTCAATCTGGTCGAGCCATGTCCTCTTGGTAGGACATCATTCCTTACAGACGTATGCAACATTGATCTCATCACTATAGTTCTATGGAGATCATGTTGAGACTTAGTGGTGACTAACCACGACATTCACGTCGTTCCCACTTGAACCACGGTGTTCGTATCTCCTCCTAACGGCGGGAATACAGTCTCCAAGTGACAATCCGCAGTGTAGCGGTTAAGGAGATCGTCTGTCAAGGAGTTTAAGGTGGAGAGCACCAAAGTGACTCCTATCCAACCTTAGAACACATTCATCTCATGTGACACATCATCATTGGGCACTGTGGTAGTCCAATTTGGCACGTTGTGGAACTCAAGGCTTGGAGATTCGTTACTATCCTGCCGAGTTCAAGGATTACAACTTCTTGTCAAACCTAGCACATAGTTACGAGCTGTCGTACATCAATGCAATGATGGTAAGTCATGGATGAATTAATACCTGATTGCATGTCCCTCTTCAGGGATGGGTAGTGAGCCCATAGATACATAAGCAGCATGTGGTAGACGATGGTGCAGCACATGACTAGTGTGTTAGCCCTTCAACCAACACCATAAAAGCGTATACGGTATCCATATGTTGGTTGCATCGGTCTACAAAATCTCTCTTTAGATTTTCAATAAGAATGATATCTTTTGTAACATAGCTTGTCCGAGTCAATTGTCTCAAATCTACTTATTGGCGACACCTTAGGACTTATGCTCTTCTCCATGATGCTCTCAATCGGAACTCATGAGAAGTATACGTAAAAGTCTCAATCATTCTCATCACGGTAATCATTGGTGTGTATGTTCATAACACACTTCAATGTTCGATTACCTCTCTCACCATAAGGAGGAAATTTGTGACTTGGATCATCGAGCCAAATGCATCAAGAATTGATTCAACCAGGTCTCATGTAGTTTGGAGAAAATCAAAGAGCCCTTCATGACGTCAACTGTCAGAGGCATCCATTTGATATTCCGTACGCCCTTTTGTACGTTTCTTGTATGCATTCATTCTTACAAGTGAGCTCGACAATCATAAACCGGTGATCTAAGGATCTACAACCAGGATGTCTAGAGCTATCTTTGTGGAAAGAGGCACATGACAAGGTGCGCAAATGCAAACCCGTGTGCAACGAATTTCTTGGCAACATGACCTTTACTCAGGATTGTGTGGGTAGTCCACCGTCTGCAAGGCACTCAATTTCTCCACATAACATACCTATCGAACAAGGTAGATACGTGAGAAAAGACATAAACACCGAAGGCAACAATCGAAGGCAACTGTGTGTATTGCAGACTTCCTGGCAGCCTAACATTTCCTCACTAAAACAGTCGTAACTCCTTCGTTAGAATGGATATGAACAAACCACAAAAACCGTTGGAAACTAGACAGACGTAGCTTTCCAGTGATATATGTCTTGTGTTCTAGTTCATCCGGAGCTGTTCACAAAGTTCTTCGAAAGTTGTTGTTCATAAAGTGACAGATTCACTGTTTTTGTTTTTGGTTGCCCACATTTGCAGCTTGCACATATGCCAATGCACTAGGCACTCGGCAACATTTGGCGGCGCATTGCACCTACACATATGCCATTGCATTAAGAACTTGGCAACATTTGGCAGTGCATGAGGAGCCACACATATGCCGGTGTACTGAAAACTCGACAACATTCGGTGGATGCACAACTGTTAGCGCCTATGGCGCACAGTATGGGGTAGTAAGGGGCTTGGCAGCTTGTCTCAAGTGCACAACATGAGGTGTACAAAGCTTCGACAACTGCTTCACAGAGCTCGACCCTGGTGCCCAGTTCTTGGCAGTCGGTGTCCTGTGCACGTCCTCGAGTGTTTTGTGCTATGTAGCTCACTTAGTGCTTGCCTTGATGTAAGTGTACAACCATTGGTGATCAGTGCACGGTTCCTTATATTCAGTGCTAACATCTGGTGCTTAGTGCTCAACACCTAATGCATAGTGCACGATAGTTCATGTGTAGAGCACAAAGCAACAAACACATAACTATCGACATTTGACAAATAGGTGGTGGCATTCCTCACATAACATTAGGCGGCAACTGACACACATGGGCGACAACTGACACAAATGGGCGGCAACTGACACACAATATTAGCAAAAACAATCAAGGGGCAGCAGCTAGCATACATGGTTAGCAACGGGCACGTTGGGCGGCAACAGGCGCGTAACTATCGGCAGCTGGTTGCCAGGTGAACATGGGCTGGGCAGCGTGCACGACAGCTCGGCGACCATGCTGGTACCTTGTGTAGCGCTCAGTAGCTCCTAGACCGCGCTCAATAGCTGCATGCTTTTAGCATAAAACAGTGTTGCTTCGCTTCTAATCTCCGTTTGAGACTTAGAGCGACATTCAAGGGTCAATATGTAAGTGAGCGGTAAATTGCCTGGCTCATGCATATAATACCAAACTGTGGAGACTCGAGAGTGGTCATCTCGCTTTATAGGTTGGAGTTTCAGCATAGGAAGCAGTGGCTAAAATTCAAGCAAAATCTAGGTCATACTCAGCATTTGGGTGCTCAGTGGTTGGAAACTAGCACTCGGCAGCTATGTAGCACTGGTCCTCTGTAGCTGGGCACAAGGTGCTCGAAAGCTGGGCAGCTTGTGCTCTGCAGCTTGGCAGTGGTGCTTTGCAGCTAGACACAAGGCATCCTACACCGGAATCTGATTCTCCTACCTTATTCTCAACGAGACTTCTACCAGGAGAAATCTGCTAACGTTGATCAAACACAACGTGGGTTCAAAGAATGAGATGATTCTCCAATTCCGAACTCTCTTTAATAGCATTGCGTAAACCAACGTTGGATACCTCAAAACGTGGACCTAAAAACATCTTCGGTGCATGGTGCACGGCAACTAGAGCTTGTCACTCGGCAGTTAGTGCTCGCCAGTGTTTGGCAGCTGCCCTAGGCAGCGCATGGTAACAATCGGTAGTCAGCGCTCGACAGTGCATAGCAATTAGTGCGCAGGGCTTCGGCAGCTGGTAGCCATGTGCACATATAGTGCCTGGCAGCAGCGCACGGGTGCACATGCGGTGCCCGACAGTAGCGTGCGACAGCGCTTAGGCAGGTGCACATATAGTGCCCGCCAGCAGCGTACACGGTCACAGGGGCAGGTGCACATATGGTGCCCAGCAGCAGTGCACGCGTGCACAAAGGCAAGCCCTGGCAGCAGCGTGCACGCGCACAGATGTAGGTGCACATACGATGCCCAGCAGAAGCGCACATGTACACAGGGGCAAGCCTTGGCAGCAGCGTGCACGTGCACAGGGGCATGCCCGTGCAACAGTGCTTAGCAGGTGCACGCGGCAGCACAACAGTATGAAGGTGTACGCGGTAGCACAACGATCAGTAGGTTCGGCCGCCAGAGCACATCACTCGGCAACAGCGCACGTGTGCCAGGGCACAGCGCTCGGCAGCTGTGCACGTGCCAGAGCACAGTGCTCGACAGCAGCGCACAACGAACAACATGTGGGCTAGTGGTGCTGGTAGCCAAATGCACATATGTTTTAGGCTTTCCATAATAACCTGCAAAGACAAACGTCCTAAGCATAGAATGTGGATGGAGAAGGAAGGAACATATTTTATCCTCCCCGAGGTTATTGAACTTTGAAATTACTCAAAAGTAAAGCTTACTTGCTAATCTTCCATATAGACTGCATTTATATAAGCTGCTCCATGCTTCCATGCTCAAGTCCATGCACGTTCGACGATCGTTTGGTAATTCCATTATGAATTGTCGCATGTGGTGGCCATGAAACGCATAAAAATCCTATGGTTAGTTAAACTTGCCATAAAACAGTAGCAAATCATTGAAAAACATCAACCATATGGAGGATTGAAAGAGAAATTAGAAATACAACCCGTTTTTTTCAAGGAAAAGTGATTCCTATGCGCGCTGCAGTCATTGGGAGGACCGGTTCACCCACTTTTATTCCTGTTCTGGGGGTGCCCTTTTGACCGAATAATACTGACATCCTTGCGCATAGCGTCTCCAAACATCACGGAGATCGGAGTTCGGAAAGTTCCCGAACCGGTTGCTTGAACAGTTCGGCCGGTCTGGGTATTCTGGCGGTCGGTTTAGTGCCTTCCCGGCTGGTTCTTGGGGTGCGGTCGACTGCTTTGGAATCGTGAGAACAATATCTTCAACTTCTTTGTTGGTGACGAAACCCAATTAGGAATTTATTCTGTCGATATTGGCTTGTGAACCCTGAGGCAGATTTTAGGGTTTCTTGGTGCGCAGGTTCACAGCAGGTGCACAGGAGGTGCGCGGCGGTGCCTATAGGGGTGCGCAGCATTGCCCTGTGGTGGCCAGGAGGTGCGCGGTGGTGCGTGGTGATGCCCAGCGGTGCGCGCGACAGAATGTTGTCGGTGGCCTACTTGCTCCTTTTGGGGTTTAGAGCTAAGTGTCTGATAACGTGTTGTAGAATAATATTGATAGAATGAATTCTCCTTATGTTATTGATAGAATAATTCCCCTTTATATAGGGAAATATATGTGCCTCTTGGGCTATTAAATGGGTCAATGAGCCTATTACATGGATGTGTAAAACCCTATTACAACATGAATTACTACATAAAGCCCTTATACAAAGCATGAACCAAGACACACATATATATCATATATCCTATAACAAAATGATGTTTTTGACGACTTTATGAGATGAGTCGCTTTTGTACTAATTGCTCATAATTAAATCGTTTTAGTAGAGTGTGCGAGTTATTAATAAAAAAGTTATATATATATATATATATAATAATAATAAAGTGTTCCACCTCTAGAAACAAGAAAAACGGTCTTGAATTTAACTTAAACTTGGGATGTGTTAGATATTTCTCAGATAATTTTATTTCGTCCTCCCAAAAAACGGTTCGTCATTGAACTGTCCTTCAGTCCTCTTGTCAGGACCCACCCCGGGTTAAACCCCTTTAACCCGAATTAAATCCTGCGGGGACCACCTCAAGGGAACTTCTTACCGAAACCCCCTTGAAATGGCCAACCCTTCCTACATACCAACTCAGCTCTTCCATGAGTATCTAACAACAAACCCTAACTCATGAAGGCATCCTGCTCCCTAACCTACGTAACTAGCTAAACTAGGTTAGTCAGAGCAGTCTACAAAGATGATTACCCTAAGAAATTGCGGCAGCAACAGATTGACCGACTATGCCTCGACTCTCGTACGCGCTCGACCTCCTCTCAAGAACCCTGTATCACTGGGCAATTAAAAATGAAGGGCCCAGGGGAGAAACATTGAAAAACTGTTAGAGTGAGTGGACGAAAATCAAATATAAAAACTCTATTTCCTTTAATGCTCTCCCAAAAATTTATTGATTTAAATATCAATTATGCATGCCCACAAAATACTGAATTTCCCACAAATGCATGATAAGGAAAACAAATAAAGAATATGGGAAGAGAAATGTTCACAAGAATAATAAGTCTGACCTCTCAGACTAGGGTCGGAGCTAAGAGCTCTAGTAGCGCCATCACGCTATGCTAGCTAGATAAAATAATACGGTCAACCCTTATAATATCAACCTGACCTCTCAGGCTTGTCTGTCCTCTCAGACCAGGGTCGGAGCTAAGAGCTCTAGATAAAGTGATAACGGTCAACCCTTATAATATCAACCTGACCTCTCAGGCTTGTCTGTCCTCTCAGACCATGGTCGGAGCTAAGAGCTCTAGATAAAATGATAACGGTCAACCCTCATAGTGCACTACGTAATTTGCCTGACTTCTCAAGCTAGGGTCGGAGCTAAGAGCTCTAGTAGCTCCCTCACGCTACTCTAGCTAGCATATTCATTGGTCAACCCTTATAATAAAAAATTCATAACAATAATTTACTCAAATTCTCTTTCCAAATAAATCTCTTCCCAAAACAAATAAGTAAAACAATTCCTTGTCATATGTGAATAAATCCAATTTCCAATGAAGTCTCGGGTTCAATTCTATTCGAAGGACGGGCCATCCCCGTCTATAACCATTTTCAGAAAGAAGTAGAAAATTGGAGTAAAAATGGTAAATACGTTCAAGCATAAAAATCAATACCTCAAACATAATAAAGAAAATCTTTAACCGAGGTTCCCGCTAAACTTTATCCAAATAACACATCCAAGAACCCGAGAAAAATATGATTCTCAAAAACAATCATAAAAACCATGCAATTAAATCAATAATTAAGGAATGCATTCATTTAAAATAATATGTCCACTCACAGTACTATTGCGACCTTCCCGCTCGGAAAGCTCCTCGAGCGAAACCCTCGAACTAACCACGTAGTCGAGCACGTCTCACGTTCAATCAGAGACTGTACAAACAAACCATTATATTAGTCATTCCATAGTTGACTTGGTCTTTCCTAGTTTGACCAGGAAATTCCTAATTGACCACAAGTTGACCAAGTTCCTTTTTATACCACTTTAACCTTTTGACTTTCTTTCCCGGTTATCAACTCGAAGTTTGGTTCCTGACTTCGTAATCTCAGCGTATCGACTTTCCTTACTATTTTATTTGAAGTTTGTCATCGCATAATAATTTTGTGAAATTACTATGCACATCCAATCCACGGCTTAAACCAAATTACTAATTGTGAGTCGATAAATCTAATAATAAATTTACCCAACTCATTCACAACAACCTAGGTAGTCACACAATCTTTTACTCCAAGCCTCCCTTATTTACCCAAATCCTTTACTATTGAATTTCACCTTCCTTCATTTAATTCACTTCCCAAATATTCACTTTTCATAAATAGAAAGTTTCTTAAATGGGGAGTTTCCCAAAATAGAACTTCCTTCTTTTGTCCAATTAACCGTAATTAATCCAATTCTTTAATTTACGGAAACTTTACGACAATTAGGTTATTGAAAGAATCAATTCCTACCTCTTCGGCTTTTGCCGGAATTTCGCCATGACTTCCCTATTATTCTTCATTCACCCAGTTATCGACAAACATGTAACAAACACACAACAAAACATGATCAACAACAATTCAACATATCAACTACACCAACCACAACACAGCAGCCGTAGGGAACAGTAATTTACCTCCAAAATCAATCCGAGGCAGAAACACCGGAACTCTGCCTTTACCTCCATTCCTTCTCCTTCATCTAGAAATCAATCATAACCAGTCACTACCAGCTTATTTCAATAACAATTCAGCAACTCAAACTCCAAAATCATCAAAACTTACACTAGACCCGAATTGAGCAGAAAACCCAAAACCCAACTTCCTCCAAAACTTAACCAAACTCAATTCCAATTATATGGAGGAGTATAACACGAAGAGTAGATCGTCTTTCATACCTCAGTTGTTTCCGCCGGTTACCAGAACATCACGAATTCGCCTGAAAACGCAGAGCCACCTTCTCTCCTCCCTTCCTCTGTCACCAAAGCTCCTCTCTCAAAACAGAGACCATAGAGAGGTTGTGGATGGCGAGGCGAAGCTATCACCACCACTCGCGCTCTCTGTCGTGGCCAAAATCGGAAAACTCGATCGGAGCACAGTCGAGTTCTTCGTCGGCCGATCTTCTCCCACAATGGATACTTGGAGAAATTGGTAAGGGGGTTTTGTAGATGATGTGAAGGGAAGAGATTGGTGGTTGTCCGCCGGCGAACGGTGGCCGGAATCGCCGGCGTCGAGCAGAGGTTACCGAAGCCGGAGGAGAGCTCGGGGAGCTCGAGTTGACCGGGTAGAGGAGTTTTGACAGAGTCAAAACTCTTCCCTTATTTATAGGGAATTGAACGGTCCAGATCAAATCTGAAATCGATCCAACGGCTCAGATTCAAAGAAGGTGAAAAGTAAAAAGGTTAAATGGTAAATCTCCTTTTTACTGGAATAGTAATTGGAAATTACTATAAACTTCAGAAATTCACAAAAATTAGCCGGAAGCTCCGAAAAATATTCCGAAAATACCGGGAGACTCGTGACGACACGTACTACAACATTGAGTCATAATTTCAGGTATTTGGAGAACTTTCAAAAACTCGAAAATTAACTCGATCGATAACTTATCAAATTACCGATCGCAATTAAAAGTCCTCGGTAACTCGTAAATCTCTGTGAAAAGGTAACTTTTATTAACTTCAAAAGATTCGGGGTGTGACACCTCTGGCCTTGTTGAGCATATTCTGGACTGTTGCAAATTTAGGATTGCGGTATGAATTATTGTCATGTGCTCTCTATTCTCTTACCGGAACAACCACCCACCATAATTGGTGTATGAGAGTTTCAGTCACATAGGCAAAAGAATACAGAGAAAAGTGACTATGGATACCTCTAACATGATCCTTTACGTTGGATTCTGGCTCTGGCATGCTTCTGTTCTACTGCTGCTTACTTCCAACTTTGCTCTTTCACCAAGAACTTGCCAGCCTTTCATGGTGACCTCCCTTTTGTTTGTGTGTTTTGTTGTAGGTATTGAAGCTGGAATCAGTAGAAAAGAATACTTCAATTCAGGGTTAATTCAATAATGTGAACAAATCAGATTCAGATTCAGATTCAGGACAGATTTAGATTCAGGTCAGGACAGATTCAGATTCAGAACAGATTCAGGTTGTCAAGATAGTCAGGACAGATCTACTATGATCTACCACAGCTTTCAGCTCCCATGATCAGAACTCTCAACCATCTACATCACACCGCCACTAAAACTATGCCTCTAGGGTCCTATTTATATATAAGAATAGTTGTAATCCTAGAAAGAAACTAATTACACAGAAAGACTTACACAATCCTAGTTTGATTATACCTTCTAATCATACTAGGATTAGGACTTACGTCAACATTCCTCCTCAAGTTGGCGCATACAAGTCTTGAATGCCCAACTTGTCAAGTGAGTCACTAAATGTTTGGACGAAACTGCCTTGGTAGACTCCAAACACATTTCTTCAAACTTCATAATCACTTCTATCTCCTCATCTATGCCTAATAGGTAATACTTGAGCATGTGTTTCCATTCTGAAATTACCTTGGAAGCAGCTTGTACCAATTCGCTTGCCGATTCATATGGAACTTCCAATGCCAATTTCATCATGGAGTAAAATACAGCTCTTGCACAATTTGCAGTTTGCTTGTTGAATGACAATCGCATTCCGTTCACTTCCAGGATCACATTCTCTCGTTCTATATTTTCATGCACAGCTCTTAGGAAAATTGCTTCAACCTCATTCTCAAATTCAGAATCATCTTCATCACAGTTGTCTTCAGAATCACTAGATTCAAGTTCCAGCTCTCTCAGACTGATGTCATCTGCATTTTGTTTCACAGTATAAACCCATCTACAACCAACAGTTTTTTTTTCAAATGGAACCAAATCCCAAGTACCATTCTTCTTGAGAGCATCCATCTCGACCTCCATTGCTTTGACCCACTTCTCCTCCTTGATTGAATCTGCATGTGATGACAAGCCAGGAGAGTTCGTTGATGTAGGAGAAGAGACTGGTCTTGCATGTACATCTTCAACTAGTTGATCAGTATTCAATTCTCCTCCTTTCGACGTGTCGGGCAAGGTTCTTTCAGTACTGAAATTCTCGGCTTAACATTACTACACTCGGACTTGATTTCGTCTTTGTCGTCTCTAGTATACGTGAGATCAATATCGGACAGCTCCACATTCAAACACGGCATAGTCTGACTACAGTTGAGCTTGACGGCTACCGGAGACAAAGACGAGCCCTTGATATTCTTGAAGCTCACGTCACTGATTTGGACTTTGGATGGAATCATTTGCTTACACTTTTTGCCTTTGTTGCAGTAGTATATCCTTTAGCAACCAAGCGAGCTTTATATCTGTCAATGCTTCCATCAGCTTTCAACTTCACTGCAAACACCCAACAACACCCGACTATCTTCTTACCAGGAGGCATAGGAACAATATCCCATGTTTCATTCTTCTACAGGGCTTCCAGTTCTTCATTCATAGCTTGCTTCCATTTTGGATCTGCCAGGGTATCCTCTGGGAGGACTTTCTGGACGAGTCCTTCAGTTGATGGAGTAGAAAGGGGGTCTTCAGACATAATTTCTTCAGTTGGAGGAAGTTCACATTCTAGTCCGGTAATCGAGTCAACCCTATTCGTTTGCAGGTCGACTAGCTCTATTATGGGAGGAATTGATGAGTCGCCTGAGTCATCAACCGTAAGCTTGTGTGCTTGGTTTCCAGCCCCAAATTGACTTTCCAGGTTCTTCAACACTTTTAAATTCGTCCATATTCAGAGGATTTCCTACATACTTGCTCTCCCCCTGAAGGGAAGACTCTGAAACTCCTCCTGAGTAATAAAGTTCAGGTGTCATGACTATGGCCTCAGGTGCAGCTGCAAGGTGCAACATTGGATTGTTGTAGATTCTACGAATGTATGCATAACTTTGCTCCAAATCCAGTTTCGGATCCTTATTGAAAGAAGAACCCTTATCTCTAAAATTCCACCATAATTTCTATATTCATTCATTCTTACTTTCATTCAGCCCCTCCCTCTTCTTTATCTTCGTCTCCTTGAGGGGATGACCCGAAATTCTAATCCCATCAACATCTTTTGATACAAAAGATCGGGCATTTAAGACCAACTCTTCAAGCCAAGGAAATTTGGAACAGACTCTTCAACTCTTCAACTCTTTTGATCCAAAAACCTGATACCACTACTTTCTCTGCTTGATTAGAAGACGCATCGGCTGCAAGACTGTTGACTGGTTGGTTACACCTCATGTACTTGGGATGCCAGGGTATGGGCGACACTTCAACATGCCGTGAGTTTCATTCTCAATTCCCTGTGTTAGCTGACGAAGCCGGGACTCCACCCAGCCTTTCCATTTCCTGAAGTCATCAGAACCTCCTACAATTATCTTTATCTCCAAGTATTTCTTACAAGCGTAAAAGAAATCATATGACTCGAAAAGGGTACCCCAATCAGCCTCCTTATTCATGATTAGGGTTTGGAATCATATCTCTCATGATTTGCAGATTTCAGTTATCAAGTTTTTAGATTTCGGGTGCAGCGGAAACGATTTCGGTGGTGGTGGTGGATTTTTGGGTTTCAATTCAATTCATGGTTCAATTCAATTCAGGGTTTTTTCTATTTCGGTGGTGGTGGTGGATTTATGGGTTTCAAGATGGTTCGATTTCAATGGTGGTAGTGGTGGTACGCAGCGGTTTGTGGTGGTAGTTTGGGTGTTATTCGAGATTCAGGATTCAAATGATGCAAAGCAAGTTCAAAGGATTGAACCTGCTCTGATACCAAGTAGAAAAAATACTTCAATTCAGGGTTAATTCAATAATGCGAACAAATCAGATTCAGATTCAGATTCAGATTCAGATTCAGATTCAGAACAGATTCAGATTGTCAAGATAGTCAGGACAGATCTACTATGATCTACCATAGCTTTTAGCTCCCAAAATCAAAACTCTCAACGATCTACATCACACCACCACTAAAACTATGCCTCTAGGGTCCTATTTATATATAAGAATAGTTGTAATCTTAAAAGGAAACTAATTACACAGAAAGACTTACACAATCCTAGTTTGATTATACTTTCTAATCATACTAGGATTAGGACTGACGCCAACAGAATCAAGCCACATTTGAATCTCAAGGTACTTCAATTGCCATCCCAACATTACCTTATAAAAGTTTCAAGGTTTAAGAAACTGTGCTGGAATTTATCTTTTGTATATTGAATTCAGGGATACATAGTTGGCAATCCAGTTTCAAATGGACAGCAGGATGTTAATTCGAGAATTGTGTATGCTCATCAGCTGGGACTTATATCAGATAGGATATATCAGGTATGTCACCCTTGGTTGTCAAGTTTTCTTCTCCGCTTAACTAGATCTGATCATATAATAAACCTTTTGATATATCAGTACTTTTCTTTTTTCTCTTTTGAAGCTTAATCTTGGTAGATGCTAATTTTGCAAGTCTGTACATTGCCATGACTGGCTTTGACCAACTATATATCTGTGTGTGTGACTTGTAACACAGCGGAGTTCCAAATGGAGATGAGTTCTGCTCGTGTATGTGAACTTTTAGATGTTATAAATTTGACTTCTTTCTATTACTCTAGTCAGCTAACCAGAATTCCAAGGGCGAATTTGTAGATCTCGATCCAAACAATAAACTGTGCCTGAACAACCTTCAAGCAATTGATGAGGTAAGATGGTCATCAGTTCTCTATGATTCATATTATAGTTCCAAATTCTGTACTGGAAATGAACTGGGAGTCTAATGATGACGGTTTCTTAGACTTTCATTTCCTATGGTACAAATGTGTAGGGTAAATATCTCTCTCTCTCTCTCTCTCTCTCTCTCTCCCTCCATGTATATATAAATATCACATACACACATTCACACATATCTGATTCATATGATAATTTCTTTCTTGAAAGAGTTCTATATCTCATATTTTGTTTGATGACTCATGGAAAACTATATAACAGTTGCAGAGAAGAATTTCATCAATTGCAATCACTCAGCACAAGAAGAATCGTCATGCAATCAATTGCTTTCCTGGTTTTGTAGGAAGATAAAATTCGGTATTCTGTTCTTTGGCAAAATGATATGAATGTTCGCAATGCTCTTAACATTCGGGAGGTATGTTTGCCATTGATTTGACCTCTGAATGGTATACTTTACATTAACACTCGGGGAACGAAGGGGCAATGGACTAAATGCAACAAAACCACTCCCTATACATTTGACATCCCAAGTAACATCAAGTATCATCGAAATCTTAGCCAAAAGTCCCTTCGTGCTCTAATCTACAGGTGAAGTTTCTTTGAATCTTAATCTCAGTTCCAATTCTGACATTGGCGACTGGCACCATTGTTAGAGTTCGCTACTAGTGAACACTTACGTACACAATAATGGGCAGTCTTTAATTTTCTCATAATTGAAGCTTCTTGGCTTGTGCTGTGGTGATCATGACATGAGTGTTCCATATTAAGTACACTCGCATGGATAGAATCCATGAACTAAACAATTGAAGAGGATTGGAGACCATGGTTCTCTAATGATCAAGTTGCAGGGTTTGTATATATCTCAGTTTTTATTGTTTCTGTGACCTTTTTAGATTTGGAATTGAAAAGAAGGGTTGAATTAATTCATTGTTTGACTAATTTATTTGTGCAGATACACACTTTACTATTCAAATAAAGGGTATAATTTGCCATATGCAACTATCAAGGTATGAGAAAACATCTGAGTTTCTTCTCTTACATTATAGTTTAAAGTAAAAACAAAGACTTTCAATTAATTAGTCTCAAACCCAACGTATATTAGGCTCAAACAACACCCTGCACTCCTACTAAACAGTAGCACACTTCTAATCTAGCATGATCGACAATAAGAGTATGTAATAAAGAGTAGTTTGATAAAATTTGTAATGATAGATGACATGCGGATATTAATTTGTCTTAATTTGTTAAATTTTCCATTAAATTTGTAAGATATTACGTAAATGATGTATTTGTAAACTGAAATTTGGTCAGTAACTAATATGTAGTTTACTATAATTTTTGTTGTTATAATTATTAAGGAAAATACTTTTGTCCTATCTAGGTCGAACACGTGTGTCCGATCTCTCTCCTATTTACATATTTTGAACAATGTAAATCGTAATATGAACCGTTCAATAGTTTAATTAATCAATAAAGATCACCACTACAAAAAATCAATGTAAAAAGAGATTGTTTACTCAGCCGAATGTATCAAACAAATGAACAGTTCTTATTAAAGTTAAGACCCTTATGATCAGCCGTTCATTTAATTGATTCATCTGGCTGAGCAAACAGTTTCTTTGTGCATTGATTTTTTTACAGAGGTGATCTTAATTGGTTAATTCAACTATACATTATTAAAAATATGTAACTAGGAGAGAAATCAGACTCGCGTGTCTGACCTAAATCAGACACAAGTATTTTCCTATTATTAATGCTGAAGCATATTTATTATTGTAATAAATACTAAGATCTCCAAAATAGGAAAGCTGTTAGAGTTTAAGAATAATTTTTTTTAGAGATTTTGACTTTTGCTTCCTTATTTTAGAGAAATTTTGAGATAGTTTCTAGAGATGCTCTAATATTTCTAATTTACTTTGTTTAATATAACTTTTGTTCTTACCAAAAAAATAATAATAATTATTTCGGATACTCTTTAGACCAACCTTCATGCAATTGATTTGGTCAGACTGGTGTATTATGCATATGAAGCTCGTGTCAGCGTGAGTCAAATTAGGAATGTAATATGTAATTTTATCATAGGGTTATATTTACCAATTGTATTTCTTGTAACTCCTATATATACCTCAACTGTGAGATGATTAACATATTAGACAATTCAATCTAGTTATATTTGAGTTGGTATCAGAGCAAAGATCTGAGAGGACTTTGTCTCTTTATTTTCTTCTTTCACCAAAAATAATTATTTGTTATAAACCTCATTGTTAGGGTTTCTTTTTGGTGCTTCGACGTCCATCAAAGATCAGATCGTCTTCTTCTTGGACGACAGTATCGTCAAACCGACATTGTCTCCTACCGCCGTTGTCTTTTGTCTTCAGTACTTCATCGTCTGCTTTCTTCATTTATGCCCTTGTCACATTCTAGCAACATCATCTATGCTGCCCAGACCAGAGTTTCGTCTTCATCCTCAAAGCCCAGGCTATCAGCGTCAATCGATGTTTTGAATTTTAATCTAGTATGATTTCATAGACCAGTTCCGGTGGCAGCCGTCATCTCCAGTTTCTGTCCCCGCTCCAGAGACTTAAAACTAATCTTTAATTTAGGTAGACCCAATCCAGACCCCTTCTCCGGTGTATGTGTTGCAGCCCTAGCCCGCCGGTCTAGTACAACCAAACCTTTACCGACGTCGTCCATCACACCGGATCACCATCTTCACGACGTCGTCATCATATTCTCCGTTGTCTGTCTTCACCGCCTCACCCGCCAGTGACGTCATCATCATATTTCGTTCAGATCCAGAAGCTGTGTCAGAGCTCTATCCCGTCGGTCTAGTATAGCCCAGCGTCATCAGACCGGCATCGTTCCTCGACATCACTTCAGTCCAGGCAGCCGTCTTCTCCTTCAGCTCGATCAAGCCACCGCCATCGCTGCTCTTCGTCGTCGTCACCAAAACCCAGCCGCCATCGGCCTCAACTGAAGGCCGGCTTTCCTCAATCGAGTTTAGACTGCCACCCATAATCATTCACCGGTTCTAGTCTCTGTCCGATCAACTACCTCCAATATAAGCCTCTGTCCGATTATACCTAGCGTTACACTTCTTCTAGGTGTGAAAATCAGATTTGAGGTCTTCATGTGCATCTTCACCCAAGTGCACCTACGCACAGGTGCACCTACACCAGCATGTAATTTCAAAAAAAGGAAATGGCTCCTGTGTACGTTGGAAATTTGAGTCAATGGGTGTCCGAGAGAGCTTGAAGCTGTTTTACAAATTTAGAATTATAAGGAGGATATGGGTGACAAAGAGGTCATCAGGTTTTGCTTTTGTTGATTTTATTGACAGTGGAGATGTTGAAGATGTCATTCGTGAGTTATATGGACACAATGAATGGAGAATTGAGCTTTCACACAATTCTATGTGTGCGGTGAGGCAGACATCACCAATGGTAATACTTTTGTGACTAAAAAATCACAAGGAATTGGTAAGATCGGTATGGTTTTGAAAATCTCTAACTTTGTTGGTTCTCTTGGATTATTGATTCCAGTGCTATTAATCATATGATTTATGATGAATCTTATTTCACTGAGTTGTCTTCCCCTCCAATGTTATATGTCAGTAATGCTAATGGTGAGGCTTTTTCTGTATTAGGGAAGGGGTCGATCAGTGTCACTCCTACTCTAGAGCTACATAATGTTTTATTTGTACCTGATTTGTCTCACCACTTGACGTCTGTTCCCCAGTTGAATACTGAGTCTCGATGGTCTGTCACCTTTTATCACATGTATGTGATGTTTTAGGATCGTCTTACCATTGAGCTAATCGGTCGGGGGTATTTGAAGGGCAGATTATTTCACTTGGACCAAACATATGCAGGAGAGAATCCAAGAGCACAGCCTCGGACCACTTTAACTTTGAGTTCTATCCAGCTAAGTGAAATTTGGTTGTGGCACCGCCGCTTAGGGCATCCATCTTTCAGCCTTATGAAAAAGTTCATGCCTTCTTTATTTATTGGTGTGAATGAGTCTTCTTTGAGTTGTGAAACATGTGTCATTGCTAAAAGTCATCGTGCTACCTATTCTTCAAGTTTTTCTAGGAGTGGTGTTCCTTTTGAAATAATTCACTCTGATGTTTGGGGACATTCTAGAGAGCCAATTATGTCAGGTATGAGGTACTTTGTTTTGTTTATAGATGATTATACAAGATTGTCATGGGTTACTCTCCTTAGAATCAAAGATGAAATCTTTCCATCTTTTCAAGCATTCCGTACTCTTGTGCAAACATAGTACGGTGTCACTACTAATAATAGGATGTTATATATCAATTCTTTAAGATCGAAGAATGAAAAAACAATAGAGACAAAGAGACAAACTCCTTTCGGATCTTTGCTCTGATACAAAATCAAATATAACGATATTAAGAGGAATAAAATTTCTGACATCTTATTCATCTCACCATGGGGGTTTATATAGGGGTTTACAAGAAATATAAATAGTAAGTATCAACTATAGAATAATGAAAATTAATCTGCGACATAACTATAATATATTTACATTCTTATTTTGACTCATAATAACTTTCCAATCTATATATAGATATACCAAGCAGAAAATTTATACTATACGTACTCTTGGACCAACAGAGTCCGAGTTTCCAACTTGTAAGGAAGGACCAGTTCTAAAAGCATAAATAGTAGTCCTGAAAGAGAGGAGGAATCTGAGGTTAAGCTTTCCGTTAGAGATAGACTGAATGATAAGGATTCCGTATACTGCTAGGAGAGTGTAACTCTAGGCATCTTTGTTAAGTATAGATTCCTTGAAAGTGGCTCAAAGTTATTTTCAACTAATGATAAGTGATAGCCCCATTAGCGTGTGGCCGGTATCCCATGATTTGATTGCTGCAACTTGACATTGGAGCGAGGCACCACATTTGCTTTCGATGTTTCGATGACGGCTAGGGTTTCATCACTGAAAAAAATATGCTGTTAGCTGATGGAAATGGGAAGTATAGAGATGTCATATGGATGGCAACTAGATCGATGACACAAAAATGTGTGGAGAGCAATCTGGTATCGTAGTCTCATAGATCAACTGTTGATGATATTCGAATTCAAATGTCGGTAACTTTGAGCTCAATACAGTTTGTTGGCTCATTTCCTGATATTAAAAGCATTTAGGGTCTAATATATGTATACTTTCACTATAAGAAAAACAACTATATGCGACAAAATTTTTCCGTTGGCCTATTACATAATTTCGTCGGTTAAAGTTTTAGCAGACGAGGCTTCGTTGGCTAAGGCGTCGACTTCACTCCAAGGCAGACCGAAGGTCCGCCGGCTGCCCGAACATCATTGACCACATCAGAGATCCAAGAACCTCGATTGAGCCCCACCTTTTTTACGGTCCTAGCCGGTTTCCCTGACTCCAAAATGGAGTCTCCAGGCCTCTAATGATCAAACCCAAACTAGCTTCACCGTCCTTGAATAGATTGGATATGCACTTCCAATTAAGAACTAAAATATCGACAATCATGAAAATTTATATGGTTCTGAAAATTGATACTTCGATGGATATATTGAGAAATTTTCGAATATTGATGGACATTTTTCTAAAATTTATATAAAAATTATATATTTGACTAAAAATAGGTTAAATATAAAATATCAAAAAAATATGAAAATTAATATCGGTTCTTGTAAAAAATAAAAATTTCAAGAAAATATCAAGGATATTTTTTGGATTTTTATGACCTTGCTTCTAATGAAAACAAGAACGCCGAGAAAGCCAAAGGAGAAAGCAAGAGATCGTATGAAACCCCCACCACTTTCCTGGATTTGTCCATGGAGGAAGGAGATCCCAACCTCGCTGGTATTTTTGACACACCACTGCCGCGCCGTTGGAGTTGGGAGGCCGCTTACGCAGGTTTTATCTCAATAGAGGAGAGAGCATTTTTTTAATTTAATTTGAAACAAGTAAATACTGTCCGTCATGCCAAAGATTCACAAAGGCAATCCTAAGCAAAAATAGATTTATTTTATTCTCTTCTACCTTAAGCCTTATGAGTTTATATGATACCTAGATGTGTCTCATACATTAATTCTATTGAATATTTTAAACCCTAAGATTAAAAATATATCTAATAGCTCTAAATATTTTAAATTTATGTAACCTATTTAACCCTTAGTCTTTCAAACTTTTTTTCCCTTTAAATAAGACTTTTCGGAAAAAAAAAATCTATCTTTATCTCACCATATTACTACTCCCTCCGATTTTTTATATAGGTTGTTTTAGGTTTTGAGTTTTGTTTCAATATATAAGTCATTTTAGCTTATATTTCCTAATTTATCCCTGAGCCACAATAATAACATGGATAAAAGAATTTTTATGTTTATCTCATTAAGGAAATAGTTACTACTATAACTACATATTTTACCACAGCCTATAACAAATGATGTAGAAGCAATAAATTTTGTTCAATTTGTAGTAATTATCGATCCTAAACTAATGTGCTACTTAATGGACAAATATAACAAAGAAAACAACAAGTTATTTTGTTGTCAAAGTTGTAAACGTACTATTATGTTTTTATCATAATGAAATAATTACTACAATGACTACATATTTACCACAACCCACAATTATTGATGTAAATGTTTTAACTTGTTTGCAATCTGTAGTAATTATTTCAAAAATTATATCAAAAACTCATTATGTGAATGAGTGATAATCAAAGTTCTCAATTTGATAAAAGTTGTCAAAATATGATATTTATATCTTTGACTACGTCTCAATTACAATAATTACAATAATTGTGGTCATAAGCCGTAATTATAGTTCACTTAAGTGTAATTTAATGTTTAACAATATTTATAATATGAATAAGGACAATATTACCTATCACGAAAGAATATGTTGTAAACTTGGTAAATTTAATTTTTTTAAATGACACATGTCAATTTGTAAGTAGGTAACATGTTAATATTTTCAATAGGTTTCAACAATATTAATTTATATTTAGTAAAAAAAATTAAAAAAATAATGGTATGAGATATCAAAATACGGTAGACGACCCTCTTAATCCTTTATAGTCTATCTGCATATGGCTAAGAAAACAATTTTCTGTTGCAACCAGAAGTGAAATTTGAATATTGTTAGATCATATAGCATATACTTGTCCAATAGTCCTTGACAAAGTGCCATGAAAATTCATGAGAATCAATATAAACACCAATAGCACCAACCATTTTATCACTATAGTATCATCAAAAGTTGCAGAACCCAGCATTTCTCAGGCACAGAAGTCTTCTTTTTCAGCTATTCTAATTCTATACACCCCGAATCGATATGAAACCTAGTTTTGTGGAACCTTAATGATTTTGAATTGACTCAACTGAGGTCTACTTGCAGGATTTCGGCAACTATAGACACCTTGGGGCTACCTTAACCAAGTTGCAGTATTAAAGCCATGGCGTCACATCACCGCCCTCTAAAATCTGATGCCTCAGACTTGGTCTTTTATTCCTATCTGATATCTGTTCTTTACCGAAAACATTCTGTCACTCTCTCTTGATAGCGATATCCCTTAACTCTGTGTAAAGAAAATTAAACAAATTAACTTACTACTTCCATTCTGCAAATTAAAGCTAATAGAAAAGTCACATAATATTTATAGCTTCTGTGGATAAAATTAGACATGCAAGAAACTAGAATAGTTATGATGTTCGAATATATTATCTTCTTCAGTGCAGTGCACAAATTAAAACTAGCTAGGTACTCGATACAGGATGATGCAAAGAAACAAAACAATTCATACATATCTTTACTGCATTTTTATCAGGAAAATATGTAGCAACTGTGTCGACCTAATTAATTGCTCAGTTTAATTTCACGTTTGGAGAAGTGAGAAGTTCTAAAAACCATAGATGGTATGACGGGGAAGAGAACAATGGCTATGAATGATTCTATTACATTATTGCAAATCGGTCCCTTGTTATAATATTTAGACTAATAAGTTATACTATAAGTTACATTACAAATTTATAATAAGAATGTTAAAGGTTCATGAGTTATGAGTTAGTGGTTTTAGGAGTTAGAAGTTCTTAAATTACAAGGTTTTAAGACTTAAAAATATGGATGGTTATTGTGTCATAAGTTATGGGAGTTACATGGAGCACCATTATGAGAGAGCATTAATGAGGGTTTCTCCTTAAGCCTATAAAAGGAGAGGTCATTTGCTCATTCCAAACACATCAATCAGATCAATCAGATCGATCATCTCAAGCATCTTCATCCTAGTAGAGAGGGAAGAGTGTCCACTCAAAATTGAGAGTGTAGTGTAGCAAAACAAGTGTGAGAGAGTGTTTCCTTCAAGTGGTGTTCTTGAAGTTGTGTATCTCTTGTGTACCCATTATTTGATAGTGGAAGTTCTTGTTCTTGCTGCCCCGTGGACATAGGCGCATTACCGAAGCACGTTATATCCAGTGTTCACTTTCCTTTATCCTTTATATCTTTACATATTTATGATCTGTTGGTTTGAGTTTGTCACTTACATTGTGTTATTCTTCCCCAACATCCCTTTGTTTGTTCAAGCTAAAACTTAAAGGTTTTCTCTCTAGCTCCTTGAGAGTCGGTGGCGTACATCTCCGCCCTTCATGGGCGATTTCCTCGGAGCTTGTCTCCGATCTGAGGCTTCTTGTCTCCCTTCTTTGTTTCATTTGTTTTCCTTTTCTTCATTTTCGTTCCTTCTACCCTTTAGTCTAATCTTCCTACCCATTAGATGTCAGAGTAACCTCTCCCATCTCTCCTTTTCTCCACTTCTCCTTCTCTTCTCCGATCCTTCACCTTCTATGTATTTTCCATGTTCTACTCTATATTTCAAATCTCAATTTTTTCACAATTTCGGTGCACACCAGTTTCACCAATCAGCTTTTTAAACGAATGTTCACCAATTCGGTGTTGGATCGCATCTCATACATCGGCAAGTTAGTGTTTGCATTGCTGCTGATCTCTCTTCCTCTTTCTTTTTTCATTTTTCTTTGGCTACTGTTCTGTCTGGCAATTTCTTGTCCGGCGTCAAGCTGATGGTGCTAAATGGTGTTTTGTATGGTTTTGGGATTTGGATGATGAAGTCTTCTAGATGGGATCTGGTTTCCTGGCTCCTAGCTGCAGTTTCTATGAAGTCTCTGTGTCACTTCGTTGAAATTGCAATTGAGTTGGATCTGTTATGCTGTTCTTGTGTTGGGTGGATTTAGGCTTTCTCTAAGTTGCCGATTCTGAGTTGTGTGACGTTTCTGTGTCACCTAGGGTGTCGACGTGTGACACCTTCATCCCTTGGAGGGTTTGACACCTGGATGGGTTGTTTATGGTGTTTTGTGTTTATCCTTTTCTTGTGTGTTGTGTGTTATAGTTTCATTAGTTTGTAATATGCTGTTTATTTAATAAAAAGTTGTTCTTTGTTCACCACAGAGAGGTAAACTTTAAACCCCCTTTTCTTTTACCCTACCGATAACTAAATATAGAAACTAAGAGCAATGATTTCTGGATTGAAATGAGCTAAAACAAGTGGCCGTCTGCATGCAATGAACTAATGTTTTTCTGACTCCAGTCCAATGCCCATACTGAAGCAAGTGATCGAGCAACAGCCAAAGACAAGGCAAAATATCTTTGTTCTGTATGGTAGTACGTACTGAAATTTGTATTTCTCCACAAATGCCTTTCAACTGTTTGGCACATGAAAGGAACCAAAATAATGTGCATAAAATAATTGATCTCAATTATTATTATTCCCCAGAACTCAAATTTCCAGAAACATGGATGTTCTGCCTTAGGTTGCAAATTCAATCAAGAAAAACGTTGGTTTTTCATAATCACTGAGAGTTTAAGTGCAACTGAAATATTAATAGACCTATGATCAGGGCCGGTCCGGACCTTTTTGGTGCCCAGGGCGGAAAATGGTTTTGGTGCCTATCGTATCTTACATAGACGTGCAATGATTTTGATGTGCTTCAAACTCGATTATCGGAACGAGCTCGATTATTGGAACAAGCTCGATTATCAGGAACGAGTCGTAGTTCATATATATTGTCTAGATTTTCAGCATGATTTTAAACAAGAACATTTGTTTCTTTAACACATATTGATCATATCTAAAAATGCTGGTTGAATTGTTTTTCTTCTCTTCTTTTCATCCGTTTTTGAGTCTGGATGAAAAGTAAGAAGGGAAATACAAAGAAGAAGAGGAAAGACAAATTATGTCTAAAAATTTAAAATATGCATTTTTATAACTAATGTCTACTCTTTATATATATATAAGACCCTTCCACTAATTGATCTTTTTTTGACATATATGAGAGATTGAAGATTACACTAACTTTTTGATCACATATTAACATATTCATTGTTCAATATTTAAATACATATATGTAGATCATCTCTGTAAAATTTCATCTAATTTGGTGATCGTTAAGGCTTCAAACTAACTGAAATTAATTGACGTATCAAATTTGTCAAACATAAACTGTTTATGCTTTAACTTTTAATTAGTAGTTTTGAGCACCTTAGTGATTACCAATTTGGATGAAATTTTACAGAAGTGATCTACTCATATAAAACTACATATTGAACGGTAGAGATGTGATTTTTTGATCAAAAAGTTGGTGTAAACCCTGATCCCTCATATATGTCAAAAAAGGATCCCTTAATGGAATTTCATATATATATATATATATGAAATTTTTTAGATGCGGACTTCCGTACCTGAAGCTAAGTTACGGACTTCCACATTTGATCCATTTTTTATCTTAGTCATTCAATATCTAGGTATATATGAGTAGATTATCTTTAAAAAAAAGTGGATCAAATGTGGAAGTTTGTACCTTAGCTTCAGGTACGGAGGTCCGCACCTGATAAATTCCCTATATATACCTAGATATTGAACAGTTAAGATAAAAATTTTAGCTAATTGTATAACTATATATGGGAGTAGAGATCCCGAAGTTAATTATGCATATTGTAGATTTTCAAG
Organism: Comarum palustre; assembly: GCA_951800085.1. Lineage (NCBI taxonomy): Eukaryota > Viridiplantae > Streptophyta > Magnoliopsida > Rosales > Rosaceae > Comarum > Comarum palustre. Next base: position 3,580,976 of record OX637589.1, read on the forward strand.
AAATATATATATATATATATATATAGCTAATTGTATAACTATATATGGGAGTAGAGATCCCGAAGTTAATTATGCATATTGTAGATTTTCAAGAAAAAAAATATATATATATATGCATATTGCTATTTGCTAAATGCTCTCTACATGTCAAATGATCATTAGCTATTTAGCTTTTAATAGTTAGAGTAGCACCACATATAAACATATATTAGAGTCGTATGCATTTGAAAATTTGTGCCCCTCTTTATGGTGCCCCGTGCCATCGCCCGCTTCGCCCGTAGGCAAGGCCGGCCCTGCCTATGATGATACCAGATGATGGGATATTTCAGATTGTGATGAAAAAATATCTCTACGTACAAACCATGCATCATTATAAGGACCCAGCTGAAAGCTGGAATGGCTAAGACAGCTAGAGAGCTTGGAACATAGAAAATACTTGCGTCAATACAGGTATTGACGCGTGCATACTTTCTTTTATTTACATATTTTTATTAATGTAAATCATAATCTTAACCGTTCAAATATTTAATTAATCAATCAAGATCACATATGCAAAAATTCAATTTGAAAATGATCGTTTACTTAATCAAATGCTTCAATCAAATGGACAGTTATGGTGAAAGTTAGCAGCCTCATGAACTGCCGTCCATTTGATTGATGCATTTGGTTGAGCAAACGATCTTTTTTCAAATTATTTTTTTGCTGAGATGATCTTGATTACTTTTGGAACGGCTAAGATTATAATTTACATTGTTAGAAGTATTTAAATAAAGAAGAGTATGCACGCACGTGTCAATACCGGTATTGACGCAAGTATTGAGATATATCTCACATCGGGAATAAGGGACCTTGTTTATGTGTTTATAAGAGTTTGGGCTACTCTCTTCATTTTTAGTTGGTTTTGGAGTTAAACCCAGACTACTTTATTATGGTATCAGAACGAGTTACCCACGATCCACGTGTGTTAGCGTTACCGGTCGTACACACTCCACGTCATCCCTAATGTTCTCCACGTGTTAAGTTTGAGGGATCGCCACACGTGCGGGGTTGTGTTGAGATATCTATCTTACATCAGGAATATGAGACCTTACCTGTGAGTTTATAAGGATTTGGACTACTCTTTTCGTTATTAATTAATTTTGAAATTAAACTCTCACTACTTTATCAGATTGTTCATCGAAAAACCAGAAGATGAAGAATGGGGTTTACGATGTACACGTGAATGTTTTGTACGATCAATTTGATGTTTGAATCATATGGACCCCGTCCTGAGAGACCAAACAAGTTAGTGAGTAAAACAGAAGGGTAATCTGGATGAGATCTCAACAGATGAAGAAGCTCGATCAACTATTTCAACTTTGTTTTTACCTCATCTGGAATGTTTATGCCTTAATGCACCCCCCTTATGCATAAGCAGGCAAGCTTCCAAATTTACCGAATCAGAAGATAAGATCTTCTAGGTTTTTGGGCTTGAATTGACTAGTTGAAGCGGTCTCGATCATAACTTCTAATGCATTATGTTAACCCAAGTACACAATAAGAAGAGTTTAAATAGATGATCGATCATTTCTAGTTAATAAGTCGATTCGCAACGTACACGAAACAGATTAGTTTCTAGGTTTTCTGGGTAGCTCTTCAACTTCTAATAGACAAGCAGAAAGATTAAGAAAACATGTCTTGCCAAAACAAGGAGATCACTGAAAATCCAACTGTGTTTAGTACTCACGATGCCTCTCTTACATTATTACTCAACCTCCTTGCTCTTAACTTAATAAGGAAAACCGTTCTCCTGATTCATACACATAAAAGAAGGGCAGGAAAGAAAACGACTATACTATATAAACTTTATTTGTGTATCAAAAATTCTTGGAGATACTGATTCTCACTTCTGTTTAGTCTTCATCTTGTTTCTGTGGTAGCTAAGGAGACAAATCATACAAAATTCCACATCAGTTTTGCCAACTGACACTACCCAACTCCAACCCCAACCCCTACCCCAACCCCAACCCCCTCAAACCATGCTTATAAAAGAGCAGGCATTTCCACCACTTTGCACACATCACACAACTCTTGACTCAAGTCTTGATCTCTATTGACTCCTGCTCATCCTCACTCTCTCCTTTTCGCTTCACCCCTTCAGAAAAACCATTGCAACACTGCTCCTCAATGGCATCAAGCTCAATGTCTTCGCGTAACTCAGGCTCGTCTTGGACCGCCAAGCAGAACAAGGCCTTCGAGAAGGCTTTAGCCCTTTACGACAAGGACACCCCCGACCGCTGGTACAATGTTGCTAGGGCTGTTGGGAACAAGACTCCCGAGGAAGTCAAGAGGCACTATGACCTTCTTGTGGAAGATGTCAAGCATATCGAGTCCGGCCAAGTTCCTTTCCCGGATTACAGGACTTCTGGTGGGACTGGGAGTGGCAACATGAGGAAAAGAGGTAGTCTTTACTAATACTATTTGTCAAAGTCCTCCTCCTCCACCACCTAATTACACAATGACATCTAGAAATGTTACTTTCTGATTCTTTGCAACGCAATGTGAAATTTCTGGGCTTAAATTCTTCTACTACTGTTCATCATCAGCAAACTTTTCTTTGCATCTTATTCTATGCTATAACAGGACCATCCATTGGACCATTGACTTCTGCTAACCCATTTCTTACTCTAATGGTCAATATATTATAAGCTGCTATTTGGTATACAAAATTACAAGTAATCTCCAAACTTCAGACCGAGTGAGGTCATTAAACTTATTTTAACCTCGAGCAACACAAAGCTAGTTTCAAACCTTCATCCACATGAACCCATTAGAGTTAATGTGGCACAATGGAGTTGATATTTAGCCAAAGCTAGAGCTAATCCCATTGAGAATTGTCTGCAAAAATTACAGGATGAGGAACCTGAAGCTCCACTGATGCAGCACCAGATCGAAGAAAGTCTCCATGTACCGACTACATACTTAATAAATAAAGACTCATCGCTAGCTGGATCTTCTGATTCCTTTAATCCGATGAGGACGCTGTGGTTAATACTACGTACAGTTTCTTTCTAGCAGTTGATCGAAGTTCTATGTACGTTGTTAATTAGATTGTCGGTTTCTTAATTTGTTGCTATAATCAATTAATCCTATATATATGTAACCTAGCTATGTGCTCTGAATTTCTAAGTGAGATTCAGCTTAAGCTGCTTTATGGAATCTTATAAGTTTGTATCAAATACTAGCCTTCATCATATTTATTTGCAGTCTAAGCTTCACACTCTAACCAAAACCAAAATGATAACTCGATAAGCCACATAAATGGAAGTAATAATAATTGACCTTTAAATGTGGATCCCCCCTTGAGGCTTAAACTTGAAAGAGAGAGTTTTATAAGGTGAACAAAAGGCGGGAACGTGGGTTTGAAGTAGTTGATAAGCATGTTTCCCGCGTTAAGGTTTTGCCAGCTGGCCAAATATGTTGAGATATAATCTCACCTCAAGAAAAATTGGACTGATTTATAAAGATTTGAGCTATTATCTTTATTTTTTGTTATGACCATATCATCAACATAAATTAGCACAGTAGTAATTGAATTCTCACGGACTTGAGTGAATAATAAGTAGTCGGCACGAGATTGCTGAAAGCCAAATTCTTGAATTGCACAAGAGAATCGTCAGAACCAATTGTGAGACGCTTGCTTGAGCCCATAAAGAGACTTGTGAAGTTATTGACAAACAACATTTTCTCCTTGTCGACTATAATCAGAAGGTGGAAGCATGTACACTTCTTATGTGAGTTCTCCATGAAGAAAAGCGTTTTGGTCGTCCATTTGATATGGTGGCCAATCTCGGACAGCAACAACTGTGAGTAAGAAACGAACTATAATCAATTTGGCAACAAGAGCGAAGGTATCTTTGTAATCAATGCCTTCGTGTTAGGTGAATATTTTTGCAACAAGTCGAGCTTTGTATCTCTTGATGGATTCATCAGCATGATATTTGATCTTAAACACCCATTTACAGCAAATAGGACGTTTCCCAGGAAGAAGGGAGACCAAGGAACATGTGCGGTTATCCTCAAGAGCTTGGATTTCAATGTTCATAGCTACAGCCCATTGAGGAACATGACATGTATGTTCATAAGATGCTGGCTCAACTAGATGAGATATCTTATTCACAAAAGAATGGTAACTATTAGACACTCCAGAGTAAGAGACATGTTGTTGTATTGGCCTTAGAGCTTCACACGTGGAGTTCGTGTATCAGAGTAGGTTACCCATATCTATATGTGAAGCCTAAAGATCACACGAACTCGACGACAACCTAAAAATGTTGTCTATATGTTAGGCTTGAAAAAATTCGTCACACGTGCGGAGACGTGTTGAGATATAATCTTCACATGGGAAAAAAATAGGACTGTCTGTAATTTATAAAGGTTTGAGTTACTTTCTACATTAATTTAGATGTGAACACCATATTATTTTATGAAAATATCCATAAAAAATGATTTGGAATCAAAATTCTGGTCACCACAATTATGTATTTTGTGTGGCTCGGTTGAGGATCGATTTGATTGGCGTTTTGAAGTTTACCATGGAATTTTCGTGGTGGCACAATTACGACAAATGAGGCGATTTTGGTCGCCTCTTCTCGTCTTCAAATTGACTTCTATTATACATGTCATTTTGAATTTATAGCTGCAAATTTTTATATTTTAATACATCATGTCTAAGAGTTTCACTGTCTTGTATTTCTTCGTTCCGGCTTATGCCTCCCTGAGCATTGTCCATAGTTAGTATTGTTGAAGCCGCCCTAAGCAGTACGCACAACCTCGACTCACTTTGACACCCTCAATCATAGCTCACCCATTTTAAGAGAAGAAAGACTACTGTTGGTCGATGATCCCCAATACAAATTTGCGTATATCTTGCCTTGAGTGGTTCCAGGAACTACTAGATGGTTGTTAAATTATTTGCAAGGGTCCGGGTTTGTTCACCAACCCCTCCCAGTATACGAGAGAAATCATGTGCCCCCTTTGCTTGGGCACTAGTTTGAGATGAAGGCAATAGGTCAACAAGTAGCTAAGCTACAAGAGAACCAGAAAGATCTAAACTGGAACAATTGTGACCGTAGCGTAATTATCAATGTGATCAATTTTCAGTGATATTTTTCTTGTACTTCCCACATGACAGTCCAATGCTTCAATTATATGAGATGTAATTCATCTGACCGATTTTCATTTTCAGTTATGGCTGAAGGTGTTTCGAAAGGCGGCGGCAGCGGCTATGGAACTGGCCATCCGTTTGGAGGGAATGGTGAACAGGGGGCCAACTCTGTATTGCCTTGTAATGCCGCTTTTCGCATTTGGTATTGAACCTCTGAAATCCAAGACATGATAGACTGCTGCGGTGCTGCCTCTCAAACCCCAACAAGGCGGGTAAAGAGCATAATGCTACAAGTTCAATCGCCATAACTTCTTGCTATAACAGCAAGAATAAATTCATAAGAAACAATAATTCCCGTCTATTCTCACACTAGGTGGAAAAACATTTACCTTTTGGATCAAATCCAACATGCTAAAATAACCTTCAAAGCACTCATACCATTATCAACAACCAAATCAACTCCATAACAGTCTATCATTTACAAGCTTAAGTTTACTAGCCAGTCGAAATGAAACCAAAGTGCCATTTAACATAAACACAGAGATTCAGTTACTTGTCAAGGAGCAAAGTTATTAGTATTGGAGGTACATGACCACCTAAAATAGGAGATGGAATTAGTCTGCTGTTGTTGTCTGAAGTGGCAAAGAACTCTCAACCCCCTTGGCATCAGCAGCATTCTTCTCGGCAACAACCTTTGACATTTTAAACATCTGAAACGAAAGCAAAAATCACCCAATCAGCACCAGAAGCAAACCAATTATAGAACGGCATGCTTGCTGGGTAGGCAGTATTTAGCAATAGCATTAAGTTGAAGCAAGAACAAACCTTGTCAATGGTCTTCTTGAAGCAAGACACATGCTCATCCATAGATGCGTGGATAAACTCATCAATGTGATCCTTCACATCTTCCAAGAAAGTGGCTTGTTCATTCTTCTTTTTTCGGCATGATGTGGGGGTTGCAGCAACAGCAGGGGGAGTAGTGGTTGTTTCAATAGGCTGTTGGCTTTTCTGCGATTCCATCTTCACCAACACCTGAAACAAGTTTTCATTAAAACGTTGACACCCATGGCCTAGCAATTTAACGAACCAAAAATGCTTATTATAAACATCACAGGCGTTGTTAAAAACAAGCCACTGCAACAAGTTCGGTATTACAGAATCTCAAACAATTTTTGCCATAAGAGAAACAACATCAGCTAATGAAGGTAAAACGCCGATTTACATTAGCTGATGAAAAATTAAAGGACTTACCGGAGAATCCAGAAGGAGAGCAACTGAAATTTGTAGCTTGGTGAAGAAAATTGATTGGGACTCTGTTTATATATTGGTGTGGTTCAGAGGAAACGGCTTGTTCACCAAGACAAAGTAGAACCGCCTTGTTCCCCAAGAAGATAAAGCAGTTGGAAGGGCCACGTGGCCTTGAATCAATCATATTGGGCCTGTGGGTTAGTTCTCTCCTCTTTACCCGGGTCCAGTCAGTAGTACCCGGATCGGTAAAATAAATAAACATTACCCTTCTTTCTTTGTCGGTAAGAATCCAAACCAATACCGGGATTAGGAAAAAAAGAATCCAAACCAAAACATTTACATATTGGACCGTGTGAAGTAAATTAAACCCAAAAAGATAAAGCTCAAAAAGAGATAAGCCTAGTCACATTTTTTTGGACTAATGACCACAAAATGAGAAAATCTCAATAAGTTTAAAAAAGGTTTTTATATGCGCATTATAACTAAGCTAAAAAAAGACAAAATTATCCTAGATCTAATATTTTTCTAAACCAGATCTGAACAACCTCTCACTCTTCACTCTCTCAAATCATCATCTCTCCTCTCTCTCTCAGAATAGTTGTCGGTGACTTCACCCTCGTCGCCACCATCTCCGACGACTGACGATCCATCTCTCCTCCTTCTTCTCATCTAGATCCAGCCTTCTCAAACCTCTCACCTCTGCTCACTTCCTCTGGCGCTCTCTCTTTACTGATGTACAAAGATGATGACCTCAACGACGACGTAACTCAACAACGCTGTCACTACCACGAAGACGTCAGAGCATCCTCACCTCCGCTGACAACCCTTCATCTCTGTCGAAGATCGCCACCTCCTCCTCCACCACTTCGATCTTGAAGATGACGGCTCGTCGACACCTGATCTCCACCTCCTCATCCACCACATCTCCACGTCCATTTTAATTTTTTCTGTGTTTTTTGTTTTGTTTTTGTTTACTGTGAAATTTGATGTTTTACTGTGGGTGTGATATTTTAATGTTTAAAATGTGAGGGTCAATATCCAGAGTTTGCTCTCTGTCATGCAGTTGGGTGATATCAATTTTCGCGTGAGTTTATTAGGTGGTAGTAAAGTTGGTTGTGGCGATAGGAATGTGGTGTAGGGCTTATGTGGAAGTTTATTATGTGGTAGTAAAGTTGGTTATGCAATAAGAATGTGGTTTAGGGGTTCAGTGGGAGTTTATTAGAGGGTAGTGAAGTTGGTTGTGCAATAGGAATTTGGTTTAGAGGTTTAGTAAGAGTTTATTTAGAGGTAGTAAAGTTGGCTGTGTAATAAGAATGTGGTTTAAGAGTTCAGTGAGAGTTTATTAGGGGGTAGTAAAGGTGGCTGTAACAATAAGAATGCGGTTTAGGAGTTCAGTGAGAGTTTATTAGGGGTAGTAAGAGTGGCTGTGAAAATACGAATATGGTTTAGGGGTTTAGTGAGAGTTTATTAGGGGGTAATAAAGTTGGATGTGGCAATATAAATGTGGTTTAAGTGTTTAGTGTGAGTTTTTTAGGGGGTAATAAACTTGATTCCACATTCCGAGGCGATTCCGGTGACCGGAGCTGGTGAGGTGTCGGTCATGTCTCCTCTCTCTTCAATTTTTTTCTCTAAGTATGTTTTAATGGGTGAGGGTAGAATAAGTATTGAAATATTATAGCTTGTTTAGAGTTGTTATGAGTTTTGTTAGAATGGGCACAAATTTAAAAAAAAGGTGAAATGATCAATGTTTTTTAAAAAACTGTTAAAATGGGAAATGAGGTCCAAAAATTTGTATTAAATTGACTTTTTTTAGAATCAAGCATAGTCACACTGTGATATAAATCTAACGTTAAAAACAAGTTATATAAATCTAAAAAGATAAGGCTGACATGTCAATAAATTCAACAAAAACCGAATTGAGCAGCCAAACAAGTTAACCTCACAATTGAATAGCTTATATTCTTTGTCTTGAATTACAGAGCTAGGACAACAGCTATCACAATTGGAAATAGGAGAACTACTTACACTTATCTGACAGTTTTGAAGATACACGAAAGAGGAGAATTTTCTATATACTAAAGCGGAGTTTGTTCTGCACTGTTTAATACTGTTCATAAGAAGGAACAGTGTAATGACGGCTTGCTCTTTTTTCTTCCTTTTCTTTCGATCTCTTTTGGTCTCTCTCGATCCTCCTCTCGATTTTTTTTTCTTTTGGTATCTCAGAAAAGATCGCCGCTCTTCCGTTCTTTTCTTCTCCTTTTCTTTTATTGATAGTCATGATCTTCGGTGGGTGTTGATTGAATTTTGTTTGGTTTGAATTTTGTTTGAGTATTTATTTTATGTTGGATGTTCCATTGTTCTTGGGTTTACGATGTTTTTAAGCGATATCCAGGTAATCGATGCTTTGGTTTCTCTAGGTATGGTTCATATTCTCATATTTTATTATCAAATCAGTATAGATTATGTCGATCATGTTAGGGGATTGGGTTTGATCTAAATCGAAAGTGAGTGCAGATTTATTGAATTGAGCATGATTTCAGTTTATAGCCAAAAGGTTTTGATCGGTGTACAGTACAAATCTTATTGAGCTGTGAGTTGGATTTGGCATGGAATCATAACAATTTTTTTCTGCTTTTTTTTCGTAGGTTATAATCAAATCATTTGCTTTGAAGTTCCATGTTCTAAGCACTTAATTGAATGGTACGCCTTTTTACTCTTTTTTTCTTTTTTGTTTTTAGTTTTTAGTTTTGCAGCTATTGATGCTTTCATAAACTATGTATAGACAACGAATATGTATTGACAAAGAGGTGGATGCCCGTTAAACACCGGTAATGTATAATTTCGTCGGCTAAAATTCCTTATATTTCCAGATCTAGACAACAGCTCATTAAAAAAACGGGAGAAAAAGTTTGGGTGTTGGTGAAATTGTTGGGTGTCATCAAAATCTGTCCAAAATTAGTTTGTGGCGCTATATATAGGTACGTATATGTTATCACACACGGCCAAAGCTATGAGATGACATGTTGATAGGGAATTACATGGCGAAGATGCCCTTATACACCCTGCTGGCAGGGAGGCTTGGAAGCATATAGGCCTTGAGTTTCCTCATTTTGCGTCAGAGGTCCGAAATGTGAGCTCAGGCTCTCATCCGACGAGTTCAATCCTTTTGGTAACATGAGTCTTCAATACAGTGTATGACCGGTAATTTTGGTACCATACAACATTCCTTCATGGATGTGCATAAAGAAGGAATACAATATGTTGAGTTTGTTGATTCCGGAGCCCGGTTATCTAGGGAAGTGTCTCGATGTGTATTTGAGACCCTTGATTGAAGAGTTTAAGTTTTTTTAGGACGTTGGTCATCTCTCTTTCTCTCTCTTCTCGGGTTCGAACAGAAGGGGGGCGACACTTTCTTTCCCTCTCCCTCCCTGGTCTTTCTCTCTATTCCTCGGCTGCTCTGCTCCCTCTCCGAAGCCTTGGATCTCGACGCCATCACTAAGGCAACGCGACCCCGGAGTTTGTTGGACTCCATCGAGCCACTGCAGGGTTCATGGAGGTGCGGCGGAAACGTGGGGGCAACGAGGTGTGGTGGCTTCCCCATGGAGGCTGGCGGACAACAAGCTGCAGTCGAGAGAATTTTTTACCGGAAGGTCGAGGGTTCCAAGACGAGAACCTCGTGGTAATCCTTCCCTCCTCTCTTTCTTTTTCTCTGTGGTAATTGTTAGTATTGATTGTGGTTGTTGTTGACTGGTTATGATAGATAGGTGGCAGGAAAATGGGTAGAAACCGGTCGGTAGGCCGACCGGAACAGTTTTGGTGAGGAAGGGTAAGTTTCTGGATTTTTATCACGGTAGATCCAAAAATTTATCATTTTACTGTGGTTGTGAAATGTCAAAACTGCCCTGGCAATTTGGGGAAGTTGCAGGGGTGCCACTAGGATTAAAATCTTAGAAATACCTCTAGTAGTTTTGTATAATTACATGACGACCACTGAGTTGGAAATTACTAAAATGCCCTGACAGATTTTTATATTTTACAGGGGCTGCCACTAAGCCTTAAATTCCTTAAATGCCACTAGTACTCAGATTAATTACAAACTGCCATTAAGGCTAAAATGACCATGCTGCCCCTGACAGTTTTGGCTAATTACAAGAGTGTCATTTATTTATTTACGTGGATGCCACTATATTATATATTTATGTGTGATTGTTGTTTTATAATTGTGTGATTGCCTTTATTATCTGTCTTGCTGTGTATGGATGTTATTGTTATGAATGGTGGAATATTAGCAATAATCCCGACATACAGATGGTCGGTGGATACCTCATTCGAGAGGTTAAACTCAGGATATGCATTAGGTGTATGCTATCCTTATTTATAAATCGACCGATAAATAGAATAGCGGGATTAGCCTGGTTAGGGCATTATCTAAAATAAGAGCTACGTGTGGCTTGATCCCTGAGTACAGGGTATGTAGACAGCCTGACTGGGATTCGGGTGCAGTCATAAATATTAATAGAAACCTAGGTTCTCTAAAGTAAATTGTATGAAATCCAAATGCAGAAATCGGGATAACCTTTGGTTGTGAGGTCTATTCCGGTATCGTTTGGATTCTTGAAAACGGTTTGAGAAAAAAGGGTTATCCCTTTTCAAGAAGGATTTTGAGTAAATCTCTTCTGAGATGGGTCTCACACGTTCCATCTTGAGTTTAGGGAGGTAAATTTTGGGTTGGGGCGTGACACGTTTGAGACCAAATTATATTATGTTCATGTCGATGCTTGGCTTATTTTTTAAAGAAGATATATGTTAGAAAAAGTGTGGTAATCATATTGTTTATATACTAATAAAATGAAATAACGAAAATTAATTCTAATTAAGTAAATTGCATGAACATGAACAAAACCATAAAGTGACTCAACCAATGGAAGTTTGTAGTGTTCCGTGTATCACACGGTGTCCTTAAGACGAATTACGGCGTCCCAATTGGTGCAAGAATCTCAATGCCGCTTGGTCTCCCAGGATAAAACGACAAACAAGCTTAAGTTGTTGCATTACGAACAAGAGCTTCAACGACCTAGGAAGAGCCTTCAAACTATCATTAAATTTTTTAGAGATCTAAATAGGAGCAGAGAAGCTTTTTGAAGAGAAAGAGAAGTGTTTTCTGTTGGTGTATTCAAAATGAAAGATTGGTGATCTTTATATAATGTTAGAAATCACCTACAAATTGATGGCAGCTGTTGAAAGCCATGACAGAGCATCTTCTTGCCATCAAACCACGATCAATGCCAAGATAATAACATCGCCGCCAAAGTGAAACCTAGAGGCCAGGGAGACTCGAGGCATCCTTTCTATTTTTAAGTGTTACATAGGTCTATTTTCTGTAGAATATATGTTTTTTTGTTTTTCGGTTACTTGCTTTCTCGAAAGTATGATGCACCAAACTTTGTATAAGTCACTACTTCATAATTGAGGATATAGATTTTCCAATCATTTTTAACTTGCCAACCCCAATTTAGATTAATGACACATTTATTTTCTTGTTAATAACAAAATCAAACCATTTGACTTAACATGTAGCAATTTCGACAGGGCGGATCATGTTTGTGTTGTAGCTCTTATCTTAAATTGTGATCAATATAATGACTTTTGTTCTTACGTCAAAAAAAACATATAACAATACTTTAGATGATGGGTACTGAGGTGGGTGTATTAAATATTATCTGTAAATTTATTGGGTAAACTACAGAAAAATACTCGAACTTTGAAGCTTATTTCAAATAAATACTCCATCTTTAGATTGTTTCAAAAAAAATACACGAGCTATTCAAAATCCTACAAAGTCTCAATTCCGTTATACATTTCTTTAAACAAACCGTTAATTTGTCTACGTGGCATATATGACATGTCAATTCTTATTGACCGGATATGTCAGCAAGTGTATTTTACATAAAATATAATAATATTCTGAACAAATTGATAAATTAAATTGTCAACCATTTTCTATCAAGTTTGCACATTTCTTTTTCCTCAACAAAATGAGTATTGTACTTCACTCGAATATCATAATATTCTCTTGCCTCATGAATAATCCTAGAACATGAAACTACAATACAGACTCCAAAAGAGAATAAGCTTAATCATAAAACAACTTGACTGTTTAATCAACTCCAAAATGACAATTTAGTACTAATAGTGACATTGAGCAGAAAAAAATGTGTTGCCTATAAATGGAAACTCAATGGAAATGGTTGAAAATTTAATTTATCAATTTGTTGAGAATAATATTGTATTTTGCCTAAACTATCCTTGTTGACATGTCCAGTCAAATAAAAATTGACTTGTCACACATGCCATGTAGACAAGTTAACGACTTATTTTAACTGAATTGAGACTTTGTATGATTTTGCATAGCTCGTGTATTTATTTTGAAAGAATTTAAAGATGAAGTATTTATTTCTCAAAAACAAAAACAAAAATTTATCTCTACCATCATGTGATAGAAGACAAACGTGAAAGTGTAATATTGAATGAAAATATTATTTCAATGTTCTTTTTCTAATTTCATAAAAAGTGTTCAACACAATCATATAATGAAATTAATAGCCAATGAGAAAACATGTGAAATTGAATTCTATAGGTAGCCGTCCATGACTTGGTACTATGGTAGGGTGGCAAACTGGCAACTAGAACTAGCAACCCCAGCTAAGATTTTCAAACGGGTTGTCGTAAAAGTTTCAGTTTACAATTGCACTATTAATTTGCAAATCATAGCGGTTGGAGCTACGAAAATATAATAAAAACTGAAACTCCTACACTTTATACCCTATTCCAAGTTTGCAACTTAACAAGCCGACCAATTTCACCTTGAACCGCCATCTACCCTTCACCTAAAATTTATCTGTCTACCCGAAAAAGAGCAATTTGACGGTTATATGTTAAGATTTTCGTACATAAAGATAAAAAAATGATTTAGCTAATAAAATTACACTATAATACGATCAATTCACAATTCTAGAATATTGCATCATCCCATTACAACTACAATGAGAATTTGTGTACAAACCCTACGAACTTTCCACTAGAATAAGATCAAAATGATAAGAGTTGCATCAAATTTGCTAGATGTACATATTTGTAACGTAGCACACAGGCCTGACAGACGTATTGCTATATATTTGGGAGGTGAGGACTGACCAAGTACTACATGACCTGCTCATTTCACGGCTGTCAGTTCCAAACTGTAAAGACGTGCGGGGAAATCGCTTTGAAGCTTCCAATCCCCCCAAACCCCTAAATATTCAAAACAATCCAAAACCCTCCACACTCGTCCCTAAATTTTTTTATTCCCTTTTTTCTGGTTTCCTCTCTTCCTCCTCCTAAATCTCAGACCTAACAGAGACGGGTTAGCAATGGCACGCAGACCAACCCCTTCTTAAACCTCTCTCACTCTTCATCTTCATCATCTCCATCGTTTTGTTATTCTACGTGGTCTACAATCGTGTAAGGGTCTTTTTCGTTGTATCAACCACTCCTTGAAAAAAACCCAGACCCGACCCATTCAGATCCGTTTACTTCATGTACACTGCGCTCTGCTCCCTATATAAACCCTTCCGATCAAAACCCACTTCACTGAATACGGTACTTTGAAATTTTGCTTGAGTTTTCCAGAAATCATGAGCTCCGAGTCTGTTGACCATGGTGGAGCTCAGAATATTCAGATCCACCAGGGGCGTAGACTTCCAGATTTCTTGAACAGTGTCAACTTGAAGTATGTGAAGCTGGGTTACCATTACTTGATAACCAATCTTCTGAAGCTCTGCTTGATTCCTCTAATGGCGCTCATTGTAATTGAAGCCTCCCAGATGAACCCAGATGACATTCACCAGCTTTGGCTCCAACTCCAGTACAATCTGGTCAGCGTCATCGTTTTTTCTGCTGTTCTCGTTTTCGGATCCACGGTCTACATTATGACCCGACCCAGATCCGTTTACCTCGTGGACTATTCCTGTTACAAGGCCCCAGACCATTTGAAAGTGAAATACCAGAAGTTTATGGACCATTCAAGGTTGACTGGGGACTTTGATGAGTCCTCCCTCCAATTTCAGCGCAAGATTCTTGAGAGGTCTGGCCTTGGAGAGGACACTTATCTTCCTGAAGCAATGCATTCTATTCCGCCGAGGCCGACGATGGCGGCGGCGCGTGAGGAGGCAGAGCAGGTGATTTTTGGTGCATTGGATAATCTGTTTGCTAATACAAATGTTAAGCCTAAGGACATTGGGATTCTTGTTGTGAATTGTAGCTTGTTTAACCCAACTCCTTCATTGTCTGCTATGATTGTTAATAAGTATAAGTTGAGGGGTAACATTAGGAGTTTTAATTTGGGGGGAATGGGGTGTAGTGCTGGAGTTATAGCTGTTGATCTTGCCAAGGACATGCTCCAAGTTCATAGGAATACATATGCAGTTGTTGTGAGCACTGAGAATATCACTCAGAATTGGTACTTTGGGAACAAGAAATCCATGTTGATACCGAATTGTTTGTTTCGTGTTGGTGGGTCTGCGGTTTTGCTATCGAATAAGTCATTGGATAGGCGTCGGGCTAAGTATAAACTTGTTCATGTTGTGAGGACTCACAAGGGAGCTGATGATAAGGCATTTAAGTGTGTTTATCAAGAGCAGGATGATATTGGCAAAACTGGGGTTTCTTTGTCTAAGGAACTCATGGCAATTGCTGGTGGAGCTCTTAAGACTAACATCACAACATTGGGTCCCCTTGTTCTGCCTCTAAGCGAGCAGCTTCTCTTCTTTGCAACTTTGGTTGCAAAGAAGTTGTTCAATGCCAAAGTCATACCTTATATCCCGGATTTCAAGCTTGCTTTTGATCATTTCTGCATACATGCTGGCGGAAGGGCTGTGATTGATGAGCTTGAGAAGAATTTGCAGCTTCTGCCAGTTCATGTTGAGTCATCTCGGATGACACTCCACAGGTTTGGTAACACATCATCCAGTTCGATTTGGTATGAGTTGGCATACACTGAGGCAAAAGGGAGGATGCAAAAGGGGAACCGTGTCTGGCAGATTGCATTTGGAAGCGGTTTCAAGTGCAATAGTGCTGTCTGGGAGGCTCTCCAGAATGTAAAACCATCTCCCAGTGGTCCATGGGAAGATTGCATTGATAGCTATCCGGTTCAGATTGTACTCTAGCCATGCTCAACCCCGCAATTTGGTTTAGTACTCATTTCAAAGGAAGGAAACATTGATACATTGTCAATTCATAATGTTATTTTTTTCTGCCCCCATAGAAATAGGTTTTTCTCCTCTTTACCATAATTTGATTCACTAAGCAATTGAGCATGTTATATGGTATCTGGTAATTCAGATCAAGATATGTATCTCATTTACTTTGCTCAATTTAATTGAGCGGCCTGATTTCTGTGATATATAGCAGAAAATGTTTACTCCAAATGCAGTAGCACTGTGATTACTGTGATTTTCTGCAGGCCCTTGGTAAAGCATAGTGTATATGTATGATTCTTTCATTCAAAGAAAGGGGTATGCAAACTAACCACTAGTAAAACTTCCAACACGGTAGTTGATCAATCAGGACACGTCTCCCTATTTTGCAAGTTCTTTTAGGGAAATGGATATATTTGATTAGACAAACGCGTATAACGGTAAAAGCCTACAACGATCACTGGTTAGGAGAAAACTTCTAATACACTTCTATATGTCTGGTCAAGCGGGAGAATTAACTTTAAATCTAGAGTGTAAAACCTATAAATCAATACTAACTGAAAAACTGATATCCACAAGAGGTTTATTTTGCCTAGAAAGCAAGCTTCAAAAGTATGTCCAAACAAACGGACCTGATAAACTAGAAAACATAGTAACCTACCTCACTCCAAACATAACTAGTCCCTCAACAACTAGAGGCCTCAGACCTGTTGGTGTACCTTTCGTCGTAAAGCAGAGGAAAAGCTTATGGTAAGATTTGGTAGGGATCTTGACTTCAGCCTATAGCAAGCCCAATAAGCAAGCCAAACCCAGAAGCCAGAGCAAAGCAGAATGGAGAGAATGGGCCTAAACCAAACCCACTCTCACAACCCTCTTTCCTTTAGCCGCAAGTGCTCGACCTCTCGGGTCGCTGGAGCCGTCACCGCCCGATTCAGTCCAGTGGCTCCTCAACCATGAGAGCCATGAATTTCGTACATTGCTGTAGCTCCTCTAAGCTTTGTTACCTCCTTGTAACACAAGCCGCACAAACTGCCTAGCTCCTTCGAAACTCTACCGGCATTTGTTGTCCGGCGATCTCCTCGAACTCATCTAAGGTGCAGCCACCCAAAACCGTTTCTACCCCAATCCGTCAACCCTCGAACATCGCCCACGCCCAAGGGTTACCTTTGAAACGTCGACCCCGCTGAACCGGAGCAAGAAACCCAGATCAGATCCCAGATGCCGCCTCTGGTAGCGTTGCCATCGCTGCTGCCTATTGTCAATGTCACCGTCCACGCCTTGTTGCCTCACGCTTACCACCTAAGTGGCCTTGGAACCGAACGAACATCACCCCACTAGAGGAAGAGCACCACCGCCTACATGAAACCCTAGGTTTCGTATCACATGAACACTCTGTAAAGCTCGGATGCCCTTATTCGGCTAGTTTTAATGGACTTGTTGATTGAAAAACCTTTACTTGAAATTCCCTATTTTGCAAGTTGGTAACATGATGACACTCTTGTAATATTGCTAGCGCTAGTTTTGTGACTTCTCAGTTCTTTTTCTGGAAACTATGATGGCCATGATGCTGCGGGCAGTCAGCCGGATAAATCTGGTGTCTGGTATATTTGTTTCTCTTTAAGAACTTATCTTCGATGATGCATGAGAGATTTGTTAAATTTAATGCCAGGATTGGATGAATGTGACACTGGACCAGGATATCACCTAACATTGCATGGTTTCTGTTTTAGGGCCTAAATCCGGGATCATCTCTGTCTTCTGGCAACAAGGCTTGTACAATCAGTAGGAAATGTTGCATTTTCTCATTGCTTTCAGACAACACATGATGGTGATTGCACTAGGGTCTCTGGCATCACATCGCCATCTTGAATGGCGTTGATTTCAGCATTTTTCTTGGCAGACGCATCTGATTAGGTTACAATCTACTCGGCAGATTTTTTTGTATTGTTTTGCTCACACTGTTCCAAATCTTTGTGAAGCACAAGGTTTGTGGAATTTAGTATCAAGTAGCCCACGGACACAGGAACCAAAACGATTTTCAATCTTAGCATTTTAGATTCATGGCTTGCTAATGTACAAAGCAATTCTGCTAATTGCTGAAGGTTGAAGTATTTGTTAGGTAATTTTAAAAAAAGAAGTATTTGTTAGGTGTTCGGTGTGAAAATGTATTTTCTCGAACAACCAAGTTTGAGGGCGTGCCAGTACCTATGGGTCAGGTGCAACATTGATCTTCGACGCTTGTTCGCCTTCTGACTTCTCTTCAAACAACTGTTGTACAGGCGTTGGTCAGACCGGCACTTAGGTTCTTCACGGACTTAGCTGAAGAGCAACTAGGATTTTTCTCCTCCCCTTGCGAAGTGGACATTCCTACTCAGACCAGTGTAGTTGAGCAGAGCTAAAAATCAAGAGTGCAGTGCGTTCGCCAAAGGATATCTGACAAACTGTAGATATTTGCTAGAGTTCTCACTCCAATAATGGTTTTTGCGGGTATTCGCTTACGGATAGGGCTTTATGAAGTGGTGATGGACTGTTCGCTCACGGATGAGGCTTGGTGAAGTAGAAGCGGGTAGTGCTCACAGATGAGGCTTTGGTGAGGTAGCAGCGGATAATGCCGACGGGTCGGGTTTTGGTGGACAAAAAGACTCAAGGAATATTTCTGGTAGAGGTGCTCCGGAGAGGCTTGTTTTGCAGTGTGCAAAAGTTGTATTGAATCGTTGAGATGTCCCCTTGTCTCTGTATCTTGACCCCTTTATATAGTGAACACTATGGTTTGTTCTTTCTTGCGGATTAAGGCATATCAAATCTTCGAAAGGTTCCTTAAGCAACCACAAATCCTTGTCAATCATGACTCCCTGTCCAAAGGAAACACATTAATAATATCGTAGACCGCAAGAATCGGTCGACTGAGCTCTCTTCTTAAGCATTCGCCGAAAGATAATATTTTGGCCTAAACATTGCCCCCAGGCCTTGAGATTGAACACGAAGCCCACTTGTGAAATCGATAAAGGCTAGAAACCCGGCCCAGTTTCTTTAAAATAATAGAAAACGCTGTTTCGTTTCCCCCTTCGTACAGTCGTCCACCTTCAGCAAGCGACACTTCGTTTCAGAAACACCTGTTCAACTCCTCTAAATAATCCAACGCCAAATCCCACTTCCATCCTTTCTTCTGCACCATGACTGACATTCCTAACCAAGAAACTGCTATTGATGGCAAGAGAATCTCTGAAAACCTCAGGGTCATTGCCCACTCAACCTATTCTTATCTGGAATTGACCGCCAGAGCCATTGCTGGACTTAGGCCATTCATGAAAAAACTCCCAGAAGTTCAGCTCTACTACCATGAATCCAAGATCCTCATCTTTCTCTTCCAAAATGTTTCTGCATATGTTACCTCTTGGCAGAAGCAGAGTGGCTGTCCAGCCAGAATTGGAGCCAGGCCATTCCCAAGTGATCAAATGATGCTGTGGTACCAGAATCGCCGAGCTCTTGATCTGGATCGATGGAGACTGGCAGGAATCATAGATCGATTTAAGTTTCAATTTGAACAGTCGCTGCTACCTGCTTCTGGAATTCCTACAGCAATACATTTGATTTCAGGTTTGGTCAAATGGGCATCACCTTGCTGGATATCTATGCAATTACTGGCTTCCCAGTTACTGAAGAAACATACCAGGAACACCTCTTTGAAGATGCAGATGTTTTCCATACCACCAACCCAGCAGATTACCCCATGCACCTGTCCTACAAAGGATGGGTTGGACATTTCTATGCTCGCGCAGATGAGCAGAGTGGAATCGCATTCCTCGACTTCTGGCTTCACAAGTTCGTAGCCTGCACAACAACTCAGAAACTGACTAAGACCTGGGCGCGTAGTGCAACTCTTCTCTTCATTGGACACCGCCTCGACTGGCTCAACTGGTATTAGGATTCCTTTATAGAGCACTGCACAAATTATCCCTCCATCAGTTGAATTATAGTGATGTATCTGGTCCCTTTTGGATAGTAGACCTCTGGTTGCAGATTTACTTTGTCAAATTCAGAGATGAGCAGGTCACTGACTTCCCAGCAAATCAAGTACTAAGGAGGGTGTTCGCCAATGCTTCCTCACCTCCATCCATTGGATATGTCCGGTTTCTGGAGTATCTGTTCAACATGGATGCCATCACTCTGGACTCAGATCTCCTAGTCCTTAATCACAAGTACACTGAAGCTCTAGCAAATGGATTCATATGGTCCACAAAACAACCTCCCGAAGGGCGAACACTGTTCAATCAGACTATTTCCCTGATGGATATCCCTCTCCCCAAGCTGGCTGGCTTTGAGCTATATGCACCCAACCATTTCTGTCACAGCTTGGCCTTCACTAGCGTGTGCCTTACCCTCTTACTGATAGCATCAACTGTTACAGTTCGTGACGAATAGAAAAAGTACCAAGGCAAAAGACTGGGGATCCTCGCTTCAAGTCAAGATTAGTTCCTATCACAGCCAAAATTCACAACTTTGACCTGTTATTCTCTACCAATGGTGTTTCACCAGAATATACTCAGTGGTGGAACTCTCTTCATGATCATCATTGACTTGCAGACATCAGTATTTTCTTCAGAATGACTTTCAGGCAAGCTAGATCCTTTCTCCCTGCGGAAGACAAATCAATTCTTGATGGAGCTGCTATCCCTAAGAAATTCACGCCAATTGAAAGCTCAACCGCGAATCAACAGGTAACTGCATTCTAAATTTGATTCTTACTCATCCTGGTTAGCAAACCACGAACTGATTGTTTAACCCTATAGAGAACAAGTCCAAGTGTACTTCCATCCCAAGCATCAACTTCTCAACCTAACAAGAGGAGCAGGAGAGTAATCATTGATGACTCTGAAAAGAAGGCCAAGAAAAAAGCTCTACTGTCAGAGGCAGATCTCGAGAGAATCCAAATCCAAATAGAAAAAAGCTCTACTGTAATTCCTGTTGTAAACAACCCAAACCTCATTTCAGCAATTAAAAACCACTACCTTGATTCTCCTTTTAAATGCATTATCTTAGAAAATCACAACGCTTGAATTCTAATTAATGCTGAGATCCTGAAAAAATGTGAAACGCAACTACTTTTGACCAAAATTAATCCAAAACCATTTCCCAAAGCCTTCGAGATTCATCCATCCCCGTTATAAATTAGGGAACTCAACACAGTTCCTCTCAACCCTCACAACACTTTCACAATGGCTCTTCTACTCCATCATCTTCTTCTTAAGAAATTCTTTCCTCCAGATATCCAATTCCCTGAGCTCATTTCCTAAGTTTAGTGGTCTGTCCTCATATGGTATATAAGTTTAATGGCATGTCCTCATGTCCTTCCTCAAAGTGTAACTATTGTTGTAGGATCTTTGCGAACGTGAGGCATCCTCACAACGTAGTGCATAGAAGGATAATGGAGACTGCCAACTTGTACCAACCCATTCTGGCTTGTGTTTGTTCCTTGACCAGCACATGTTCTGTCAAATGGTATGTTTGACTCTCCAATTCTCCAGCTGTTTCTACTATCTTGTACTTCTTACGCTAGTTAGTGAATAGCAGTAGGACTTGTATTATGGTATCAGAGCCACTTTCTGGCCTCTTTTCATTGTAACTGTTCTTGGCCACAAAACCAATTATGAATAAAACACTCGATTGTTTTCTATATCCCTGTCTGTATTAGAACACAAATTGGTTTTCCAACTTTAAACCACATGTGTTGGTTTAATGAATACAAATGAATGGAATTACAACTCAAATAGTTACAAATCGAATGAAACTCTCAAAGTTTCAAGATGAAAAATTCGAAAACCTTTAAAGTAGGGTATCAAAACTTCTCAGATGGTATAGTGTTGTCCCCAATTTGATTTGGTTACCGCGAATGGATCAAAGGGAGCGAAACCAAGAAAACTCACTATACGTACCATGCCCCCAGGTCAAAAATGCTTTAGAGAAAAAACAAAGTTTTGTCTGGAGGTTGAACGACTGATGGAGGGTCTTCATACTCCCAGATACTAGGGAGATATTTCTTCAAATGGTGACCATTAATAGGATTAGCATGGATTTCACCATCCAACTCGCGAAGATAATAAACATCTTTACCAACGAGACGATCAATAACAAAAGGTCCATCCCAAGTTGGGGATCACTTACACTATCAGCGAACATGTTCGCATAAGGGTAAAATGGCTTTCCAAACCAAGTCTCCAACTCCAAAACTACGTCCTCTAGTGCGTTTATCATAAGCGCGAGCAACTCTTTTCTTTTCCATGATGAGATTATCCAAAGCTTCCATTCACCTGGAATCTAAGTCTTCATGTTCCTGATACATGAATTGAACATAATCTTCACCAATTAACTGATGCTGTTCGTGAACGCGTAGAGAACGAACATTGATTTCCATGGGAAGAACTGCATCATGACCAAACATCAAAGTATATGGAGTAGTTCCGGTAGGAGTTCTTTTTGACGTTCGATACGCCCACAGAGTATGATCCAACTCATTATGCCAATTCCTAGGGTTATCTGCCAACATCTTTCGAAGAATAGTCAGGATAATTTTGCTGCTAGCTTCTGTCTGTCCATTGGACTGAGCATAATAAGGTGTAGAATGTAGAAGCTTAATCTCATATCCTTCAAGAAACTCTTGAGTTTCTCTGGCCATAAAAACTGTCCCCGGTCTGCCACTAGACACTCTGGTATGCCATATCTGCAAATAATATTCTGAAACACAAACCGGCAAACTGTCGTAGCAGAAGCATCCTTTGCTGGTACTGCCTCCACCCACTTAGTGAAGACATCTGTCCCCACTAACAAGAACTTATATTGTGCAGACGAATGAGGATGAATGACTCCCACAAAATCTAATGCCCAGCCTCTACCAGGCCAAGGCTTAATAATAGGTTGCATGGGAATATCTGGAACATGCTGGACTGGTCCATGAGCCTGACACTCGAAACAACATTGAGCAAAGCTGATGCAATCTTTAAGAATATATGGCCAGAAGAAACCATAACAGCGAATGAGCCAACTCATCTTGGGTCCAGTCTGATGAGATCCACAGACCCCCAAATGTACCTCAGTAATTTTTTAGCTTCTTTTCCATAGATACACCGTAGTTCCACACCGTCTTCTCCTCAGCGCAATAGCTCGCCTCCCTTGAGGATGTAATTCAAAGCCAAATACCTAACCTTTTTACCCACTGGAGCAGATGGATTCGTCAGGTACTATATGATAGGCTGCCGCCAATCAACATCAATAGGATTCAGTGTTGCCACCAACCATGCATCGTTAATCTCTTGGCGAGCCATAAAAGAAGGTAACATACGTTTCTCCACCTTAAGAATACGTTCGCGAACGCCATCAGCCAAGCTGACACCAGTAGCAATCTGTGCCAACTCGTTCACCGCAAAATTCTTCTCTCTAGGCATGTAATCAAGCATAACGTCTGCGAATTCATCTAACAACTCCATTGCTCTTTCCCAGAAAGGGATTAGAAGAAACGTAATACACTTGTACACACCTTTAAGTTGGTTAATCACTAAAAGTGAATCTCCCAACACTTCGACGTCTCTTACCCCCATCTCAGCAGCATCTCCAAGCCAATTATTACAGCTTAATATTCTACTTGGTTATTGGTACATTTCCATTCCATCTGAAAAGAATAAGAAAACCTGTCCCCTGCTGGATTAACCAATGAAATACCTGCTCCGGATAGAGAATCAGTGCAACTTCCATCAAAGTACAAGACCCATGGCTGTGTGTAAACCAAGTCGACTATGTTGTCCTGATATTCCAACTGGTCCTGAACAGGATGATGCAGAATGAAGTCTGAAACTGCTTGCCCAGTTTGTGCTTTGAGTGGGGCATACTGGAGCGAAAATTCTGACAAAGCGAGCATCCATTTACCAACCCTACCTCTCAAGAAAGGCCTAGTTAGCATATACTTTACCAAATCAGTCTGTGCTATGACCAATGTACTGAATGACAACATGTAATGTCGTAATTTGCATCCAGCAAAATACAGGGCCAAACAGAGCTTCTCAATTGGCGAATGGGTTCAACATCTAGCAATGTCTTACTAAGGTAATGCATCGCATATTCGATGATCTTACCATCTTTCCTAGTCTCATCCTGAGCTAGCAATCCTGCAATAGAATAAGAAGACGCTGATATATATAGTTCAAAGGAATGCCAGGCCGTGGTGGTCGTAACACAGAAGGATTCGCTAAATACTCCTTAATTTTTTCAAATGCATCCTGATGCACTGATTCCCAAATAAACTTCCCTTCAGCATGTAACTTAAGAAGGGGAGAGAAAGGAGCAATCTTCCCTGCAGAATTAGATATGAATATGCGCAAGAAATTAATCTTGCCTATCAGGCTCTACAACTCCTTCTTGTTCCTTGGAGATGGAGTTTCTATCACCGCCTAAGCCTTGTCTCCTAGAACTTCTATGCCACGCTGATGCACCATGAAACCCAGAAAATATCATGCGCGAACCTCAAAATACACTTTGCTGGATTCATACGCAATCTGTGCCTTCGCATCCGTTCAAACACCATTCGCAGATCTTCGATGTGATCTTCCTTCTGTTTTGACTTTACCACTACATCGTCAATGTATACCTCTATTTTGGTGCTGAGAATGTCATGGAAGATAAGATTCATGGCTCGCTGGTAAGTGGCTCCTGCATTCTTAAGACCAAAGGGCATATCTATGTATTCAAAAGCCCCTGTAAACCCTGGACACCGAAAAATTGTTTTATGCCTGTCCTCTTCGTGTACTCTTCGTGTACAGGTATCTGATGGTATCCAGCTGTTCCATCCATGAAGGATAGAATCTCATGCCCCGCTACAACATCTACCAATATGTCTGCCATGGGCATAGGATACACGTCTTGAGGTGTTGTTGTATTTAGGTTTCGGTAATCGACACAAAAGCGTATCTTTCCATTTTTCTTCCGAACCGAAATAATGTTGGATAACCACTGTGTGTACTTTGCTGGCCTGATTATCCCTGCCTTGACCATGTTTTGTACCTCTGTCTTGACTGCCTCCGTCGTCTCCGCATTCATTCGTCGCTTATCTTGTTGAACTGGCTTATAGCCCACCATTACAGGTAACTTGTGACAAACCAACTCAGTTGCTAGACCGGACATGTCTTCATATTTCTTGAAAAAAAATCTTTAAATTCCTGCAACAACTTAATCAGTTGTTGTCGCTACAGTGGTTCCAAATACTGACTAATGCCAACCTTCATTGGCTCCTCAACAGAACCCAGGTTAACTTTCTCAACTAGATCTTTGACTGTAAGTGGAGTATCATCCAAGGCTGCGGGAGCTGGTTGAATGATCTCCTCCTCATATTTGACATTGGTTAACTCATCTTCAATGCATTCCACCAAGGCTATTTAGTTCCAGGCCTCCTGTTCCTGCTTAAAGATAAATAACCTTTGAAGTAGGAACACATAGGCCTCTGCTTTTTCCTTGCTGACGCTTGCTGTCATTTATGATTACTAGAGCTTGGTACGATGAAGCTATGCCTGTTGGTATCAGCGCGGGCTTGAACTAGACCCCATCGCGAAAATTCTGAAAAGGTGACCCCATACGGATTAACTTTTCTATCTACCCCAATCACCCCAAGAGGGCGCATATCTCCATAGTAATATTCAGAATCAAGCATGCATGCCGCGACTGAATATGGATGCTCATCAGCTTTAACTAGTTTAGGTTGATCTGTCACTTGATTCCACATGAGTAGCTTATGGTGCATAGAAGATGGAACACAATATGCTCGTTGAATCCAGTCCCTGTCCAAAATAATACTATAGGGAGCAGTACATTCTATCAGAAAAAATGACTGGAAGAAGTTAGATGGTCCTAGCTTTATCTTGAGCATCAAAACCCAGAGGTTTTGGTCACATTGCCTGCAAAGCTTTTAACTTTTAGGTTGTTAAGGATCTTCTCCTTAGAAATCTTTAGCACTACCATTGTCAGTACTGTAATGATGCTAACAGCAGCACCATTATCAATCAGGATTTTGTTCACCTTCATGTCTTCCATCCCTGCTGTCATGTTTAAAGGCTTAAGATGTTGAGTCATGGTTATGGTTGGTTTGGAGAACATCATAAACAGTTTTTTGTAGTTTGATTCCTCATTCGCGACCTCTTGCTTCTTAATTTGAATGTTCTGCTCTATTTGTTCTGTAATGGGAAGCTCTTTTTCCTCAGTATTGTCTGAGTTCAAAAAAACATGGGATGACATGGGTCTTGACAGAGCATATTTCTTAGAGAAAGTATATGTCATGTTACACTCTAGTTCTGTAAACGTTGGTGATTCAATGTCTGCCCCCTTGTCAGATGTAGCATATCACACTCCAAGCCTTCTCAAAGCTCTTGTGCTTCTAACCCTTCCATGTTGTCATCCTCGCTGAGTTCCAGAACTGCTTCATCTTCTGCCTGCTGCTCAACGTTAGACACAACCTGTGCAATACCGTCATTGATGAAAGAGACCTCAAGAGTAGATTCTCTTTTTAAAATAGCCTCAGGCATAGGCTTATGAGTATCTTGTAACCGTGTTACTGTTTTATCTTCTTGAGAAACCACTTTTGGTTTCCATTCCAATTTCTGGCGGCGTTCTTCCCTGTTCAGAGCTGTATCCACCCCAGCTTTCTTACTCCTCGCCTCCTCGGGTGTAGTGTCTTTAACAAACAACAATCTATTAAGGACTGAAACCCTTTGCTCTTGGTTGTTATCCACTGGTTGCTGCGATAATCTTCTAAAGACACTTTCTCTCTGTTGGGGTTGATCATTCGCCGGCTAGCGTTGACTGGTTCCATGGTGAATGTGCACGTAGGGCCTAACTTTTAAGTTTTCTACTACCCTTCGTAATTGTTCCGGCGTTCGCCGTATCTGGTCAGGCTGAATGTCGTCTTTCTCTAAGTCCTCTAGCGTTCGCTTTGCCTGACCATACTTCTTCTATGCATTCCTAGTCTGAGTTGGTGTCGCCTCCACCACTCTTCCTCTTTCTCTTACGTACCACTTATTTTCCTTGATGATTATTTTTGAAACAGGTGATATGTATGGCTTTATCAGAACATCTGGTTGAGTTCGTTGCTGAGTCACAACTCCATGACTAGCGCTTGTAGAAGCTTGAAACTGCTAAAATGCCTCAGACCCCCGAAGGGTCTGGTTCACCTGCCCTGTCGTCTTTATGCCTCGCGGACTAGAGGGTGCATAATGGTCTGGTGGCGACTGCAAGGTAACAGCCTCTGATGACTTAACAGTCCTTGCGAACTCTTCATAGCTCATCTTCAGTCCACATTCCACTTTGCACCTAGAGCATAGTACTACTGTTGAATCCTCTACTGCTGGTTGGACTTTTTCGATGATCACCGGCTGGTCTGATTGCTTTTCTTCACGCAGATCCAATATCACCTTCCTTGCTCCTTTTTGGTTGAAAGCAACATCCACCATGGACACCTCTGTTTCTGGCTTATCTTCAAACTTCAGGTATCCCTCATTCAGCCATTGTTAGATCTGGTCTTTAAGCTGTACACATGTTGTAGTGTGATAAGTCCAAACATTATAGAATTTACAATATGTTTTACCTGCAATAACTTCTTCAACTGGAACTGACCCAAGGAATCTCCATTATCCCTTGTGCAATCAATGAGTCCAGAATAACATGGGCCTGATTAGCATCGTACGTGATGTTGTGGACTATAAAAATGATCCAAGTGTGAGTACACTTTTGACACCATTCTGCCCTTGTTGGAACCATATCTGGGTTTTAAGGTCCCTAGAATGTAAGATGTTGGTGAATCTTGTGATGCCCCAAGACCTCCATCCAGCTCATCTAAGAAGTTCTGGTAGCTGGCGACCTACTCATCAGGTCTGCCATGCTTGCAAAGTGAACGTCATGATATTTGGCCCTCTGACGACGTTCTAATCCTTTGACAGATATGCAATTGGCATCCTGTTCCGAAATCGGAGTCTTGCACTTGGTCTGCTGAATTTTGAATCTCTTCAAGTGCTTCACAGAGGACTCCATCGGCTGTTGATACATGGAGGTGAGCAAAGATAAGTCAACTTCGGGTTCTACTGTGCCAAAAGTAGTTATGCACATAGCCTCCATGGTTGGGCAATTAGGGACTGACCTAGGAGCCAACATAGTATACCAAGTTAATACGGACCCTGTAAGAGAAGACCCAAAAACTCTTAGCTTAAAAATATCATTGGTCCCATAAGGACCACATTCGCTTTGAAAGCGAGAAATATGGGTGACGGCATCTTCTGATCCTTCTCCATAAAAAGTTGTAAATCGAAGCTGCCTATAGTGCTCAGGTCATGGCATATATGTTACTTCGTCTGGATACGGATTTGAATAATTCAGATTCACAGGTGGCTGTCCCTGCATCGTCCTGACGGTTTCTTGAATCACCTGCATCACCTGCTCTGGTGTGCATCCCTAGCCATTCACTAGCCCATTAAGGACTTCTATCCTTGGTCCAAGACCTCTGGGTAGATCTTGGTTCCTTTGACGTCTCACATTCGCCTCCTGTCCGCAGGCGTCCGGGCTACTGTCTCTCTCGTATCCGTCTGAACCAATGTGAATGGTCCAGTAGCCTTAATAGTCATATTTTTGGCAGATGACGATGGGTTAGTCACCTCTTCAAAACTCTGCGAATCTAGCTCTTCGTCAAGCTTTCCTTTCACCCTTGCAATTCGCTGAGCCTCACAGCTTCTTTCTATTCCCAAGACTTTCTCTACTTCTCAAAGGCGTTCAGACTACATGTCGATCTTCTCATCAGTTTCAGCATTGTCTTGGGTGGTAGAATTCTGCAGCTTCTCAACACTTTAGCTTGTCGCCTTGATTTCCTGACCATGCTGCATCTGAGTCTGCTCAAACTGTTGTATGGTCGTTTCGACTCGCTCCATCTTTTCAGCGAGGACTGCTATTTTGGCAGCTAAATCGGCTAGTAGGCGCTTTGATTCATCGTCCATGATGTCTTTCTTACAAATGGGCTGCGTTGATGTTTCTGGTAACATACCGAAACGTAAGATCGTTTCGTCAACTGATAAACCTTTACAGTTCGCTGAGTTATGTAGATTAACCCGCGAATGTTGTGGTTTATTGCAAGTCAGGTACAACTTCGAGTATTCGTTGACACCTGTGATTTCTAGCATGTATGTCCCACTGGGCGTGCCAAATGTTCGGTGTGAAAATGTATTTTCTCGAACAACCAAGCTTGAGGGCGTGACAGTACCTATGCATCAGATACAACCTTAATCTTCGACGCTTGTTCGCCTTCTGACTTCTCTTCAAACAACTATTGTACAGGCGTTGGTCATGCCGGCACTTAGGTTCTTCACAGACCTAGCTGAATAGCAACTAGGATTTTTCTCCTCCCCTTGCGAAGTGGACGTTCCTACTCAGACCGGTGTAGTTGAGTAGAGCTAAAA
This sequence comes from Comarum palustre, assembly GCA_951800085.1. Lineage (NCBI taxonomy): Eukaryota > Viridiplantae > Streptophyta > Magnoliopsida > Rosales > Rosaceae > Comarum > Comarum palustre. Next base: position 3,610,075 of record OX637589.1, read on the forward strand.
ATCAAGAGTGCAGTGCGTTCGCTAAAGGATCTCTGACAAACTGTGGATATTTGCTAGAGTTCTCACTCCAACAATGGTTTTTGCAGGTATTCACCTACGGATAGGGCTTTATAAAGTGGTGATGGACTATTCGTTTACGGATGAGGCTTTGGTGAGGTAGCAGCGGATAATTCCGACGGGTCGGGCTTTGGTGGACAAAAAGACTCAAGGAATCTTTCTGGTAGAGATGCTCCGGAGAGGCTTGTTTTGCAGTGTGCAAAAGTTGTATTGAATCGTTGAGATGTCCCCTTTATATAGTGAACACTATGGTTTGTTCTTTCTTTCGAATCAAAGCATATCAAATCTTCTTGGATCTTCGATAGGTTCCTTAAGCAACCACAAATCCTTGCCAATCATGACACCCAGTCGAAAGGAAACACATTAATAATAACGTAGACTGCAAGAATCGGTCCACTGGCTCTCTTTTTAAGCATTTGCCGAAAGATAATATTTTAGCCCAAACATTAGGTTGAGATGAGGGCTTGAACTGGAACCGCTTCTAGCTAGTACATGCACATATAAGAAGTAATTTCAAAAGATGAGGGCCGTAACCTAGGAAGAGGTAGCTCTTAGAGATGGTCTACAAAGACAAGAGGTTGAAGGTGACAAAACTTATAATTGATATGGTGAATAGTAACATTAATTTTTATTGTATATATACCACCACCGATTTCTACCATCTCAAAGAACAAAGTTATATTTTTAGCTAAATTTTTAAAAATGTTATAAACTGAAAAATAAGATTGAGAAAAAGAGAGAAATAAAATATAAGAGGAGGGAGTAGTGTCTCATTCATTTTTATTAGGCTCATTTACATAGAAGTTTAGTTTAACATCATAAGAACTTAACTAGTAAGTATTTAGATGGACATGCACATATAATATAATATTTACAGTATTTCCCCCTTGATGTCCACCTATGAATGATAAAGTGGTTGGACGCACTTTTTGTTGCCTAGTTAAAAACTTGGAAAAAATTCAGTTTACACTCCTGAACTTTATGTCTAAAATCAGTCTCATACCTAAATTTTTTTTTAATCAGTTTCATACCTAAACTTTTTTAATTAGTTTCATACCTATTTTTTTTTAATTAGTTTCATACCTAAACTTTTAAAATGAGATCAATCTCAACCAAATTTTAGGTATACAACTTTATTTTTCATTTGGTCCACATCAGCATTTTTAACCAAACATGACCAAGCACGACGTCATGTTTCGTCAAAATTGATGTTATTTTAAAATTTTAGGCATGAAACAGATTAAAAATAAAGATGAGGTATGAAACTGATTTTAGACATAAAGTTCAGAAGTGTAAACTGAAATTTATTCTAAAAACTTTACCAAGTAATAAAAACCATGTGTGATAAAAACAACCCTAATTGAAGGAGAAAAAGAGTGCAACACTTATATGTCCTAGGTAACATAAACTTGAATGCTCTCTCTGATGAGAATAACCCTTTGATTGATGCAAACTCTAATATCATTTGTTTGATAAAATACATGTATCAGGTATTGTAGATGTCAGGACCCACCTTGGGTTAACCCTTTTAACCCGAAATAAACCCTGCGAGGTACACCTCAAGAGAAATTTTTATCAGAAACCCCTCTTGAAATGGACAACCTAAATATACTAAATATCGACAGCTGAACGATTTGACTATGCCACATCTTCAGTACGCATGACCTCCTCTCAGCAATCCTGCAACACTGGGCATTTGAAAACGAAGGGCTTGATAGTCGCATATTTATGCGTATTTATCGTGTTTAATTGAACTATTACACTTGGATTATTGCTATTAATTGAGTGATTTAATTAATGTTTATTGTTTTATTAGGTTTTGTGGAGAAATAAAGAAAAGAAGAAATAAAAAGGATTCCTAGTGCCATAAGGAAGGGGAGACCAAGAGGAGTATAAAAGGACTCTAGGGTTTTCTAATAAGGGGGAGTTCGACAAAAAATATAGAGGAGGCAGAAGAGTTGGCGAGAAAAAGAGAAGGAAAAGAAAAGAGCACCAGCGTGCGCCCAGACGTGCACCTCGCGCGCACCAGCGAGCACCAGCGTGCGCCCAGCGAGCACCAGCGTGCACCAGCGCGCACCCAGCTGTGCACCCAGACGTGCACCAGCGGCAGCAGGGCTGTGCACCGGTTCTTCTTCTCCTTTAATTTCATCTTCCATGTATTCTCTGATGTTCTTATTCAAGATTATGTGTAGCTAAACTCCTTAATAGTTAGGGGCTGATCAAAGCCCTAGATATGTCTTTGATTTCAAACCCCAATTGATTCATATAATTTTTAGATGAAAATTTCTTCACTGATTGCTCATTGATAATTCTGTTGCATGTTTCATTGGGTCGACACTTTGATGCATGTTTTAGGGTTTATTATTTTGAATGTGTTTATGACCGACATATCGTTGCACATTCTATGAGAAATAACATGTTCCTTGCAGGTACTTGTGTGAAGTGATTCCTTGGTAATCTAAGGCTACCGACATTGACCTTAGATTCCTTGTTGTTACTCAAACGTTCTTAGAACTTCATGATTTCAGTTATTTTGGTCTAGATACCGACATTTCATAGATCAATTAATTGAGAATATAGTTAAGTCGATAACGACATTTCACTTAACATGGCAAGTAAGAGAATGTAATACGGTTAATGACCTAACGACATTGGCTTGACTGTGAGTGCATTCATTTATAATCTTTGACATTGTTTTGGGGTGATTGAAGTATATCTAGTGGTGGAGAGAAGTTCCTAGCTATTGTTCCTCTCATATTTGCATCCATATTTATCTTCTTTAATATTCTGTTTTCAGCAGTACTTATGTTTTGTTTATTTTTGTTCACTGATCAAACCAACTCCGATTACCCTAAAAATTTGTGTGGTAGTCCGCCACTGTGTCTAGTTAGTGTGTATTTAATTTCGTAATTTTTGGTTGAGTCTAGGTTAGCTAATTAATTAGGTTTCTGCTCGTTGGTCGAGTCTGCCAGATTTATAGTTTCTGCATTTGTTTGTGTTTCTTGTGTCTTTAAGTCTTAGTTTCACCAATCCTCTGCGGGTAATGACCCCTATTTGCCATTTACTACATTGACATAATTGATTTGATAATAGGGTATCTTTGTTAGGTGCGTTTGACACCTATCAAATTTTGGCGCCGTGTCGCCGGGGATTGTTTAATTCTAAGTCTTAATATTGTCTTATGTTTTTAGTTTAGTTTTCTTTTTAAATTTCTTTCTGAGTCTTACATTCTTTACTGTGTGCAGGAGCTTCTTGTATGCATACTCGTCACTCTACAAGCTCTGAACCACTGTTATTTGATCCAGAGATTGAGAAAGCAGCAAGCCAAAACAGGAAACAACAGAGACTACAGGTGAACACGAGTAACAGTGGTGGTGAGGATTCTGAGCCTGAACACCATTCTGATTCAGAGATTGAGGAACAGGAAGATCAGCATATTCCAACGCCACCATCATCACCATGACCAATGGCCAAACTCAAGGAATCCTTTGTTCCGGGTACAGGTGTTGTAGACTCACCAATCGTGCTTCCAGATAATTTGGGAAATTATTCAATACCCCCATCGCTCATCGCTAATCTGCCACACTTTAGAGGCACTTCTTCTGAGGACCCTCAAGACCATTTGAATGAGTTTGCAGCATTGTGCAGAATACAGAAATCACAGAATGTGGATGAAGATGTTGTAAAACTTATTCTCTTCTCATTCTCTTTGAAAGAAGAGGCAAAGGCATGGTACAACTCATTGGAATCTCAGTCGATTGATACATGGGACACGATGGCTGCTGAGTTCATGAAAGAATTCTACTCTGCATCTCGCACCAAGAACTTGAAGAAGCAGATCAGTACTTTCAAGCAGAAAGATGGAGACGAACTACATGAAGCCTGGAGTCAATTCAAAGGTTTACTTCGACAATGCCCTCATCACAAGTTTGATCTCAACACTCAGATGGAATACTTCTATGAAGGAATTGATTCATTCAATAGGCAAAAACTTGATTCAGCTTGTGGAGGAAATTGGTGGAATCAAACTGGAGCTGAAGCTAAAGCAATTGTGGAGAATCAAGCAGAGAACTCAAGACAATTTCAGTCAAGAGATAGATCCATGGGTGCAAGCAGAAAATCTTTGAATGCATTTGCAATAAATGGGGCCATGGAAAATAGGTTGAGCACTATGGAGAACGACATAGCTTTGATTGCCAGTGCCTTAAAAGTCGACAAGAGGAAGTCAGTTGCAGCCGTTGGTGTGATATGTACTTTGTGTTCTGCTGTGGATCATCGAACAGAGCACTGTCCTAAGTTTAGAACAGATGAGGTAGATGAGGATGTGAACTTTGCTGGAAGACAATTCAATAACTACCAAGGTAATAGGGATCATCCGTTTCTCAGCTACAAGAGCAACAATGTGCTTAATCCTCCTACTAATCCACCAGGATTTCCACTAAGACAAGCTAGAGGGGATGGACAATTTGGTCAAAGGCAGCAACAACAGTATCAGGCTCCACCACCTCAAGCACCAACGGGTACATCAAATTTGGAAGCCTTAATACAACAGATGATGGTTGACAGTAAGAAGGAGCGAGAGGAGAGTAGTGCATTCCGCCAAGATATCAAGGTCACCACTCAGCAACATGGGAAGTCCATTGAGCTTCTTGAACGTCAGATGAGTCATGTACAACAACTTTTGACGCAACAGAACTTTGGAGCACTACCTAGCAAGACCGAACCTAACCCAAGGAATGAGCGTGAGGTAAATGCTATGCAACTGAAGAGTGGAAGGGTTTTAGGGTCAGTTCCAGAGTCTAAAAATAAGACAAGAACGTTGGGGGAGCCTGTAATTGAGGAATTGGTGTTTGACAAACCGTTAGAAAATTCTCAGGAAACCCAAATTCGACCTGTTGAAAATGCACCTGGAACCAACGTTCTGACAACTTCAAAAATTGAGCAGGTACATTCTAAACCTTATTCTTCTCCCACTGACATTCCAGTTCCTTTTCCTAGTAGGTTGAGAAAACAAGAGAAGGAGGACAAGGCCAATGATATCTTGGACATCTTTCGAAAAGTCCAAGTAAATATTCCTTTACTTGAAGCACTCAAGCAGATACCACAATATGCAAAGTTTCTCAAAGACCTGTGTACAACCAAGAGGAAGTATAGGCCAACTGAGACAGTAGCATTGAGCGAAAAAGTGTCTGCTGTGCTCAAAGAAAGCTACCTCCAAAGATGGAGGATCCCGGGCGCTTCACTGTTCCATGCGTTATTGGTGATAACAGGTTTTCTGGTGCTTTATTAGATTTAGGTGCTTCAATTAATTTGATGCCTTATTCTGTTTATAGTAAATTAAACCTGGAACAACAACTGCAACCCACATTGGTAACCATTAAGTTGGCTGACAGATCTAGTTGCTATCCTTTAGGTGTTGTTGAAGATGTTCTTGTGCAGGTTGGTGACTTGATATTCCCAGCTGATTTTTTTTATCTTGGAGATGGAAAGAGAACCAATGCCTTCCGAGCTACCATTGATTTTAGGTCGTCCATTCTTGAGGACTGCCCGAACAAAAATTAATTGTTATGAGGGAACTCTCACCATGAGAATTGATGAGAAGAAAATTCGCTTCAACATTTTTGAGGCAATGAAACATACAGGTAATGTTTGTGATTATTCTTGTTATTCTATTGATGCATTTGATGGTTTCATGCAGGAATACATCCAATACTCCCTTGAGGATGATGCTTTGAAAATGGCTATATGTGTTGGCGGTGAAGATGTTCCAGCAACTCCAGTGCGACAAATCAAGAGAACCTCTCAACAGGTTGAAATTGACAGGTTAAGAGAGGAGGTGGATGAGCTTGAGGAACTACTCGAGTACAAACCTTCAAGTGTGGGGTTTGAGGATGATGATTGTCTCAGGATTGATTCCTTTCAGGATCTGGCCATGGAATATGCATTTTATGAAATGATTGCTGAACTTGAATCCCGACCATTTGTACCAACAGGTAAGGGCACTAAACCAATTCCTTTACCAGTTTCTGATGATGTTCTTTGCCCTTCCATTGAGGTAGCCCCTGAACTTGAACTTAAACCATTGCCTGAGCATTTGAAGTATACATTCTTGGAAGCTGGTGACACTTTGCCAGTTATTATTTCCTCAAAGCTAACCAAATTGCAGGAAGAGAAATTGTTAACTGTTCTCAGGGAACACAAAGCAGCAATTGGATGGACCATAGCAGATATTAAGGGCATCTGCCCTACACTTTGCACTCATAGGATACATCTTGAGGAGGGAGCTAAGCCCACAAGGCAAGCTCAACGCCGCCTTAACCCTCCGATGATGGATGTTGTGAAGAAGGAGGTCATCAAGCTTCGGGACGCAGGTATCATATATGCTATCTCTGACAGTAAATGGGTGAGTCCTGTGCAGGTTGTTCCAAAGCGTTCTGGCATCACAGTTGTGAAGAATGATGAGAATGTGATGGTGCCACAAAGGACCCAAACCGGATGGAGAGTTTGCATTGATTATCGTAGACTAAATGCAACCACACGTAAGGATCATTTTCCTTTACCTTTTATTGATCAGATGTTGGAACGTCTTGCAGGTCATGCTTTCTATTGCTTTTTGGATGGTTATTCGGGTTATAACCAAATTGCCATCCATCGAGATGATCAAGAGAAGACTACCTTCACTTGTCCTTTTGGCACTTTTGCCTATAGACGGATGCCCTTTGGGCTATGCAATGCCCCAGCGACATTTCAGAGATGTATGATGAGCATATTTTCAGACATGGTTGAGAAGATCATTGAGGTATTTATGGATGATTTTTCTGTTTTTGGTGATTCTTTTGACATGTGTCTTCATCATTTATCTATGGTTTTGAAACGTTGTGTTGAGACTAACCTTGTTTTGAATTGGGAAAAATGTCATTTTATGGTAGAACAAGGTATAGTTTTGGGACATGTGATATCTGACAGGGGGATTGAGGTTGATAAAGCTAAGGTTGATATTGTGCGTACTTTACCTCCTCCTTCCACTGTGAAGGAGGTGAGATCTTTTCTTGGACATGCAGGATTTTATCGCAGGTTTATCAAGGACTTTTCTAAGATAGCCCGACCATTATGTGCACTGCTCCAGAAAGATGTAGCTTTCAACTTCACAGATGAGTGCTTGAAGGCATTCAACAAGCTCAAGAACCTTCTCACAACTGCACCCATCATACAGGCACCTGATTGGAACTTACCTTTTGAATTAATGTGTGATGCTTCTGATTATGCGGTTGGTGCTGTTTTAGGTCAACGTCCAGCTAAGTTGCCGCATGTCATCTATTATGCTTCCAGGACTTTAAATGATGCACAGTTAAATTACTCAACTACAGAAAAGGAACTCTTAGCTGTGGTCTTTGCTTTAGAAAAGTTTAGGTCTTACTTGTTAGGGACTAAAGTTATTGTTTACTCTGACCATGCTGCTTTGAGATACTTGATGACTAAACAGGATGCAAAACCCAGGTTGATTAGATGGATGTTGCTACTTCAGGAATTTGATATTGAGATCAATGACAAGAAAGGCACTGAGAATGTGGTGGCAGATCACCTGAGCAGGATCACGCATGGTTCTAACACAGAGGATGACTCCTTGCCTCTACGTGATAGCTTCCCGGATGAGCAACTTTTTGCTCTCAACATTTCTGAGCCTTGGTATGCAGATATAGTTAACTACCTTGTGTCAGGAAGAGTACCAAATGACTACAGTAGAGCTCAGAAGGACAAGTTGGTGAAGTCATCTAAGTATTATGTGTGGGATGAGCCTTATCTATGGAAACATTGTCCAGATTTGTTGATAAGAAGGTGCGTTCCCGAAACTGAATTTCAATCTATACTCACTTTTTGTCACTCATATGTAGAGGGAGGTCACTTTGCTGGAAAGAAGACTGCAATGAAGGTTCTTGAAAGTGGCTTCTTCTGGCCAACTTTGTTCAAAGATGCGCATGAGTTTCATAAATCATGTGTCAGATGTCAGCTCACAGGTAACTTAGGTCCTAGAGATCAGATGCCCCAGCACCCAATATTTGTTGTTGAGATTTTTGATGTGTGGGGTATTGACTTTATGGGTCCTTTTCCTAGCTCTCAGCAAAATATTTATATTCTACTTGCAGTTGATTATGTTTCAAAGTGGGTGGAGGCAGTGGCCACTCGTACTAACGATGCTGCTGTTGTTCTGAAATTTTTGAAATCACTGTTTGTTAGATTTGGCACTCCCAGGTACATCATCAGTGATGGAGGTTCTCACTTTTGTAACAAGTCTTTTACAGCTTTGCTCAGGAAATTTAATGTTCATCATAAGGTGACAACACCTTATCATCCTCAGACGAGCGGGCAGGTAGAAGTATCCAACAGGGAGATAAAACAAATTTTGGAGAAGACTGTTGGACCAACCCGGAAAGATTGGAGTCAACGCTTAGACGAGGCGTTGTGGGCATACAGGACAGCATACAAGACACCGATTGGGATGTCTCCTTATCGAATGGTCTATGGAAAAGGCTGTCATCTTCCGGTGGAGCTTGAACACAAAGCATATTGGGCTATTAAGCGGTTTAACTTTGATATTGATGATGCAGGTGTTCATAGGAAGTTACAACTGAATGAACTAGATGAGATTCGAAACAATGCCTATGAGTCCAGTCGAATCTACAAGGAGAAAACCAAGATGTTTCATGATAAGATGATTAAGAGCAAATCTTTTGTTGTTGGACAAAAAGTCTTGCTTTTCAATTCGCGTTTACGATTATTCCCAGGTAAACTTCGTTCTAGGTGGAGTGGGCCTTTTGTTATACTTAATGTGTTTGCTCATGGTGCAGTAGAGGTGAAAAATCCGAAGAATGGGAACACGTTCAAAGTGAACGGACATAGGCTCAAACCGTTTTATGAGCCTGCAGAGGTGCGAGATGTGGAAGAAGTACATTTCCGCGATCCAGTGCCGCTGGAGCAATGATGATGAATACCGTCTGGCTGACGACGTTAAACTTAGCGCTACTTGGGAGGCAACCCATGTTGATGGAGAAGCTTGGATTCCAGATTTGCATTCTTAATTTTTTTTCTCCTTTGTTAATTTTCTCCATGTTTTGTGTGTTTTGCGATGTCATATGTATTCTGCTTCATACTTGTTTGATGTATTGCATGCTTTACTTTTGTTTTACATTGAGGACAATGCAAATTTCAAGTGTGGGGTGGGTTTATATGATATCTTTAGCGTCTATGTTTAGATTTGTGATTTTTGAGTTTTAAAAAAAAACAAAACAAAAAAAAAAAACTGTTTTTAGTCTTGTTTGAGTCTTAGAGCCCTTAACTAGTCTATGATGTGCTTATATCTTCTGAAATTGTGACTAAGAGATGATTATGTGACTTGAGTTTCTTTGGTTAATTTTGATATATGATGCATATGCGAATGTGTAGTGGATATAGAAATAAGTTAACATGGTACAGATTATGAGCATGCTTGGACATTGTTGAGATTCATTTAACCTGTGAGATTTTGAGCCTTTATGTGAAATACATGCTCTCATTGTTGAGTGTCAATTGCTTGCCGCAGATTAAGTTAATGGACTCTAGATATAACTAGAACTTGCTCTTGTACTTTTCAAAGCTTTTAGTCAATACATGTTCTGATTGAGGAAGGGATAAAGGCATTTAGGATTTATCATCATTGCCATATATAACCGGTGTCCTATATTTTTGCACACAAGTTGTGCACCCATTAGTTAACCACTTTGAGCTTACATTATAGCCTTTTTGTCATCACCCGCATAACCTTAACCTTGAACCTTAGAATAGTTATATCTCTACCTTTGTTCTTGAACTTAGTAGAGCTGTACATGAGACATATATACATGAAGACCAAGGTGAAAGTGTGTGAAGGTGATACCAAGAAATAAGTGTGGGGTATCAAGCTAATGTGTTGTGATAAAAAAATAAAAATGAAACGAAAGAAAAGAAAAAAAATCAGTTCTTTGTGATGTCTAGCTTGATACCCATGATTGACTGTTGACAAAAAGAATGACGTGAAGACCCAACAAGATGAAATCTGGTCACAATGGTGACACATTTGAATTCAACGATTAGAAAGCTCCATGGTTGTAAACCTGAGAAAGTCTCTTATTTGGTGCTCTACTAGGTTCTAGAATTTGTGTTTGAATTCCATATCCTTTTTATTCTCTAAACCTATGAGCCTAGCCCCACTACAACCTATGAAGACCTTTTTGATCCTCAAGATGGCAGTCTTTGATCTGTGGAGATAAGTCACAAGAGTTGAGCATATGGTTCGGTCCATTTGGCAAGTAATTGAATTGAGTGATACCTTAAACACATTTTGAGTGAAACACTTCTGAGAGTATATCTATGTGAGGTTGAATCTTGACTTGTTCATTGCATGCTAAACTCTTTATTCACCGCGATTATGTCTGTGTCCTACATGTTACATGTGTGTCATGCATTGGAATTAACTTCCGAAACTTTGTGGAAACATATTAATCTTGGTGTTACAACTGTAGGGAGATTGCTGAGACAAAGTGTTGAGGGCATTAGAGTCTTGTTGTTGGTGTTTTGTTGAGTCTTAGTTTAGTGTTTTGCTCGAGGACTAGCAAAAGCTAAGTGTGGGGTATTTTGATAGTCGCATATTTATGCGTATTTATCGTGTTTAATTGAACTATTACACTTGGATTATTGCTATTAATTGAGTGATTTAATTAATGTTTATTGTTTTATTAGGTTTTGTGGAGAAATAAAGAAAAGAAGAAATAAAAAGGATTCCTAGTGCCATAAGGAAGGGGAGACCAAGAGGAGTATAAAAGGACTCTAGGGTTTTCTAATAAGGGGGAGTTCGACAAAAAATATAGAGGAGGCAGAAGAGTTGGCGAGAAAAAGAGAAGGAAAAGAAAAGAGCACCAGCGTGCGCCCAGACGTGCACCTCGCGCGCACCAGCGAGCACCAGCGTGCGCCCAGCGAGCACCAGCGTGCACCAGCGCGCACCCAGCTGTGCACCCAGACGTGCACCAGCGGCAGCAGGGCTGTGCACCGGTTCTTCTTCTCCTTTAATTTCATCTTCCATGTATTCTCTGATGTTCTTATTCAAGATTATGTGTAGCTAAACTCCTTAATAGTTAGGGGCTGATCAAAGCCCTAGATATGTCTTTGATTTCAAACCCCAATTGATTCATATAATTTTTAGATGAAAATTTCTTCACTGATTGCTCATTGATAATTCTGTTGCATGTTTCATTGGGTCGACACTTTGATGCATGTTTTAGGGTTTATTATTTTGAATGTGTTTATGACCGACATATCGTTGCACATTCTATGAGAAATAACATGTTCCTTGCAGGTACTTGTGTGAAGTGATTCCTTGGTAATCTAAGGCTACCGACATTGACCTTAGATTCCTTGTTGTTACTCAAACGTTCTTAGAACTTCATGATTTCAGTTATTTTGGTCTAGATACCGACATTTCATAGATCAATTAATTGAGAATATAGTTAAGTCGATAACGACATTTCACTTAACATGGCAAGTAAGAGAATGTAATACGGTTAATGACCTAACGACATTGGCTTGACTGTGAGTGCATTCATTTATAATCTTTGACATTGTTTTGGGGTGATTGAAGCATATCTAGTGGTGGAGAGAAGTTCCTAGCTATTGTTCCTCTCATATTTGCATCCATATTTATCTTCTTTAATATTCTGTTTTCAGCAGTACTTATGTTTTGTTTATTTTTGTTCACTGATCAAACCAACTCCGATTACCCTAAAAATTTGTGTGGTAGTCCGCCACTGTGTCTAGTTAGTGTGTATTTAATTTCGTAATTTTTGGTTGAGTCTAGGTTAGCTAATTAATTAGGTTTCTGCTCGTTGGTCGAGTCTGCCAGATTTATAGTTTCTGCATTTGTTTGTGTTTCTTGTGTCTTTAAGTCTTAGTTTCACCAATCCTCTGCGGGTAATGACCCCTATTTGCCATTTACTACATTGACATAATTGATTTGATAATAGGGTATCTTTGTTAGGTGCGTTTGACACCTATCAGGGCTCAGGGGAAAACATTTGAAAATAGGATGTTAGAGTGAGTGGACAAAAATAATATATCCAGGCGTGAGAAAATATCTTAATTTAACGTTCTCCCTCTTATTGTTCCGAGAAATTATTTATGCATGCCTTATTGGGAAAGATTCCCAAATCATCCTTTCGAAAAACAAATATAAAATCAGTTGCCAATTTAATTGGCTTAAAACTAAATATTAAAAATAGGGAAAGAGGTTTCACTAGGGTCAGAACCTTTAAGGCTACTAAGTAATATGACAACCCTTCATGGAGGAGAGATTCCACCATGACAATGAGTCTCTCAAGCTAGAGTCGGAACCCTCTAGGGCTACTATTGCCCCACTCCACTTCCAAAGTCAGGGGAGCCGTATGGCTCGCTAGCATTTTTATATATATATCGACCCTTCATGGTGATGAAAACAAGCAAATATGAAAAGTCATTATTATATGACTCCTCCCCCGTAAATTAAAACATGCATCTCATGCATAAGGCACGGTTCCTCGACTGTCCTCAAAACTATGGCTATAAAACAATGCATTCCAAATTTAATCAATATAACACTGATTTCAGCCGACATAACATAGGAGCTTACGGAAAGGGAGCAACCCACCTTCCTGGCCCTACCAGCACATTAAATTAATAAAAATCATGTTTAGCATAAAAAAAAACACGACATGCATTAATTCAAAACAAAAATCCACTCACAATACTTAATGTGACCTCCTCAACGCTCGTAATAGTCCTCGAGCGCTACCTCGAAAAAAAAACACATGGTCGAATCCGTCTCACGTTCAACCGTAAACTGTAAAATTAATCCAATATATCAGTCTTTAATACTGTTGACTTGTATTTTTCCTAGTTTGACTAGGAAATCTTAATTTGACCAAGAGTTGACTAACCAAATCCTTTTTAACGACTTATCAACAAATAGAACTATTTCTGATTATCGACTCGACATTTTGTTTCCGACTTCGTAACCTTAATGCTTCGATTATTTTTACTATTTCATTTGACATTGGGTATCGTATAATAATTTGTGGAATTACTATGTGGACACCCAATCCATGACTTAAATCGTTTTACTAATTGTTAGTCGATATATCGATAATGAAATTATCCAAATCATTTGCAATGATCAACTCGGTTTTGACTAAGATTCCTGAGTTGACAAGAATCTCATTTAAAGATCCAATTGGCTTATTTTTACCTATTACTAAGATTGACTTTTTACCGGTCAACTTTCCAAAAATGGAAACTTTCCTAAAAGGGAAAGTTTCGCAAAATGGGAACTTGCTATTTACGGTACGTTTTCCGTAATTACTCGATTTACGATTTAACTGAACTTTTTGACTTAAAGCTTAACGGGGGAATCAATTTCTACCTCTTCGGCTCCCTGTCTGAAATTTTTGCTTCTTCACCTGATTCTGGCAAGTTACCGGAATAATCTGTCAGACTCCGACAATCTTGCCGGAAAACGGCCATTGCTTCGCTGTAGCTTCATTTTACCAAGTTCTCGACAAACATGCAAACAAACAGACTAGAATTAGGACCTAATCATAGCATAACCACCACGCAGTAAAACACACAAATGTCTTGAACTAGTACCTCACCTTGACCCTCGAATCCGGTAGCTCACTCGCCGGATTCCTTGCCAAGCAGAGCCTCTGGCTTGGTCTGTCCGCCACCAGCATCCTCCACCACTCTCTCCAAGCTTCCAGCAGCTCCTCCAATGCTGCCCAGGCCTTGGCCACCTGCATCCGTCACCACTCCCTCCAAGCTTCCAGCAGCTCCTCCAATTCCTCCCAGGCCTTGTCCTCCTCATGTCTGGTCTCCAAATGCACTGTCATCAATGATTGGGCACGAAGAGCCCACCAGAGGTCCAAAACCTCATCGCCGGTGACTCGCCGTCAAACACAGAAAAGAGGGGAAGAGGGCATTTCCGATTAGGCTCCGATTCAAAAGAAATAAAGGCAGAGAAAGGAAGAATAAGACAAGGGAAGAAGAACCCTACCCCTTACCATCCTCGTCGCCACCTGAACTCGCCAGAAATCGGCGAACACCGAAACTCCTCAACTCGGGTGATCTCCTTCTATGTCAATTGTTTGATGAAATTTCTTTGGAGGTTTTGTTAAGGAGAGAAAGAGGGATGTTTTAGTGGTGGTGCACTGGCGTGTGGTGGGCGGACAGTGGCTCACTGGAGAAGAAGACAAGAGGTGGAGGAGAGAGACGCAGAGAAGAGAGAGAGAGAGAGTCGGGGGGGGGGGGGTCTGACCCAAGTCAACCCTCTCCCAACTATTTATAATGAAATCAATGGCCAAGATTAAAACCCTAATCGATATGACGGTCCAGATTTAAAGAAGGTAAAAAGTAAATGGTAGAATAGTAGAAATCATTTACTGAAATGGTAATTAAAAATTACCATAAACTTCAGAAATTCATAGAAAATAAACGGAAGCTCCGAAAAATATTCTGAAAATACCGGGAGACTCGAGTCGAAGCAAACTACAACATCGAGTCATTAAATTAGGAATTTGGAGAGTTTATAAAAACTCAAAAATAAACTCGAGCAATAACTTTATAATTCACCGGTCGCAGTTAAAAGCTCTCGGTAACTTGTAAACCACTGTGTAAAGGTAACTTTTAGGTACGAGGTGTTACAGTAGATATGGTGTGTCAATCACATAAGTGAGATAATTTAAGCTTTGCATGAAGGGAAATCTTCATAATATCTGATCATGCAGAGGTTAGGGTAATAACAACAAAAGTATAATATTACGAATAAATCTTACCTCACATAGTAATATATGAATAACCTTACCTCACATGGTAAGATTCCAATTTCATTTGTTCAAATCATTGATAAATACATTAACTAAAGAATAAATATATAAAGGAATAACACCTAACACATTTACCTTAGTACGCTATTCTTGAGCACCAAAATTTAAATATGATACACTTTAGCCATATATATTAATTTTATATAATTGATAGTTTCATAAATATATATATATACACACACACACACACACACACTACTAGGACAAGAACTTTAGCCGATAAAATTTATTTGTCGGCCTATTAATTAAATTCGTCGACTAAGATCTTAGCCGACGAACTTTTATCGGCTATGATGTCGTCCGGAAAGACTTGTCGGCTATGACTTTAGCTGACGAAAGGAGAAGTCGTCGTCGGCTATTCTCCCACACTTTAGCCGACGAATATTTTATCAGTTTCGTCGGCTAAAGTTTCATACTATAGCCAAAGAAATATCATTTTGTCGACTATAGTCTGAGACTTTAGCCGACGAAACATTTAAGATATTTTTCAGCTAAAATATTTAATAAAAATTAAAAAAATATAACTTTAGCCGTCAAATTATAGCGAAATTGATCGGCTAAATACTACTATAGCTGAGAAAACTTGCCATAATTCGTCAGCTAAACCGTAAAAAAAATTAAAAAAATACTATAGCTGACGAGTTATGGCAAGTTTCATCGGTTATATATAAGTCCAGTCTAGTAAAAAAATCCTGAAATTTCTAAATTACCATTCCAAGCAACCTGTAAAATACACCAAAACAATTTTATATAATCAACAACAACAAAAATGGTGATTACAAGTTTTTCATTAAAAATTTATAAATTATTCATAAATACATAAAACTATATAATCATTTAACTATACAAAATCTATATCGTCTAAATCTATATCCGCGTCTAGGGGCTACTGCGGAGGAGGTTACTGCTGCTAAAGAGGTTGTGGTGGTTGAAGTAGCGGTATAGGCATAGGCATGGGTGGATCCAGAAGTCCCTGAAGCTGGGCATCTAAAATCACCTGTAAGTACTAGAACATATGTTGTTGTTGGGCCTGCTGGGAGGCATATACCGCGACATTATACTCCTATAAGGCAGTCGTATAAACTGTCTGGGTGGCAATTTGGGTGGTAATCTGGGCGAGATGAGCGGCATCCTAAGCGGCTTGCTCTTCCCATAGTCTCCGAACTTCCGACTCTAGCTGAGTCATCCAACTGCTAGTCGAGGCTGCCTTTCTTTGAAATCTTGAAGTGGTCTTCAAGACCCCCTAGCCCTTCTTTCCTAGTCCCCGGCAGTAGAAGTTGTTTCCTCACGGTGGGAAGGTTGTGCCCATGATCTTCCCCCAACCCTTGGATCCGAAGTGTCGATCTTGGACATGGCTTCAGACATCGATCTTTTCCTCGTGCGTGTCAGACCACGTCTCCCTCACTATAGCAGTCATCACTCCGTCACTAGCCTGCCTCACTTTTGCCTAATTTGATATGAAAAAAATAATTAATTCACATTTGTAACACCCCGTCCCAAGAATTTACCCTTTTACCTGGATTGGGCGAATTACGGAGGGTCGTAACCACGCTATTAGTTTTCCTGAATTAATATTCGAGTATAATATCGAGGCATTTTCAGTTTTAAGAAAATAGATTATAAGTCCTGAGGGTCAAGAATATTTTTAATGTGAGGCCTCTGGTATGTCTGAAATATTTTACAGAGCTATGGGCTGATTAATATGGATTTATTCAGCTTACAGGAATAATAAATATAATTTATTTTACCGTAAAAAAGTGACTTTGTGATAAGTCGAGAATTTGGAGAAACTTCCTTCGAGAAAGTTGTAGGGGACGTAAATACGAACTCGTGGGTATGTCCTATGATATAATTGGAGTTCGTATGCGGAAGTTATTAAGGATAATGTGGTATTACTGTGCGTTAAATAGGAAATAGCAAAATATCTATTTACTGTTCACTGTAACTTTCTATAATTCAATCTAAATATATATATGGGGTCGATGCTGTTTGGTGAAGGTGTACTTTTTCGATTCGGGAAGTTTCTCTCTCCCTCTTTCTTTCTCTCTCTCTCTCTCTCTCTCTCTCTCTCCCGATCCCTCTCCCTCATTCTGCCATCAAACCGAATCGGCCATAACTACCGTCGAACACGGTCGACCAGATAGTGATGTCGCCACTGTCCGAGCTGCTTAGCTCCTCGCCATCGAACGCAACTAGTAGATCGACTTCGTTCGGCTGGAACACAGAGAGGCAGGGATGACTCAGGGACCTCGACGAGTTCCGGGCATCCTCGAGTCACTCTAGCATGGCTAGTCGACGTCTAGGAAGTGGCAGAAGGTCTCAGGAGGTCGAGGAAGAACGGCTACAGCGGTTGTCACCGTAGTCGGAGGGCTCCGCCACAGAACCTTACGGGGTAAGTATCCCGATCTCTTTTTCACTGTGTTTTATGTGTTTTAGGATTGTTGAGTTGTGCTAGAAGCTAGGTTTGCAGGTGAGGGGCAAAATCCGGCCATGTAGGAAGAGATTTTGGTCGGAGAATTGATCGGAAGGAGAAGGGTAAAAACCCTAGGTTTTATCACGGTTTACTATGGCATTTACTATGTCCTATTATTCACCATTTTGCCGCTGATGCCAAAATAACAATACTGCCTCCGGTAGTTTAGGATATTTACAAGGGTGCCCTTATAGTTAATATTATCCTTATGCTCTTGGCAGATTTACATAATTACGTGACTGCCACTATGATTTAATTATGCGATTAATATTTATCGGTATGGAAATATGTTCGGGATAATCTGGATAAATTGTTAATTTAATGTTACCTCAGTGGAGGAGTTATACTTTGGAATTGGTATAGGTATATTTTATACCGAGATTAATTAAATGTCCGCTAAATAGAAAAGTGAGGCTTTTCTAAGAGTTATATTAAATTAAGTAAGAGCTACGTGTGGCTTGATCCCTCTTCAAATGGGTGCGTAGGCAGCCTGACCAGGATTCAGGTGCAGTCACAAATAACATCTAGACCCTAGGTCCTCTAAAATAGTTCGTATTGAAATCCAACTTGGTCATCGGGATAACCTCAGGTATAGTGAGGTTTATTTTAGTGACGTTTGGATTGGATGAAAATGGTTTGGATAAAGGGTTATTCATTCTCAAAGGGGATTATGAGAAAATCTCTCTTGAGATAGGTCTAACACGTTCTACCTCGAGTTTAGGGAGGCAAACTCGGGTTGGGGCGTGACAACATTTTTACATATATATAAGTATAAAAATTTGAAAACGTAAGATGACTTATAATATCCTCCTAGGTGTCATGATATGTCTTCTTGTACGTATAGACATACCGATTGACTTCTAGATATTCCCTAGCCGCCTCTTCCATGAATATAGTGAACGGTCTAGAATCGGTATGATGCTTCCTTGTGTTGCGTTGCTGGTTCTAAGAGTTCACCCGAGAAATGACTTTCAAAGACAAAAAACAAAATATTAGTACACCACAAATTCTAGCTTTATTCAGTCTCACCAGAAACAGATTCAAAAATGAGGAAAAACCATCCACAAATTTGAATGCAGCATCAAACCATCCACAAATTCGAATGCAACATTTACACTCACCAGAAACAAATTGAAAAATTCCATATCAATATCTCAACTCATAATTTCTCCAAACCCTATATCAAATCATATCAATTTCTCCAAACCCCAAAACAAATCATAATTTCTCCAAACCCTAAATCAAATCATATCAATTTCTCCAAACCCCAAATCAAATCATAATTGGAGCAAATCACCTCTTACCTTCGAATTAGAGGCTGTCGAGGAGGGCAGGTTGTGGAAGGGCTGGGTTGTGGAGGCGAGCGGCGGAAGGGTTGTGTTGTGGAGGCGAGCGACTTTTCTGGCTATGAGGTGGTGGAGAGTAGAAAGTGGAGGCGAGGAGGCTGAGGCGAGGATGTGGAGGCGGAGGTAGAGGCGGAGGGCTCGAAGAGATTGAGGTAGTTTTAGGGAGAAGAGGAGCGGTGGATGCAAAAGGGAGAAGAGGAGCGGAGGAGGCGAAAGTGATTTTTTTATATAGGGTTTTTGTTTTGGGGCGAGCCTAGGTTTTATTTATATAGCCTGAAGAATAGCGGACAACATAAAAAACTCGTCGGCTATAATAATGATTTTCGTCGGCTATAATAATGAAACTCGTCAGTTATATTTTATTTTTTATTTATTACACTATAGCCGTCGAATATTCCATAATATCATCGGCTAAAGTTGTTTTTATTTACATTTATTTATTTTATTTCAATTTATTTGTTTTATTATCATTTTATTTATTTTATTAATAGTCATTTTTATTTTATTTATTTTATTTGAAAATTATTTATTTATTAAATTTATTTATTTAACCATAGCCGATGAATTTTAAATAATATCGTCGGCCATAGTCTTTTTTATTTTATTTGCACTTCATTTATTTATTTATAAAATTTATTTATTTAACCATAGCCGAAGAATTTTAAATAATATCATCAGCTAAGTCTTTTTTATTTTCATTTTATTAATTTTATTTGCATTTATTTCTTTAATATATTTATTTAACCAAAGCCGACGAATTTTAAATAATATCGTCGGCTATGGATTTTTATACAATACAAACTTGTGGTTCTGATGATCAAACTTAAGAAACAAAATCCGACCTTCAGATCTGACCACCATGATAAAATACATGTATGAGAAAAAATTCAACTTGATCTGACAAGGTTAAAGACTCGATCCGAACGGTCAAACCCGTAAGTCAAACCCCTAAACGCACGGAAACAGTTTTTGGACCGTTTAAATTACGTATTTTGGCCAGTCAATGAGACGTAAAAATTCTTATAAAAATTTTACGGAAAATAACCACAAAAGATAGGGCTACCTATTGAGAGAAAAAATGAAAATTTGCATTGACCGCAACTATCGGCACCGAGACTTTACCAGAATACCGTGATTTTTCAACCATGGACGTATTTCATCATTACGATTATATCTTATTTTACGGGTTTTTTTGCGTTTGAAGGTTCTAAGGATAATTTGTTTTTTAAAACGGAACATTTATTTAGCACTTAGTAAACAAGTTATACAACATTAGTAGGCATGTTGTGATTCCGATGATCGAAAATCATAAACAAATATCTGACTGTGAGATATGATCATTGGCTTGAAATATGTCTATGAGAAAAAATTGATATATAGATCCGACAAAGTTAAGGACTCGATTTGGATGGTCAATCCTGTAAGTCAAACTCCTAAACACACGGAAACAGTCATTGAACCATCTAAATTATGTATTTTGGCCGGACCATCAACTGAAAATAGTTTCAAATCGATGAGACGCAACTAGTGGTATAAAATTATTATTTTATTTATTATCACATAGCTCACGAAACATTAGGGTATTCGTCGGCTAAGGTTTAAAGTTTATGGTTTTCATATATCCATTTTTTAGATCAATGTGTGTCTTATGACCGTTTTTCGTCTTCCCCTCCACACTGTCACACACATTCTTTTCTATGTGCATTACATCTAGGTAGTGCCTAATCAACTACTTACTCCAGTATGAGAGTTCTCAGAATATACTCTTATGTGTCCAGAAGTTGTACATGTCGGGTCTTTCAGGTATAGTTGTCACAATATTGGGATGATTGCTGAGCTGTCCAAAATCGTACTCATTAAGCATTGCTAAAATTTCTTTCCCTGTCCATCTTCTGGGAGGCACATCATTTTCTACAGTCCCATCAAACCGTCATTCGTGATCATATAGAAGGAGAATACGATGACGCAATTTGCATATCTTGTTGCAATGACTGTTGCTCTCTCATCGCTAAAGCACTCTGGACAAGCCTAGTATCCCCTGACAACGTTGCCCGACAACATCTCAAGGGCAGAAAAATCACTGATGGTACCAACAATTATGACATGCATCTGGAACATCTCGTGCATGTATATGTCATAAGTGAGATGATCAACGTCCCAAAAAAACTTAAGCTCTACAATCAAGGGTCTCAAATACATATCGAGACACTTTCCTGGATAACCGGGCTTCGGAATCAACAAACTCAATATATTGTATTCATTTTTCATGCACATCTATAGAGGATGGTTGTACGGTACCAAAATCACCGGTCATACACTGTATTGAAGACTCATCTTGCCAAAAGGGTTGAACCCGTCGGATGACAGCCCGAGCCTCACATTTCAGACTTCTGACGTAAAATGAGGAAAATCTTTGTCTATATGCTTCCAAGCCTCCCTGTCAGCAAGGTGTATAAGGGTATCTTCGTCATGCAATTCCCTATTAGTGTGTCATCTCATAGCTTTGGCCGTGTGGATGACATGTACAATTGCTCATACTTATCCCTCAATGAGAAATACCGAAGTACCTTCACAGCTTTCCTATTGCCAGCAGAAGTCAGCTTATACCTGTCAGTGTGACGTACCGGACATTCGTCAAGGCAACCAAGGTCATTCCCTTCTAGATCTTTACCCTAGAAGTGAACGCAGTTATATCTGCATGCATGGATCTTGATGTTGGAAATTCCAAAATCTTTTAGGAAACATCAGACCTTATGATGAGTGATAGGAAGACCGTGAGGCAGCATCGAAGTAGTGTACTGTAGATAATCATCAACAGCCTTCACGGTTGATTTTGTCTCAACTTTAATCTTCATTACGTCCATCACACTTTCAAGAACAGTCTTCTGACAACCAGGGTACACAGGGGTCTGTTGGAAAGCAAGAAGTTTGTTATACTTGTCAATACCAGCAGTGTTGACAACTCTAGGGAAGGGCTGCACCGGCTGAGACATATACTTATCAATATCGTTGATGAAGGTCGTTGTAGAATCGTTGGCTGTATTGCCCGTCTCTGAAAATTGTCAATTATCATGCGGACCCATGATGATGTTTCACCATTATATATCCAACATGTGTACTTCTCCCAAAACCCGCTACTCTTCAGGTACTGTCATACTGTGTCAATCCCAAATTGATGCATATCGCTACGACACTAACATTTCCTGCACGGGTAATAGAATATTATATTCTCGTTAGCATTAGCCAGCACATATTCAAGAAAACTAATAACTACTTTACCATATTTTTTGTCTCATTTTGGAAACGAAATCTAACTCTTATCCATATCTTGAAAATATAACAAAATATATATGTATAATTCTAATTAATTAAATTTCATATATAAAATCTCAAATTATGTAGTATTCTTCTATAACTATTAATAACAAATTAATACTTAACACACACACACATATATATATATATATATACTTAATAATTACATAACAATATTTTATATCAACATCATCACAAAATCATAATCAACTCATTTCATCAACAACTTCACTTCATATCATCAGCACAATATTATAATTAAATTAATTTATATACATATATACCCGATCTGAAGAGGACGTCCGCAAAAACGTAATATTGTGGATGTACACGTGCCTACTCGAGAGATTAATTGCATCTCTATGTGGGTCCCATACATTTTTCTTCTCTTTCCTCCTTCTGTTCTGACTAGTTCTCTTCCTCTATCTGATATCTCTAAATGCAGAAAACATGAACCAAGTATCTCAAACTCTTCTAGTGTGGTTTCATTTTTATCGATGGAATGGACGCCCAAGAATATCAAACAATTCTGGCTCGTATATCCCATCCGGTGTGACCAAAATGTCATAGCTTGTCTGAGTCAATTGTCCTAAATCTACTTATTGGCGACAACTTAAGACTCATGCTCTTCTCCATGATGTTTTCCATCGACACTCATGAGAAGTATACACAAAAGTCTCTACCATTCTCATCATGATAATCGTTGGTGTGAATATTCATAACCAGGACCGGCCCGAACATAATGCGGGTCGTGTGACCACACTAGGCCCACACCGGAAGAGGGCCCATTAACTAGTAGTTTGATGCACTCTAACACAAAACTTGTGAGCATCACTATCTAAAATTGATTTAAATCGGGAAAATGAGAACTTTGTGATTTGAACGGTGGTTGTCCAAATACAAGATAAACAACCTAACCATCTATACTAGAAGGAACATTGTTGACCATCTACATATTTTTATATTTATTATATAAATCTCATCATTTTTCCTTAATGGTATTTATTTTTACATAGTTAACCAGATTAAATGTTTGTACTCTTATTATCTTAAATAACTTTGTATCTGAATAAACCAACTAAAGTTATATATATATATATATATATATAGTCTCCTTTTCTTTCTTCACCCCCAAAACCTCATGCATCGGTTTTGAATTAGTAAGTTTATTTGTAATTTGATTTTAAGTTCTGAATGTATTAAACTCAGTTGTACTATGTTTTAAATTCAATTAGGTTTTAAATTTATGATTTGCTTCCGTGTTCTCTGGTATCAGAGCCGTAAGGGTTATGATCATGTTATTATCATCAGTTAATTAAATGTTCTCAAACCCCAGGTGGCGGACTACCGCCTAGGTGTGGTCTTTGAGTTCATATGCTTTTCATTCAATTATATTTGGATCCTCAAACCCCAGGTGGCGGACTACCGCCTAGGTGTGGTTTCTGAGTTTGTTCTTTGAAATCTATTTATTTTTGTGAAGTGATTGTTTCTCTGCCCTTTTACTTTATTTTATTCTGGTTCTTCCTTTCTGTTCTTCCTGTCTTTAGCCTTAGTTTTCTCCACCCAAACAGTAAGTTTCCAGGACCAAACAGTAAGACCCAAGTGCGGCCTGAGCGGTTGCGGCGTGAGCGGAGAAGAGAAAACCTAGTCCTTTAGACACTTAGTCCTTTCAGGAAAACCTCTTTACCTTAAAGTTTCAGGTCAGCTTTTCGATCCCTTCTAATTATGAGTAGACTGTTTAGATCATCCTCAGTTACCTCCAGTTCCAGTAGATCCTCCTCCCTTAATAGGATTCCTACCATAGTTAATGAAGAACAATTAGAATATCAATCAAATGACAATATAGATATAAACGATTGGAACATTCCAAAAGTTCCCAGTAAAGAAATTTACAAGAAAAAATGGTCTTTGACCGCCTTTAATAATGAACATCATATTAAAACAGTTGAACAAGTTTATGCTTTAAGTAAAGAACATGAAACATGTCAATTATTCAGCCCAGAATCAATTAAAAAACACAAAAAAGATGGTCACAATTTCCTACATATAGGATTAGTACAAGTTGGTATTAAACCTTTAACCAGAAAAGGTCTTAATGCCTCAGTTCTCTTATGTTTAAGAGATGCAAGGTTTACTGACTTTACTGACAGTACCCTTGGAGTTATTGAATCAAGCCTTTTTAATGGCCCAATTCATTTTGATTGCTATCCTGATTTCACAATCAGCCTTAGTGATCCTCACATATTAAAAGCTTTAACGTTAAACATTAAAACATCAGGATATAATGTACTTGAAGGAACTCAACCCTTAGCCTTAGTTTACAGAATCCATTACAAAGTCACAGGTACCAATATAAATTTTCAAGCTATTATTAAAAGTCCTAAAAATCAAACATTATTAATTCAAAGCAGTCATAAAAATGCTAACATCCAAATTCCACAAACAATTAAATGGTCAGAAATCCATCTTCCTACAGAATGGTCTCTCACTTGTGAAAACCGTCCTGTTCAGATACAACGCAATATTTCTGATTTAAACTTCATCCAACAAAATAATGATGGAACAGTAAAAATCAATTTTCTAAATTCCAGACCTAGCCAACAAACTAGAATCCAGGAATTAGGCCAATCTTCTAGACAGTTAGGACAGTCATCTCGAAACTCCTTCGTTTCAGCCAGACATCCTTTTGCTGGGTCTACTTTGGCGGATTCCTCTATTTCTCGAAGAGATGCCGATCTAGATCGGGAAATTAAAACTCTCAGAATCCAAGAATTAGAAGAAGAAATAAAAAATTTAAAAATTAAAAATATTAAAACTACTTCTCAAGTCAGTTATCCTCAATATGAGATTCCAAATCAAGCAGAAGAAGACGAAGACACTTCCCCTGCTCCTACAGCCGGTGATTTCGAAGTCATTCCTCCTATTAACCCTCAACTAAATACCCTTAATCAATCATTTACCATCAATTACTCCAGATTAGATCAAAACTTGGAATTAACAGAAAACATTCCTCGCCGCAATCTTTATCGACGACAGTTCCCTTTAATTGAACAGAGAAAACAATTATTCCAAGATTGGAAAAATCACATGTTGCAAACTAAAACTGAAATATTCTTTCTTGACTTTATTGATCTAATAAACCATAATAAAATCCAGACTTTAACTAAATCTAAATGGAAAACTACTTCTTCCGTAGTCACCTCTTCTCACCCTCCTGTTGAAACTGTAGTAATTGATCATTTAAACCAACATATTATGGCCTCGCCTTATAAAATCCCTGATGAACAACCAGATCCAGATCATAAGAAAATAATTGAACAAAACAATTACTCAAACCAAAGTCTAGTCACCATAGGAAGTCAATTAGATAAAATCGAAACAAAAATTGACTCAATATGTTCTAAAGTTAGCATACTTCCCCAATCTCAACCTGAACCACCATTAATACATTTCAGTAATCTCAATAAACCCACACTCAAACCAACCTCTACTGTTCAAAAAATTGAAAAAATGCTAAACAAATTAAAACCAGAACCTAGTAACAGTATCTCAGTCATCCATGCTACTGAAAACACATCTAATTCATCTGATAGTGATTCCAGTACAATTTCTAAAATAAACCAAACATTCCAAAACCTTCAAATATCTAGACTTAATTATCCCCGAAAATCAAGATTCAGAAATAGTATTGAACGACCTTTACCTATTGATATTCAACCTACTAATTTCTCTAATAATCAATTCTCAGTTTCTTCTGACAAAACTTATGAGTGGAACATAGATAACTTATCTGAACAAGAAATTTTAAATAAACTCCATCATATGTCAATGACCGCCAATAGTTATATCACCAATCACAATTTTACCCAACCTGAAATTATTGAAATACTTTCAACTGGTTTCACCGGAATGCTCCATTCCTGGTGGGATAAACATCTAACGGCTGAGGCACGTTTAGAAATCAAACATGCAATCAGACGAGATGACAATGGAAATGCCATTTTTGATGAAAGCACTGGTATGGGAATATCAGATGCAGTTAACACTTTATTTTTCACCATTATTCAACATTTTATTGGTACACCTAGTCATATTACTTCTAGAATTCATGATCAACTTAGTAATTTAAAATGTCCAACCTTAAGTGATTTCAAATGGTATAAAGATGTTTTTATCTCTAGAGTTATGCTCAGAGATGACAGTAATCAACCTTTCTGGAAAGAAAAATTTATTAATGGTTTACCCAAATTATTTGCACATAAAATCAGGCAAGTTTTAAGTACTGACACAGGTCATATTGATTATGATGCTCTCACATATGGAAACATTATTACTACAATACAAAAAGAAGGATTAAAAATGTGTATCGATATGAAGTTAAATGCCCAACTTAAATCTGATAAGAAAACAGCCAAATACGAATTAGGCAATTTTTGTGAACAATATGACTTGCCTTCTCTTCCTCCTTCGAGAAGAAGAAAACAACATTACACCCCTAATCATTTTCATAAAAGAAAACATAAACACAATAGATATGCTCAAAATATTTTTGAGCCAAATACATTTTATTCTAAAAATAAATTCCAAAAACATCGTTCAAAGCCAAATAACCAATTCCGAAAAAACAAAAATTTTGATAAAAGCAACACCAAATGTTACAAATGTAACAAACCCGGACACTTTGCCAATAAATGCCCAGTCAAAAATACCATCAAACAAATAATTACTAGTAAAGAAGATCAAGATAAACTTATTCAAATCTTAGAATTAAAAGACACAGATTCTGAAATTGACCAAAGTAAAGATGAATCTCTACAACTAAATTCATCTTCTTCTTCAGATGATTCTGCTAGTTATTCCTCACCTGATATTGCTTTAGGTTGTGGAGATACTTGTTGTAAGTCAAAAACAATTAATGTTCTTTCAAAACAGGAAGAACAAGAAGAACTATTAATTGACTTAATAAGAAAAATTGATAATCCAGACATAAAAGCAGAATACCTTAAAAAATTAAAAAATTTACTCACTCAAGAAAATACAACCAAAACTCCCCAAGAGAAAATATCCCTTACTACAACTTTTGATAAATTTAAAAATAAAAGAAAAGAAATCACACTCCAAGATCTCCAACATGAAATCAAAACAATTAAAACACAAATACAAACTTTACAAAATCAACATTTAAATCTTATTTGTGAAAATAAAGACATCAAAGACAATTTAAACATATTAAAAATTGATACCCAATTTCTTAAGTTACAACAGTTCCCAAATGAAGATATTCCAGAACCATCCACATTACATGAAGAAGAAATCTCTGAAAACAATACTATCAATATTATTCAAAAGATTAATTTAAAAAAATGGTATGTCACTATTCAATTACAAATAAAAGACTTTCAATTAATTACCACTGCACTCATTGACTCTGGTGCAGACCTTAACTGTATTCAAGAAGGGCTAATTCCCTCTAAATATTTTGAAAAAACAAAAGAGTCCCTTGGATCTGCTAACGGCTCAAAAATGAATATTAGATATGAAATCTCTAAAGCCCATGTTTGTCAAAACAATGTTTGTTTTAAAACATCTTTTGTTCTAGTCCAAAACTTAACTGACAAAGTAATTCTAGGTCTTCCTTTTATTACTTTACTTTACCCATATACAACTGAATACAATGGTATTATCACCTACCCATTTGGTGAACCAGTTAAATTTACTTTTCTTTCAAATCCTGAAATACATACATTAAAAGCATTTCAAGAAAATTCAATCTCAAAAACAATTAATTTGATCCAATCAAAACAAAAACAAATAGTTTTTCTTAAAGAAGAAATTAATTTTAAGAGAATTGATGACCAGTTACATAATCCATCACTCCAACAACAAATTAAGAATTTTGAAGAGAAAATTATTAAAGAATTATGCTCCGATATCCCTACTGCCTTTTGGCATAGGAGAAAACATATTGTTACCCTTCCATATATAAAGGATTTCAATGAAAAGAATATTCCAACGAAAGCACGACCAATACAAATGAATCACGAAGTAATGGAATTCTGTAAAAAGGAAATCCAAGACCTACTCCACAAAGGAATTATTAGACATAGTAAATCTCCATGGTCGTGTGCTGCCTTTTACGTTCAGAAAAATGCTGAACTTGAAAGAGGTACCCCAAGGTTAGTAATCAATTATAAACCACTTAATACTGTTTTAGAATGGATTAGATACCCTATTCCTAATAAACGAGATCTCATTAACAGATTAAATAAATCAGTCATATTTTCCAAATTCGATTTGAAATCTGGTTTTTGGCAAATCCAGATACATAAAGATGACAAATACAAAACTGCTTTTGTCACCCCTTTTGGTCATTACGAATGGAATGTAATGCCCTTTGGGCTCAAAAATGCCCCAAGTGAATTCCAAAACATCATGAACGATATACTCAATCCTTATAGTCATTTTTTAATCGTATACATTGATGATGTTCTAATATTTTCACAATCCATTGAACAACATTGGAAACATTTACACCAATTCTTTCAGATCATCAAAACCAACGGACTCGTAATTTCGGCTTCAAAAATTCAATTATTCCAAACAAAGATACGATTTCTAGGATTTAGTATTCACCAACTCCAAATCACTCCAATCAACAGAGTTATTCAATTTGCTGATAAATTCCCAGATATTATCTTAGATAAAAACCAACTTCAAAGGTTTTTAGGTTCCCTAAATTATGTTGCTGAATTCTATCAAAATCTCAGACAAAAATGCTATATATATATATGAGAATTAGTGAAACATTAACATTAAGATTCATCTTGTTAAAAAATATAAATATTCATCAATTTAAATTTCAAGTACATAGTTGGTATAATAGACACTTCTCAAAGATAAAATACTTAAAGTTATTCTACAAGTTTATATAGTTTTTGTTGAAGTTATATCGATCTTGATATTTTCTTGAATTTTTTTTCCTAAATTAAATTTTTTGATCACAATATGCATGAACTATATTATTTCCCCCTATCTTCGTTTTTCAGTAATCGGCATGAACAATATTATTTATTAGATGCTGTTACAGAGAAAATGAATTTTTCCAAATAAAATAAAAATGAAATAAATTATTATACTTTGACATAAAGGGCCTAATTTTTCTTTTCGCACTGGGCCTTCAATTCTTCAGGACTAGCCCTATTCATAACATACTTCAATGTTCGATTGCCTCTCTCAACATAATAAGGAGGGCATTTGTGAATTGGATCATAGAGCAAAAAGCATCAAGATTTGATTCAACCATGTCATAAATGATGGTAAAGATCCGATCAACTTTGTCACAAAATAATTCATAATCTACGAAGAGTATGCAGTTTTCGTCTAGCACGACCTATACTCAATAAAACTAAAATAACTCTCTCGTCTTGATGGATATGAACGAACCGCTTGAACCACTGGAAACTAGATTCACATAGTTTTCTAATGATATAAAGTAGGCGTATAGACTGCATTTATATAAGCTGCTCTATGTTTTCATGCTCAAATACATGCACGTTCGGTGATCGTTCGCGTAATTCTATTATGAATTGTCGTGCAGGAAGACCATGAGACACATAAGAATCATATGGTTAGTTAAACTTGCCACATTGAAAACATTAATCATATGAAGGATTCAAAGAAAAACCATGCATACAACCCGTTTTTCTCAAGAAAAAGTGATTTCTATGCGCGTTTCAGTGATTGTGAGGGCCGGTTCACTAACATTTACCCCGGTTCTGGAGGTGCCTTTAGACTGAACAATCTTGACATCCCTGCGCATGTACTCTCCAAACTTCACTGAAATCGGACATCAGGAAGTGCCTGAACTGGTTGCCTAAACAGTTCGGTCGGTCAGGGTTCCGACGGCCGGTTCGGTGTCTTCTAGACCGGTTCTTGGAGTGAAGCCGACGACGTTCAAATATTGAGAACAAAATCTTCAAATTTTCTGTTGGTGACGAAAACCATTTCGGAATTTATTTTGTCGATATTGGCTTGTGAAACCTGCGGCAGGTTTTAGGGTTTCTTGGGTGCGTAGGTGCACAACATATGGACAGCAGAGGGTGCGCGGTAGTGCACTGGGATGCGCAGCGATGCACAGGAGGTGTGCAGCAATGGTGCCTGCAGTGCACAGTGGTGCGCGCGGCAAGAAATTTTTTTGTTTGGGTGTCGACCTACTTGCTCTCTATGGTTAGAGCTAAGTGGTGATAACGTGTTGTAGAATAATATTGAGAAAATAAATTTTGCTCATCTTATTGATAGAATGATGCCCTTTATATAGAGGAATACATGAGTCTCTTGCTATTACATGGGCCAATGAGTGTATTATATGAATTATATATATATATATATATATATATATATATATATATAACCCTATTATAATATGGATTACTACATAAAGCCCGTACATAAGACATAGACCAAAACATATATATCAAATATGGTAGACATATGCTAGAACATTTATTGAATTATCAATGAACTAACTAGTTTTTTTTGTTCCTCAAAACAAAAAGAAAAAACCACATGCTAAAAGCGATAATAATAATATTATTATTATTATTTAAAAAAAATAAGTCCAGTTCCTATAATTCTCAACGACATTCACAGTGTCAAGCTAACGGCCATATTGTAACTCAAAATTAATGTAGGAAATGAAGTGATCGTACTGCTGGTCTTACCAAATAAGCAGCTATAGACGTTGTTAATTTTTTCGATAAGAAGGTAAAGACAAAACAATTCCCATGTACAACACTAAAAAAACTAGGGAGAACAATATTGTTCTGCATTTTGTTACCATTGAACTAGAATTGGAGTTTACAAATTAAGATCCAAACGTCAAGTCAAGGATCGGCCGTTCTCAATATGAAGTTTCTCCTTTCCATTCTCCAAAATGGAGATGGAGAAGAAGGCGAAACACTCGTTCTTTAAATTTGCAACACAACATTCTTTCTTAAAAATTAAAATTTTCACGTGTTCAAACAAAAAGTCATCAAATATATAATATTTTATTAAGTTTGTTATTGTTAATATAAAATATATATAATTTTTTGATATAATTAATAATGATGTAACTCATTTTATTTTTGTAATAATTGTTAAAATCTAAAATAGGAAAGCTATTGGAGTTAAAACAAAATTTTTTTTAGATATTATGATTTTTGGTTTTCTATTTGACAAATTTTGAAAAAACTGTCTTCTTAGAATGTCATATGATATATAGGATATCTTCTATTAATTAGTTTTTTTTCTTTCATCTGACGCTTTCAATGGTCTCGATTTATGAACGGAATTGAAAATCGAACGGTCTCTCGTAATTATGGCAAATGGAGTGTCATTATTTCTTCTTGAAGGAAGCCAGGAAGCCACTTTATATCTTAGATCCTTTCGCTGTTTGGTCTTTGGAAAAGTTACTTTGTACGTAGCCAATAGCAAAAGAAGCTCTTCAACTAAGTAAAATTTTAGTGGGGAACTGGGAAGGTCGCCGTCTGTGATTAATCTTTTGCTCTTTATCTTTCACTCTTTTTCTCCTTCACTGTTAGCAAAAGGATCCTATCCTTCAACTCTTCAAGGCTAAGTATTGATCAAAATGAGCTGCATGGTTAGATGAAGCTGATCAAACTAGTCAGTACAAGTTAGAAGCACGCAGAACGCTAGAAGCAAGAAAGAGTAGAACGCACGAAATAATGGATACGAAGAGTAGCAAGGCCAAAAGAGAAGTTGCAGGCAGGAGTTTAATTGATTCGGTCTTCTCTTGGTCTATTAGAGATGTTCTCAATAAAGATCATTACAAAGACAAGGTATGCCTCTTCTGCCAGTTGTACAGATAGCCTCAATATTTTCAATCTTCATTTCGTTTCGTTTCGTTCTATTGGATTTCCTTCATTGTTTTTGGTAAATTATCGAAATGTATGCTTGTGGGATACAATTAACTTTCTTGCTTGAACATATGCTTTCAGTTTACTCCAAGTATATTTTTGATGTGTTGTGATTTGATCTTGATATACTCAGTCACCCAGTATCCTGGACTTCGGTAGCAGGGTAATCCTAATGTTGCCTACATCCTTCTATGATGATCACTGATAACTTGTACCTTTGTAACAGTTTCTACACATTAAGCTATTGTTATTTCCACTATTGAAAGAAAATGTGTCAGCAACGACTGTGTATCTGGATTTGACATTTGCGTTTTTTGAGTGACTTGCAGGTAACTAGGGTTCCTGACACTTTCCCAACCGTTGCAAGTTACATGAAAGCATTTCTTCCTTCACTTCTTGAAGAAACGCATGAAGATTTACTCTCAAGCATGATGTCCTTGTCTCGAGCACCTTCTTGTGAAATTCTAAAACTTGAACCTTCCAAGGATCATAATCCTCCCAAAGACTTGTTTTACGAAATTACATTTCAGGAGAGAAAAGGAGAAAATTATATAGAAGCATATCAGCCAAATGGAGGTGATATCATTGCCATATCTAATGTGAGACCAAAATGCATTGATGATTTGAACAGATCACGACATTCCTATCTTATCGCTTATGTTATCGGATCAAAACACGGAAATTCTGATACCGTTAAAATACTCGCATCAAAGTCTATCAACGGAGGGGAGTCAGGAATCAAACAGAATCACAGTGGTAGACTAGTTGCAGTTTACCTCATGAACATGACAACAAACATACGCGTATGGAGTGCTCTGACCTCAGAATTTGGTGCATATACAAATCTGCTTAAGAATGTTCTGCAAGTGCAATCAGAAAATTCATCACATGTACATATTCTTCTGAACTTTTATCTTTACATTGACATCACTACCTAACTTTTACGTTTAAGATCACTGCATGCATGTTTTACTCTCATTGTTAATACTGCTTGAGAAAATTGGAAATATTATTACAACGACTTTCACTGATGTCTATTTTATGGTTGTATCTCAGGGTCAGAATTCTTGCACAATTTGCTTTTCTCAAGAAAGCGGCTGCCCTGCGCTTTCTACTAGATGGCCTACAATCTGTTCTGAATTAAATGATTCCCAACAGGCTGCAGTTTTGAACTGTATCAGTTTGAGTAAGTGCCATCACAATAATACAGTCGAGCTAATATGGGGTCCTCCAGGGACTGGAAAAACAAAGACAGTCGGTCTGTCACTCTTTGCTCTTCTCCAGTTAAAGTGCCGAACTCTAACATGCGCTCCCACCAATATTGCTGTTTTAGAAGTGACATCACGGCTGCTGAGATTGGTTAAACAGTCCTCAAATTATGGCAAGTATGGACTTGGAGATATCATTCTATTTGGGAGTATGGGGAGATTGAAGATTGATAGTCATGATGACCTTCTAGAGGTATTCCTTGATCATCGTGAGAATATCCTGTCCAAATGTTTTGCTCCCTTGTCAGGTTGGAAACATTGGCTAGAGTCTATGATAGATTTGCTTGAGGATCCAAATAAACAATACACATTGTATTTGGAATCAATAAGGAGAAGATACTGTTATATAAGTAATTCTGGTGATGACAATAATATTTTGACGTTTGAGCAGATTGTGAAGGAGATACAGTACTCGCTGTATTTAGAAAAGAGGAGGCAAAAATTCAATGGTGATAGTAGGAACTCAATGAGTGATGATGACAATGGTGAATTGACGTTTGAGGAGTTTGTGAAGGACAAACAGTTATCACTTCATTTGAAAATGGGAAGGGATAGATGCCACAATGATGGTAAAGATAGTAATAGTACGAACACATCAAATGATGGTGATATTGATGTCTTGACGTTTGAGGACTTTCTGAAGGAGAAAAATACTTGCATTGGTGAGAATTTGAAGCTGTGTATGGAAAATATGTACACTCACTTGCCAACTTCTTGCATTTCATTAGATGTGGTGAAGGACATGATTAGAGCTATTGAATTGCTCAATTCAATCAAATCTTTAGTGTCACAGAGGTTTGACATTGCTAGTGAAAGATTTGTATTGGTCGTGGACAATTGCCTTAATATTCTGAGGTTACTTCGTGCATTTTCTGTTCCAACTTCTAATAGTGGTCAGACAGTCAGAAAGTTGTGTTTAGAAAATGTGTGTTTAATATTTTGTACTGCATCAACTTCCGCAAAACTGCACACGGAAGGAATCAAACCACTTGAACTTTTAGTCGTTGATGAAGCTGCTCAGCTTAAAGAATGTGAATCAGCAATCCCTTTACAACTACCTGGCCTTCGCCATGCTGTTCTGATAGGAGATGAGAGGCAACTTCCTGCTCTGGTTAAAAGCAAGGTTTCTATGTTGTCCTTTCCTGCTATTTAGCTCTTCACATTAATTTGCAGTATATTTTTTTTATATAATCTTAACATATGGATAAATCATTGCGTACATATGACTTGTCAATCAGATTGCGGATAATGCTGGTTTCGGGAGAAGCTTGTTCGAAAGACTAGTGCTATTGGGACATGAGAAGCACCTTCTCAATGTGCAGTATAGGATGCATCCGTCAATCAGCTTATTTCCGAAAAAGGAGTTCTACAATAATCAGATATTGGATGGTCCAAATGTCAAAGCAGTAAGCTATGAAAAATGTTTCCTTGTGGGTAGAATGTTTGGATCCTACTCCTTCATAAATATAGCCGATGGA
Source organism: Comarum palustre (assembly GCA_951800085.1). Lineage (NCBI taxonomy): Eukaryota > Viridiplantae > Streptophyta > Magnoliopsida > Rosales > Rosaceae > Comarum > Comarum palustre. The sequence continues at coordinate 3,644,847 of OX637589.1, forward strand.
AAAGAAGAATTTTATCATGGACACAGTTTGAGAAATATGGTTGAGGTTGCTGTTGTATATCAGATAGTTCTTAGCCTTTACGAAGGTTGGCTGTTTTAATATGTCTGCTTTTCGTTTTGAAGTTATTCTTGGATAGATAGATATAGAAATGTTCAGGCCCCTTAATTACTTAGTTTTGCTTAATTTTTTTTTCGTACCCCAGAATTCACTCGAACAAGGAAGAAGGTTAGTATTGGGATAATATCACCATATAAAGCCCAAGTCAATGCAATTGAAGAGAGAGTCAGAGAATACGGTACAAATCATTTAGCTGGAACTGATTTCTCTGTAAGTGTGAGGTCTGTTGATGGATTCCAAGGTGGTGAAGAGGACGTGATAATCATCTCCACTGTTAGATGTAATGGGAATGGATCAATTGGTTTCCTCTCAAATCTTCAAAGAACAAATGTGTTACTAACACGTGCAAGGTGCCAAGTCTACACTACATACAGTTGCATTATTATAGCTAGATTGTTGATGAAGCATGCAGCTCTTTATACGTTGTCTTTATAATTGGTTGTTTCTGCATATGTAGGCATTGTCTTTGGATATTGGGGAATGGACCAACCTTGGGTAACAGCAACTCTATTTGGAAGAAGCTAATCATGGATGCCAAGAATCGCAATTGTTTTTACAATGCTGATGAAGATAATAACGTGTCTGATGCTATTGCATCTGCCCTTGTGGATCTTAACCAACTTCAAGTTTTATTCAATTCTGATTCTGTGCTGTTCAGAAATGCAAAGTGGAAGGTACATAGTCATTGAATTTATTTTCAAGCCTTATAATAGTACTGCTATATACTTCAGTGTCACCTGTATTCCCTAGAATTCGTATCTAATAATTCTTACTTCCTTCTGTGCTTTGTTTTTTTTACTTTTTTATTTCTTTTCTTCTGTATATTTATTTGTGTTATTGTATCCTTAATTAGTAATAATACATGCACTTGTACAGGTTTACTTTGCCAATGAATTTAAGAACTCCATTGCAAAATTGAAGGACCCTGAGATTCGTCGGGAAGTGGCTTCTCTACTGCAAAAGCTTTCAAGTGGTTGGCGTCAGTCTCACCAGGAAAAAGTCTATGGTGGAACTACTTGTCAGTTGTTAGAGAAGTATAAAGTTGATGGGATCCAGAATTTGATTTGGAGTGTGGACATTCTCCAAGGGAACTCACAATGCGTACAGATTATACAAGTTTGGGATATTGTCCCCCATTCTGACGTACCTGAACTTGCAAAGCGTCTTAACATCATTTTTGGGTGTTACACAGTGGACAGGGTCAATCGCTGCAAACAAAGAAGCCTGGACGGGTATGTTTGTATTCTGAACTCATATACTTGTCTGCTTTTTGTTTAAACATCACTGCTGAGTATTTTACGCATCTGGTTTATATAAGCCAATATTTTCCAATTGATATAGGGACAACGTTGTTCCAATTACATGGCCACTTGAATTTTCAAGCAATACAAGCAGCTTCTGTGAATCTGAATCTCTGGAGTTCCTTTCAACACCATTATCTCGTCTCAATCTGGGGGACGAGCCAGCTGAAAATTCAACCGCAACTTTTATGAGGTGTGTAATTGCATATGTTGATTATACAAACTTTTAAACTTGGTCCAGATCAAGGAACATTGTTTTTAGCACACTTTTTTAGACTTATTTTTTATCCCTTAGATTTAAGTAGATCTAACGGTTACTATTAATTAAGTGCACGATTTGACAATTCTTCGATAACAATTTTATTTCAATTACAAGAATAAATTAAATTCACTTTTTAAATAGATTTAGTTAAGAGAATAATTTTGTTACACAAAAAAAACAGTTACACGACCTAAAAGACTTCTCCTTCATGATCCAGAAAACTATCTTCTTCCCAAAAAACGAAAACGAAGAGTATGTGTAGTTATGTGTGTAGACCCGTAGTTCAAGCATAAAGAAGAGAATTGGAATAACAAATTGAGGCAACTCTATTCTTCCACTTTGATATCTTCTAAAATCGAAAAAACCTGTCTTGTCTAACTCTAAACCTTAGTCTCTCTCATACTCACTACAAGGTATGACCTTGATTCGTGATTGCCCGTTGTAGTTGCGCATTCAATTGATTTGGTTATAAGAAAGATTAGATATAGATGTTGAATCTAATATGGCCTTTGATATGACCTCCTACTCATATATATATCGTAAGGAAGCGCATGCCATTGGTATTAACCTGGAATTCGTTCGTCTTGTTGAAGAACATAGTTGTTCTTATAAACCCTAAACATGAATGTTCGTCAGACGTTCTATCATGAATCGGGTAAAACATTTTCTTTTATTTTGTTTATAAAAAGTAAAGATTGTGTCACTAAGTTAATTATCTTAAGTTTTAATTGAGAAAAAATTGTCATTTGCCAAATCATTTTCTAAATTAATAACAACTGTTAGATCCATTTAAATCTAATGGATAAAAATAAGTGTATAAAAGTGTGTCAAAAAAGTGTCCTTGATCCGGACCCTTTATCCATATGCAATGATATGAATACACAGTTCTCTAATTTGGATTAATTTTAATGTTCGTTGTAATTCTGTCAGAAATAACGCATCAAACCAGAGAGGAAAGAAGGCCACCCGATCTAAAAGGTGGTAACTAAATGCGATGAGGTACAGTTCCACATATATCTTCTCTCACTTGCAAAATGTTTTCTTTTGGTAGTATTTTTCATAACCAAGCTGTACATGATTTGACTGAAATTCAGAAGAGGGCATAATACAAGCACCAGGCCAAAAGCAGTGGAACATGCATCTTGATTATGCCACACAGAATGGATCATGGATGTAATCTTTAACTTGAGGATATGAAATTTTGAAAGAAGCAATGCCTGTAAAATTGGTTATGTACTCTGCTCATTTGACAACCCCGATGTTTAAAAGGTTATTAAGGAATTCGAAAGAAGGTCTAGTATTTCCATCACATTAGGAATTAGATAGTTGTAGTTGGAAGTCTTTTGTTTTAAGTTTGATTTGTGTTCACTTGGAATAAGGGCTACCTGTCATTACAAAGTTTGTCACATTCAAATTATCTGTCGCAAGTGTCACTTGATGTATGAGTCTTCTGCTGAAGATAATCTATGAAACAATGCATCTTAAACTCAAAACAAAACAAAAAAGAGACGCTTATGGCATCATGTATCAGTAACCAATAAAGAGTGGGATAGAAACAGATACAAAAACTTAATTTTCTTCTCTGATGGACAGACGCACATAGTACATTTTCATTTATCTGCTGATTTGTAATAATCCACCGAATTACGTTCAGAAGGTGCACTGACTTGAACTTCTCTACTGCAGCTTAAGATACTTCAGAAGCCTGCAAAGTAATGACATATATGTTCATTGGCATTAGGGAAACACAGAACTGATTGCATTTGGACCAAAGAATTTGATGGTCTTTAATTGAAAATTTACTGCATGTAGAGTAGCAGCATCTTTGATATAGGAGACATTAAGGTGTGAGGATTGTAATCAAACAGGTTCTGTGCCATTCCCTAAATAAAGAGACCACTGAATTATATACCCAGTTATTACCGTTTTAGAATACTAACTGCATGCATGATACTGATAGAGACATAGAGTCACAATTACCTTTCTTCCTCATCAACATTTGTGGTGGTAGTTCCAAGGGACTTGTAGTTAGGAATAGGAACCTGGCCGGACTCAATTTGCCGGATATCCTCCAGGAGGATATCATAATGTCTCTTCACTTCCTCGGGTGTTTTATTCCCGCCAACAGCCTTGGCCACATTCTGCCACCGGTCCGGTGTATCCTTGTCGTAAAGAGCCAGAGCCCTCTCAAACACCTTGTTCTGCTGTGGTGTCCAGCAGCTGTTTGAGTTATTTTGTTTCAGAGAGCTTGAAGCCATGAAATGATCAAATGCTACGAGCTAATTATACGCTGACGAGTTCAAGTAGCTTGCTATATATGAGATGTGGAATTATTGGAATAGAAGAGGTTGGCAGATTACTAGGTTTACAAGGGGGATATTTGTATGTGACGAAAGAAATGAGTAGGAATACTGTATGAAGCTATATATAGAGACGAGGACGTGGTGGGTTACAGCCAGTTGGCGAATCTATAAAAGAGAAGAGTGAGGCAAATTATTCGTCTTTCTTTTGGAGGAGGAACCACAAATGAAGAATCAAATAGATTAAAAGAAAAAAATGAAAATTCTGAACTAAATTTTCAATCCCTCAAATGGACGTATTCATCCTACCCTTCAAAGCTTAAGTAGTCAGAGGAGGGCTGTGCTACCCAAGTCTGAGAAGGCGCTGATCGAGTTATTGAGTTCATACATGCATGCAGCCATAACCTGCATATCACTGTCAGTATGTTTTGGCCTTACATAAAATTAAGAAAAATGCCAAAGCGGATCAGTTTGCTTGGGTAATTGAGTTCAATTAGTCCTCGGAAATGTGTTTCCTCAATAAGATTCCAAAATCTCCATAGCTGGCCGCCTGAACTGAACCCGTACCCTGATATTAAAATTACAGTATGAATTGTTTGCTTCTGCATGTAAGTGTATCAGTACTCGAGTCTCTAACAGGTGCATGATTCTTGTTCATTTTGATTCATACGATATCGGGGCAGAGAGTACGTACTCTACCGACTACCGCAGTGAATCATACATTGGTCAGTTATATATTTTACTTTTCTAATTTTTCATCATTGTTTTTTCGGACCATTCGGAACAAAACATAAGTTGAGTCCAACAGGAACAGGCCCAACTTAACCTAGAAAAAATAACCCTAGTTCTAAAGTTCACATCATCTTCAGCCGCCGTAAGACCAGAACCATCGATGTCCGTCATGGCCACCGCTGACCTCGCAAGGAGAGATCCCAGTTTGTTGCTTGTGAAGAGACCCCTACACCAAAGCCTGAGAAAATAACCCTGGGAGAGAAAAAACAAAAGAAAACAGACGATCTGGATACATATTCATCATCTCCCACCATTGCACTTGATTTGCAGCCACATCTCAGAGAACAAAGCTGGACACAGAAAACCCAGCAGGCATGGAGCCAAAGGACCCCGGAAACACAACATAGAAGTAGGTGGTGCATGCACCTGAGCTAAAGCGCGCTCTACCTATCTTCAGATTGAGATGAGACAGATCACGTTTATGGGACATCATTGCAAGTATCAAGTCATGGTACCGAACTGAAAGGGGAAAGAGAAATTCTGGGTACCCAAATTGGTAGATGAGAGACGGTACAGAGAAGGCAGTGGGTAGAGAGGAAATGGTCATTGATATTGTGGGGCTAAGGTCGTTGGAAATTGGGGTATGATGGAAGGAAAAGGGTGTGAAACCGAAAGGAAAGAAAGAGGAAAAAACAAGAGGCATAAGCCCCGACGCTGAGGCAGAGCTCAGGAATGCACCCATGAAGGGTGAGCACCACCGACTCACAAGGCAGGGGGATCACAGAGAGTAGGGTTGTATGTTTGGTTTGGATCCAAGTCAATCTGATGTGAACCAATCTGAATAAGCCGGATCCGATTTGATCATAATTATGAGAAAACACTTGAATTGCTATTTAACAAAATTTTGAATTGGATCGGATCCTAAAAACAATAATGCAAAAATTCAAATAATTGAAACTATATATATTTTAGACCATTAGATTCTTAGGATAAGAAAATGTACGAAGTATAAAAGATGAAACTTTGAATTCAAGTGTAGTCATTAAACATATAGTTTAATGTTGCTTAGAAAATAGTTATTAAATCCGACGACGTTAAAAACACTCCTCGTCCATTTTCTTGCTTTAAAATTTTGAATTGCTTAATGATTAGTGTTATTTTATTGAAGGAAAGTATCCCAAGTAATCTGGATCATGACTGAGATATTCTGTAAATAAAGCTGTATATGTAGTTTACCATTCTTGGTTCTATAATCGTGGATCTCACATGTATGTACTCTGTATATATGCTGCACTTTGCTGCTATGCTGAATAAGAAAGATAACTTCTTCCAATATCAATCTTCTTATGGTATCAGAGCAATCGTTCTTGGGACCCTAGAAATTCATACCAAAAACACCAAAACCATACCCCATGACTGGAAGCGAGGAACAGAAGCTTGTCGAGCAAAACAAAGACTCGAGTTTTTCCAAAACCTCAGAACCATAGGAGAAATCCAATCATCCATTGTTTCTCCTTCACTCGGATCAGCCTGGTGCGGTCCTCGTGGCACAACCACTGATGGAAGATAATTACACCGCATGGGCCCAATCAATGGACATGGCACTCGCCATCAAGAACAAGAAGGGGTTCATCGATGGTACCCTCAAAAGATCAACTCACAATCCCGATGAACAACAACAATGAGATCGTTGCAATATCCTTGTCAAAACATGGCTGCTAGCATCAATGTCGAAGGAGATATCTCGCAGCGTTGCTTAATGCAAGAATGCAAGAGGTATTTGGCTAGATCTACAAGAAAGGTTTTGTCATACTAACACAGTTTCACTGTTCAATATAGAGAATGCAATACATGACTGTGAACAGGGGACAAACTCAGTCACAACCTTCTTCACGGAGCTTAAAAGTTTGTGGGATGAGAAGGAAACCCTCTGTGCACTACCACCCTGTTCTTGCGATGCAGCCACTGAGGTTACAGTCTATATGGAGTCCCAAAAGACCATGAAGTTCCTGATGGGACTGAACGTGAATTATGCAATGATCCGAAGCACAATTATAGGCATGGATCCTCTCCCTAATGTGAAAAAGGCATACTCCCTTGCACTCTGTCATGAGAAACAAGCAGAGGTTTCCAGTGGGAAGTCTGCGTTGCCACCAGAAGCGTCTGCCTTTGCAGCCAAAAAGACCAACCATGATTTTAGCTTTACAGAAGGAGAGACAAAGCACTGTGTCAAGTGCAACATGAACAATCACTACACCAAAAACTGTAGAGCTCACCTCAAATGCACATATTGCAATAACAAAGGTCACACTTATGATTATTGCCGAAAGAGGAAGAATGCAATCGAAGGTGGACAATCACGACCAACAGTTAATCATGCAGCTCTTCAGCATGATAGTAAGGAGGCAGTACCCGAGTTGCAGCTCTCACCAGAAGTATGTCAACAACTGATCAGTCAACTCGTGATTGCCTCCAAGACTGCTTCTGCCAACTCGGTCGGTAAAGTTCCCAATTATGAGGAACTTTCAGGTAAAGCATTCCACCTTGCACAAAGTAGACATGAAACAATATAGTTGCTGGATAATGGTGCTAGTGATCACATTGTTTGTAACCCCAAAATGCTTACTTCATTAAAACAAGTACAAAACCGATGGGTTCGACTTTCTGATGGTAGATCAGCACATGTTACTCACATTGGCACAACAGTTTTCCATCCCAATTTTGTTCTCCATAATGTTCTATGTGTCCCATTCTTTTACCTAAACCTGATTTCTATGAGCAAACTAGCTGGAGACTCATTCTATATCACCATTTTTCTAAGGGATGTTTGTGTCATACATGACCTACAATCGGGGAAGATGATTGGGACGGGAACTGAAATGGAGGGACTCTACTGCCTCAATCCACCAACGACTCCACCAACGAAAGGAACATGCAATGTGGTGCACAACAACTCAGACCATCTGTGGCATCAACGACTCGGTCATCCTTCCAACAAAGTTTTACCCTTATTTCCATTCCTTACAAATAAAGTTTGCACTTCAAATAATTGTCCTGTATGTCCTTTAGCCAAGCTTACTAGGCAACTATTTTCATTGAGTACTACTCGCAGCGAATCTTGCTTTGATTTAATTCATATTGATATTTGGGGTGGTTATCATGTTCCATCTATTTCTGGTGCAAAGTACTTCCTAACCATTGTCGATGATCATTCACGAAGCACATAGGTGTATTTGATGAAGCAAAAATCTGAAGCACGTACTTTGTTAATCCATTTCATCCAATTAGTTGAGAATCAGTTTGGTAAGTGTGTTAGGGTTGTTAGGAGTGACAATGGTCTAGAATTCAAGATTCCCCAATTCTACTCAGCTAAAGGGATTGTTCATCAAACAAGCTGCATCAACACACCGCAACAAAATGGTGTGGCTGAACGCAAGCATCAGCATTTGTTAAATATGGCCCGAGCCCTCCTGTTTCAAGCCAACTTATCGAAACCATTTTGGGGGGATGCCATACTCACTGCAGCTTATTTAATCAATAAGACCCCAACTCTAGTGCTTCAAGGCAAAACACCTTTTGAACAACTTTTCAACAAAGAACCCAGTTACTCCCATCTAAAGGTCTTTGGTTGTCAATATTTTGTTTCCACACATCCTAAGCGCCCTAGCAAGTTTGATCCTCGATCCAGTGAATGTATTTTTCTTGGATATCCTCACGGTCAAAAGGAGTATAAGGTGTATAACTTAGCCACCAAGAAAACCCTAGTTTCCCGGAATGTGATCTTTTTTGAAGGTGTATTTCCTTTCCAAACAAATTCTAGTCTTCCTTTACCAACTAATCCAACTTTATTCCCTCAGACAACTCCATCACCCTATTCTGATCCGGAGCCCACCTCACACACAACTCCTACAATTACTCAACCAAATCCCAAGTCTTCCGCTGACTCACACTCTCTTGATTCTCTCCCTTATTCCACAACACCATCAGACCACGATATCTCATCATCACCAAATACAACCACTATCGTCCCTTCTGCCAATGAATTTGATCACCTTACACCTCTCATTCTCACTTCACCATCTTTGCAGCAACATCAACCATCACCATCACCACAACTACCACGAAGGTCTACTCGAGCCACCAAGGTACCAACTGCATTGCAGGACTTTCATATTGATGCAGCCCTCCCATCACGCACTGCCCCGTCGCAACCATCTTCTCCGACCGACATTCATGTCCCAGGTACTGCTCATAGCCTCTCACAAGTTTTGTCTTATGCTAACCTCTCTTCCGCTCATAAAACCTTTACTGCCAATATCACTTTGGAAAAAGAACCCACTTCATTCTCTCAGGCCGTTACGGATCTCAAATGGAGGGAAGCTATGCAACAAGAAGTTCAAGCACTTCAAGATAACAAGACTTGGAGCTTAGTTCTCCCTCCAGATCACAAACGACCAATTGGTTGTAAGTGGGTTTACAAGATCAAGTACAACCCCGACGACACAGTTAAGCGGTACAAGGCCAGGTTAGTGGCCAAAGGTTACAATCAAATTGAAGGGCTTGATTACAGGGAAACATTTGCCCCGGTTGCTAAACTAACAACAGTCCAAGTCCTTCTTAGTCTTGCTGCTCTGCAAAATTGGCACCTGCACCAGTTGGATGTCAATAATGTCTTTCTCAATGGTGACCTCACTGAAGATGTGTACATGCAACTCCCTCCGGGCTTCGAACGAAAGGGGGAGAATAGGGTCTGCAAACTCCACAAGTCGTTATACGGGTTAAAGCAAGCCTCTATACAATGGTTTTTGAAACTGTCCACAGCACTCAAGTCAGCCGGATTCAAGCAATCATGGTCTGATTATTCCTTGTTCGTCCGAAGCCATCAAGGTAGTTTTACAACTTTGTTGGTTTACGTTGACGATGTCATTTTAGCAGGAAACAGTTTAGCAGATATCACAGAGACAAAGCGTTTCCTCTCAAACCACGTCAAACTAAAAGATATGGGGCAATTACGATACTTTCTTGGAATAGAGGTTGCAAGGTCCAAACGGGGAATTGTTTTATGTCAAAGAAAGTATGCCTTGGAAATTCTTGAAGATACGGGATTCCTTGGAGCAAAACCATCACAGTTTTCGGTTGAGCAGAGCATAACACTCACACAAGGAAGTGGAGATTTATTGGAAGATGCATCGCAGTTCGAAGGCTGGTTGGACGTCTCATTTACCTAACCATCACAAGACCGGACCTTGTATATGCAGTTCACATACTCAGCCAATTCATGGACAAACCAAGACAACCTCACTTGGATGCAGCGCACAAGGTATTGAGATATATCAAACAGACACCTGGTCAGGGAATTTTATTGTCTTCCACAAGATCGTTGGAGCTGAGAGCATATTGTGACGCAGACTGGGCACGATGCAAGGACACTCGAAGATCAACAACTGGCTATTGTATCTTTCTCGGACATGCTCCTATCTCGTGGAAAACAAAAAAAACAGAGTACCGTTTCGCGTTCAAGTGCAGAGGTTGAGTATCGTTCAATGGCCACTACATGTTGTGAAATTACGTGGCTACAATACATATTGAGAGACTTGAATGTCAAACAGAAGCAATCGGTTAAACTGTTTTGTGATAACCAGGTAGCACTACACATAGCATCAAATCCTGTGTTCTACGAACGAACCAAGCATATAGAAATAAACTGTCATGTTGTACGTGAAAAGGTGCAGAGGGGATTGGTAAAGACAGAACACATACGAACCAAGGAACAACCAGCAGATATATTCACAAAGCCATTGAGTTTGAACCAGTTCTCTACATTACTGGGCAAGTTAGGAGTGATCAACATACACTCCAACTTGAGGGGGACTATTGAAGGAAAGTATCTCAAGTAATCTGGATCATGACTATGAGATATTCTGTAAATAAAGCTGTATATGTAGTTTACCATTCTTGATCCTATAATCGTGGATCTCACATGTATGTAGTCTGTATATATGCTGCACTTTGCTGCTATGCTGAATAAGAAAGATAACTTCTTCCAATATCAATCTTCTTATATTTTGTATATAGGTTGGTTAAACTTTTGAAAACTTGGAATGTTCAAAATTTGTCTTTGCTTTCATGAAAAATGTCTTAAATTCAAGACTTTACAGATCCGAACAAAAAATCGAGATCCTATACGATTTTTTCGGATCCGACTTAATCCGAACGAATTAATTATTTAAAAATACAAATTTGATATAAAAATATTAAACAGATCAGATCACTGATCTTATTTTTAAAAATAGATCAGATCTGAACGCAACCCTAGTAGAGTAAGACCCTCTCTCTCGACTAAAGTTCTTGGTTGAGTTGTTCAGTTAATTTTTTATCATTGTTGCAGGAAACTAATTGAGCACGATTATAGTGCTTCCGTGGTCATCTGGGTACGTACTATATAAACAAGTGATTAACCTAGCATCTGGATCTCACACTTTCAAAAGGATGATGAATTGAATTATCAATGATAATATTTGATGTTAGTGCTAGAAATCATGGATTTACAGAAAAAACAGTAAAGGAGAGGAAGGAGACTAGAGTACATTGTTATATAGCTAGGTTGAGTAGTATAAAAACAATAATATTCTCTTGAAATATTCCAGTTTCTAATCATATTTTACTTTTTTGGTTTTTCCTTCAATCTTCTGTGAAAAAACATGTCTTTTATGAGTGCTAACATGTGTCGTAATCCTTTAAGACTGACCTTTCAATAATTCAATTCACTTCTTTTTAAGAGCATGTGCACTGGTGCCTAACTGTAGCATGAGCAGAGAGAAGGGAGACGGGCCTTGCAACGGCGACCGCTCGTTAACCGAGTTAAAAAGCTCTTGCAGGAGCAATCTTTACTCGCTTGAGAGCACGAGCACAGAGGGAGGAGCAGCTATCGCTGCAGATGCTCTAACCAATGCTGATTCCACTTTCCAGAACTAAACCCACCCGAAACTGAATGGTCAATCTCCAATAGAAAGCTTTCAGATTCAAACTATGTGCATCTAACTTCTATGTACGTAACAAATTGGCAATTTGAAGTTTGGGTGGGAAGGGTTTAGTGACTAGGAACCAATAACACTGTAGCAAGCGTTCACAAAGAGTATTGCAGCGAAATTATATGTAGCTAGGAGGCGTTAAATTTCAGAGAGGGACTAATAAAATTACTGGGCAATTTCTCATCTTGATTGCATTTGGTGTTGGCAAAAGATAAATATTATACGTGCGAGATTGGCTGCATAATATAAAAGATTGGCTATCGTTGCTTTGTGTTTCCTGTAAGAAGATATACATGCGAGAACTACAGGGGAAAAAATGGACAACCAGACACAACAACAGTCCGGTGGAGGCTTTGACTATGATTCTGGTATGGGTTCTCGGCAAATTCCTGGTTTGCGCATCCGCCCGTTATCACAGACAAAAAGCAGATAAGAGATGAATAGTAGTCAAAGTACGTAGCACGTACTATCCAGAGCAGTATCAATAAGTCATAAGTTGTACGTCGACATTCATGCTGCAATGTTCTAATGGGTAAGAGCCTATCAAAATGTTTCTTTCAGGGTTCACATTGCGACCGATCATTTAATTAGAATACAAATAACCATATGTTTGAAGTTTCTGGCGGGCTTGCTTTTACAATTTATAAGTTAAATTAGTAACTTCTACATATGAGCTAGTAATTGATTGAATAATAAGGTTTAGTCTTGGAGAGACTAAAGGATATATCCCTGAGGAGCAGGGCATCACTCTGTTCAAATTAAATCAAAGATCGGCAAAGGTTCTGCAATTTGATTTTCCCATATAATTCAATGACTAGTACCAATCAAACACAATAGACTGGTTTAGGCGTCAGTTTTTGTTTTTATTTTTTTAATAATAATTGACCATATAGTACTAATTATAGGGATTGATAGCACATTCTAATGAAAACAAATCTGACATGCACATTTCAATTAATCTTGATAAAAAGACATTTTTGACCATAACTTAAATATTTACCACTCATCTCTCTCTTTCCCACCCTTACCCTCTCAGCTCTCTCGATCTGTTGTCACTCCCTAACCTCTCTCGATCTTCTCTCTCACCTCTCTCGATCGGCTATCTCTCTCCTTGACGACACACAGACACACAGACCTAACCTCTCATCCCGCCATCGCCTCATCGAAGCCTGTCACCGTCTCGAGAACGCCGGTGAACTGAGATTCTGTTTGCGAGCTCCGATCTCGACGCTGATGAGCCGAGATTTTGATCTGCGTGTTTTGATCTCGACGCCGGTGAGTCGAGATTTGATCTGTGAGCTCCTATCTCCAAGCAACCTCGACGACGTCGGTGGATTCGATCTGCAAGCTCCAAAATACTTGGTTAGTAGACTTAGTTTTAGAGTATATTGGGGTTAGTAGGCTTAGTTTTAGAGTATATTGGGGTTAGTAGGCTTTGGTTTGTGAAGAACACTTTGGTTCAGTAGTGTCTTCCTCTTCTTCTTCTTCTTCTTCTTCTTCGTCTTCTTCTATCTGTTTCAATGTATCGAGTTTGTCCATCTGCTCGAGTTTACTACCCTAGTGAAAGTTTACTAAGGGTAGTAGACTTGGATTTGATGAAATACTAGGGTTAGTAGACTTGGTTTTAAAATATATTGGGGTTAGTAAACTTTGTTTTGATGTATACAGTATGTTATTAGACTTGGTTTGGAGTATACTGGGGTTAGTAGATTTGGTTTTGTAGTATACTAGGGTTATTAGATTTAAATTTGGAGTATATTGAGGTTAGTAGACTTAGTTTAATGTATATATATGTAGCCCAGTAAACTTTCTATAAAAGTTTATTGCCCCTAGTAGAAAAAAAAATCCGACGAAATTCCGGCTACTAGAAATTTTTCAGCGCCGGTGACCGGAGTCCGACGGTTGGTGACTGGAGAATGGAGTCCGGCGACCGGAGATGCTCTGACAAAATATTCTCGCTCTAATTTTTTTCTCCAAGTGTTTATAAGGAACAAGGATAAAATTGTCTCAAAAAAATTATTTTATTATGAATTTAATAAAGATTTGTGTATTTAGACATTAGTAAGTACACCTTGTATTAAAATGAACATTTACCTTTTAATTTATTGATCTAGGGTTTGACTTTTATTATTTTATATAAATGATCATTCTCTCTTTTTTAAAGGTTTGGGCTGGCGCCAGTTTTTTATTTGATCTTGATTGAGAAAAGACTGGTCCTTAATTTCTATAGCTAAAAGTGGCTGGAACACCAATCTCTGAATGAATGTTTATAAGCAGATGCAGCTAGCATCAAAGTCGAGCAATTCAATCTTGAAAGCTTCCGCTCAGGGTGATTGGTCCTCTGCTAGCAAGCTGGAATATCCTTTTGAAGAGTTTGATCGATATATGGGTTTGCCCTTTGCGTATTATACTGTATATTGAATCAAGAAAGGGAACAAAGGCTTCACAGAAAACATAAAGACATGGGAAAGTAGAATAATCCACCGGAAAAAAATATAATACACATGTTGTACCGTATTACTGATGGAGTTCGTAACGGAAGGACAATTGGTAAAATCTAATTAGTTTCACCAAGAGGATTAGATCCTCTTCCTTCACTCTAATTGGTAAAATCTGTTCGATAAGCTTCCTAAGTTTTGTGTTCTGACTTCTCAATTCTTCATATTACTCAGGCCTCAACTTGAACCTCTCTCAGTCTCTCAAGCTCTCACTAAAGGACTTCGAAATCTCCGTCAAAATAATTTCTCTCCAATATCAATAAAAAGGCATGAAATTTGAGATTTTCTAATTTTTGTTCTCTTCCCGAAACCGAAATGGCATGGATTTCTGATTCTGATTCTGATTCTCATCCCTAAACAAAGGTGTTGATTGCTGGTTTCGATCTATCGTCATCAATTTGCAATCACATCCAATTACATCTCATATTAATTCATCATCATCAAGCACTTATTCGAGCAATCCAGATCTTCATAATTGAATTTGTTTGCAGTACATGAGTGCAATGATTGTAGTTAAGAGATTTTAACCCAGTTTTTTTTACAAATTTGGCTTCCGATGAAACTCGGGTTCTCGGATCGGGTTAAAAGCTAGGCATATTTCTCCAGTGGCACACATCTTGGATTCGATTTCTGGAATCATTATGTTATGATTCTAGACTTACTTAATCATGTGTCACGCACGTGACTAGCTAGATACACTACCAGGATCAGTACTTTAGCCGACAAAAAATTTTCGTCGCTTAAAGTCTGGACTTTAGCCGACGACTTTTTAGACCTTAGCCGACGAAATTTTATTAAATTTCGTCAGATATAACTATTATTATTTTTATTTATTTATTTATTTAACTTTAACCAACGAATGTTATTATTGATTTTATTTTTTTATTTTTTTATTTAACTTTAGCCGACGAATTCTATAGTTATTTTATTTTTTTATTTTTTCTTTTTTAACTTTAGCAGACGAATTTTAATTCATCGGCTATAATTATTTTATTATTTTATATTATTTTTCTCTTTTTATATCTTGTATTTTTTTTTCTTCTTTTTCGTTTTTACACCGGTGGTGGAGGAGAAGAAGGAGGAGGAGAAGAAAGCTAGGAGAGGGAGAGGGAGAGGAGAATTAGGAGTTAGAGGAGGAGAATGAGAAGGATTTAGAGGAGGAGGAGAATGAGAAGGATTTAGAGGAGGAGGAAGGAAGATGAAGAGGGGAGGAGGAGAAAAATGAAAGATATAGAAAATTTTGAACTTTAGCCGACGAAATATCCTAATTTCGTCGGCTAAAGTTCAAAATTTTCAAAATCTCCTCCAACAATTTTGAAATTTTAATTAACTTTAGCCGACGAATTTTAATAAATTTCGTCGGCTATATTTATTTATTTATTTTATTTATTTAACTTTAGCTGACGAATTACCCTAATTTCGTCGGTTATTATTATTTATTTAATCTTAGCCGACGAATTACCCTAATTTTGTCGGCTATAGTTTTTTATTTTATTTATTTAACTTTAGCCGAGGAATTACCCTAATTTTGTCGGCTAAAACCCTAAACCCTATACGTAGAAGCTTCAAACGAAAAAAAAAGTCGTGAAATAAGATATGACCAGAATGGTGAAATACGCCTACGATTAAAAAATCATGTAATTCCGGTAAAGTCTCTGTGCCGATAGTTGCGGTTAACGTAAGTTTCTATTCTTTCTCCCTAAAGATAGCCCTATCTCTGGTGGTTATTTTTCATAAAATTTTTATACCACTAGTTGCGTCTCATCGATTTGAAACTATTTTCAGTTGAAGGTCCGGGCAAAATACGTAATTTAGATGGTCAAATGACCGTTTTCGTGTATTAAGGGGTTTGACTTACGGGATTGACCGTAAGGATCGAGCCTTTAACATTGTCAGATGAAGTTAAATTTTTCCTATAGTTTAGACATATTTCGACATAATGATCATATCAGACGGTCGGATTTTGGTTTCTCAACTTTGATCATCGAAATCACAACATGCCTACTAATATTATATAACTTGTTTACTAAGCTTTAAGTAAATGTTCTGTTTCAAAAACAAACTCTACGTAGAAACTTCAAACGTAAAAAGTCGTGAAATAAGATATGACCGGAACTTCTACGGTTGAAAAATCACGTAATTCCGGTAAAGTCTCGGTGCCTATATATAGTTACGGTCAATACAATTTAGGGGTTTGACTTACAAGATTGACCGTCCGGATGAAGCCCTTAAATTTATCGGATCAAGTTGAATTTTTTACCATAGACATATTTCAACATATTGATGATATGTGACAGTCGTATTTTTGTTTGTAAATTTTGATGACCGGAATCACAACATGCCTACTATTTACCATTATTTATCCATATGGGGAGCCCTATCATCGAGGTGTAAATGTGTCAAAATTTTTAGATGGATAGTTACGTATCATCATGATAAAAGTTTATTGTGTTGAAGGTTGGATCAAAATAGATAGATGTAGATACGGGCGTTTCTAATAGATATGGGTTAAATCCTTATGTCCTTGGGCGCTGGGCAACCAACGATTTTGCCGCTCAGTGTCGAATTATTTGTCTTGGAGAAAGTTGTGTTTCTCGAAAAGGCTTGGGCGACCTTTGAATCTAAGATGCAAAACGCACTTGATAAAGCGTTCGTGGCGTTGGAGCAAATGCGATACCAGCCGTGTCAAAACCAGCCCACTACCAGCAGCGAGTATTGGAGCATTCATTTCCGATTCCATTGTTCACTCTCATCTCTGGAAGGCTCGCTGCAAACAAGTCATGCTCAAGTCAACTTCGGTCACTGGAGGAGTGAAGAAGAGATACCGATCTAGGCCGGGAACCAACGGGTCCCTCGCGACTGGCAGGCTCTCGAAGCGCAAGACCTCTTTTCAGCGTCTTGTGGCTGAAATAGCTCAAGATGTCATGGTTGATTGGAGGTCCCAGTTTAGTGAATATTGGAACTCACAGTTTAGTGATTTAGGAGATTGCCAGTGCAGTTCAAATAATCTGAAAGATAAGCTGAGTTCTGAACTTTGTAGCAAGTGTAATCTTGTTTCTGGAAGCGAGAGTAACACGGTTAGTACCACCAAGGAAAATTCTAGTTCAACTCAGTTCACATTTCAGGCAGGAGTTTATGACAGTTTTGATACAGCTTCTACATGTGAAGTAAAAGAAAACGCAGCAATGTTCTCTGGTTATGATCAAATTGGTTTTGGGGTGGCATTAATTGGGCAACATGTTCAGGTGAACCCTTCTTGTTCATTGCTGGTATTTGGGAAAGTAATACCACGAAGTTCATATATTCCAATGCTTGATGACGATGTGATTTTGGGGTATGCTACTGATGCTTTTATTGATTGGTATTGAGGTCTAATATGGAGTCTGTTGTGCCATCTAAACCTTTGATCACGGGAAATAGTGTTGTGAACCAAATAGGTGGAGCTGAAACAAGTGCTAACAAAGGGAAAATGCAAACCACTCAGGGACCTGCTACGTACCCCAAAATCTTTTATGCTCCTCATGCCAATCTGAAAGCCTTCTTTGAATTGCTAGCCAAGGAGATCAGTGGCTTTGCTACTAGCAAGTTGGAGTGCAAGTCTTCTTTGGAGTCTAAAGACTTTTATTCATATATAGAAATTAAACCTGTAAGTAAGCTTGATGATATTTTTATGAGCCATATTTTTATGTGGGGATTCAACAGACCACTTGAAGATGGTGAATGTTGGAACTTGGATGGAGAAACGTACTCTCGAGTTGTTGGAGATTTTCTTGACAGCAGAAATGTGATTGTGTTGGAAACTTTCATTTTTGAAGCTCAGAAGCTAGAGCCTCCTACAATTATGGTTGATAGATCAGGTTGTTACGGGCATTATTAATGCTTTCATTGGTATGACATTATCAGATAACGCACATGTTATTGTGAATGAAAAGAATGTGCAGGGACTTATTTTGGAGTCTTATGTGCATGTGCCAATGATGAAGGCTTGTAACAATGAGTTTAAAATACCTGAAGCCCTTCACTTGCTGATGCAGATTAATAACTCGGAGTTTAAGATGACATGTATTTGACACTAATTAGTGAGTATGTTTCTGGCCAAGAATACCTTGGTGTTTTTTGAACTGCACTGGCATCAGGTTAAGAGGAAAAGTTTAGTTGATGGATAGAAGGGGCTTATATTTGTTAACAACATGGTTGATGCATTCGTCTATGCTTTTGTGAAGGAAGGGGACAAGCAAGATTCTGGTGAGTACCTTACATGGTCCTTCATGTACATGAAGCTCTCTCAATATCACAACTCCTATAATCTTTAAGGACATACGCAGAGGTATTCTTTGATTTTCCTCTCAAAGCTTGTTGAAAATACATTGAGCAACTTGCATACAATTAAGTTTGTGTCTACAAAGGATGTCATTGATCTTTTGTCTGTGAATATTGACATGATAACTTCATTTTATTTGTCGAGTGGAAGCAATGCATGTGATTTTCAATTGAGGGTTATATGTAGAGTTATGGCAGGTCAAATATTTTTTAATTGGGATGGGATATTGAATTTGTTCTTCAAGAGTTTCTCAAACAAACAGCTGCACAGATTTGTGATGCCTCCATTGTTTTCATGCATTGGTGACCAGCTCCATAAGGTCCTTGATTCCTCTACTTATTTAGGTGATGTTTTTCTAAATGTCTCAGTGACCATTTTTGTTGCTGCATTTGGAAAGTTAATATCAGGGAGTTTCTATGTTAATGGGAAGTTTAATAGTAGAGCAGTAAGGTTGCCTGTGATTGTTAAAGATGCGAGTCATCTTAAGGACTCAAAAACTGAGAACACAGTTGCATTGTACAAAGATGCCAAAGGTTTCAATTTGACTGCAAGTGCAATAGAGTTCTCATATTTTTATGGGCAGACAACAAAGCTGATGATCACTTCAGAGTTTTGCAAGTACTTGTTTGAGGTCGGGCAATCTGTTCTGTCTACAACAGCTTTCAAAGGTCTTGGGGAGGCTGCAACAACGGCTGCAAAGACTACACAAGCTAGTGAGGTTGCTATGGTGATTGTCGGAATAATACATAGGCGAGTTTTTGTGAATTCACTGGCCAATGTTTCTACTCCTTGGATCTATACTATTGACAATGGTGACTACAACATCATGACAGGGACTTGCTGCTCAACTGAGCTCATGAAATTTGATACAGAAAGTGCAACAACAATAATAGGTGCTTCAAAAGCCACTGTTCAAATAAAAACTTTTGATGTAGAGGTTCATTTCATGGTTGCAGCTTATGATAAGTGGAACAGTCATGAGATTGGGATGTGAGCTCCAAGATTCTGGAATGGTACTTGTCTTATGTTGTGTTGCTGTGCTTGCAGGCACTTTCTCCTGTAGAAGTTGAGTTCAAGCTTCAGTATGCTTTGATTATGAAGTAAAACACTAAAACTTGAGGTCAAGTTTTGTTAAAGAGGGATGGATTGTTATGATTCTAGACTCAGTCATGTGTCGCACACTTGACTAGATAAGTCTATATGTACTGCTTCAAGAGCTTTTGCTCGGTAAGAATGATAAATATCAGTTTTTTTCTTTTTGTTTTTGAATTCCTACTTGTCGTTTCTACGGTTAGGGGTTAAATCCTTATACATTATGGGCTGCAAATTTGAATGTGTAGCTTTAGCCAAAATCACTTCCTTAAGACATCGGTTTTTCTGGGTTCATCTTGAAGTTTCACAAATTCAGTTTTCTTTCTTTGATGGTATTCTCACAGTAGTGGTTTGACGATGATCATGGTGGCAAAAATTGAAGGTCCTCAACTCTGTTTCAGTTGACACTCATCTTTTATCTTTGCTTGTGATCTTCACACTCAACCAGACTCCTTTTTTTACAAAGAGGATTAAAGGATTTCACTTCTACCCCTATGATGACTCGAACCCATGACTTCATCAATAAGTAGTGGATGCGCTTACCATTGCACTATAACCACTTCGTCCATATGACTCAACCAGACTCTCCTACCACATCCTTCTCCTCATATATTGCAGAGCCAATTTCGTAAAGGTCTTCCTACAGAATCAAAATCGATCAAGTTCCTCTGCCGCGTATCGGCCAGATTGTCGTCTTCCTTGACTATCTGACCTCCTTTCTTAGCTTCACCCCAGCAAAAACCCAGAAAACTGAGAAGGAGATTTGACAAAAACCTAAAAACACCGAAGGAGATTAAATTTTAACCATAACAGAAGATATTTACTATTAACAAAAGTTAAGAGAGAGATTTACTTTTATACTCTTAAAATATAAGTTTTGTGAACAAACCGGTGCCACTTGTCTGGACCCATCCTGTTGTATTGTACAACATGTGTATTCTAGCACTTTCCTAATCCACCACCCATATATATATACATGGTCCATGAAATCTCGAACAGACCATAAAATATACAATTATACATAAAAGGAAGAATCTCCAATCATCAAAAGATAGAAATTGAAGAAAATTATGCAAAGCCATCAAAATTGTTCTTTTACGTGGATAAGTAGATAGATGCACTAGCTGTGTTGGGTACCAAGCAATTGGAATCAATGTGCTAGCTATCCCTCACTTCATGAATATGATAGATCGATCAATGATATCTGTTTTTGATCTGCATGTTGGACATTCATGGATTATACTGCCAAACCAACACCAGGAAATATTCAAGGAAAACAAATACTTATTTCTGCTAGATAATGACTGTGGTTTTGAATGCATGATGAATAATGCAGTTTAAAAATAAACTATTAATGTCAGCAACTTCTACCTGCACTTTCAGATAGATTTCCATAATCAGTGAGCTGAGGGAAACAAAACTCTAGCCCAATTGTGATCGGTACATAAAATACAAGGCCTTGGCTGGCCCTAAAACATATGTATAAGTATCCATGAAAGATTAGGTCATGAATGATAGAATTTGTCTTCGGTAAAGACGTTCTTAAATTAAGTTTGGTGTGAATTTCTTTAATTGGTCAACTTTTAGATCATATTTTCTCATCTTAACCGTTCAGTTTCTAGATATATATGAGTAGATTTTCCCTGTAAAATTCCAGCTAATTTGAGGATCATGAAGACATTTAAAACTGTAATTTACAATTAAGAACACGAACGGTTCAGGTTGAACAGATATAGTTCGTTCATTGTATTTATACGTTTTCAAGATCTTAAAGATTACCAAATCAGCTGAAATTTTATATGGTCCTTCCACTAAGGAATCTTTTTTTGACATATATGAGAGATCAAACATTAGACTAACTGTCAGGACCCACCCCGAGTTAGCCTCATTAACCCGAAGTAAATCATACGGGGTCTACCTCAAGGAAGGGTTACTCCAAAAATAGACAACCCTTACCTACAATCAAAAACATACACTTCTATAATCAATCCAACCATCCTCAACTTCTAGGGCTATCATGCCCCCAAAAATAACATCCGTCACAAATCAACTAAATATCTTAGGATCACTTCCAATAAAATAACGTCAGTCATAATAATTTATGAGTAACATTTCTCAAGGTACTTAGTTGGGGTTTTAAACCCTTAACACACAACCACAAATAAAACAAACCCCATGTTGTTAGAGCTCTAAAACAAAAGAATGAATCAAGAAAATTACACAAGTAGGAGAACATGAACCTACTATAGAAAAATAGAGATGCGGTAATTATATCTTGCCTCCTAGATATAGTCGAGCCGATCATTGCAATCTGAGCATTTTAAAACGAAGGGTCCTGGGGAGAAATATTTAAAACGTTAGCATGAGAGGACAAAAATAATAAATAAGTGTGAGAAAATAATCCAATAAAATGTTTCTCATCTGATTGTTCCAAAAAATCGTTAATGCATGCCACAATGGGAAAGATCCTCAAATAATCATTTAGAAATCAAAATATATCTTGTCAATCTCATTGACTTAAAAATTAATATTTAAATATATATATAGGAGAAGAGGTTTCACCATGACAATGAGCTTTACTGACTAGGGTCGGAGCCTCCTAAAGCTTCTAGGTATGTCCCACGCCACTCCCTTAATTGGGGGACCCACCCCGCTCCATTTTCTTAAGTGGGAGTCCGTCCCGTTCCACTTTAATTAAGCGGAGGGCTATTAACCTAATAACACCCGCTCAACTTCCATAAGTGGGAGGTCTATCCCGCTCTACTTTAATTAAGTGAGGGACCATTATGGATAACTATTATTTATAATAAATATATTAACGACCTTTCATTGTGAAGAAAACCAAACAAATCCGAAAAATCACAAAGACTCTTCCCCTAATAATAAAATCTTGCATCAAGTACGGTTCCCGACCGTCTTCATAATAATAGTCAGGATCAAGGATTTCTTAATAAAGTAAATATATCTCAAATTCCAGCCGATATAAACAAAGGAGTTACGGGAGAAGAGCAACCCACCTTTTCGGCCCACCGGCTCAACAAAAATGATAAAATCATGTTACTTATATTTTTGCAAATACATTATGACATGTATAGCTTAAAAATCAAAAGTCTACTCACTATACTGCTAGACTGTCATCGATCCCTGGACCCCTTGACAAAAGTCTCATCGCGTCCTGTTTTAAGGAGATATATAAATATTCAAGTTCTCAACTCTAAAAACTGTTATTAAATAAAGTTTGAATGTCTATTTAGTACTAATTACTAGGTCTTATTGCCCATTTCAATATAAAACTTTTTCTACTGCCCATTCCAATTAGTCTTACTAAGATTACTGTTTTACCTCTAATCTAATCTACGTGGCCTCTCTTCTCCACCATTCAACCTGATCAATATTTTTTTTGCTGAAGATCGAACATTGTCATCTCTCTCATTTTTTTTGCTGAAGAGCATATGCACCCGTTTTAGGGCTTGCTCCTCCTCAAAATAGGAGGAGCAAGCACTATTTGAGCACCTCCTATTACTATTTGAGTAATAGGAGGTGCAGTGCAGTGTTTTCGTGCAGCGGTAGGAAAAAATAGCACCTCCTATTACTATTTATTGATTTTTTTTTTAAAAAAATTCATGACTCGAAAAGAAGGTGTGATTTTATTACTTGAAAATGTAACGTACATAATGAAAATACATAATTTAAAGTACATGATTAGAAATGAAATTACATAATGGAAATACATAATTTAAAGTACATAACTAGAAATGAAAGTACATAATAGAAATACATAACTATGGAATAAGTGGGCGATAGCAATTTGAAAAATTTTCCTCGCTAGCATCTCCTTCATCGACATCAAGTTGCTTAAGAATTGCCGCTTTCCTCTTTGAAAAATACCTCTTTGATTTTGGGGTCATAGCCTCCGTTTCCATTGCCATAATCCTTGATTCTTCCGCTAAGGCCCTCAAATTGAAGTCTTTCTCTTTAAGGCTAAGTTGTTTTTCGTATAAAGCAAGCTCCATAGCATCACTTGTTTGTTGCGCGGCTAGCCAAGATTTTTGATTTTCCACAATGTTTTTCAAAGCCTCATCCCTTACCTCATTTGAAGAAGTCGAGGCGATCTTTTTTCCCTTTCTTTTAGCTTCCTTGCCGCCTTCACTCCCATTGGTCTAACCGGACTTGAGGAAGCTTCAAGGTTGCTTTGTGGTGTTGCAATGACTTCATCCTCAGCCACATCGATTGTGGGAGGCATTGAGCTAACGAGCGGAGTAGAGGCGGCGGAGTTGGCATATGAAGAAGGTGGAGTACTAGTTTGGACTTCTCTAAAATAAGGATGGTTCTTCACCACTTCCCAACAATCAAACCGCGTAAACTCTTTCTTCTTTTGTGCCACATAACATGATTGAGCTTTTCTTATCTAATAACAATAACAAATTTATATGTCACAATAATATCTAATAAATAGAGATGACAACATTTATTTAAATAAACATACATAAATTTAGGGAAATGATAACATTATAAACTCTTACCTCATCTTGCAAATTTGAGCCGGATTGTGAATTCCTTCGTGCATAAGCAAGAGCGGCACCCCAAGCTTTCAAAGTCGGCTTCAACTTAGTAAAACGAGAAGAAACCGCAGTTTGGCTCCTATGCTCCGGCCTTGACTCATGAGGCGCAATCTCCCAATTTTCATGAAAATCGGTATGTATTTTTTCCCATAATTTATCGGACTTTTGCATGTTGCCGGTGATAGGACAAACGCTAATACGACAATAAGAAATGCACAATTGCAAATCTTCGGAAGCAAGCCAATTGGACATTTTTCTAGCAAAAAATAGAAAGGAATGAGAGAGGAGATGGAAGGAGTGGATAAATTTGTTGTGCACAAATTGGTGTGAGATGTGAATGAAGTTGATGTAGTATTTATAGAAAAATTGTAGGGTGTTATTTGCAATTTTGGGGATTTTTTTTAATAATTTATTTCGGATTTTTTTGCAACATTTTTTCCCAAAAATTTGAAGGCCGTTGCCTTCAAATCTGGGACGTTGGATCTAAAATCAAATCGAATCAAACGGCCCAGATCAATCTGCCCGTTGGATCCGATTTGTTGTGTCGATATTGACACGTGGCGCGCTGTGATTGGGCGAGCCGGATCTGCAGCTCGACTTCTCTCTGTTCTCTCTCGACTTCTTTCGACTTCTCTCTGTTCTCCCTCGCTCTCTCAGATTTTCTGAATAACTCCAGAAGAACGACAAGGCGGCGACTTTGGGGGATCTGGGAGGAGGCCGTGGTGGTTGTGGGAGGGTGAGACTGCTCATGCAATTGGGTTGGTTTTGATGCCGCCGGAGTCATTATCGTGGGATCGGGGAGGAAGCACGAGCGGTCGGAGTCGCTTGGGCCGGTTGCGAGATGGAAGGACGCGCCTCATCACGCGCCCCGGGGGGATTAACAGGTGGCCGTCGTCGTCACCCACGTGTGTGGGCTCCATCGGGACTGCTCGAGCAAGAACTGCTCGTGCTCGCGCTCGACCTCCCCGTCAACGATCGGTCGCCGGCCTCCACCTCCCCCGCTGCACGCTCGATTCTCGCTTGCTCGTGCTATTTTCCGGCTGGCCCACCCGAAATCTCGGCTGCTCGTGCTCAAATCCGCCTCCGCTGCGGATGCTCTTAGATCTCTCTCTCTCCTAGACGATGTTGACATCGATGCCGGTACAGACTTAACGACAACCATCAAGCGATTCACATAATTATTTTGCTCAACTCACCATCACTGACGAGTTGCCTCTCAGAGCCTCGAGGAGAAGTTCTGATCTCCGGTCTTCAAAACGAGAGGCGTTGGAGATTCCATTCCCTTTAAACGGAGGTTCAGATCTAAGTTGTCGTCGATGGAGATAAATCTGAATCGGAGAGGGGTGTCAAGGATGCAGCCGTCGTAGCCATCGATGGAGCCGATGACACGGATGTTGTTCTTGTCGCTGATGAAGTGCAAAGCGGCACATTTTACTTCTGAAAATGTGAGATTTGGATTGGATTGTAGGAATTGAAGGTCCGGTGGTTTCGAAATGTCCAGGTCTCGTTCTTTCCTTGTCTATGAATTCATTGATTCATTTACTAGCTGAATGATTCGATTTTAATGAAATTAAATGATTGATTGCAATTTTGTGTTGTTGTGATTTAGGATTGGTTGTTTGGTGATGATAGTTGCCGAGGTCTATATATATTTTCAAACGGTTGAGTTCTTCTCAAGATCTGCTTTTCATCTGATAGGGATAGCGCGTGGTGGTTTAATTGATGTGTTTAATGGATAAAATATAGCTGAGTGAGCTTGCGGCTTTGAACGATGGGATTGAGTGGTTCAAGAAACCATTCTTTAATGAGAATATTTGATTGGGAGTGCTGAATTTTGTATTGTGATGATGGATGTGAAATCCACATACGAATTGAACTCAGTTGAGGAGATTTCTCCGTTCTTTGGATGATTTTAACTCAGTTTGCACTACTTCTCTGTTCTATGTACTTATGAATTATTCACGTTTTTGCCAAGATTTACTGAGGGTCAGTGGCTAGAATATCCGAGTTACTGGGTGTTAGTAACCGATTTATTAGTGGTTCATAGAGGTCAGGAACTAAGTTACTAGGGTCAGTAACTGGAATATCTGAGTTACTGTGTATCAATAACCGATTTACCGGTGGTTATTAAAGGTCAGGAATTGAGTTATTGAGGGTCAGTAATTAGAATATTCGAGCTATTGGGTGGCAGTAACCGATTTATTGGTTGTTATTAGAAGTCAGAAACTGAGTTACTTGGGATTAGTAATTAGAATATCTGAGTTACTGGGAGTCGGTAACTGATTTAGTTGTCATTATTGGAGGTCTGAAACCTCAATTATTGAGGGCCAGTAACTAGAATATCCGAGTTACAGGGTGTCAATAACGATTTACCAGTGACCAGAATCCGGGGCTGGAGAAATCTGATCACCGGAGTCTGGCACCGATAACCGGTGGGCGGAGTCCGGCGACCGATAACCAGAGTCCGGCGGTGCTCAGGTAAAGTCTTCTCTCTTTAGTAAGAGACAAGGGTAAAAATGTATTGAAAATTATTATTTTAATATGGTTTTAATAAAGATTTGTGTGTTTGGGCACAAAAAAGTGTATCATTCATTCAATTGGGTTTTAAAGTCTTATTTTCATTGGAATGAGGTTTGATTTTTATTTTTTTGTGCAAAATAGCATTAGCTCTTAAATAAATGGGCCGAAACCAAGATGAAGGTACTACTCGTTCATCTAAGCCCAACCTCCTAAACTTTACAAACTCACTTCCAACCTTGAATTCTAGCTTAGGAATTCCCATGTCACCTTTCTAAAGCGTTTCAAAAATTTCATCCTTGATATTACATACCTGTCAAACAAAGAGATGGGATTACTGCTGCTTCATTCGTGCCTCGGGTTCCCATGTAGCTTCCTCTACCTCATGACTCATCCAAAGCACCTTAACTAGAGAAATAAATTTATTCCTAAGCACTTGCTCCTTCCAATCAAGGAAAGACAGTGGCAACTCCTCATAAGTTAAATCCTTTTGAAAACAGACCAGTTGAGCTTGCAACACAAGAGAGAGATCGACAACATACTTACAAAGTATAGACACATGGAAGACATTATGTATCTTCGCTAACTCGGAGAGTAGATCCAACCGAAGCGAGTGAGCCAACCCGCTCAATAATCTCATATGAGCCTATGTACCTAGGGATAAGTTTCTCCCGCTTGCCAAAACGCACGACACTCTTCCAAGGAGACAGTTTCAAAAACACCCAAATACCTACCTGAAACTCAAGATCCATTATTCGATTATCTGCATAACTCTTATGCCTACTTTGAGTTATCCCTAACAACCTTGATCTTCTCATTTGTCTCATGAATCAAATTAGGACCACACGACTCATTTTTACCCACTTCACCCGAAGCTGCCTGTAAAACTCTCCAAAACCTAGAGGTGAATATACGATCCTGATCTGATACTATAGTCTCAGGTACACCATGGAGTCACAATCTCATTCACATATAATTCTGCTAACCTATCCAATGCATACTTCTTGTCACTGGCATAAAGTGTGCGGATTTGGTTAATCGATCAACAATCACCCAATTACTATCATGCCCATCATTGGTACGTGGTAAGCTGAAGACAACATACATGGCAGTGTCATCTCATTTCCACACAGGGATAGGCAAAGGCTAAAGCAGACTAGTACGCTTCTGCCTCTCAATCTTCACTTATTGGCAAATCAAACATCTACTCACAAAAGCAGTAATTTCTCTCTTCATGTTCGGCCACCAATAATGATCCTTTAAAGTCCCGTACATTTTAGTGCTATCTGGATGTGCTGCATATGCCGAACTATGAGCTTCCTCCATAATCTCATGCTTAAGATTTTCATTCCACCTTGGAACATAAAGTCTATTCTGTGCATCAACTGTTGTCCTATCAAGCGTCCGTTCAATCAACCGCACTATGTACTGATCATTGTTCTGTGCATCCCACACTTTATTAATCAAAATATGCCTCACTTGAAAACTAGTCACCAAGGCTTCAACCTCATTTTCTCATAACTCAACACTAGTAGCCCGCAAATTCATAGAGTGGAATACGAACCGCTCTCAAATATGCCAAAAAGACGGAAGGGTTACCGCTAAGTGCATCGTCCACCACATTGGCCCTTCCCAGATTATACTCAATTGTAATATAATAATTTGCAAGTAACTCCATCCACCTTCTCTGCCTCATATTTAAATCTATCTGAGTAAACACATAACGAAGACTCTTGTGATCAGCGAAAATTTGACATTTACCTCCATAAAGATAGTGTCTCCACAATTTGAGGGCGAAAACTATCGCTGCAGGCTCTACGTTATGGTTGGGATAATTTCTCTCATGTGGCTTCAATTGTCTAGAGGCATAAGCAATAACTCTCGCATGCTGCATCAACATACCACCTAAACCTTGCCTAGAAGCATCATTTTAGACTACAAACTCTCCATTATCATCTGATAGTGTCAAAATTAGAGCACTAACCAAACGGTTTTTGAGCTCTTGAAAACAGTGCTCATAACTTTCTCAACATTAAAACTGAACACCTTTTCTTGTTAATCTAGTAAGAGGAGCCACAATCTTGAAAAAACCTTCCACAATACGGTAGTAGTACCTTGCTAAACCCAGGAAACTCCGAATCTCCTCAAGATCCGCAAAACCAACCTAAAATGTTTTGCATGCGCTTTCAAATTCTTGGAGTAAACCAGTATATCATCTATGAACACGATCACAAACCGGTCAAGATATGGACCAAACACCCTATTCATGAGGTTCATGAAAGCGGCGGGTGCATTTGTAAAACCAAAGGCCATCACCACAAACTCATAATGGTCATAACGTGACCGAAAAATAGTTTTGGCTATGTCATTCTCCCGAATCCGCAACTGACAATATCCCGACCTCAAGTCAATCTTTGAAAATACTGTTGCCCCTCTCAATTGATCAAACAAGACATCAATACGAGGCAAAGGATATTTGTTCTTCATAGTAACTTCGTTTAACTTCTTGTATTCTACAGAAAGTGTCAACGTACAATTGAGTTCTCAACTCTTTTAATTCCGTAGGGGCCATTTTATATAGTGCGTGAGAAATATGTATGGTTCTAGGGAGTAAATATATCTTAAAATTAATCTCTCTCTAGGGTGGCAAACTAGGCAACTCCTCTAGAAAAACTTCTGAAAACTCCTTAACTATAAGAATATCATCAAAACTCACTTCTCCCATTCTAGTATCCATCACATGCGCTAGGTAGGTTTGACAACCTTTATTCAACAACTTCCTTGCGGCCACAACTAAAATTAAATACTTGGAAAGAACATTTCTTTCTCCCTAAATTGTAACCTCCTGCATTCCAGGACTTCGAAATACCACTTCCTTTTGGAAACAATGAACCATAGCTTTATGTACTCCTAAAAAGTCCATACCCAAGATCACATCAAATTCTATCATATCTAAAAAAATTAAATCAACTTCGAACCCATGGTTATCAACTATCACCTCACAACCACTAAACACCCAATTTATCTCCATCATATCCCTAGAGGGCAAAGATACATGCCACTCGCCTGTGAGTGGCGAGGATGACACATTGGCAAAGAGCAAAAATCTACTTGACATAAAAGAATGTGTCGCTCTAGGATCAATTATTGTAAAAGAGGCTGACCAAAAATTAATAACGTTCCAATGATGACCTCAGGTGAAGTACGACTCTCCTACTGAGTCATGGCATGAACCGTAGCATTAGTATTGGTAGGGCGTCCTTTGTTTCCTCTGCTCTGCTGAGCATTTCCCCGGATTGGGCCTAAGGTGCGAGTATCACTACCAGAAATACCAGCTGATGACTGGCCTATGGCCTGAGTAGGAGCAAATGCAGCTCTTTGAGTCAGAAGGGGGCAATCCCTCTTGAAATCATCTTGCTGGCCATAAAGATAATATCCACCTTGCTGACTCTGACCATGTCCAACCTAAAATAACTGACCACCAGACGTCTCACTCTGACTACTAGAACCCCTTCTGAACGGGCTCCTACTGTTCCTCTTGCCATATTTCTTGAACCTGCCTCTAGAGCCTTGATAGCCTAAAATAGACTCATAAATTAACCCTAGAATCACAATTAAGTTGTTAATGGGAGTATAGAAAAGTAGGCATTTCCTGCAGAGGATTGTGGCTTAACAATTGCAAATATGACTCTGAATCGTAGCACATACACTAGACAAAGATGAAATTAAAAACCATACCTAGACTCAACGAAAAATTATGAAATTTTAACTGGACAAACTAGACACAGAGAGGAAGACACACACAAAATTTGGGGGTAAATTGTACAGTTTTACTATGGTAAAAAAAAATCATAAAGTCGACGGACAGAATGATCAAAAACAGAAAACTAAATTTGGGGGTTTTAGTTTTGAAAATCAAATAACAAAAACTAGCTAGGAACTACTTCTCACCAGTAGACAATGATTGCACCTATGATGTGTTTACCAACATGTTCAATTCATTCAGAAATCCTTACTCAAGTTAAGCCAATGATGTGTTGAACTCAACCTACAAATCCTTCGTACTTTGTATGTTAAGAGATGTTTTCTACTTAACTTAGCATCTACAATGGAGCCTAGAGTGATGTTCGCATATTGCTATCACCTAGAGGTCATTCAGGTCTAAAGGATTATGAATAAGGCTAGGCAATATCGGTACTAATGTTGTACAAAACTACCTAGACATTGGTTTATATGATTGAGGCTCAAGTCATTCACTCGCTACTCTAGAATGCAAGTAGACATGATGATCATACAAAACATTCTTAGCTTTACAACCCAGCATATATATCAATGTTGCGCACCATCAATAGACATACTCAATTGATCAATGAGAAAACAATAAACCAATGAATATCTGAACTCAAGGAACAATCAATTAAACACCAACATCATAGTTACACCATGTCTAGGGCTTGAAATCAACCCCTAACTAAAAGAAAATTAGCTAATCGTGATCTTTGAAAACAAACAAAAGAAATTCATGGAGTTTAAGAAGAAACCAAATTATGAAAGATGAAGAACAAGAGAAGAATCAATCTTCTGATTTGAGCGAGAGATTTTCTGGGTTGAGAGCTTCACTTCCTTTCCTCTAATAGCTTGGCGGCCTCTTCTTTTTCTCTGTGTTTTTTTTCTTCTGTTTTTCACTTCTCCTCCTTTCTTTCACATGTAATTAGGGTTAAGAAACCCTCAAAACTCTCCATGGGCTTGCCAATGTGGTCTGGGCCTCAAACTAGAAGTTTTGGTCCAAACCAGAAATTCGGGCAGACTGACCTTCGGTCACTAAAATGGTCATAACTTCTTCAAAAAAATAGGTATTGACGATTCGTAAAAGGTTTTAGAAAATAGACTCTTGTAGTTTACCGTCAATATAAAGCACATCTTCTAGATCGTTGTGAGCTGATCACAATCATCTGTCAAAGTTGACCAATGATTCCTGACAGACTTTCTGATTTCTGTCCAAATCCTCCTTTATTTTTCTGCTTGGTCCTCATCTATTTTCTCCATCTTTTATTGAGCTTCAGGGGTTAGGGAATCCCCAGTTCATCAAGAATCCATATTGCATTAGAATTCCTCATAATTTCTTTCTTTTAGCTTTCTTTTCCTTGTTTGCTTCGGACAACCTAATAAACACACAAATAAATAAATTATCTAAGAATAACACGAAATAACTAAGAAAAGTATAAGGTTAAACAATAATAACGTAGCATAAAAATGCTCCTATCAAGCCTGAACCAATACTTGAGCTACTTCCATAACAACTACCAGTAGCCCGAAGTATATGTCTCTCTCTTGGTGGGAACATGACCAGTACCACCAAAACTAGCTAGGTTACAGGCTGAATCGAAAACTGTAATTTTAACTTGAAGTTTCACACATAAAGAGACCCGAAATCTAGCTCTACGTGAAAATACAACACAAAAATTAGATTTTGAAGTTCCAGTTCCACTCTCGGTAAAGTTTTTGACAGTGGCTTAGGGCTCAGTGGCCTTGGCTGCCGGAGACAGCTCAACGCTTTGCGCCACCGGCTTCCTAGTAAGCTCGGCCAGTAAATCAACAATACCCTTTAAATAAAACATGTAAAACAGCTTGAAGGGGAACACAATCAGCTTCATCTGCCCGTACACACCCTCAAAGATCTCAGATCCACCAGTAACAGCAAAGTACGTAGGTGTCTTCATAGGTCAAATAGGTTCCTTGAACAAAAATGTGACCATAGTCCCCAAAGTAGAAGCTGTAAATTGCCTCATACCGGTCATTTTCTTCTAGGACACGTTTTGGATCAACACACATAGCCCTGATGTGATCCCCAACCTCCTTTCCAAATCATTGGAGTATATCTTGTTGCTGAATGGAACGAGGTCTCCTAGTGAGTTGACCTCTTTCTTGTTCAATCCTAAGTAAGCAGGGCTGCCTCTGTCTCTCTCATTGATCTAGTATGCATTTAGCTCTTGAACATTTGTTGAAGAACAATAATGAAACCAACTTGTAAGTTTAACAGAAAGAACAATATAAATTGGATGATCTGAAAAAGGTTTAGAGAGAGAGAGAAGTGCCTACTGGGTATTGTAGAAGGCTTTGCAGTCTTCTTCTTCTAACCGAAGAAAGCTGTAGTATTGAAGCTCTTCGAGTTTGAAGAGGCTTTGTGGTTTTCTCCATCTCCTTCATCAGTTTCTGGGTTTATGTTTTTGACTAACAAAAACGACAAATGAAAGAATGGGACCCACAAATGAACTGCAATT
Source organism: Comarum palustre (assembly GCA_951800085.1). Classification (NCBI taxonomy): domain Eukaryota; kingdom Viridiplantae; phylum Streptophyta; class Magnoliopsida; order Rosales; family Rosaceae; genus Comarum; species Comarum palustre. The sequence goes on from OX637589.1 coordinate 3,677,861, forward strand.
GTTGACAATTTGAACGTTTTGCACCAACCAATAAAAGCCTGACGTGTGGATAGTGCGCACTTTTACAAAATCACGGACGTTCGCTCTCGATCCTTCTTTTGTGTGTGTATATATATATATATATATATATTTTAAAGGGTTATATATATATATATATTTTAAACGGTTAAATTAATAAAATCTGATCAAAAATTGTGTTAAAATATAAAATTTGGCACTAAAATTAAGATAAAGACGTCGTTACGAGAATGACTGATGAATAATGATTTGAAGCACTACGTTGTACTAAAGGGATCGATCTGCTGATACTAGAGGCTTGTTGGGCTGTAGCCTAAGGGAATTCTTTACGAAAGAAGAAATGCCGTATCAATTATATACTGTCCCAGAGTCCGGTTGGTTAAGAATTTGTTTTCCCATGTATTTGGTCTCTTGGTGAAGCATAGGTGTTGTATGTTTCATGCTTTTACTGTCCTTCCTCTCTTTTTATGTTCTTTACAGCCATCATTGTTTATTTGTTCATTCCTTCCTCAGTTTTTCATTTTTTAGTGTAATTTGTAATTCTCATTTGAAAATTCACACTAATATTTTCTATCAAAGTGTGGGCGACAAACATGTCATATGAATCATCCTTTTACTGATATTGTCTCAACTTAACCACTCTTAAGGTGTTGGGTTTTATCTACAAAAGCTCTCGGTACAATTAGAAATGATTTACCCAAATATATGTTATATTTTATTTGTCACTTTTTTGATGTGAGATCTCTTCTCTCTAACACTATTTCTTACGTGCAACTTAACTTTTAGGTGTGCATGTGAAATTGATTAAGAAACTGAACCCGGACCTCATGGTTAACCGAAAGAACTCCAAACTCCGAAAGAATTCCAAACCAAACTCTGAAACAACTTCAACCAAACCAGAGACATGATCTCTGAAAGAACGCACCCGAGCTCGTGAGAGAAGCAATTGGAGAAGAACCTGCTCTGATACCATGTCAAAGTGTGAGCGACAAGTGTGGCTCGTGGATCATCCTTGTACCAATGTTGTCCCAACTTAACCACCCTTAAGGTGTTGGGTATTATCTACAAAAGACCTCGATACAATTAGAAATGATTCACCCACATATATGTTATATTTTATTTGTCACTTTTCTGATATGAGATATCTCATCTCCAACATTTTCTTTTTATAGCAAAAGATTTCACAAAGGAAGCTTCTATTTATACCTCTAAAAACACTATTTGGATCTCCTTACTTAATAGATCTCTAATTTACTTTTTCAAATACTGAAACTGCTAAGCAGACCTCCCAACTTTTCCATGTGCCACTCACCCATAAATCATCAAAATCAGGGTTCTTTCGCAGGAATAAAAATCTAAATTTGATTGACCATGTATTGGGTTCTCTTTGACCATTCTACTCCCATGCTTCAACCACCAAACGATCGATGGAGATTTTTTCTTGAGTTTCTGAATGACTCTTGGGCATGCGTATTGCTAACTATGTTTCTAAAGGACAATTGTACTGAATCATGAGAGAATAACTGCATCTCATTAAAATTGATGTTGAACCTTGATCAAGAAGCAATGTCACAACATAATCAAAAATCATATCAGCATAATATTGCTACTTCCTATTATATTGTTTCTTTTGAATGTCCAAATAATGGTGTTGCATGACGGTGAAACCATAACATTTTTTATGAATTAGGATTCCAACATGGGGACAAAATCAAGCTGAAAAATTGATGACACAAAACGATGGTGAAAACCTAAGAATAACATGAGCATGTTTAGGCTATTGAAAAAAAACCAAAGATCTGATAATTAAGATAGTTTGAAGTTGGCTTGTGTACATACAATGCAACAAGAAAAACTATCTGATCCTTCTTCTTCTTTATTTTTTCTTTGCTTTAGAGAAATTAGAAATACGTAGCTTGATTAGTTAATGTGTCAAACAGAGTAAAGATTTTTTACCTTTTTGATGTGTATATTTTTGTAATTTTACATAAGTTGACAAAGTCAACCATAACTTCAAAAAAATAAGAGGTCCAAGTAGTGTTTAGAGAGGTATGAATAAAAGTTTCCTTTCACAAAAAGATAGAACACATGCGAGTAACACAACATTAAAGTTACTATAAAAGGAAACAAAGAGTGTGGATTATAAATATGAGTGTAAATTTTAATCCTTTTTTTTTCTCCCTTTTCTTTCAATAGTCTTTACTAATTTTCATTGTTTCTTTGTTCTTTGACTGATTTGTTTCTTGCATTATGTTATAGAGATGCCCTAATGAAGACGTGAAAAAATAAAATTTTCCCTTCGTCAAAATTTTTTTAAACATCAATAAATTAGCCCACCCTACGTTTCAGTTGTGGATACGACGAATTGTCAAAGAACAAAATTTAAGAAAATGGCAAGCAAAATAGCAAAACAAGCTCGCGTGAAAAAAACATGTGAAAAATGAAATCAACTTTTTTGCAATCATTGTACGGATTTAGAAAATGTAAGCATTGTTGGGACTGAACTCAACTCACAGAAGTGAAGGAAACTCCAGCACAAATCCATTCTTTCTCAAAGCTAGCTCTTTTCTTTAAGTTAACTTCTTTTAAAATGGAACCTTACAACTTATTTGGAAGCAAAAGTAATCCGGTAACAATCCGACCATGCAGTTCACACGATTTCAGGAGCGAAATTCATTCTGCTAACGGAAAAGAAAACCAGACTCATACACAAGAACTTGAAAGGTCAAAATAGCATTGATTTTTTTTACACGAACAGAAAGGGAACCTTAAAAACGAAGAGTCCAAATAACATAGTCCATACTCAATCGTATACCTCACCAAAATTTTCAATAGCCTTCTGGAATTTAGGTACTTGCTTTTGATCCTTGTTCTTTCTTTATCGTCGTTTGAATCATTGTGATAATTGTGGTATAAACATTTTCCCTCGAGTTATATTTGGATCTAGAAGAGAGACTTTACGCACACGAGAGCGGCTGGGGTGAACACAGGGGCAGAGCTACGTTCAGACCTGACGGGGTCCGGACCCCCCTAAGTTTCAGGCCGGTCTCGTTTTTTATATGTTGCAGATAGTAAAGTTGTTGAATACGAGTTTGTTTCTGAATATGAACCCCCATCCAATAGCATACTAATATGTGTCAAACTCGAATCCCCCCTAACTGAAAATCCTGGCTCCGTCACTGGGTACACATGGTGCATTTGCACCGGGTCATCCTCCGTTCTTTTAATAAGATTACAAGTTTTGAAAAAATGACGGGAAAGAGAAGCTGAGTTCAGATCGGTGGTAACGAAATCAAACCAAATAAAAATAAAAAACTAAATTCAAAAAAAAATTGCCCCGCAGTTTATCATAGTATAAAATGGCTTAGCTAGTTCAGCATCAAACCAAATAAAAATAAAAAACTAAATTCAAAAAAAATTTGCCCCGCAGTTTATCATAGTATAAAATGGCTTAGCTAGTTCAGCAGGTTCTCTAAAAATCAAATTGACTTGCACCTTGCACCTAGGCAACGTAATTATCTCGTAGGACCAATCCCCCCTCCACCAATATCTCAGTACCATGCATGGGGTAGGGTGCCCTATAAAGTTTCCTATCAAATTCGAGGCCGGGATATATACTTCCACTGAACTTTATATTGATCAAACCTAGCTATCTCGATCTTTGTATGTGTCATAAGTTCACAACTCATAATTCAAATATTCATCCTAAAACTCATTATTCAATTGTGTTACAACATGATGACTAGAACATGAAGTATATGATACGATATTATAATTAATCACGGAGATGTATAATCTATATGTAAAGATTTTTTTAAAAAACAATACATAAACTTAGGCCAACTTAATGATGTTGAACACTGATCAATTTGATCAGTTTCATTACTTCAGCCAAGGGATAGCAAACATACCAAATATGATCAAGATGTTCATATTTTCAATTTTGTGAAATATAGTTATTTAAAGATATGGCTATTAAGTTGGCAGACAAATATCTAAAGTATGCACACATAGATCACAGCGAAAGGGAGACAGAAGCAAAGAGTGATGAGTTGGTGTCTATATCATGCACAAGTTTGATGTCATGTAGGCTTTCATTGTCGACCTTGTTCTCAATCTCTACCAAAAACCACTAAATTGACATGCATATGTAACCAAACCCTAGCTAATTCCCGCAATTGGTTTTCCTTTCTGATCTATGTGCCCTTGATCGATCTGTAGACGGGATTCTAGCATTTATTCAAATTGTCTCCCTAAAGAACCATGATTTCTCGATTCTTATAGGTGCAGGGCCAGCTGTGAGAGGTGCTAGTTGAGGCAACCGCTCCCGTTACCCGTTTTTGACCAGGCCTCTAACATTTTATTTTTTTATTATGTATGACTTAATCAAATATTATATTAATATTTTTTTATTATTGTATTAGCATACAGTCTAGCGGTAAGCTAAGTTAGGAGCCCAAATTTGATTGTTTGTTCGAATCAAGGAGACTTAATTTTTTAACTTTTTTCCTAGTTTCTTTTTTGTTACCTCGCTCTTGTTCTTTTATTTATTTATTTATTTTTACCTTTCTTTTCCTAGTTTATTTTTTGCTATAGAGCTCTTGATTTTTTGTTCATTTCATTTTAATGTAAATAATGCAATAGACATAATTCATATATATATATATATATATAAATGTATTTTTGATTTATATAATTTATCATGTGAGACCATATTTTAGTTTGTTCACTTTAAACCTTTAAAATATCAGAACCAACGCTGTAAGTGCTTCTACATAGTAGGTACGTTTAGATATGTTTGTCTATGAATCCCTTGTCTTTGAGCTAGCTAGTAGAGATTTGATAGATAGCAACGTCTATTCGATCTCGATCAAGCTAGATAGAATCTTTTACCAGCTAGTTGATATATGGTATGAATGTATTCTATAATGAATACTATCAGGGTTATATATTTTGACACCTATTGTGACCATTAGGGGTGGCCATACGAAACCGAAAACCGAAAAAATCTGAACCGAAAACCGAACCGAAACCGAAAAAAACGAACCGGAAGAAAAACCGAACCGAAAATAAAAAACCTGACCGAACCGGGTATCTATGGTCCGGTTTCTAGTTTGGGGTCCGTAGAAACCAGACCGAAAAACCGTAAATAAATAAACTCATGAATTAAAAGGACTTTAATTATGTAGTAGGAAGGAAAAAGACTTTAATTATGGAAGCAAAATTATATAAAATCTCGTAATATACGATGTGTTAGGAATGGTGAAATACGGCTATGGTTTAAAAATCATGTAATTCGGGCAATGTCTCGGTGCCGATAGTAGCGGTCAACCCTATTTACAATTATTATTCCCTTTGAGGAGCCCTATCGTCGGAAGGTAAATGTCCCCAAATTTTTATATGGGCGGTTGCGTCTCATCTACGTGAGTGTTTTTCATGTAGAAGGTTTGACAAAAATACGTAATATAGAGGTAGATATGAGTGTTTCCGTGTGATAAGTGACGATGGATCAGGGTTGACTGTTTCGATTGAGCCTTTAACTTTGTAGGATTTAGATGAATTTTTTTACCACAGAAATCTTCGGTCATAATGATCATATCTGACGGACGAATTTTAATTTTTGACTTTTAGTCATCGGAATCACAATATGCATACTAATGTTGTATAACTTGTTTATTATGTTTTAAACAAATGCACAACTTTATGAACCAACTCTACATAGAAGCAAAATTATCAAAAAACTCGTGAAATAAGATGTGTTCGGAATGATGAAATACGGCCATGGTTCAAAAATCACGTAATTCAGGTAACATTTGGGTGCTGATAGTAGCTGTCAACCCTATTAACCGTTATTATTCCCTATGGGGAGCCCTATCGTCGGAAGGTAAATGTCTCAAAATTTTTATATGGGCAGTTGCGTCTCATCTACGTGAGTGTTTTTCATGTAGAAGGATTAACAAAAATACGTAATATAGAGGTAGATATGAGTGTTTTAGTGTGATAATTAACGATGGATCAAGGTTGACTGTTTTGATTGAGCCCTTAACTTTGTCAGATCCAGTTGAATTTTTACCACATACATCTTTCGTCATAATGATCATATCTGACAGTCAAATTTTAATTTTTGACTTTTAGTCATCGGAATCACAATATGCATACTAATGTTGTATAACTTGTTTATTAGGTTTTAAACAAATGCACAACTTTATGAACCAACTCTACATAGAAGCAAAATTATCAAAAAACTCGGGAGATAAAATGTGTTCGGAATGGTGAAATACGGCCATGGTTCAAAAATCACATAATTCGGGTAACGTTTGGGTGCCGATAGTAGCAATCAACCCTATTTACCGTTATTATTCCCTATGGGGAGCCCTATCGTCGAAAGGTAAATGTCTCAAACTTTTTATATGGGCGGTTGCGTCTCATCTACGTGAGTGATTTTCTTGTAGAAGGTTTAACAAAAATACGTAATATAGAGGTACATATAAGTGTTTCCGTGTGATAACTGACGATAGATCAGGGTTGACTGTTTTGATTGAGCCCTTAACTTTGTCAGATCCAGTTGAATTTTTTACCACAGATGTCTTTCGTCATAATGATCATATCTGATGGTCGAATTTTAATTTTTGACTTTTAGTATTCGGAATCACAATATGCATACTAATATTGTATAACTTGTTTATTAGGTTTTAAACAAATGCACAACTTTATGAACCAACTCTACATAGAAGCAAAATTATCAAAAAACTAAAAAAATAGTTGTGTTCGGATGGGTGCTAGGGTTTTTTTAGGTGTAAATTTACATTCATGTAAATGTTGCATCTTAGAACCAGTTTGTAGTTCCAACACAGATATGCTTGAGATCTTTGGATATATTCGCGATCAAGATTAAATCAAACTTACTTGGAGATCAAGTCATCCTAGTACCAATCTGGACAGTAACTAGGTTATCATAGATTTGGTGATTAATGGTGGTTTGTTGGACTATCATGATTGAGCAAGAATCGGTATGTATATCGAACTAATCTTTTAATAGTTAAATTTGATGTGAATATCTTCATCTATGATATTGTTGTTGGAGAAATGGTCTACATGACTTTTGATTAAATCAAATAATTAAAGTCAGTTGCACTTTTAATTAGATGATTGCATGCATGAATTTGTAATCCTTGTAATGAAGGCTATAAAATCATGTATTCATATGCATAATTTGGTTGTGGGGTGAATGAGAAATTGTCACCCACAGATGGTTAGTTCAAATGAGAAAATGAATTTTGTCCCACATTGGAAAAGTGGAAAAGGAATAAGGCTTTAAATAGAATCTCACACCTTGAAAGGTGTAACCATAACAAGCACCCATGCTCTCTCACGCGCGCACGGGGGGGGTGCAAATCCTAGGTCGGAAGCCTAATTCTTTTACTTGGGCCCGTGCGACCTGCTGACACAAATTTGTGACCCGAGAGCCCATGTTGTTTTTGAAATGAGGGATTTTATTTTTTGACATTTTTTATGTCTGTAAGCTGTAACAGGCCCGCGCGACCTGCGGATACAAATTTGTGACCCGAGAGCCCATGTTGTTTTTGAACTGACGAATTTTATTTTTTGACCTTTTTCATGTCTATAAGCTGTAACAGACCTATTAAGTCTGGCTATGACTTTGTAACAGACCTATTAAGTCTGGCTATGACTTTGTAACAGACCTATTAAGTCTGGTTATGATTTTGTAACATACTTATTAAAGTTGTTTATGATTGGTATGTAACAGACAGAAAGTCATCATTTTGTAGATGATTTCCAACACTATATAAAGGCCACCAATCCTTCATTCTAAACACACCAACATAAATCACTTCTCTTCTTCTCCAAAAGCTTCTCTGCTCCTACTCAGTTCCCTAAAAAATTCTGTGTTAGTTTGAAGGCTCTTCCTAGTTCGTTGAAGCTTTTGTTTGTAGTGCAATAGCTTGAGCTTGATTGTCGTTTTATCGTGGAAGACCAAGCAGCATTGAAGTCCTTACACCAATTGGGATGCCGTAATTCGTCTTAAGAACACCGTGTGAAACACGGGACTCGACAAACATCCATTGGTTAAATTCTTCTTCTCAAATCCTCAATTTGTCATTTTATGGTTTTGTTCAATTTCATGCAATTTGATTAATTAGAATTAATTTTCGTTATTTCATATTGTTAGTATATAAACAATATATTTACCACACATTTTCTAACAATCTTAAGACGAATTATTCTTTATATTGCTTATATTTCTAGAAAATTATACTAACTTGTGTGTGTATTTTTCAGAAATAGAAAACCTAAAATGACTAACGGAAAAGAAAATGGGTCGGGTGGTGACAATGGTGGTGAGAACACCATGCAAACGGTGGTACATCTAACTGCACTTGTTCCCCCACTACCCGTCTCTCATGCTGAGAAACCAGAGAAGTTCACTAGAGTGAATTTGAAGAAGTGGCAAGCAAAGATGAAGTTCTACTTGACCACCTTACACTTTGTAAGATTCTTTATTAAGACGGCCCCCTGTGCTCACTAATGAGGAAAATGGTGACTTGCAAAAGGTTGTTGCTGTGAATGCATGGAATAGCTCTGATTATCTATGCATGAACTACATCCTCAATGGTGTGTCTAATAATTTGTACAATGTGTACATCATTCAGAGACCTCTAAAGACTTGTGGGAGTCTTTGGAGAAAAAATATAAGACTGAGGATGTTGGGGCCAAGAAGTTCATTGTGGGCCGATTCCTTGATTGGAAAATGGTCGACTCTAAGACTGTGATGAGTCAATTCACTGAGTTTCAATTGATCATGTATGAGATGCAAAGTGAAAGAATGGGCCTCTCTAGACCCTTTCAAGTAGCATGCTGCATTGAGAAGTTGCCCCTGCATGGAAGGACTTCAAGAACTACCTTAAACACAAGCGAAAGGAAATGAGCATGCAAGACCTGGAGGTTCATCTTTGGATTGAGTAAGATAACCGTAGAAATGAAAAAAGGGGCTGGATGAACACTGCCAAGGTCAATGTTGTTGAACATGGCCAAAACTCAAGGACCAAAAGGTTCAAGGCCGGGCCAGGGGTCTAAACTTGGCCCAAGAAAAGGTGTTTTCAAGAACCCAAGGTTTGAAGGCAAGTGCTTCAATTGTGACAAAGTTGGCCACAAGTCTGTGGATTGCAACAAGAAAAGGAACAAAAAGTGTAAGGCTAATCTGCTGGAAGCTGTCACAAAAAATGGTGGCGACATTAATTTGTGTGCTATGGTGAATGAGGTGAACATGGTGGACTCCAACCCCAAGACCTGGTGGCTGGACACGGGGGCCACTAAGCATATCTGTGCTGACAAGAATATGTTCTCCATCTTTGAGCCTGTTAAGGAAAGAGAAATTATGTATATGGGGAATTCTGCTACCTTTGCAATAAAGAGGAAATGAAAGGTAATCCTGAAGCTAACCTCTAGAAAGGACTTGACCCTAAACAATGTTTTGTATGTTCTAGAGATCCGTAAGAACATGGTGTCTGGTGCGTTGCTAAACACTAATGGGTTTCACATTGTCATAGAGTCTAACAAGGTTGTTCTGTCCAAGAGTGGCATGTTTGTTGGTAAGGGATATCTCTTTAATGGGATGTTCAAAATGAATGTAATGACTATTGTCAACATGAATAATGAAGTTGGAGCTTCATCTTCTTCTTACATGATTGTGTTTTCTAATTTATGACATGATAAACTAAGACATGTTAACTATGATACCTTGAGAAGCTTAATTAACATAGAACACTTACCAACATTTAAAATCGACTCTAATGATAAACGTGAAACGTGTGTTGAAGCAAAACTCACTAGAACGTCGTTTTAAACAGTGGTAAGAAACACTGAACCCCTAGATTTAATTCACACAGATGTGTGTGGCCTGAAATCAAAAGAATCAAGAGGTGATAACAAGTATTTTGTCACGTTCATAGATGATAGCACAAAATACTACTATGTGTACTTGATGAAAAATAAAGGCGAGGCTATAGAGAAATTTGTTCTCTATAAGAATGAGGTTGAAAATCAACTCAATAAGAAAATCAAAGTACTAAGAATTGACCGTGGAGATGATTATGAATCACCATTTGCTGACTTATGTGCTCAGAATGGTATTATACATCAAAGAACTGTGTCTTATTCACCACAATCAAATGGTGTGGCTGAAAGGAAAAATCGTACCTTAAAAGAAATGATGAATGCAATGTGCTTAAGTTCTGGGCTTCCACCCAACATGTGGGGAGATGCCATTCTCACGGCTAATTACCTTTTAAATAAGGTTCCCAAAAGGAATGCAGAAAAGAATTTTTATGAATTAGGAAAATGAGTAAAACCATCTTACGGTTATTTGTGAGTGTAGGGATGTTTGGCTAAGGTAGCTATCCCTCCACCTAAGACAATAAAAAATGTGCCAAAGACGGTTGACTGTGTGTTTATTGGATATGCAGAAAATGGCAACGCGTAAAGGTTCATTGTGCAAAAATTTGAAATTGAGGATATACACAAGAACACGATCATAGAATCGAGAAATGCTTCATTTTTTAAAATATATTTCCATGAAAATTTGAGGAAGAATCAAGTTCTTCTAGAATTGAGTCAAATACTAAAAAAAATCAGACACAAATAAATCCTGAAGAGGTAGAACCTAAACGGAGCAAAAAAGCAAGGGTAGAAAAATCCTATGGCTCTAATTTTTTGACATATATGCTTGAGGATGAACCTCAGACATATAGCAAGGCAATAAGGTCTACTGATGCGCCGTTATGGAAAGAGACGATTAAGAGTGAAATAGACTCCATTCTGCAAAATCATACTTAGAAACTGGTGGATCTTCCACCGGGGTGTAAGCCCTTAGGTTCCAAATGGATCTTTAAAAGAAAGATAAAAGCAGATGGGACCATAGACAAATACAAGGCAAGACTTGTCATAAAAGGATACAAGCAAAATGAAGGTCTGGACTATTTCGACACATATTATCTTGTGACGAGAATAACCTCCATTAGGATGGTGCTTGCCATCGCGGCTTTATCTAAGCTAGAAGTACATCATATGGATGTAAAGACTGATTTCTTGTATATGGGGACTTAGATAAGAAAATCTACATGGAACAACCTGAGGGGTTTTTAGCCCCAGGTCAAAGAAAGAAAGTGTGCAAATTGGTAAAGTCCATGTATGGCTTGAAACAAGCTTCAAAAGAATGGCATGAGAAATTTGACAATGTCATGATAACCAATGGTTATAAAATCAACGAATGTGACAAATGTGTGTATGTGAAAGATAAACAAGATGGATATGTTGCGATCTCGGTTTGAGATAAAATATATGGGACTTGCTGATGTAATTTTAAGAATAAAAATTATAAGAACGTCAGGTAGTCTTGTGTTGAACCAAACACATTATGTGGATAATATCCTTGAGAAATTTGACAAGGAATGCTCTAGAATTGCCAAGACATCGGTAGATGTGAATTTACACTTGTCCAAAAACAAAGGGGAAAGTCTCTCCTAGTTAAAATACTTGAGAGTGATTGAGAGTCTGATGTACTCAACAAGTTGAACAAGACTAGACTTGACTTATGCGGTGAGTAAGCTGAGTAGTTACACGAGTAATCCAAGGGCTATGCACTAGCAAGCAATTGGAAGAGTATTAAGATACTTAAGATATACTCGTACCTATGGGCTGCACTATACAACTTACCTAGCTGTCATAGAGGGGTTTACTGATGCAAACTAGATATCCAATATAAAAGACTCAAAGTCTGCTAGTGGATATGTGTTCACATTAGGTGGTGCAGCAGTGTCATGGAAATCCTCAAAATAAACAATCATAACCAGATCCACAATGGAATCTAAATATGTCTCCCTGGACAAATGTGGGGAGGAGGTCGAATGGCTACGCCAATTTGTTGAGGATATTCCAAGATGGACGAAATCTGTGTCTGCAATATGCATACATTGTGATAGTCAGTCAACTATTGACAGTGCACAGAACAAGATGTATAATGGTAAGTCTCATCACATCCGACGACGACATAACACGATTCGACAACTAATCTCAACTGGAATTATTTCTATAGACTATGTGAAGTCTAAGGAAAACATTGCAGATCCGCTGACCAAAGGGTTGTACAGAGAGTTAGTTGATAAATCATCGAGAGGAATGAGACTAAAGCCCATGAAAGGATAAAATCTTTATAGTGGATACCCAACCTAGCTAACTGGACATCCTAAGAACTAGGTTCAAAAGGGACAACTAAATTATAGAGATTGTGATGGATCACTGTGGGGATTCGCCCCATGTCCATTCCTATGATGAAAACAGTGATGCCCGTATGAAATGAGGTTAAGCTAAAAAGCTTTTAAGAATTTTTATGCGTCGGTAAAACCGAGTGCAGTAATGCAGGTTACTCTTAATTAAGAAATCACCTATGAGAGAGAGAAGTGGAGCCACTTCAAAGGAAGTTGTTGAGGGCATAACTCTTGTAAAACTTTTACAGAACCGGGCGTGTGTCCAAGGCCAAAATGGACACAATAATGAGAACTGGAATGTGCCAGAGAGATTTCTGTGTGGGATATGCCATCATTTACACAAATGACGGATAGTTCAAAGACATCACGTCTACTATTTAGTTAGTAAAGGAAGTATGTTTCCATAAGGGAGGGTTTAAAGGCTCATAACCTACCTATCTTGTGCAGGTCTCAATCGTAGAAAACTATCACCAAGTCTATCGAGTCTTTTGGTGACCAATTTTCATTCATGTTGGAGAAATGGTCTAAATGACTATTGATTAAACCTAATAATTAAAGTGAGTTTCACTTTTAATTAGATCATTGCATGCATGAATTTGTAATCCTTGTAATGAGGGCTATAAAATCATGTATTCATATGCATAATTTGGTTGTGGGGTGAATGCGAAATTGTCACCAAAAGATGGCTAGTTCAAATGAGAAAATGAACTTTGTCGCACATTAGAAAAGTGGGAAATGAATAAGGCTTTAAATAGAATCTCACACCTTGAAGATGTAACCATAACAAGCAGCCATGCTCTCTCTCACGCGCGCACGGGTGGGAAGAGGGTGCAAATCCCAGGTCGGAAGCCCAAATTCTTTCACTTGGACCCGCGCGACCTACGGACACGAATGCAGCTCAAATTTGTGGCCCGAGAGCCTAGGTTGTTTTTGAACTGACGAATTTTATTTTTTGACCTTTTTCATGTCTATAAGCTGTAACAGACCTATTAAGTCTGGTTATGACTTTGTAACAGACCTATTAAGTCTGGTTATGATTTTGTAACAGACCTATTAAGTCTGGTTATGATTTTGTAACAGACTTATTAAAGTTGTTTATGATTGGTATGTAACAGACAGAAAGTCATCAATTTGTAGATGATTTCCAACACTATATAAAGGCCACCAATCCTTCATTCTGAACACACTAACAGAAATCACTTCTCTTCTTGTCCAAAAGCTTCTCTGCTCCTACTCAGTTCCCTCAAAAAATTTGGTGATAGTTTGAAGGCTATTCCTAGTTCGTTTAAGCTCTTGTGTTGTAGTGCAACAGCTTGAGCTTGATTGTCATTTTATTTTGTGAGACCAAGCGACACTGAAGTCCTTCCACCAATTGGGACGCCGTAATTCGTCTTAAGGACACCGTGTGATACACGAGACTCGACAAACTTCTATTGGTTGAATTCTTCATCTCAAATCCTCAATTTGTCATTTTATGGTTTTGTTAATGTTCATGCAATTTGATTAATTAGAATTAATTTTCATTATTTCATCATTTTAGTATATAAACAATATATTTACCACACATTTTCTAACAATTGTATCTAAGTCTATTAATTAAGGATTTACGATAAGTGGATCGATACATGCGGTCTAGATCTTGTATATATATTTCCTTTCCTTTATGGGTAAAATATGCATGATATTTTTGAATCTATTAATGATCTAATCATAATATGGTTTGGGAAATTCTTTCCTAATTGAATTAAGAGGTCTGGTATTCTTTGATCTACAAGAAATATGAGCTCTTAGGTTCTCTATATAAAGAGGTCAAGACAAATGAGCAAAATTCAACATACAAACTGTTTGCCCCACAAACTATTTGCCAAGCAAATATCAAGCCTCCCTCGGAGCACCCATACAAAAAGACTCACTACGTCTTTTGTAGCCCTTCGATCCCTGCTCGAAGGTTTTCTACATTTTAATCTATGCTCGAAAATCTATCCCGCTCACTCATTAGCTCATCCCTACTCAGCAAAAAGTATATCCTCAGTCCATAAAGTCCGATCCCTGTTTAGTGAATATCCGTAAAACCATTGTTGAGGTTTCAAACCCTTAGCAAATATCCTAGTATTGAGGAGAAATCCTTGATACATATCCTCTAATCTTCGTTATTTAAGCATCCTAAGTGCAATCTTAGGTTTAGTAAAATAATCTAGCAATTGTTTGGAGCGAAAGTAAGGAAGAACGCGAAGCATTCAGGCCAAGATGGTTACGCTAAACACAAAAGCGTTGGCATGTCTACATAAATCAGAACCTACAAATTTCACACCAAACATTTGGCACGCACCTGCGGAACATATCAACAGAAACAATCATGGCGTTTCGATTTCGAAACGATGTTGATCGACGAGCTTGAGGGATCATTCACTATGATAATACAAGACATCAAGGAATTTAAGGAACTCTCCAGTCTCAAAGAGGATCTAAAAAGCCTTGAGGTCTACATTAGAAAATATGGAGAGCTTTTACAAAAACAAGTATAACCTAAAGCTGATGAAAATGCTCTTGCCAAAGAGGTTGAATCAGTTGTTGATCAATCTAGTGGCGAATACTCTTCTTCAGACGAACCCGTGTCAACAGAGGGTCTTGGTTTGCTAGTCAATTGTGAATCTCATATGGAGCACAACGTTGATGATGATGCCCAGAAAAGATGCTCTAATGAAGAAATTATTCCATTCACGGATGTCGTAGATGTGTTTGTGGGCACTGGTCAATCTCTTAGGGATCAACACAAATCTCTTGATATCGACTGCGACCAACACGAACAATTCCATAACCAATTGAGTGGTTATCATGCTATGGATCACTAGAACCAAGATTGTAGCCAATATGGTTACCAATCATGTGTTTTCCTCCAAAGTCTGTATGTGACTTTATCATCCAAGGCAAGTGGATCTTTGATATGTGTGTTATTATAAAGCCAAACAATGACTCCAATATATATGAAAAATATTTGCATACTTCAATGTGGATCAGTGTTCAAGTTTCTTATTGTTGTGGCCAGTTGAACATTCTCAGTTGTATAGTGAGTTATCATCAAAGACGATTTGGTTCGGCTTGTTGTTATCGAGCACCAAAGTGTTTATAGAAGAAGTCTATTTATGATGATACTGGCCAAACCTTGCAGCAGGTATCTCGCTATGATGCATATAACATTGATGTTCCTATCTTTGAGGTAGAGATTAACTCACCAAATTGTGGTGATTATGATTTTGATTTCAATATGGAGCCAATCTACGACAAATATGACAATGACTACAAGTTTGCTATTGGTTCAAACATCAGCAAGCCCTGTATACATGAACTCGACTTGTCTGATTCTCTTTGTTTTGAGAATATGAACCAGCAAAATGTTCTTTATGAAAGTCAATATGTGGCTACATCTGCACATATCATGCGCTATGACATGGTAGTCGGCGACAAGGCTGATCTCTATTCCATATCATCTGTGAAGTTACAGTTGAAAATCATGTTTTTTCAAATAACAATGAAGATGCATGGGGGACTATGCAACACGCCCTATGAGCAACCCTTTTAAAATTTTCAAGTTGGTGAAAAGAAGAATCTATGCTTAGTACTTGGAAGTGCTCGCCAGATAGAATCATATGCTGCGAATGTCAACACATCAAGTCTTAGAGTGAAGCATTGGTGGCCTCTACCTTGGCCTTACTAAAATTAAATAAGCATGATGAGTTTCCTTCTTTCCTTTGCTCATAGTCTTTGTTGTTTAGTTTCTCTTTATTTCTTACATTGAAAAATAGAAAAAAAAAACCAAAAAGAGATTCTATATTTTGTTGAAATACAAAACAATGATCTTACCTACAAGAGATTTGAATTTTACATCACACTTAAAAGGCCTATACCTGAGGCTTTGCATTCAAAAGAAAAGCTATGTGTCTTGATTATTCCTGCCATTGAGCTAACGAAGTAGAGTTGAAGAAGATTTGAAGACAATGTTGCAGTCCAGTAGTTTTCAGCAGCCTACAGTACCGTGCAGCCTATAGTTCCTGCATATGAACGTAAAGCCTTAAATGCCTACTTTCCAACAAATTTACGGTTTGCAATTCCCACATTCCAAGAGTGAGTTATGACAGTTTGAATACCATCGGGTCAGGATGCGAGAAAATCTGCATCATGTATTTATGTGTGCATGAATTGACATTGTAGGTCCATTTACCCCATCGAATGCATACATATGCCTTTTCCATACGTCCCTGCATACTTGGGGAGCTTGAGACTCATATTTTGCTATCTTCATTCACCCAATTTCGGACATGAAAACTAGGGACACATATGGTTAGAATCAGGTACTTCAATTTTTTCTAAAGTTTTGAAATTTCTGTGTTCCTCCAAGATTTGTTTGGCGTCTTAATATTCCTATGATAGGAGCATTTTATGCGACAAATATATGATTGAACTCTTACATTTTTGCTTGGTTTATTTTGTAAAAATGTCGTTTTAACAAAGTTTCTTTCTTAGGTACTTTGTGGAGCGATTATGAAGAAAAGAGAGCTAAAATCGAGCAACTAAGGCTTCGTTCTCAGAGGTTTGTTGCAAAGCATAGAGAATAGTCATTCTACTGGTTAACAAGCTAAAATGAAGTTAATGAAAATATGTGTGCAAAACTACCCTAGAAGAAGCATATATTTGAAATATGAAAATAGTGTATTTTCTTTTGTTTTCAATGAAGAATTCGAGGGGTTTCTTTCAATCCTTTTGGCCAGTGCTTAATTCACAGATGTAGTACAGGTTTTTTTCTTCATTCTCATGCCAAGAATCATTCAAAAAGAAGTCGGGAAGCTTAAGTTACAAGTCCTCAAAGTTGAAAACAGAAACTGGAAATTCGGGAAGCATACTGACTATCAATCTTGCGAGCCTTTACACCATCAAGATTACTTCTTCTCTGAAGAGTTTCTTCACCAACATTATAGAGGAGAGAGTGTACTTCGATTTAGAGCCTAGAACTGTCCAAACAGGTGAAGAATTGATGAAGTTACGATTGCTTAAAGTCAGAAGAAAAACTGACAGAAACTGAAATTTTCGGCAAGGTTCTGTTGAAGTCGGGTTTTGGGCTAATTTTGAGGGATGACTTCTTGGACTTTTTGAAGACTTTTTGCTGGATTTTAAAGAACTCTTTCTGAGTATTATTGAACAATAAATTCATGGAAATTCATAAGGGGTAATCAAGCCCAAGTTTGGTAAGGAAAGAAGACCTAATTCAAGAAGGAAAGTGCAACCCTTGTCCCGTATAAATAGGGGCAGCAAACCAACGAATCTGGGGGACCTCTTGGATGCATATAGACTCATTAGGATCTCTCTTTCTACCCCACAAGCTACTCTTGGTCGTGTCTCTCTTTCTCCTCCCAAATTCCATCACAAAACAGCCTTTAGTTTAGATTTTTTCCTTGGTGTTCTTCGTTGTTCCTATTTTCAAAGTGTAATTTTTACTTTAAACTCATGTATATAGCTTCTTTTCCATTTAGTAGTATTAGACTCTTTGGTATTTCGTTGTTTTGGAATTGGTTTTTGATGGAGATTGATAACATGTTTTGAGTTCTTTGTATATTCATGCTATAGATGATGTTTGAGTAATTTTAGATCGTTCATACTTTTGATTGACAACTTATAATCTGTGATATATATATATATATATACCATTATTTGTGTTGGCTCCGGACAGTAGGACATGAATTCGATTGGTAAAGAGTTTGTAAGTTCATAGCAGATGCTATAATAGTTAATCCAGTTTCAAAAATTCTATTATGTTCTTGGTCTTGCTCTAAGAAATTCTTATGCATTGACTCCGGCTGTAGGATTTTTTAAGATGATATTAGAGGTTTGAGTAGATAATAGTTAATCCGGTTGGTAAAACTACTTGAACATGAGAACTTGATTCGATTGATAGTATGCATGATCTAGGTTGCTTGGATTGAAGTAGTATGATAGCATGATAAGTCTTTGAATGCTATTTGTGTGCAAAAGAGGTGATCACTTGTATATAGTAGCTTAGGTTTTTGTTTCTTTTTAGTTTAGGATTTTTGTCACTATTATGTCCCATGTTTTCTTGTATTTTATTTTCATACCAAATGAACTCCGAATACCTTGAAATTTTGTACAGTTGTTCATATTTATATCTACTATATCTCTGTAAATTTTAATAATTTTCTGAGTAATTTAGATTAGGTTTTTGACTGTTGTTCGTTAGGAACAGTAGTCACTTTTGTAATTATTTTTAGTTTGTAATAATTATTGTGATTTATACTAATGCTTATTTTGCAAGTACCCTCAGTCCCGGAGATTGAAAAATCCCTTTCAGTATTTGCGTTATACTTTGTGTTGTAAATTTACTTTACTCTAACCCCTAATTTCTAATTTTTCTAACTTCAAACTTTTGTAACATGTGATAACTATATAATTTCTAACCTTTTTATCCATTAATATTTGTAACCGCTAACCTTTTTGTCAAGTTTGTTGATTTCAGGAATGAGGCCTACAATAATGCATGGATTTACAAGAAAAAGACTAGTGTCTTTTATTATAAAAAGAGCTATGGGTCATTTGTGGGCTAACAAGTTCTACTATTCGATTCTAGACTTAATGTGTTCCTAGGTAAGATTTATTCTAGATGAGTCGGTCCTTTTATCATAACTAATATTTGTCTCTTGTGGTACATTATATATCAGATGCGAGAGGACCGTCGACGATTTTAAGGTGAATGGCTACAATTGAAGCCTTACTTTGAGGTTTTTGAGGAACAATTGGTGGAGGAAATACCCCTCCAAAATGCGTCACTCACACAGAGCTAAATGGAGGTACAAAGTCTAGGCTGAAAGACTCTAAATATTAAGCGCTGCTTGGGAGGCAACCCAATTCAACCGAAGCTGTGGAGGAGAGATCAACGCAGATTTGTTTTTCCCTCCCTTCTTATCTTATTATTTTTGTTTTTATTTACTTTGTTTTTGTTTTTTGAGTCGTAAGTTTCTACTTCATACTTCGATTTTGCACATTATTTTATGAACATTGAGGACAATGTAGAGTCTGAGTGTGGGGGAGGGATTTACATGTTTGTTGAGTCTTTTATTCAAAAATACCAAAAAATCAAAAAAATGTTAAAAAAATTAAAAAACAATCGTTTGTTTGTTAGTCTTTTGAGTCTTAGGAGCCCTTAACTGTCATTGATGATTATTATCCCTAAAATAATGGATAAGAAAATATCACAAGATTGAGATGATTTCTAACTGATGTTTGGTTGTTAATTGAAATAAATGGATATCATATGAAGTGTAGTGGATGTGGTTTTAAAACATTGGTACAGAATTGAGCATGCTAAGATGAATTTTGATTCATATGAATCCTATTTGTGAGCTTTTGAGTCTATATGTGCTATTCTTTCTGAGTGATTCGTTGATATATTCTATTTTGTTTCTTGGCTATAAATTTTTCGAAAACCTCATTATTCTTTCTTGTTGATTGATGCATGCAACAGCTTTTAAATTACTACAGAAACTAGAACTCATTCTTTATGAAATTTAAAACTTTTAGTCATTATATGTCGTGATCATGGAAATGAAAAGAAAGAACTTAATAGGATAAACACCATTGCTAAATAAGCTTGTGTCCCATTTTGTGTGCGCTGCACACCCCTTAGTTTAAACCTCTTGAGCCTACATTGAGCATTTTCTTTCATCACCTATGTAAATTTTAGCTAAATTTAGTATAACATATCTTTACCTTGTCCTTTGGGCCTAGTAGAGCATCATTTTGTGAAGACTACATGGAAGTGACGATAAAGTTCAAGTGTGGGGGAATTGAAGTTCATTTGTTTGTACAATGTCCTTGTGTAAAACAAAAGAAAATGCCATGAAAAGTAAAAAAGAAAAATCAAATTCGGCATAAACAAAAGAAAAATTGGACATTGTCATTCTGTTGTGAACTACGAGTTTTGTTGTAAATGGAAGACCTAAAATTGAAGTTATTCGGCCTTTGTTCTGTTTCATTTTGTGTAAAGAGGTGCAGTGACGTTTTGGAGATCCAAAAAACGTTTTGGCCTTGTTTTGGCGACATAAGGTGGTTTGAGAATGCTCTACTAGGTCCTAAGGAGTTTTGCAACTCACTTACTCTTAAATTCATACCCCTAGCCTAGCCCCATTAAAACCTTAATAAGTTCTTTCTCGATCTATGAGATGACAACTTATGACTCTGTGGAGTCTTTCACAAGAATGAGCGTATGGTTAGTTCATTTGTGCATGTTATCATATTCTTTCATGAGGTTTATTATTGATGTGCTTTTGTTGAAAAAGGGCCAGTGGCTTCTCCATTCAGCCAGGACTTATGGCTATAAATTCAAAGGGGTCATAACCACGCTTCAACATAACGAGATCATACAGAGCTGACTCATTCGTCGAGGTCTCATCAGTATCATCCAGTAATACAAAGATGCAAGATGAGCTTTGCACTGTGATGGAGTCATCCAGATTTGCATAAATAGAGTTTTTATACACTACTAGGACAATTACTTTAACCAATGAAAAAAAGTTTTTATATACTACCAAGACAACTATTTTAGCCGACGAAATTTTTTCATCGGCTTGTTAAAAAATTTTGTCGGCTAAGAAGTCATCAGGAAGAGGCTGTCGACTAAGGTCTTAGCCGACGAAATTATTGTACATTGTCGCCTAAAGTCAGAACTTTAGCCGATGAAGAAACTTTTCATCGCCTAAAGTTTGGACTTTAGGCGACGAATTTTTAGACTTTAGGCGATGAAATTTCGTCGACAAAAACGCCCCTATAGGTTAAAATGGTAGACCGAGTAAACTTTAGCTAACAAATTTTAATAAATTCGTCGGCTTTAGTTATTTATTTTATGTATTTTATTTATTAATTTAACTTTAGCCGACGAATTTTAAGAAATTATCGTCAGCTATAATTTTTTTAATTTTTTTTATTTCTTGTATTTTTGATTAATTTTTTTTCTTGTATTTCTTGGAGGATAAGGAGGAGGAGGAGACTTAGAAGATAGGAGGAGGTGGAGGAGGAGGAGGAGGAGAAGGAGAAGGAGATGGAGATGGAGAAGGAGAGTAGGAGAAGGACAGAAGGAGGAGGAGGAGGAGGAGGAGGATAAGGAGCTGCCGCCAGAGGAGGATGCGTTGCCACTGGAGGAGGAGGAGGAGGAGAAAGATGAAAGATATAGAAAAAATTTAAAATTTTCGACGGGATTTTGAACTTTAGCCAACAGAATACAAAATGTCGTTGGCTAAAGTTTAAAATTAATGAAGGGAATTTTGAAAATTTTGGGACTACTTTAGCCGACGAAATGAGGATATTTCAAATTTAAGTAGGACATTATGAAAATTTGAGGGTACTTTAGCAAACGAAATACCCTAATTTTGTCCGCTAAAGTACCTTTTACTTACAAAATTGCACTACGGATATTTCGGTATCCGATTGACTATTGTGATACCAATCTGGAAGCGAAACGGCCCTAAGAGTCAAACGCATCACTTTGTCATGACTTATTAGACTTTTTAGCCATTCGAGTCCGTTTACGGCTTCAAAATACAGTTTTTCAAACCACTTAACACACGGAAACGTCCATATCTGCATCTATATGAGGTATTTTGGTTGAACTTTCAACACAACAAACTCTCACCATGATGATACGCAACTGTCCATCTAAAAATTTTGGGATATTTACCCCTCGATGATAAGGCTCCCAATAGGGATAAATAATGGTAAATAAAGTTGACCACTACTATCACCACCTAGACTTTACCCGAATTATGTGATTTTTCAACCATAGATGTATTTCACTATTCTGGTCACATCTTATTTCACGAGATTTTTGAGTTTAAATGTTCTATAGAGTTAGTTTTCAAAGATGTGAATTTACTTAAAACTTGGTAAACAAGTTATACAACAATAGTAGGCATGTTGTGATTTCGATAATCAAAATTCACAACCAAAAATCCGACCGTCTGATATGATCATTATGTCGAAATATGTATATAGGAAAAAAATTAAACTTGATCCGATAATGTTAAGGGCTCGATCCTTATGGTCAATCACGTAAGTGAAATTCCTATAAGCTCGGAAACGGTCATTTAACTATCTAAATTACGTATTTTGGCCAGACATTCAACTGAAAATAATTTCAAATTGGTGAGACGCAACTAGAGGAATAAAAGTTTTATTTTATTTAATAAAGCATAGCCGACGAAATATTAGAGTATTCGTCGGCTAACTTAAAATTATAAGGCACTTTAGCCGACAAAATTATATATTTCGTCGGCTAAACTTTAATATTTTTTTGGCTAAAGTTCACTGACTAAAGGCTACAAAAAAAATTATCCGACGAAAGAAAACCTTTGTCCGACGAAAAAAATCTTTAGCCGATGAAAAAAACCTTTGTCGGCCTGTTTTTTTTTCGTCGGCTAAAACCTTTCTTCTGGTAGTGCTCGTTCATACTGTAGTAGTCAAGGTATGTCTTATATGCTTTGGGCCAACTTCTGTGATTTAAAATTTCTCTATTTTTGTTTTTCAACTTTTTAAAACTCTTTGGGTTTCCGAATTACAAGAAGTAATTTTTGGTTTTTGGAGTTCACTCACTCACTCAATCTATACTTGATGTTGATCATCACCATTCAAGGCCAACACCTATGGTCTTTTCTCTGTTCAATTAAGGAAGCATTGAGCTTTGAGTATGTCTATACTTGTCTATTGATCATCAACTAAAGTTGTCATGAAAGCTTGGTATCTCAAATGCATTTTGCAAAGCAGTTACAAATTTATGGAGATTCGAATCAAGCATCGAAGGCTTCCAACATGCATTATTGATTCAAAGTTTCAATTTTAGCTGCCTTAATGCTTAGAAATCACAATGGAAGCACATGGAATTTATCAGTCAAGTCAGACCCTTCAAACGCAAAATCTGGAAATTTCAGAAGAAAAAAACATTTTTTTTGCATTTTCGTGGCTCATTCACACTTCCTTGAAAGGGGTTCTGATCCATTTGCCATGAACCATCATGAAGCCAATATGTTGGACTACAACTGAGATAAAGAATAATCTGATTTGCTTCTAAGATGGTTGAGTTATGAGCCCCAGAAGTTGGCATCATGAAATAGTTTTTCCAGAAAAACTGAATTATTTTGAGTTTTAGGGTTTTGTTTCTTCATCTTAATTTGTACCTATCACTGAGTTCTCAACATATACATCAAGGTGATGTTATAGAGAATTTCTAGTCCAAGAATATTCCAAAAAGGTCATGGAAAGATCAAGATACAAGCTCGAGAAGTCAACCCGATAATAAAAAAAGTTAGAAATTTCAGAATCAGCTTTCTTGGAGCCGTTTTGGCAGTGCATTCTCTCCATCTTACGAGGTTTTTAATGCTGTTATCTTTATTATATCTTTAAGTACATATATTTTAATACATTCTAAAACCAACAACCGGTCAGAAACATCATCCTAACATGGTGCAAATCGTGTTTAGAGTTGGCTTCCCGAGCATCAGAATTTCATCAGCTTTTTGACAAGGTTCTTTGTGAAGCTAGTTTTTTTAGCTTTCTTGGAGATTCTTAATGAAGGAGTTTGATTCAATTGGAGGCTATGTCATCATAAAACAATGTTCAATCATACCACAACCAATAAGTGGTTGACAGAAGCTTATTTGATTCATCTAAAGTTCTCTTATTCATCAAGACCAATGTTGTGGTTTTCTTACCATGTTTTATTTAAGCATGGGGGCTTCTTATAAATGTCTAGTTATCTGACGTGAGCTCAAACGCATTTGTTTTATCATCATTAAGTTCCATATATTCATGTTAAGTGCATTGGTTATCATATTGGTGATTAATTGTACTGCTACATGAATTGTCTAGTTATTTCTCATTGTAGTTAAGCTTCAAGACCTATCTCGGGGGCCTGTTTCTTACATTCACTTGAGCTGAAAAGTTTTCTTAGTTTGGTGATTGTTAGTGAAGGCAGTTAGTGGCTTTCGTTGATAAGAATATGGCATGAGGACTCATAGTCCTTTTCAGTCAAGACACATGGTTTCTCCTTCAAGAATTACGGGGCTATATTTGACTGTAGATTTATATTCCTATAAATGTTGCATCTTAGAACTAATTTGTGGTCCTAACGCGGATACGCTCAAGATCTTTTGATATATTCACGATCAAGATTAAATCAAGCTTACTTTGAGATCAAGCCATACTGATGCGAACCGGGTTATCATGAATTTGTTGATTAATGGTGGCTTGTTGGACTATCAAGATTGAGCAAGAATCGACATGTATATGTAACAAATCTTCAAAAGTTAGATTTGAGCTGAATATCTTTATCTATGATATTGTATCTAAGTCTATTACCGATTTACGATAAGTGGACCGATTTCTGTGGTCTAGATCTTGCTATATTTTTCCTTTTCTTTACAGGTAAAATATGACAAGATATTTGTGAATCTATTAA
Source organism: Comarum palustre (assembly GCA_951800085.1). Taxonomy (NCBI): domain Eukaryota; kingdom Viridiplantae; phylum Streptophyta; class Magnoliopsida; order Rosales; family Rosaceae; genus Comarum; species Comarum palustre. The sequence continues at coordinate 3,702,671 of OX637589.1, forward strand.
GTATCTATTCATAATTTTGTTAGGGAACATTATTTACTAATTGAATTAAGTGGTCTTGTATTCCTTGATCTGTAAGAAATATGTATTCTTAGGTTCTCTATATAAAAAGTTCAAGGCGAATGAGCAAAATTCAACAGCCAATTCAACATACAAACTATTTGCTAAGGAAATATCAAGTCTCCCTAGGAGCATCCATACAAAAAGACTCTCTACTTCTAATCCCTACTCAGCAGCCATCCACCATCCGATACTTGCTCGAAAACCTATCCCACTCACTTATTAGTCCAATCCCTATTTGGCAAAAAGCCCACCCACAATCCATAAAGCTCGATCTCTGCTCGGCAAATACCCACAAAACCATTGTTAAAGTTTCAAACCCTTCGCAAATATCCCAGTAATGAGGAGAAATCATTGATACATATCCTCTACTCTTCGTTGTTTAAACACCTTAAGAGCAATTTTAGGTTCGGTAAAAGAATCTAGCAATTTCTTGGAGTGGAAGTCAGGAAGAAGCGCGAAGCATTCAAGTCAAGACGGTTACGGTGAATCCAGAAGCGTCGACATGTCTGCACAAATCAAAACATGCAAATTTCACACCTAACAGTTTCTCAGTATGGGACTAATGTACTGGGAACTTAATTAGATGTTTAGGTTCAAAAATTTTCAACTGGTAATGATTGAGTAGAAGTAAATAAGACATTTCATTAGGGCTGGGTATGAGACGGGATGGGGCGGGATTGGCCGAATCTCATCCCGTCTCGAAAATATATTATCGGGACATGACGGGATTGTATTTTTAGAAATGTATCCCGTACAGGACGATCTCGTTCGGTACCAGGACGGGATCAGGATCCCACAACGATAGAAAAAAAACGTAGAAGAGATAAATTGATCCTAAATTCTTGAAGAAATTTTATATCTATTTTTTATAAAGTCAATATGATCCCATCCAATATTGATGAGAGTTTTATTGTGTATAATATTCTCATTATATATATCCTTCTACGCTAAGGACAACTTACCATAAATTTGGTGAGGATTTCCTTATTTAACCAACTTTTATATCAAATTTTCTCATCTTAACCGTTCGTAATCTAGATATATATGTATAGATCATCTCAGCAAAATTTCAGCTTATTTAGTAATCGTTAAAGCCATGAAAATGTACAAATACAATGAACGAACCGTATCTGTTCAATAGAAATTGTTCGTGTTATTCTCTGTAAATCACAGTTTTGAATGCCCTAACGATCACCAAATGAGCTGAAATTTTGCATAGATGATCTATACATATATATATATATATACATATATATATATTATGAATGGTTAAGATGAGAAAATTTGATCTAAAAGTTAATCAATTCAAGAAATCCTTACTAAACTTAAGTTAAGGACATCCTTACCTAAGAAAAACTATATATATATGTTACTTTTTTCCTGGTATAATTGCCATGCTCCTAACTCTATATAAGTACAAGACGAACAAAAATTGTAAAAATGAAAAGAGAATCAATAACCAATTAATTAAATATTTGTAATTTGCATCTAACTAATTAATTAAGATATCAAGAAAACTCTTAAGTTTAAAAAATCAAAGAAGCTTCAGTTATCACTATATAGCTTCGTTGTGGCGACCGATATCTTTTCATATGATCATCATTACCAAATGTGAATGAATTATCTAACTCTTGCTATGTAAAACTAGTACTGTGAATATATGTTTAGGTTTTGAACGTCTTATTGAGTGTTTTTGAGTTCATTGTAAAATTATACACCCTAAAAATTAGACGGTTATGATCAGATATAAGTATATTTATACTTTCAGAATGGTCTCGTCTTGTCCAAATCCCGTCCCGTCCCGTCCCGTTCAGTTTCTAAACTATCAAAACGAGACGGTATGATACAGTACGGTACCATCATTTTAAAATTTTGTCTCATCCGATCCTGTTAATTAGAATTGCGGTACTGCTGTCTTAATTTGATATAGTTGCTGTCATACATATCTTTGACTATCAAATTATGCTTTGACTATCAAATTATGCTTTGACTCATCATTCCTATCATCCTATGGCTTACACTGAAATGTATTATCCTCTCGAAAAAGCAAAGAGCCGTTTGCTTCATTTTCTTACCGTCATACGCACTCTGTTTTACGATTTTGCTATCATTCTAACTTTACCAAAATGAAAATTACCAACCTTGTTGCATGCATTAATGGTTTGTATGGGTCTGTTGCAGATTTTCTCCAGCATTTAATTTAAGGGTAAAATATTGTATAGTCTTTATATTTTGAAGTCGACATTTGTTTAGTTTTTGTCATTTTGTTTTAGTCTAATCAGTCCTTATACTTTAGAGTTGACATCCGTTTAGTTCTTGTAGTTTTATTTTAATCTGAACAGTCCTTAAAGTTACGATTTTTCATCGAAATTGTCATTTTTATGTTTAATTAAGATATCAAAGTGCCCAATAAAGTAAATGTGAGATACCGAAATGATTCATTCAAATGGTTTATCCAAAATGATATTTTCAAAAACATATGAAATATTGTTTGCATTTTTTTGATGGAATGATCACTTAGATGAAAAATTGTGACTTTAAGGAATATTTAGATTAAAACAAACAAAGGCTAAACGGATGTCAACTTTAAAATATAATGACTATTTAGAATAAAACAAAACTATAAAGACTAAACAGATATCGAGTTTAAACCATAAGAAACAAATTTTAATTTTTAATTTAATGAAAAATCAGGACCAAACCCTTACCGCTAAAACTTAGCCACCAGACCTCATGATGAGAAATTGGATTGGAGAGGTGATAGCTCGCTCTTACACAAAATCTTTATCGTTGTCTACTTGGTTCCATCCAAGTTGCAAATTCAGTTCAGACAATTTTAGGGTTAATTAGCTGAAGATTTTCAGTAGGACCTTCGGATTTACACAGTCATACACACAAAAGCTAGTACTTCTAAACCACCATAACATACCTTTTACCGTCTAGTGCTAGGTTTTACCCTCGAGTCCACGACACCACCACCCCCATCGTTTTTCCTTCACCTTTTCTTTCTATTCTTTGGGTTTGGCTGTTGTGCCATCCTGCATGCGATGCATCGTCATGAAAATTGAATGGTTGAACGATCCGATGACTACACGCCCTGTTTACGGTACATTAAATTTTCCTTATTCTTCAACCTATTTCTTTCCTTCTCTTTTATTATTTGTTTTATTTTTTCTTCTCTTCTCTGTCCTTGAATTCACCTTGTCTAGAACGCTGATGCATTTTGGTTTTGGCTAGCATAGTTAAACATACAGATAGAGAATTATGTTACATAGCAATCTAACTGAAAGTATGAAACTATTAGGGTCCTTGGTGTATCTAATTGCATTTCCCCTAGCTAATGTCGACGTTAAAATCCTGACGTTGAACACTGACACACACTAAATAGATTACGCTTAGCTAGCTAGATTTGTAACATGCAGTAAGTTCAAATATTCCAGTTATCGAAGAAAGCTCATATGGTATTCTCCATCTGCTAGCTGCATATATGTATATCTATTAATTTTTATATATACACACACATACTATATCATTGTCTACCGATCAATGTATGTATGATTGGAAATGATTAATTGTATGTCAGAGGAATGGAACTCAGCTACTTCATGCTGCAGATACAATCATACACAATTAGCAGAGTGAATAGTAATGATGCATGTCTGATATAACAGTAGTAGTGTGGGACTGAGGAGGGCCTGCAAAAACTAGAATTCCCAGTACATAGGATCTGATGCTATCTTTCATTGCCTCCTCACCCACCTCTCCCCTGGCTCACTCCATTCATTATTTTATTATCATTTTCAGTTTGTCCATTATAGAAGATAAGATAAGAGCTAGCGTGCAGCTTATTCAACCTATTCCCACATTATATATTAATTAGATTTGAAATTTACCAGAACTGTACTCTTCTGCAGAGTTCATTGTATATATTTCCTTAATTTCCAGACGATGTATATGGGGACTTGGCTAGACGGACCAATAAGAAAAGACAATGTATGAGGGAGCTTATTTGTTGACTCTTGACAGTATCCATCAGGCATCCCTATATATATATATATATATATATAAACTTTCTAGTTAAAGGCATTTAAATATGAAATTTACCAAAAAAAAATTGAATGTTCGAGTTAAACAGCTCAAGAATCGTCCGTTTTTTTCATGGTAAATCATAAATTTGAATGTTTTAACGATCACCAAATGTGATGAAATTTTACAGAGACGATCTATACATATATACCTAGATATTGAACGATTAAGATCTGAAACTAAGACCTACATATATATATATATAGGTATACATATATACCTAGATGTATATATATAGAGATTCTAGGCTACGGACGTCAACACCAAACCCTTTGGTGCGGATGTGTGGTTTTGCCTCACTTTTCGATCTTAGTTTAATTTCATATATATATATATATATATATATATATATATATATCACTAGTGGATTTGCACTCTTAGCCAATGAAAACACTTACGTCGGCTAGGAGAAAAAGTTCGTCGACTAAGAACCTCTAGCCGACGGAATACGTTCGTCGGAAATTTGTGTCGACTAAGCTCTTCTTAGCCAACGGATCTGTGATCCTGGCTATTTCCGTCGGCTAAAGAAGCTCTTAGTCGACAGAAAATCTTGTATTCTGTCGGCTATGAAAAAAATAATATTTACTTACAAAATTGCCCTACGGATATTTTGGTGTCAGATTGACTATTGTGATACTAATCTAGAAGTGAAACGGGCGTACAAGTCAAACTCATGGCTATTGCCATGATATATGGCTTTTTTGGCTATCCGAGTTTGTTTAAGGCTTCAAAATGAAGTTTTTCTCAACACTAAACACACGAAAACACTCATATCTACATCTATACGAGTTATTTTGGTCGAACCTTCAACACAACAAACTCTCACCATGATGAGATGCAACTGCCCATCTAAAATTTTTAGACATTTACCCCTCCATGATATGACTCTTCATATGGATAAATAATGGTAAATAGTAGGTATGTTGTGATTCCGGTCATCAAAATTCACAAACAAAAATACGACCGTCAGATATCATCAATATGTTGAAATGTGTCTATGGTAAAAAATTCAACTTGATCTGATAACTTTAAGAGCTTCATCTAGACGGTCAATCCCGCAAGTCAAACCCCTAAATTGCATTGACCACAACTATCGGCACCGAGACTTTACCGAAATTACGTGAATTTTTCAACCTTAGACATATTTCACCATTCCGCTCATATCTTATTTCATGACTTTTTTTCGTTTGAAGCTTCTACGTATAGTTTGTTTTTGAAATGGAACATTTACTTAAAACTTAGTAAACAAGTTATACAACATTAGTAGACATGTTGTGATTCCGATGATCAAAATTGAGAAACAAAAATCCGACCGTCTGATATGATCATTATGTCGAAATATGTCTATTGGAAAAAATTCAACTTGATCCGACAACATTAAGGGCTTGATCATTACGGTCAATCCCGTAAGTCAAACCCCTTTACGTATAAAAACGGTCATTTGACCGTCTAAATTAAGTATTTTTCCCAGACCTTCAACTAAAAATAGTTTCAAATCGATGATACGCAACCAGTGGTATAAAAATTTTATGAAAAATAACCACTGGAGATAGGGTTACCTCTAGAGAGAAAGAACGGAAAATTGCATTGACCGCAGCTATCGGCACTGTGACTTTACCGAAATTACGTGATTTTTCAAATGTAGACTTATTTCACCATTCCAGTCAAATCTTATTTCTTGACTTTTTTCGTTTGAAGCTTCTACGTATAGTTTGTTTTATATACGAAACATTTACTTAACACTTGGTAAATAAGTTATACAATATTAGTAGACATGTTGTGATTCCGATAATCAAACTTAAGAAACAAAAATCCAAACGTCTGATATGATCATTATGTCGAAATATGTCTATGGGAAAAAATTCAACTTGATCTGACAACGTTAAGGGCTTGATCCTTACGGTCAATCCCGTACGACATGTTGTGATTCCGATTATCAAAATAAATAAAAAATCCGACCATCATATATCATCATTATGTTGAAATATGTGTATAGGAATAAAAATAATTCCGTCAGAATTAAATAAACAAAAAACAAAAAATAATTTTTAACACCTTAGCCGACGGAATTAAATAATTTCGTATCCTAAGGTATCGCTTAGTCGACGGAATTATTTTATTCCATTGGCTAAGGGGTTAAAAATCAGAACAATTTACCCGCACAAAATTTTAATCCAAAATTTTAGAAAAAAAAAATTCAAACACTTAGCCGACGGAATTATTGCATTCCGTCGGCTAAGAGCTAAAAAATTTCAAAATTTTGAATCCCCCCGCTAAATTTCTGAATTTTTTTTTTAAAAAATAAAATTTTATTCTTTAAATCTTCTCCTCTCCTCTATTTACTTCTCCAAAATCTCTCATCTCCCTCTCCTCTCTTCTCTTGTGTGTTGTGGTGGTGTGTGGTGGTTTTTGGTTACCGTGGTGTGTGGAATCAGAATGGACAGTTTCTTGCCAGTGGTCGATTTCTGGTGATCGATCTCCATTTTTTTTTTAATTTTTAGGTTTACCGACGGAATATTCCGTTGGCTAAGAGTTTTTATTTTTTTTTAAAAATTCGTCAGCTAAGATCTTAACCGACTGAAATTCCGTCTCCTAAGTAATTCTTAGCAGATAGAATTTTTGAATTCCATCGGCTAAGAATTACTTAGGAGACGGAATATTAAATATTCTGTCGGCTAAGATGATTATTAATTTGTTTTAATTTAAAATATGTCCATCTCCTAAGAACTTAACCGACGGAATGATTCCGTCGGCTAAGATCATAGTAGACGGATCTTAGTCGATGAAAATTCCGTTGATTTGGTTGTCTCTTAGGCGATAGAATAAAATTTTTCGTCGGCTAGGGTCTTCACCGACGCTTCTAAGTCGACGAAATTTCCGTCGGCTAAGAGCTTAGGAGACGAAAAAATACTCTTAAGAGACAGAATTGTTCCGTCGGCTAAGAGCCATAATCCACTAGTGGATGTGTGATATTATATATATATATATATATATATATATATATATATATATTTGGTGCATATGTGTGATTTTGCCTCACTTTTCGATCTTAGCTTCAGATCTTATATATATAGTCTAGATCTAGACAAAGTGCGGACGGTCACGTGTCGCCATCTTTATGTAGCGAGAAGAGAAAACGAGAGGAAGCGTACGTCATTCCTTTTAAAAAAAATGTTTCAAAACCAGGAAAATTCTAACATACATATTTTAAAATCTCTAGCATACATATATCGTGATGTGCATTCTTTGCATATGCTTGTGTGAGTGTCGTGTGCTTTTGAAAATGTATTTTAATTGTCATGGACGACCAAAAGGATTGAGTCATCTCTAGCTATTTGTATACAATGCATATCTGCATCATAGACCAACTCTCAAAACTAAAGTCTAATTAGCGTAAATTTTGAAATTAACCTCTAAATCTCATATGGCAATAATATCTATAAATATATAGCAAAAATAATTATACAATATTGTTATATTGACATATATGGAAAATATTTGCGTCCAAACTAGTATGTACGTGTGCGTCAGGATTCTCTCTTATTTACATATTTTCATCAACGTCAATCAAAATCGTAACAGTTCAAAATTTAGATCAATCAATAAAGATCATCTCTGCGAAAAATTATTATAAACAAAATTTGTTTGGTCAGTCAAATTTATCTAACAAATTGACGGCTGATCATGAGATTGCTAACTTTCACTAGCCCATTTGTATGATGCAATCGGCTAATCAAACAAAGTTTGTTTACATTAATTTTTTACAGAGATTATCTTTATTGGTTGATCTAACTTTTAAACGGTTAAGATTTTGATTGTCATTGACGAAAACATGCATGTAAATAAAAGAGAGTCTAGACAAACACTTACATACTAATCCAGACGCAAGTATTTTCCGATATATATTTCAATCCATAAAATACACAATCATACATATCAAGTACTTGGTATATATGGAGATTGTGTAATTTGATTAACAGGACCACAGAGACGTACAGTTACTTTGTCTCATTCTACATGCAAGAGATTTTATGTAGTTGGGTTGTAGCATTTTGAACAGCCACATCTGAGATCCTTTCGTGGAAATCTAGTCATCGACAAGTGCTAATAGGAAGGGGTTCTAAGAGTTCGTCGTTTTGACAGACGATATCAAGTAGTCAAATATATAGAATTCGTTGTTTTTGCCTCGTCAATTTTCAGGCTCAATTTCGTAGTCCGCGTGCAGATCAACCATTCGAACAATTAGTGCCTTTCCCTTCGTTTTTGTTGTTTGTTAAATTTCAGTGCCTGAAAAACGATACTTGTGGAAGTACTGCATAAAAACCTAATACCAGCCATCTTTTTATTTTTGGGGTAAGTGGAAGAAGAAATGTTGGATAATCACAAATAATTGAAGAACCCCCCACTTGCCTCATGGAGGAGATCGATCGATCGTCGACTTTGATTAATATGCCGACTTGGGGATGCAATGGATCATTACTACACCTAAAAACTTCACTGTACTTGACTAGTACTTTGGGGATTGCTAGCTTTTGACTCGAATCGAATCGAATGTGAAAATCGATCGCGCATAGCTAAAGGAAAAAACTCACTAATAAGGGATCGACCAACAGTCTTTTCTGTTCATCAAGACCACACAGTTGCATAATTAAAGAGAGAAGTGATCATATATATATATATACATGCATGAAAATGAGTCAGGTTCCATTACCATTCAGCTGCAATTAACCGATAATTTTAATTAGTTGATATTCAAGATTTCTTTAGTAAATCAAACATAAATCCCGACTCATAATTTTTTGTTGAAAATGGATGTAAGAGAGTTACTGATAAAATTTTTACTATTATTATTTGACCCTAGTTTACACTAACTACAACACATCTAACCAATGACTAAAATATCCTTAATATCCGAGATATTTTCTTGAAATTTTCGTTTTTATAAGTACCGATATTAATTTTTATATATTTTCGATATTTAGTTTATTTTTGGTCGAATATATAGTTTTAATATAAATTTGGTAAAATTTTCATTGATATTCGATATTTCTCGATATATCCATCAAGATTTTTTGTCTAACCATTGAAATTTTCATGATCGTCGATATTTTAGTCATTAAATCAAACAATATATGGGGTCTTGGTATTAATTCCTTAATCTTTAGTATACACCTTATATATATAGCGACCTGAGGAACCTACATAATGCCATTGGTCGATCGATTATAGGATTACTCATAACATGCCACTACTAGAAAAAAAACACTTTTGCTGACGAAATAACTAAAAACAGGCCCATGATTTTTTTTGTCGGCTATGCTATACTTTAGCAAACGGAAAAAAAATTCGTCGTCTAAAGTTTTCACTCGTTGACTAAAGTTTTTACACGTCGTGTAAAGTATGTTAGCAGACAAAAAAAAATGTCGTCAGCTATTGTCGAAAAAAGTTATCGGCTATTGTCGAAAAAATGTAGACGACTATTGTCGAAAAATTTCCATGCCAAACTTCCCTCTTTTAAAACTCTCATTTCCTTTTCCCTTCCCACCTCTCTCTCCTCTCCCTCTCTTTGCTGAAGAACCCCCCAAACCTAACATCAAATCTCATCATTTTCTCTCTCTAAAATCAAAACCCCCCCTCTCTCTCTAAACTCAATCTCTCTCTCTCTCTGCCATGAACCGCTGCCCACCGCTCCTCCCCCAACTACTCCTAACTCTTCCTCAAGTTCCTCATACCCGGAGCCTTAGCCCAAATCCGAGACTCGCGAATCAGCAGCTCCAAATCTGAGACTCTCTTGGAATTGTGTTTGTGTTTAAGATGTAGGAAAGTGTTTAAGAGATAGGTATGTTAGTGTTGAAGTTCAAATTTGAATGGTTTGATAATGAAATCATTGGGTGAAAATTTTATACAACTGAGTCGTTAATTAGAGTTTAAGAACAAATTGATAACTGATGAGTTTAAGATTAAGAGATGATATGTATACTTTAGCCGACGACATGTATACTTTAGCCGACAATATATAAAGACTTTCGTAGGCTAAAGTCTGGTTTGGTCAACCATTTTGACCAGCGAGCAGTGGCGGATCCAAGATGAAAATACCACCTCGGCTAAATATAAAGCACAAAAATTTTGCTCCATGCTGCGAAAAATGTTTCATTCATTGAAAAAGAACATACATACATAGGGGATACATAACAAGTCTTACACTTAAACGCATATGCATAAACATAAATTAAACACAATACAATACAAGAAACATAAATAAAAAACTAACAAAATTGTACCCTACGAGACACCAAAGCTTCAAAATCATTAATCACCATCTCATTATCAATTGCTTCAGCAAATTCCTTTTCAATGTGAAGCACCATGCAATCATCAAAAAACTCATTCTCTATCTTATTTCTAAGTTTGTTTTTGATGATGTTCATAGAAGAAAAAACTCTCTCAGTGGTTGCAATAGAAACAAGAAGAGTCAACACTAAACATATCAACTTATAGATCATAGGATAGAGTTCTGATTTTCTTCTTTGAACAAGCTGTCGACACAAATTAGACATAGAATCTAAGGTGTAGAATGCTACATCTTGAGTCATATCTTTCTTATAATATACACACTCTTATTCTAAAGAAAGAAGATCATCTTGCACAAAAACTTGAGGATAAAAGCTCTTAGGAAGAAGTGCCTTTTGAGTATCAAACAGTCTAAACTTATCATGAGGATCTAATGTTACAGTGAGTTTAAGGATCAGTTCACAAGATCTATCATTGAACCTTTTATTTAGCTCACTTAATTGGCAGTCAAGTACAGCATAGAATACCTCTACACGGTAGTGGTGCTCATATGTGATGAAATTCTTCTGTTGACTCGAACGACCCGTACCATCCAACTAACGAGCACTCATATCAAGCATAATAATATTATGAGTCTCACATAAAGAAGTAAGAACCATAAGAAAATTATTCCAATCATCATTTCTCATGTTTTGAAGTTCTTTTATATGATCAACAAATCTCATTGCTTCTCTAATATCAATGGCTTTCTTTTGTACTATTTGACAAAGAACTATTCTGTGACTTTCATGACTCTATGCATCAAAATCAGACAAAACACAAACTCAAACGATCTCATAGCTTTGAAAATACCACTAGTTTCTCCCTGAATATGCAACTTTGCAGTGTCGATCATATGATCCAAAGTTGCTATGATTGAACCAAATAGCTCAATCATACTCCTAATAGAAGAAAAATAAGAGCTCCAACGAGTAGCAGTAGGTCGTTGTAAGGTACAATTTGATTAGAGCTTGTACATGATTGATGATTGTGAATTATTATTAAATATTGATAAGTAATAAAAGTACGTATAACCAAGAATAAGATATTTGGTGATGCACATATATAGAACACAAATCCTATTAGCATCATACCTGTTTGAAGATTGCCAAGAGCTATCAAATCTTGGATTTCATCCTCTCTAGCGGTTTTTAGCGCACCCTTGGGTTTAGCAAATAAATCCACAAAATTCACAACTAGCAATAGAGTACTAAAGAAACGGTAAGTGTCATGAACACCTTTAGCATCACCATTTAGAGCTAATTACAAACGGTGAGCAAAACAATGAACATAGTATACATAGGGACAGTCTTCAAGAAACAATGACTGCAAGCCATTCGAAATACCGTTCATGTTACTAGCTTCAACACAGCCTTGACCATGCATATTTTCCACTTGGAGATTAAACACCCCAAGAACTTTGACTATCTCCAATTTAAGAGTTAATGAGGTTGTGTCAGGAACACTCACTATCTTAAAGAACAGTTCTCGGATGAAGCCATGACAATCAACAAACCTCAAAACAATAGACATTTGCTCCTTGCCAGCTGCATCAACGAGAATGCAAAACTTCGCATCACCAACTTCATCACGAATCATTTGCCTCACTCTATTACCAAGAATATTTAAGAGATGCTTTTGAATAGATGGAGAGATATACTTGGCATTTCTAGGACCATTCTGTAATATAACCCTATCATCATCACTAGCCATTCTTTCATAAGACTTTCTAACCTTGCTTAAAATTTCCAGCATTAAGAGAACTTTCAGATTCATCATGACCCCTAAAATCTTGTCCTTGGTTTGCTAGAAGTCTCACACCCTATATTACAGCTTTCAATCTAAATCGATTATGCTCCACTTCTGTTGCTGTTCTTTTCACAAAAACTCTTTCAATTTGTGTAGCCAAATTTCTCAATAAGGTCCACTTCTCCATGGCTTCATTATGTGAACTATCTATAGAACCCATATGTACTGTAAGCACACTCTTACTCTTCCAGTTTCTCAACCCATTTACAATAAAAGCAGAATGAAGAGGGTTTTCTTTATTGAAAAGAAAACATGGAAAACAATATATCTTGTCTTGAGTTTCCAAGTACTCAAGTCATGGATGATTTTCAAACCAATCAAAGTTGAACTTACAATTCTGTTTCCCATGAAGTGAAAGAGGATAACGTTTCAGCTTGGGTTGACATGGACCCAATGCAACATAAGCTTTTCGAATACCTTCTCACGGGATACTTCCATATAGAGCAGCGTTTGCCTGGATCACGTTTAGTAGCATTGGCATTGCCAAGTGGATCAAATTCATTCCTCTGAGACTGAAATAATGGAGACTCTGAATATGGTTCTTCAGTAACTCCAATAACAATTGGAGTGCCTACAGAAGCTTAGGAACTTGAATATGATGATGGTTGAACCTTACTAAACCATGAACTAATATCTTTTGATCTAGGCCTTTTAACATGATTAATGTGTTCATCGAACATTATGAAATACAAAGTAGTAAGGCTGCATACAAAGCCATACACAAATAACACAATTACACAAAATTATAAACCAATACTAATGAATGATTCAATTCTATTTCTACCAAGTACCAACACCATCCATAGGGATTCAAAAAACTTTAAATAAAAACAAATTGGAAAGGAAGGGGAAGAAACTAATAGCAAGAAGGGGAAGTGGATAGGAAGACATTTCCAAAATCCAATCGCATACACAATTCACTGATTCGGGTGAATTGAGTAAGGACTAAGGAAGGGGAAGAAACTAGTAATAGGAAGGGGAAGTACTTGATATCGGAATCAGTGAATTGTACTGCTCCAGAGTCCTGACGAGTGACTCACTCGACGTGATGGGAGATGGGCTCCGGCCTCCAGACGACGACGAGATTGGAGATCTCATGCGAATTTGAAGGCGACTAAGCTACCAATCGGAGGCTTCAGGCTTGGTCGCTCATAGTGAAGGACTGAACTGAGTGAACTCATTGAAGGGTGAATTGGTGAAGGCGTGAAGCCTCCAGACGACGTTGAAGGCGACTCGGTCAAACTTCTCTTACTTCTCCCTCCTGACTCTCTCGTCTCCGACGAGCCCCTCAGCGGCGCTCCGACACGTTTACCGCGTCCAACCGCCCGCACCTACGCACCACCTCCAAAACGTTTCTCTCACTCTCATCTACCTAGCCCAGTTATCCAAAACCCTATGTAGTGGAAATCGGTGGAGATCAAAGAAAGTGAGGGTGAGCGGTTTTCCGATGAAAACTCGCCATTCAGGCGACGAGTCAGCGCATGGAGGGGCCTCCGACAAGCCATGTGGTCTTCACTTGATCCTCAAACGCCTCTAGGAAGGGCTCCTAGAGCAGTAGCATCGATTTGGGAACGAGACAAGAAAGCTCGATCGAGGTAGAGACGGCCGAGGCACCATTGTGCCCTCTTCGGTGAGTCTCAGATCCTGTTCTCTTTCATTTTTGTTCTGTCGTTGTGTTGTTTGTTGTTGGAGATTGTTAGTGTTATGGTTGTTGGGCTGTTAGGGTGAAACAGATGGCCGGAAAGGCTGGGTCACGGTCTGTAGGCCGATGGGGCTCGATTAGGGTAGAAAGGGGTAAATTCCTGGGTTTTTACAGCGGTAGAGCTAGTATTTTACCATTTATCATGAGTGTGAAATGTCAGAACTGCCCCTGACAGTTCGGGTTAATTATATGGATGTCACTGAGACTGAAATCCTAGAAATGCCCTTAGTAGTTTTGCATATTTATAAGGCTGTCACTGAGGCCAGAAAGACAATACTGCCCCTAGCAGTTTAAATAAATTACAAGGATGCCCCTCTAGTTGTTATTACCTTCATGCCCATGGTGGATTTGTATAATTACGTGGTTGTCATTATGTTTTATTTATGTGGTTAATATTTATTGGATGTTGTATATCTGTATGAGTTTATATTCGGGTTAATCCGGATGAAAAACTGGTTTAATGTTACCTCAGCAGAGGGGTTAAACTCCGGTTTAGCGATAGATGTATGCTAGCGTTAATGACTATTTGACCGATTAATAGAAAAGTCGGATTTTCCTGAGTAGGATGTTAAAGTACATAAGAGCTACGTGTGGTTTGATCCCTATGTACAGGGTAGGTAGACAGCTTGTCCGGGAAACTGGTGCAGTCACAAATAATATTTACATCCTAGATCCTCTAAAGTATTTAGTATATATGGAACCTAACTCGGTAATCGGGATAACCTCAGGTTTCATGAGGTATATTTCGGTGTCGTTGGGACTGTTGAAAATAGGTTGGATTTGAGTTTTTTTGTAAGGGTTATCCCTTCTCAAGGGGGATTACGAGAAAATCTCTTTTGGGATGAGTCTCGCACGTCCTATCCCGGGTTTAAGAGTAAACTCAGGCCGGAGCGTGACAACGATAATCCAAAATAAAGTAACTATTGACACTACTACCATAATCCTCTACATTTAGGACAAAGCCTCGTAACCTTAACGACGAAGGTACGCTTTGCACAAACATTGTGGGTGCCAAAGAGAACCACTTCTTCTACCTTGTTCACCGTCTGTATTCGAAAGGGTTGGACTATTTTTTACTTTCACGGTTGTCATGAATAAATTTAAAGGAGAATGACCATTTGCACAAAATAAAAAAAGTCAATTCCTAAACCAATGAATTAAAAAATCAAATGTCTATTTCAATACAAGGTGTACTTACTAATGCCCAAATACATAAATCTTTATTAAATTTATAATAAAATAATATTTTTTGAGACAATTTTACCCTTGTTTCTTATACACACTTGGAGAAAAAAAAAGGAGAAAGAGAATATTTGCCGGAGCCTCTCTGGTCGCCGGACTCCAGTCACCAACTGCCAGACTCCGGTCATCGGACGTCAGAAAATTACTGATAGTCGGAATTTCACCAGATTTTTTTCTACTGGGGGCAATAAACATTTTACAAAAAGTTTGCTGGGCTACATCTACATCAAATCCAAGTCTACTAACCCCAGTATAGTCCAAATTTAAGTCTAATAACTCTAGTGTACTACAAAACAAAATCTACTAACCCCAATATACTCCAAACTAAGTCTAATAACCCACTGTATATATCAAAACTAAGTTTACTAACCCAGTATACTTCAAAACCAAATCTACTAACCCTAGTATTTCATCAAATCCAAGTCTACTAACCCCAAGTATCGACGTTTGCTAGCGCCGGCGTGTAGACGACATGACCAGATCTGAATTTGACGCTGCTCTTCGGACTTAGTGTTGCAGCGAACGACGAGGACGAGTAATCACACTTATAATTAAGGAATCAATTTGTAATATTCTCAATTTGTCATAATCATTGTTTGCGCACAGCGTACCTTCGTCGTAACTTCCACACCCTTCACATTTGATCATAACATGTATATGCTAGACTTTCTTTCAAATCTGCATCTCCCCATGATCTTAAGATCAATCATAGGGCGCTTCCGGATCCTTAGTGACCACAGAGCTGTTTTGACAACTTGACATAAGTACGCTCTTTCTACATGTCTCAAATGTGGCATTACTCAGTGCCAGCAGCTATGTGCACGGTGCCTAGCAACTGTATGAACAGCGCTCGGTAGCTGGCGTGCACAGCGCTCAGCAGCTGGGTGCACAGTGCTCAGCAGCAGGTGCACAACGCTCGGCCTCTAGTGCACAGTGCTCGGCATCTAGGTGCACAGGTGCACGTATAGTGCCTGTCAGCAGTGCACGTGTGCACAGACAGCGCTCGACAACTGTAAACTTACATGCAAAAAATAATTTTTACTACCCTTAGTAAACTTTTACTAGGGTAGTAAACTCGAGCAGATGAACGACATCAACATTTTCAAACATGGTTATAGTCTGAGAGTTCGAGCTTGATGACGTCGAAGACTTGAAAGAGGAGATCTGGTAAAAGACTTGAGGGTGAAGGATATTTGTTAAGAGACTTGAGAGAGGAGGAGATCTGGTCAAAGAGTTGAAGGAGGTGGAAATCTGGTCGAGAGAGGAAGAGACTCCGGCACGAAATCGGAGAGGGAGGAGGAGATTTGGTCAGTTAAATCTGAAGGTGATGATGACTGATTTGAGAGATCTAACCTCGTCGGCGACGAGACCTCGCTAATGATGTCTTCACATAATCGTGCTTCACCGATGAGAGTGAGAGAGAAAAAAAAGTTAAATAAATATTATATAATCAATTATTATAAATTTAATACTCGATATTTATTGCTGGTACAAGAATTTATAGATTATTAGATGTCATAATCTTTGTGTGAGCACAAGAGAATATTAATCAGTCAGCCCGTTGTATATTACAAATTGATTCCTTAATTATAAGCGTGATTACATGCAGCCGTAACTCGCTAACCAAAACCCCATGCAGCTAAATTAGGCAAATCTAGAAAGATCGCTGAAACCCTTACCACCCCGTTCCGTCAGGACCAACATTCTTCTCCCAAAAAGACTCCGTTTTAAGACGGACAAGCCCACGTTGCGGTCATGTCAAACTGGGCCCACAACCCACGGCCTCTGGGGATACATTCGATGGCTCTCTGCCCCAGTTGCTTCTCCATCCCTTCTCTCTCTCCTCTATCATCTTCCACTCTCTCTCTCTAATAATTCCGGCTACTTCACTTGTCAGATTCCGGCCAACCCCTTTCTTTCTCTTTATATATACCCAATTCTTACCCTCCCCCTTACTACTCTTACATTTCAATTTTCCACACCTTCTCTCTCTCTCTCTCTCTCTCTCTCTCTCTGTCAGTTTCAGTCCTCAAACACACCAACTGCTCTAACAGTCACCCACCAGCTCCATTATCATCACTGACTGAATATACATGTACTTTCATGCGGACCCTTTACTACCAAACCGTAGTCACGTACCAGTTTTAACAGTGTGACCTCGTATTTGATATAAACTAGTTTAATCCAACCCCTCTCAAGTTTGTGATCGATCTCTATAGTGGACGGAATTCCAAACTGTCCGTGTGAGTGTTCGATGAACAGAGCGCTGCCAGAGATGAAGTGCATGAACGCGCAGGGAAGCCTCGTGGCCGGAAACTGTACGGACATGACGGTGCTGGACATACAGTGGGCTCGAATGAAGCGGCAGCAAGACCAGTTCCAGCAGCAGCAAGAAGGCTATTTTGGCGGGAACGAGCTCAATGGGGTGTTCAGTCACATGCCAATTCAAGCGAGCCAGGTCCAGAGTTTCCAGGGGTTGATCGGGCCAGGAGGCGAATTGGAGATGGGGCAGGCTGTCGAGACAAAGAGCAACAACACCATCGCGTCTCCCAATATCAGCTCACCGGCCGGCAAGGAAAGCATTAAGAAGAGGAAAGCCGATAAGGCACAAAACAATAAGGTACCTAATTGTCTTTCATTCTCTTAACTCATCTTTTTGCTGCCGTAGTTCATAGTTTCGTACACGTTCTTGTTAATTCACTCCTTTGGTCAAATTTTTGTAAATTGGCTTATGCAATATGTTGTCTTGGTTTTATAGGGTGTAGGAGAAGATGATTCCTCGGACAAAAGAATGAAAGGGTGTGCAGAAGAGGGTGACTCCAAGATCACTGACCAAAACAGCACCAAGAACAACGACAGAGAATCTTCTGCTGATACTTCAAAGGGGAATTCCAAAGTTTCGGAGGTTCAAAAACCTGATTACATTCATGTCCGGGCACGCCGCGGTCAGGCCACTGATAGCCACAGCTTGGCTGAGAGAGTATGTACTACAATTTGGTTGTTATGTGATAAAACTTGCTGTTTGATTTTGTGGTATTCATGCAATTTTTGTTTGTGATCTTGAAGGTGAGGAGGGAAAAAATTAGTGAAAGAATGAAGTATCTGGAAGACTTAGTACCAGGCTGCAACAAGATCACTGGCAAGGCTGGTATGCTAGACGAAATCATCAATTATGTTCAGTCCCTTCAACGACAAGTAGAGGTGACATATATTTGATCTTGCCATCACTAGCTTGTTGAATTTCCCGGATATCTTTTATTCTTATGTAATTCTTAATTTTGATCCCTTTCATAATTAACAGTTCCTGTCTATGAAACTAGCTGCTGTTAATCCGAGGCTTGATTTCAACATCGACGACTTGTTTACCAAAGAGGTAAGGAAACTTAAATCCCACAAGGCAACAAATTAATGCTCAAGGAAGATCAAGAATTCAAGATACTATAACTGTACTGAAAAAGAAAACCAAACTGCTTGAAATTGCTTAACAAATGTAGCTTGAAGCAATCATCAATCTGTTGATCTAAATATATGTTGCTTACTCAAGTTTTGCTTGAAAATTTACAGATGCTTCCTGCAAACATGGCCAATTTTCCGACAATTGGGTTGTCATCAGAAATGACTAGTTCTGCGTATCTTCAGTTTAATCACGTACAACAATTGCTTCAATGTTCGGAATTGGAGAGTGGGATACCTTCACCTGATTCGACACTAATTCAAAGAAGCATCAGCACTCCTATATCAATCCCTGAAACATTTGCTGACACATCTTGCTTCACGGTAATTTCTTCAACACTCCTACATCTATTACTTGATCGAAAAATGTTGCCATAATTTGATGGTAGATTGTGTATGTTCTTGCAGCAAGTCCAACCTCCTACAACTTGGGATGCCGATATCCAAAACCTATTCAATGTGGAATATCAAGGAAAAACAGCACCATTTCCGTCTCAACCATTTACAGGTAGATACAACTAATCAATCTGTCTTTGGTGCATTTTTATCATTCAATTAATTAGGTTTAACCACGATGACAGAGACATGACTGCATCGACCCTCCAAGACTAATCATTTTGCTTAGAAATGTAGCTGGTCCTTTTTAATTGGAATACAGAGTTGTATGGATGAACTATTACCACCCTTTCCGTGTCTCGCAAAATGGATGATCAAAAGCAGACATCATCCTTTTCTGTACATGATTACAATTTTGCCTAAACATCTTGGATAGAAAGTGGTAGCAGTTGGCGGGTGTGATGCATCTTGACTCTGTAAACCATATAATGGCTACCATCAGTAATGGTGATGATGTACGTATGTCCATTATATAAAAGTCTCAAGCAAAATGAGAATACTCGATCAACTACTGATGATGCTAAATGAAGTGGAAACCAGTCCATGTGTAGTTGTAACTTATCCTACATTTCTTTACTATGAACCCCTTGTATTGCTTTTGCAGGTTCCATTGAAGCTGGCAATTTAAAGATGGAGATGTGAACCAAACACTGATCAATCATTTGATGATTCTTGGGAGTACCTGATGCCTCTGATCCGGATTATTTTTTACTCGTCCAAGTACATAACATAATTATGTTGGTATGCATACCTACAACATAGTATGAATAAAAAAGGTCCCTCCTATTAACCATAGATACATTCTATTCTCCATTTCACATAACCTAACAGAACTTGGAAGTCCAAAATGGTTGATGAGAAAAAGTAAATGGAACTGTGTTGGATCAAGTTTGAGCAAAGAGGCCTGAATTGCCACAATCCATACGAAGTAAAACTGTAAAAGCGAAAGACAGCTGTGCATAAGAAACAAAGTCACAATTGTGAACCAAATAGCTGTAATTCAGTGATGGAAGCAATGGAGGTTGTCCCTATGATAGATGACTGAGACAAGTTCAAGCAAGCACTACATGAGGGGCAGTGGAGTGGGCAGGAGCCCTTTTTAGTAGAATAATAATAATATTTGTTGATAGAGACACTGATAATTTAAGCAAACAGAGTGATGAAGAAGGTGTGAGCAATTTAAAGCAGACCAAACAGAGCAAATTGCCAAGAAACATGACAAATTTGCTTATCCAAAACCAAACCTTACATATTCAATTGGTTAGACTTGTTTTCATGTGCCTGCTGAGTAAAGCATTCAAAACTAATAATCAAGACCTGTAGGGATTTTCATTTCCAATGCAACCAAACGTTTATCTCCTATATCACAGATAAGGTCACCTGAATGCAATAAGCAATTTTTCCAATTCGACTACAACGAAAGGTTCACATCATAGAATGACATCAGAATAAACTCCTAAAAATGAAGTCGGCCTTCAGTGTATAGTCATTTTATATAGACCACATTTTGAGCTTCACACCTACGTACAATTATAATGAATGGTGATGATGAATATATATATAATGATGCAGAGAGTATAAAGAATAAATTATTTGATACTCAATGAGAAGGTGAATGATGAATTCAGCAACATTTAAAGTTGAAACGGCTTTTGCCAGAAAACATGCATCACTGCAAATGACCAGTTAGAAAGTTCATACATGCACTTAAATAGTATATGTGAGCATGGATGACTGGAATAAGCACGTCATGTACATATGAAGCCTCATCAAGACATCAGTATGCAACAGATAAGAGAACGGTTTCTATGGCTATCCAGGCTCATTTTTCAGCTGAATATTGGAAAGGAGATAAACAAACTCAAGAGAGGTCTTTAGGTCTTCCCATTATTCGGGCATATACATTTTTCTTAGAAAATAAAGAATACTCTCATTCTGTATTCTTTTCAAAAGATATAAGATTTACTCGGTGTTTTCCGTATAACTTTGATATAAACAAATAAATATAATACATATAAGAATTTCCTATATTATAAACCTGCGGTGTTTTCCGTATAACTTTGATATAAACAAATAAATATAATACATATAAGAATTTCCTATATTATAAACCTGTACTACGTAGAAAAAGGAACAGTTAATTAACCATAAACCATTGTATGTCTTCCTCGCTAATTATTTTTTCCCCACAGCCACAGGCAGAACAGGTTATGAATTACGAACCTTATTGCAGATACCATCTTTGATCACCACGAATATTTGTCTCCTGAAGCTTACATGTCACCACCAAAAGAATTATCTTCTCTTGTCGGGTTTCCTCTCTTTCGTCTCTCTCTATCAAGCAATGAAGGTATGTCGCACTGTTGTATTTTTACTATAGATACAATATAAAAAGAGAAGCTTTCAAGTATTAAGTTGCAGCAAATTGGTTTGGGACCACTGCAGATTACAAACTACTTACTGCGTCTTCTTCCTCTTGTAATTAGAAATCAAAAGGACCATCTTTCTTCATATTCAAGCCATATATAATAGTGAGAACGAGGTGGATCTAGCCTCATCCAAAGGAATGATCTCTTTGATTCTCTTTGTTCCTATTGATAGTGAGAGATGATCTTGCCCCTTCCTTTTCTTGGGACCCCTTCAACTCTGAAGTTTTTCTATGATCTCTGAGGACTCTTTCCTACCTCTACATGGTGCTATTCCAAGGAATAGAATGCTGAACCTAAAAAATATACTTTCTGCATTGTGAAAATTAGCTCAGCGCTCTAGGATTATGTTTGGCGCTAGCTAGTCAGAGCTCCGAGTAAGAGAATCCAGAAAGGTTACCACTTGCCACACAACCCTAAAGTTGATGGTTCATTTTGAACGTAGGAATCTTGTGAGAGGCATAAGGATGCTATGAGTGATGACAGACCTTGTTACGACAAAGGGTGAGAACCGGTTTTCAACCATCTCAAATACTGCCCTTGTAATAAAGAGACCCAACAAAACCCAACATGTAGATTAAAAAGTAATCAAGCCCAGTATGATCTACAAAAGTACATATACAAGGTTTGTTGGACAAAGACATCACCCTGGATCAAGGTTTACAGCCCTCCAAGTGGGTTGGCAGTTGGAATAACATATGACATTAGGAGAAGAAGAAGAAGAAGAAGAAGAAGAAGAAGAAGAAACAAACTCGTGGTAAACTTGCTTTTACTCTTGGCCAATTAGAGTTGGATTAATTAACCTACAAGGATCTGGTCATTACGACTCAAGGATGCCTACGCACCAGAGACCAGATATGAATAAGAACAGCACTCACTAAACTCAGGAGAAGCCTATTAAGTTGAACGCCTCACTAATTTGATCATAAAAAAATTCTATTACTCTAATTATCATTCTTCGTCTAATCACCGGGCTGGAGGAAGTAACAAGAAAATTTCTCTGTAGAGAGAAAACCCAACAAAATACTTAAAACAATGTAGTGTACGACTCATGCCTTTATAGTCCTCTTATTTCTCTGAGGCTTCTGCAGTGTAAAGCCAGTGAGCAACACTAGCCTTGAAACTCATCTGTATAGCCAATCCTCTAGGTGGTCTGCTTATTAATTTTCTTGCAGGAAATTCAACTTTCACACCAAAAACCCGATTCATCTAATTAGATGAAGTGTGGGCGAATACCATGTATTGGCATGTCAGGAGAGTGCTTACTCCCAATTTATCTGGTTTCACTATAAACTGGCTTCCCATACTCTCTAGAGTGAAACTTACAAGGTAAGAATATGCAGTTAACTGCATAGGTTGGGAGGAATCACGGTCAATCCCGGGTTCATCTGCTATCATGAAAGTTTAAGTGAATATTAAAAATACAGATAGAATTAGAGTGAGAATAACTCCACTCTATCTTCTATAATTGAATCATCCATTCCGACTCATACTAGCGCTTATAGCAGAATCTGCCCGCTCACATTATTCTCCAAATAATATAACTAAGAAATCCATAAAAAAAAATCTATCCTAACAGTATCTATAAATGAACAAAGGTTAGACAATAAAATCAATACCAGCAGGTTATGACTTTACGGTATACAACGAATTGTGAACATTTCATATAACTACTATTTAGTTTTAGTTGATTCTTACAAGCACTTCGAATTCCAAATACACAAACAATCTAGCAGTTTACTAACAGAAACTGACAGAATAATTAAAGGACCAAACAGCAGTTCTAAACATACCGTGAGTTCCACTAGCTAGAACAATAATGACTCTTCTCCAGCTTCTGCCAATTCAACATCAAAAAGTTTCAGTCTATATTCTGTATGCAGTGAAGTTCAAGATTCAAATTATAAAAAGAGAAATTGTACCTTTTCCAGGAACAATTATAACAGGAGCTGATTTAAAGTGGTGGAAGCAGTACTCACTGATACTCCCCTGTAGTACACTGAAGATTCCGGCAATTAATTTGAGTGACAGAATCAGAGACAGATTGACATACAAAATAACAAAGGAGTGAGAGAGTAACAGAGAGAAAACCTTTGAATTAAGCTTCGGCCTCTACTACCTAGGACCACAGCCACAGGTTTTATTCTTTCTGCTTCCTTGCAAATTACTTTCCCAGGATCCCCTTCCACGATTCGAGCAGTAGTCCTTACCTACTTCCATAAAGATTATGTTATTTGTCTGCTTCACATTATTCCAGCACAGTTTGCATATACATATTTATCCTAAACTACGAATGAACAATATCAACAATCCTAAATTACAAATAAACAGCATCAACAAATACAGATGGAAATATCAAAATGACTCAGATAAGTTTTAAGAGTAAGCACGAAAACAAACAAAGAATAGTAGAAAACACTACCACATTATTTGGTGACCAAAGTACTGCAAACAAATCTAGTTACTTACTATGAGTACTCAAGTAGTGACCAACTAGAATAAACTTATCCATCAAATGATAGCAAATGCTGGAAACAAAAATAGAACTAGTTAAATGCAGTAAATGACTGCCCCAAAGTGGCAAGTTGACCTTAAGTATTGCAATAGAACAACCAATGGCCAAAAGTCATTTAACTTGTAATGTACAGGTTTGAAACCCAAATGAGATGATCCACCATTAATAATACAAATTCGGAATGCACCTAACTCACCATAGCAACTTCAAATGCCTCAAGAGCAAGCTTCTGCATTAGCTCCTGGCTGGCATCGTAAACAATCTGGTTTTGCACACCTGAACAAAAACATCAGACCAATGTAGAATCCACATGCATCTATGGTCAAACACTCGAACATACCAAAAGATAACACAAAACCCAGAAAACCCCAACATTCAAGTATGAAACTTTAACAACAGGACTCATACATGAGCAAAATTGGAAACAAGAACTAAGAGTAACATGGAAATGAAGTAATATAGAGGATGATTAACTGGAAACTGCATGGATGAGATGGATGGTGTCAGCAAGCCTGCAAAAGTGAATGAGGGCCCAATCGAAGGCGTGCTTGCTGTTGGGCCCATGATCGATGGCTATGAGTATGTCACGGCCTCGCCTTCTCTCCCCGGTCTCTCTCTCAAGGAAAGGCGAATGAGGATGAGGTGATAGCGTCACTTCTCTCCAACTGTAAACTTGCTCGTCCTCCTTCACCGTCTCCAAGTCCGCCATTGCTACTGTAATCTGGGCTCAAAGCTCTCAATGCTTGCCGTTGTTTTTTCGTTGAGGAATTTGGAAATGCGCTGGGGTTTTGAGGACAACCGCCAGAAGACGTGTCTACCTTTTCTTGTGTTGGTCCAACTCCTTGACCCGCCCCGAATTGAGTGGACAGAAAACACATTTTTGATTTTTCTTCAATATATGATTTCGTTTCTTCTATACGCATATGGTTTCATTCTTCGAATTGAAGATTACAAGACAGTTAAGTTAGATAACCAATTTCTCACCGCACACCCCTCATGTCGATTTGGTTTAGTCTCATGTCGATTTGGTTTAGTGAAAGATGTTGTGTTCATCATGTTAGGCGAATGCTACAGTGATACTTCTGGTTGTAAAGAGGTTAAAGGTTCGATCATACGCATGCGTAAAGAATCTCTATGGAGAGAACCAAAACTTAACCTCTCTACGGCTCGAAATAGTAGCTCACTCGGCTACCATTTAAAAAAAATATGTCACCGTTCAACTTCCATCTAAAAAATAAAAATTATATAAATAGACTTCCTATAATGTAAATTGAGTTCTTGAAGTTTCTTCTTTAGCAGAATTTAGTAGTATGAACGATACATTGTGAGCTACAAATGAGTAATGACCAACGCATTGTTGAATTTGGCCTACCTCTACCAAGGAGGTAGTGATCTCTTCTCTGCATCTTCTGCTTGATAGAATGGCATTTTATATGGTTTGCTATTAGAGGTGGTTCGGGTACAAAGGATATGATTCATACACTCATACACCAGATATCTCTCCTTACAGAATGGTTTTTTCTATGGCTTGCTTTTTCTAATAATCACTTGTTATTTGAGTGTGTCCTTACAATATCGTATTTGAACTTGTCCTATTTGCCAATGTGGGGAGAGTTGGCGTTGCATAGTTGTGCGAGTCAGAATTTAGAATATAACCTGTTTGGAATGATCAGCAACATTGTTGAAACACTTGAATGGAATAAATTTGGAACAGAGAGTTAAGCAACCTGTTCAACTAACTCAGAAATTGAAGAAACTGACTTGCTTATTAGACCCATAACGATTTTCAACAGACTTCGTTGCATAAATCATTTTTCACTGAAAGGTACCCTGTTCCATCAATGTATTGGAACACAATTCACAAATTCATTACCACTTTCTTCAAGGGTTCAAATCCAATAAACTAACACAAAATCAAAATCCCAAATAAACATAATAATCAAGAGGAT
Source organism: Comarum palustre (assembly GCA_951800085.1). Lineage (NCBI taxonomy): Eukaryota > Viridiplantae > Streptophyta > Magnoliopsida > Rosales > Rosaceae > Comarum > Comarum palustre. The sequence continues at coordinate 3,728,639 of OX637589.1, forward strand.
TTGAAACATCAGATACCTGCTACAATTGCCTAGGAAAGAATAAGACCCCAGAAACTCAATACACCCAGAAAATCAATCACACAAAAGAGAGAAAATGAAACATATACATAAAGGAGAGGGTGCTCAGAATGAGTATGAATGGATGAGAAGGTTTGTCCTCATGATAAAATCAGATTAACGAGATTATAATTCTCATCATCATCGCACCTTTAAACATAGAATTAAGAGATAAATAGAAGAAAACAAACAGGCACTACAAACATATAACTAAGAGAAAGACGCATGAAAACAAATAGAGAGATGAGGGTGATGGAACTGGAAGCCAGGAGGAACTGAGTTATTGTGTTGGCGGAGAATAATGTAGGCGAGAGTGCAATGGGTTTAGGGTTTCAACTCGATAATAGTATTTATAGCCAAAACATACACACCTCCACCCATTGGGCCAAGCCCATTATTTGGAACCATTGACCTTATTTTCATCGTTAAATAGGGATCGCGGTAGCTATGATCATCCATCAGTAATTAAGAGATTTATAATTGGAAAAAACTTGAGTCTGATCTAGATCGGACCAAATAGTTCGTTCGATCTTCTTAAAATTTATTTTTAACAACATCAATTGTTATCTTAACCGTTCAATAGTTGATTTAACCAGTGAAGATCATCTATACAAAAATCAATGTAAAAAAAATTATTTGCTCAGCCGAATGTATCAAACAAAAAGAACAGATTATCATAAAAGCTCAGAAACTGTCCATTTTCTTCGATGCATTCAGCTGAGCAAACAATCTTTTTTACATTGATTTTTTGTATATATTAACTTCATTGGTTAATTCAACTATTGAACGGTTAAGATTACGATTGATGTTGTTAAAAATACATTTTGAGAAGATCGAACGAACTACTTGATCTAGATCGGACCTAAGTATTTTCCTTTATAATTAGTCACTTTTACATGTAAAACTAATGGTGGTGAAAATTATTTCTCAGTAGAGATGTTTTGTTTTTAATCATTGGATATAAATTTAAGGGTGATAGACCATGAATCACCTAGTTAATTATGGTTTAAAAGATCCATTTTTTTCACATTTTGAAATCTTATAGTTTTTAGGTCTATATAAGTGATCTCGTCTGTCAATTAATTGAAGAACCAAATTTGTAAAACATGAACCATTTAAGTGTATAATTGGTAAATCACACTTATGAAAGCCTTAATGATTTTCAATTTGATTGAAAATTTACAGAAATGATCTAATCATATACCTATAAACTGAACGATTAAAATGTGGATATACAATCGAAGAGTGGGTGAAACAAAGAAATCCTTCATTGGTCCTCATTATAGAGGTTCTCATTAGAAAGGTCACTCCTTATCTTTAACCAACACCGAAATAAAGTAACGACTTTGCATTTCAAAGATAAACATAAATAAAAGTTCAGGTAGTTATTAGAACTTTGTCCAAATTTGAACTTGTATTGAGACTCTTATGTAGAGCATCGTGCGGCCATAGGACAAACCAATAAGATGACATACACATTGGTCCTCCTAGTTAGGGATTTACTATTCTTAATGGGAAAATTCCATTCGGCCTTAATTTTGAAGACTTTTTTCTCACTAACAAAAACAGAATCTAAATTTCCCATCAACCTAACTCTTAAAGATTCATTCCCACTAATAATTTTTTAAACTTTTAGTGTCTTTTCCTTGTCCAAATTACCCTTGCCTATTATCTACCCCCTTCTACGACCTCTCTCACACACACACACATATATATCACCTTCTTCAACATTAAGGCCCAGCCGTGTTATCGTTGCTGCTCTACCTCACCAATGCCGTATTCTTCACTCTCTTCTTCTCTGTCGTCTACTTCTTGATGACTCATTGGCATGAGAAGATCTGCACCTCCACTCCTCTCCGCATGGTCAATCTCTCCGAGATTGTTTCTATTATCGCCTTTGTGGCTTCCTTCATCTACCTCCTTCGCTTCTTCGGCACCTATTCCGTCCAGTCCTTTATTCTCCGACCCAACCACGAAGTTTGGGCCAGCGAGGACGACGAGGAGAACAAAATTCTCAAGGAGGATGTTAGAGCTTGAACCCTAACTTTTTGGATTAGGCAAGTGCAGAAAGAAATTATAGGCAAGTAAATGAAAACTGGAAAACGAAATGCTTCATTCAATCGATGCCAAGTTCTTACAAGAAAGCTGAGCTAAAATAGCCTAGCATTGTCATGAATGACACATGTCATCTCAACACTGGACGATCACAGCTCACATCAACTGAGAGGTGGCAATGACTGATCCTCAACCAAAACAAACCAAACGCAGTGTTTTACATCAATCGAAATTAACAGAAAATAAAAGGGTTTCTCCTAGTGACTCTCGGAAACCTTCAAGCACATCCGTAACAATCATACCCCCTTCAAACAAACTTGTCCTCAAGTTTTCCCACTTGCAACAACTCTAGTAATCACATAATCATTCTTGCTAGGGTAAAAATCTGGAAAACACATCTTGATCACATATGCATCCTCCTAGATAGCTTCATCAGCTGCAGTTCCAAATCAGTGAATCAACCATTTGGTCCTAGCCGCTCCCTTCTTCTTAAACATCATTCTGTCCATAATAGCTACAGGTTCTCACTTAGAATTATTAGGGTCCAACACATGCGGTAACTGAGAAGTATATATGCAGCTTATCCCCTATTTTCTTCTTCAGCAAACTCACATGAAAAACATTGTGAATTCTGGCAGTGAGAGGTAATTGCAACCTATAAGCTACCTTCCCAATTCTTTCAAGGACTAGAAAAGGGCCATAGTACTTAGGTGAGAGTTTGTTCCAGCCTTGTTGCAGCATTGACTGCTTTTTATAGTGATGAAGCTTCAGATAAACCCAATCTCCACCAACAAACTCCATCTCAATGTGCTTCTTATCATAAAATCCCTTCATCCTTGCTTGTGTCACAATCAAGTTTCGCTTAAGCAAAACAACCAATTCATCCCTTGACCTGAGTTTCTTATCCACTTTGTCCACTGTTATAGAGTTAGGTAAGTATGGAACTACTTGCAGAGGGTTGATATCCATACAAAGCCTGAAATGGACTCATTTTGATTGTAGAGTGGTAAGCAGTGTTATACAACCATTCTGCCCAAGCTAAAGCATGACTCCAGTTCTGTATATTCTTACCAACTGTACACCTTAAGTACTGCTTCAAGGTTCTGTTTAAATTTTATGTCTGCCCATTTGTTTGAGGGTGATAAACTGAGGATTTGTCAAGCTTGGTTCCCTGCAATTTAAAAAAGGATTCCCAAAACAAACTAAAAAAACACAGGATCTCTATCAGAAATAGTGTGCTCAGTCATTCCATGTAGGCGAAAGATTTCTTTGACAAATAGCTAAGCCATCAAAACTGCAGTATAAAGGTGTGTCATGGGAATGAAGTGTGCATACTTGGTAATCCTGTCTATTAATTACCACCTAAATAACATTATGGCCCTCTGAATTTGGTAATATATCAATAAAATCCATGAAAATAGTTGTCCAAGCTAACTGAGGAATATGGTTAGGTTACAGTAAACCTGGTGGGGCAACAGTTTCTGAGTGGTTCAACTGGTAGGTATGACACTGAGCAATAAAAGTTTTTATATTCTTAAGCATTCCTGGCCATGCAAAGGTTCTTTTCACTCTATGATATGTTCTAGTTCTTCCAGCATGTCCCCTACTAGTCCTTCATGAAATTCCTGCATAATCTTCTCCCTTCAGTTGCCAGTTTGTGGGACATACACTGCCTCCATAATACAGTTTGTTTCCATCAAGAGAATAATGTTGTTGGGATGTTCCCTGCTGCAGCTCTTGTACTTTTGTTTTAGCCATCGTGTCTTGCAAACAGTCTCTGAGCATAGCTTCCACATATTTGTGGATTGGTTGAGAGGTACCAGTGATGGCTGAAATTTCCAACTGTCTAGAGAGAGCATCTAGAGCTGCATTTCTCTTGTCTGCTCTATACTTAATGGAATAATCATACCCCATCAGCTTAAGCAACCATTTAGGTTGAGCTGGGGTTGTAATCTTCTACTTCAAGAAGTGCTCAATGGTCTTATGATCAGTGCAGATCTGGAAATGCCTTTCCACTAGGTAAGGTCTCCAATGTTGGACTGCAAATACTACTGTCATCATCTATTTGTCATACATTAAGAGTGTAGTGTGTCTTGGAACTAAAGCTTTGCTTAGATATGCAATGTGATGTCCTTCTTAAGTTAACACTGCTCCAATTCATTTGTCAGAGACATCACACTCAATGGTGAATTCCTCAGAAAAATCAGGGATAGCCAAAACTGGTGTTGTAATAAAGGCATGTTTTAAAGACTCAAAAGCTGTTTCAGATTCTGTTGTCCATTTAAAATTATTTTTCTTCAACATGTCAGTCAAGGGTTTGGCTCACTACCAGAACAACCACTTTAGCAGAGGAAATTTTTTCGTCAGCTAAACCCTAAATTTCATCGGCTAAAGTCTTTGCCAACAAAACATCGTCGGCTAAGAAGTTGTCTGGAAAAAGCCGTCAGCCAAGACTTTAGCCGACGAAATTACTGTTCATCGTCGGCTAAAGTCAGTTATTTAGCTGACGAAGAAATTTTTTGTCGCTTAATTTTGGGACTTTAGCCGATGAATTTTTAGACCTTAGCCGATGAAATTTAATAAAATTATGTCGTCTATAGATACTATTTTTATTTCTTTTTTAAACTATAGCCGACGAATTTTAAAATTCGTCGGCTATAGTTATTATTTATTTTTTTATTTTTCTTTTCTTTTTTTAACTTTAGCCGACGAATTTTATTAAAATTCATCGGCTATGGTTATTTTATTTTTTCATATTTTTTTTCTTTTTTTATTTCTTGTATTTTTGATTAAAACTTTTTACTTCTTTTTCGTTTTTACACCGGTGGTGGAGAAGGACAAGAGGAGGAGGAGAAGAGGATAGGAGCAAGGCTAGGAGGAGGAGAGAAGCTAGGGGAGGAGGAGAAGGTTAGGAGAGGGAGAGGAGAAAGGAGGAAGGAGGAAGGAGGAGGAGAAGAATTTAGAGAAGGAGGAGGAGAAGGATTTAGAGGAGGAGGAGGAGAAGGATTTAGAGGAGAAAGTAGGAGGAGAATGATTTAGAGGAGGTAGGATGAGGAGTACGTTGTTGCCGCCAGAGTAGGAGGAAGAGGAGGAGGAGAAAAATAAAAGATATAGAAAATTTTGAACTTTAGCCAACGAAATTTCGTCGGCTAAAGTTCAAAATTTTAGTCAAAAAAATTTCAAAATTTAAAAAATTCCCGCCAAAAAATTTGAATTTTTAATTAGCTTTAGCCGACGAAATTCGTCGGCTATAGTTATTTATTTATTTAACTTTAGCCGATGAAATTAGGGTCATTCGTCGGCTATAGTTATTTATTTTTATTTATTTAACCTTAGCCGACGAATTACCCTAATTTCGTCGGCTAAAACCCTAAACCCTATACATAGAAGCTTCAAACGAAAAAAAATCGTGAAATAAGATATGACCGGAATGGTGAAATACGTCTACTGTTGAAAAATCACGTAATTCCGGTAAACTCTCGGTGCCGATAGTTGTGGGTAACACAATTTTCCATTTTTTCTCCCTAGCGGTAACCCTATCTCCGGTGGTTATTTTTCATAAAATTTTTATACCACTGGTTACGTCTCATCGATTTGAAACTATTTTCAGTTGAAGGTCCGGGTAAAATACGTAATTTTGATGGTCAAATGATCGTTTTCGTGCGTTAACGTTGTCAAATTAAGTTGAATTTTTTCCTATAGACATATTTCAACATAATGATCATATCAAACGGTCGGAATTTTATTTCTCAACTTTGATCATCGGAATCACAACATGCCTACTAATGTTGTATAACTTGTTTACTGAGCTTTAAGTAAATGTTCCGTTTCTAAAACAAACTCTACGTAGAAATTTCAAACGTAAAAAGTTGTGAAACAAGATATGACTGGAATGGTGAAATACGACTACGGTTGAAAAATCACGTAATTCCGGTAAAGTCTCGGTGCCGATAGTTGCAGTCAATACAATTTAGGGGTTTGACTTACGAGATTGACCGTCTTGATGAAGTCCTTAAATTTATCGGATAAACTTGAATTTTTTACCAGAGATATATTTCAACATATTGATGATATCTAACGGTCGTATTTTTGTTTGTGAATTTTGATGACAGGAATCACAACATGCCTACTATTTACCATTATTTATTTATATGGGGAGCCCTATCATCGAGAGGTAAATGTCTCAAAATTTTTAGATGGACAGTTGTGTCTAACTATGGTGAGTGTTTGGTGTATTGAAGGTTCGACCAAAATACCTCATATAGGTGTAGATATGGGCATTTTCATGTGTTAAGTGTTTAGAAAAACTTCATTTTGAAGCCTTAAACGAACTCGGATGGCCAAAAAAGCCTATATATCATGGCATTAGCCATGAGTTTGACTCGTAGGGCCGTTCTGCTTCTAGATTGGTATAAGAATAGTCAATCGGACACTGAAATATCCGTAGTATAATTTTGTAACTGAAAGTTACTTTAGCCGACGAAAAACCCTAATTTTGTCAGCTAAACTTTTCAAATTTCGTCGGCTAAAGTTTACATACTATAGCCGACGAAAAAATCACTTTAGCAGAAGAAAAAAAATTTTATTGGCTATAATTTAACTATAGCCGACGAAAAAATTAGTTTAGCCAATGAAATTTTTTTTCGTCTGCTAAAATTCCATTTTAGCCGACGAAAAAAAATTTTGTCGGCCTGTTTTTAGATATTTCGTCAGCTAAAGGCTTTTTTCTGGTAGTGGCTATAGCTCTAAAATGCTTGACATATTTTCTTTAGTAACCAGCTATTCCTAGAAACCCTCTTAAGCCTTAAGAGTATTTTGTTTTTTCCATTGCTTGATGCTCTCTATCTTGGCGGGATCTATAGCTACTCCATGAGCACCTATGACGTGTCTAAGCTATTCTAGTTGTGGCACTCCAAAGCTACACTTACTTTGACCTTCAGACAATGAGTTTTTAACCTCTTAAATACCTTTCTCAGCAGGACCAAATGTTCCTCAAGGGATGCACTGTAAATCAACATGTCATCAAAGAACACCAAGACACCCTTCCTTAGCAAATCCCTAAGTATTTTATTCATTGTAGATTGGAATGTAGCGAGGGCATTGGTTAGGTCAAAAGCCATCACCAGATTTTCATAATGTCCAGAGTGAGTCCTGAATGTTGTTTTCTTTATGTCTTCTTCACACATTCTTATTTGATGATATCCAGACCACAAATCCAACTAGGTAAAAATGGTGGCTCCATATACCTCATCTATCAATTCATCTACAACTGAGATTGGATACTTATTCTTTACAATAACTGAATTCAAACTTTTATAGTTTATGCATAACCTCCATGTACCATCTTTATTTTTAACCAAAATCACGGGAGAGGAATAATGTGAGACACTTGGTCTAATGACCTCATTGTCAAGCATTTCCTGCAGAATTTTTTCTATCTCAGTTTTTTGGAAATGAGGATACTTGTAGGGCCTGACATTTATTGGAGCAGTATTTGGGACTAACTCAATTCTGTGGTCGTGGTTTCTCTTTGGAGGCAAGGTGGTAGGTGGTTCAAAAATAGTTGCATATTCCTCAATCATCTTCTGAATTGCTGGATGTATTTTAGTATTTCGTTGCTTTACCTCAATTGGATGCAGTTGTACCATCACTGCTTCAGTTTACTTCTGCAGTTGTCTTTTCATGGTTTTACACCCTACCACAGTAGCCTGAGTTTTAATTTCTCCCTGTATGAGGTATTTGACTCCATTTCTCATTAACTGCATTCTCATAATTTCAAAATTCTAAGTGATATACCCTAAGGTTTTAAGCCAAGTTGCTCCTAGTACCACTTCACTTCCTGAAACTGGCAAGACATAGAAATCACCTGAAAAACACATATTTTCCCAATTGCAACTCAACTGCTCCCTTCTAGTTTGTATTACGTATAACTCCACTAGCCAATTTGACCCTTAGAGGCTTAATGGTTCTGGTATTTGACCTACATTTCTTTAAAAGAGCTGAATGAATAAAATTATGGGATGCCCCTGTGTAAATCAAGATGTGCACTTCTTTATTGTCAAACTTCCCTTTCACTTGCACTGTATCATTGTCATCACAACCTACTATAATCTGTAGCTGAACTTGAACAGGTTCCTCTTCTGTCTCCTCAAATGCACAGTCATTAGCACATGCTAAGGTATTGTCAAGTTCCTCATTCTCCTCTTGTAAGACCTCAATGATCATCAATTGTCCTTGTCATTTTCTACAATTATGGTAGGCTTAAAAGTCTCCTCACAATAGAAACACTAACACTGATTGGTTGCTCTTCTTTCTTGATATTCTGCCTGACCAACCTCTTGTTACCATTGGTCTTTCATGCTGCACCATTTGTAGAATGTCCCATTAAAAAAGAGAAAATTGAAAATAATTTTGGATTGGCCACTAGGGTTTGCTCAGAAGTATATAGTGATATTTGAATAATATATAGTTTACATATTGATTAAGGAATCTATAATATCTTCTGATATGATCTCATAATCTAGAGTAAATCTTATAGGAACAACTACGACTCTTTAATGGGTAAGACAATAGTTGATCACCATATGTAGACGAGTATAAGTCTCTGTTCTCATCACAATACGCATTCAATCCCTATCCCATTGAAGGAGCATATTGTAAGTGCAACAGAAGACTTAAGCTACTAGCCTACTACAAGAAGTCATGACAATCTCCATCAACAATGCGGTAAGTATTTAAGTCTGTCAATACGTTGATTATGTGTTTACATATATAAGGCTATATTCATATATTAATCTTCTTCAATTCTTTTAGTATATACTACATTTTTTTAAGTCCGGCTTGCTTCAAAAATGGTATACTACATTCTCATCACAATAAGCATTCAATCCATATCCCATCGAAGGAGCATATTGTGTAAGTGCAACGGAAGATTTAAGCTACTACAAGAAGTCTTGGCAATCTCCATCAATAATGCCGATAAGTATTTAAGTCCGTCAATACGTTAATTATGTGTTTACATATATAAGGTTATATTCATATATTAATCTTCTTCAATTCTTTTAGTATATACTACATTTTTTTAAGTCCGGCTAGCTTCAAAAATGGTATACTACATTTTATTCTCGAGAATTATTTCTACATGTACTATTTGCCACTATTTAATACTAACGTGTACTCTAAGAAAACAAATCCTTTAAGCTTAATGGATCATATGTGTGTAGGAAGCAGAACGTGATCGAACGTTTGCTGCTTATTAGTGACAACAGTTTTCCTTGAATGTGAAGCTGAGATGTGTCATGTTTAGAACTTCACATACGTGTCATAATTCTTTTTTTTTTCAAGTTGTATTTATATGTATTTAGAATAAAGTAAAAGATTGGAGAAAATATTTGTAACACCCTGTATTTTACTTCTAAAATCAGTTACGTCCATCAGTTTTTAATTTAAACTGATATACCCTTATACTTTTAAATTCTCTACTGGATTGCCTTTACCGTCAGTTGACCATCAAAAAATTGTTAAGTTACTTAAAATGACTAAAATGCCCCTATTAACAATTATTTTTATTTTTTCCTCTCTTTCCTAATTTTTTTCCTATTTCTCAAAAAATATATTAGAAAATAAAAAAATAAAAGTAGAAAGGAAAGAATAAAAGTTATTTTTAATAGGAAAAATAAAAATGATTTTCAATAGAAGAATTAAAATTGATTTTAATAGAAAACAGAAAATTTTTATTTCAATAGAAAAAAATAAAATTGATTTTAAGAGTAGAAGAAAATTGATTTAAGAGGAAACAATTAAATTGATTTTAATAGATAAATAAAATTGGTTTTTAATAGAAAAAAATAAAAATTTATTTTTAATAGTAGCTGGAAGAAAATTTGATATTAAAGGGAAACAATTAAATTGATTTTAATAGATAAATAAAATTTGTTTTTAATAGAAAAAAATTGATTTTTAATAGTAAAAAAAATTGATTTTTAATAGTAGAAGAAAATTTGATATTACAAATTGATTTTTAATATTAGGAAAGAGAAATAGAAAAAATAGGAAAAATAAAAAATAACTGTTTGTAGGGGCATTTTAGTCTTTTTAAGTAATTTAATGGTCTTTTTTGACTGCTAGAAATATCCAGTCTAGAATTTAAAAATATAGGGGTATATCGATTAAAATTGAAAACTGAAGGACGTAACTGATTTTAAAGATAAAGTATAGGATGTCACAGATATTTTCTCCTAAAACATTTAAGCTTCTTCATATACTATGTTTCACTATCAGTATTTTGCTTCCAAGGTTTGGTCTGCAACCTCTGCCGTCTCTACCTAATGTTGACAACACCTCCTCTCCATCACAACAAACTGAGGTAGCTTATTTCATGTTTTTCCCAGTCCTATAAAACCACTAGACCTTGACCAATCATGTCATACGAAACATTCTTGACCTTCCATACTAATACAATTGGCTTCAAAAATGGCAAAAACCAGCTTCTGTTCTTTACTTCCCTACTTATGTCTTGTTGCGTTCCTCTTCATTCCAGCCAAAGCTACCGTCAAGTCATACCAATTCGACGTAAGCACGCTCTTCACAAATGCCTGAGCTTCCTGCACTGATTTTTCTCATAGCTAGTTTACACAACCTTTACATCTTTTTTTCCGCATATATTTGCAGATTCAAGTGAAGAATGTGAGCAGGTTGTGCCATTCTAAGCCAATTGTTACAGTAAATGGGATGTTCCCAGGACCTACAATCTATGCTAGAGAAGGAGATACACTTATGATTAATGTTACTAACCATGCACAATATAACATGTCCATTCATTGGTATGACTTTTAATGTTGATTAATGGCTCAATGCATAATGAGATCATGAAAGAATGAAGTGTATATGATCACGAATAATGTAGTGCAAACTTTGATGACTTAAATTTGCAGGCATGGACTAAAGCAATACAGGAATGGCTGGGCAGATGGACCTGCATACATAACGCAATGTCCGATCAAGACAGGAAGCAGTTATCTCTACAATATGACAATCACAGGGCAAAGAGGAACTCTGTGGTGGCATGCTCACATCTTTTGGCTTAGAGCCACCGTCTACGGAGCAATTGTCATTCTGCCAAAACAAGGGACTAGCTTTCCTTTTCCTCAGCCTTACAGAGAAGCTAACCTCATCCTAGGTGAGTTTTAACAATTTTACCTCTCTTGGGTTCTTTCAAAATTTTCTTGCACAAGAAGATATCAACTGATATATACCTAAAGTCCACGAGTGAGAAAATTAATCGGAATATTTCATGCCAATGGTGCAGGAGAATGGTGGAATAACGATGTCGAAGAGGTTGTGAAACAAGGGAACAGACTGGGATTGCCTCCAAATATGTCAGATGCACATACCATTAATGGGAAGCCAGGCCCTCTCTTCCCATGTTCCGAAAAACGTAAGCCATATTATCATAGGTTGGGATTGAAAACAGAACATTGATTTGGGATATTCATTAGTTGTCTTGTTTGGCTAATCCTCAGATACCTTTGCCATGGAGGTTGAACAAGGGAAGACATACCTGCTAAGAATCATCAATGCTGCACTCAATGACGAGCTATTCTTTGCCATAGCCGGCCACAACTTGACAGTTGTAGAGATTGACGCCGTCTATACCAAACCATTTACAACTCAGGCAATACTAATAGCACCAGGGCAGACCACAAATGTTCTTGTTCAGTCAAACCAAGTCCCTAGTAGATATTTCATGGCTGCAAGGCCATTCATTGATGCACCTGTTTCCATAGACAATAAGACCGCCACTGCAATCCTTCAATACAAAGGCATCCCCAATTCTGTGATGCCAGTACTCTCCCAACTTCCAGCACTCAATGACACAGCTTTTGGGCTGAGCTATGCTGCGAAGCTGAAAAGCCTAAACACAGCAAAATACCCAGCAAATGTACCTCTTAAAATGGATAGACAACTTTTCTACACAATTGGTTTGGGAATCAACCAATGCTCAACTTGCCTGAACGGAACGAAGCTCACTGCTTCCTTGAACAATATCACTTTTGTGATGCCAAAAATCGGGTTGCTTCAAGCTCATTACTTCAACACCAAGGGAGTATTTACCACAGACTTCCCTGACCGTCCTCCAACTCCTTTCAATTATACTGGCGCACCACTCACTGCCAACCTTGGGACTAAACTAGGCACCAGGCTAAGCAAGATCGCCTTTAACTCGACAGTAGAGTTGGTGTTGCAAGATACCAACCTTCTCACTGTGGAATCACATCCCTTCCACCTTCATGGTTACAATTTCTTCGTTGTTGGGACTGGAGTTGGGAACTTTGACCCCAAGAAGGACCCGGCTAAGTTTAACTTGGTGGATCCTCCTGAAAGAAATACTGTTGGTGTTCCTACCGGTGGTTGGGCTGCCATAAGGTTCAGGGCTGATAATCCAGGTTAATACATCATCACATAACCAAATAGCATGCTGTGTTAGACTTCAAAGCTCAAAGTTATTTGCATCCTCAAAGAACTAATTACACTAATCATTACTGACCCATGAACAATATCTGATCATGTATAGGTGTGTGGTTCATGCACTGTCACTTGGAGCTGCATACTGGCTGGGGTTTGAAGACTGCATTTGTGGTAGAAAATGGGAAGAGCTCCCATCTATCTGTCCTGCCTCCACCTGCAGACCTTCCACCTTGTTAACTAATTCATCTTAAGAATTCATAATAATGCTTCTCTTCTATAGAACACAAATTCTCTATCAGTTAATTGATTTGTGTGGGGCATTTTGGCTGATTGTTTCTTGCAACCGTTCTGCAAAATGCAGTAACATTTGCATAGATTCCTGAAACCTCTTGTTTGATGATCAGTATATATAAAAGCTGTGATGTGTTTTGATTCTTTCTAATTGAAAGCTTTAAACTCCATCTCTAGACTATTTATATCCATGACGAGGCCAAAACAAAGCCTTCTCTCACATCCCAAAGATCACCTCCTTGCATATTTATGAACAGAAATAAACTATCAGCTGAACTGAATAGTAAGCTCTGATAAAAGAGTAGTGATATAGATCATATCAGAATAAAAGACATTCATAACAAGCATTCAGATCCACATATCTGTTTGCAACGATCCAAATTACAGAAGAAAACATTATGTGGATAGACCTTGAGATATTATCTAACATATTTTTCTCCCTAAAGCAGTCATCACAGCATTGCATTCTACATTGAAATGCAATCAAAACAATGATAAAATGATTAGCCATCAACCATTAAAATCCACCGTATTCACATACCAAAACTCCATTAGAGACCCTTTCATCTGCAACATTCAAAAAGCCATGATGCAAATAAAGCACACCAATAACACCAACAGCACAAAAGCCATAATCCAACAAACCCACTTCCCTCTTTTCTTTTTCAGCTGCTTAGCATGAAGGAGTTCCTTGGTTCCACCACTTATGTAAACCGCAGCATCAGCCACATTCTTTTCGATATCATTAATCTGTTCACCTTGTGTTTCAACCAACACAGCCATGTCCAGGAAAACTTGATGCAATTCTGTCAAGCTTCTCTTCAAGTCCTTCAAGGCCTCGTCTCTTTCCTGATTCTCCATCACAAGCTCTGTTTTCCCTTCAAAAACTTTAACCTCCCCGCTTCTCAAAATCTTCTCAATCACTTCTTCAGTTGCTTCCTCTCCTGTGGCATTATAGTACCTCCTCTTGAGACCCTCTTTGTGCTCCTTAACAATCTGTTCCCTCAATGCCAGAAAGTCATTCATCATATCTCTCAGCTTGACTCTCAGTCCACTAGTCACTGAAATCCTCATTCGATCAACAGGGCTTCCTTCTTTGTACCCATCCACCTCTCGGTTAGCAATGTTAGACTGATCAAGAAATTCCAATTTTGCTTTGATGTACTTTGCTTTCCTCAGAATACTAACCATGTCAGCATTGATTCTGTCTCTCAGCCCCCTAAGAACTTTAGCACTGTGTGTGGACTTGGTTTCTTCATTCAGATCCTGAAGATCAAGAAGCAGGTTCGTAATCTCTTCCATGTCAGCCTTGATTGCTGTCACTTCTTCAAAATATTTCTCAAGATTCTGTTCTTCAGCAGGCTCAAGTTTCCCCATCTCCAAGTCAGGTTCTGCTTCAATGTCTTTCATGACCTGTTTCTTAAGATCAACGTAACAGGTGAACGACTTGGTCATCAGATCATTCATCTTTCCCACAATTATCCAATACCCACCTGCAACAAATCTTCACTTCCTTAAAATCCAACTTAAACAGAAACTGAAAACACTCCAACAGTTTGATTTTGGAAACTTCTTAGTACGTCAACCGTACAAAATTCCAGAGACCCAACCTTGATAACATACACGATATCTAAACCTCAAAGAGATCTTCAATCCTTAAAACCCATATAGCCAAACAATCAACTAAATCATAACGAAACACTCAATACTAGAACAACGCAAAGAAAAATTGAATTCAAATGCAAATAGAAGAGTAAGACGAGAACCTTGAAGAAATAGGTAATAGTGCGAACAAGGAAAGGCCAAGTGCTAGTCTGCTACAACCCCTTCTCCTCCGAGTGAAGAATTTGAGGAGCCAAGAGAGAAATTGCAAAGGGTTTTGTTTTGGTTTTGGGTGGCTCTCTCTCTCTCCTACGTTACTAGAAGGCTTTTGGATTTTCAAAATTCATAAGTAAAAGGTTTTTCCGCTTCGGAGGAGAGCCGTTACAAAATAACGTTTGATGTCACTGTTTGACTGTTCATGTGAGTCTACAACGTCGTTATGTTCAAAAATCAAAACCGTTCCAACTAAACAACGTTAACGTTGTATTGCACGGTCGGGTGAGCTAGTCTATTTATATATTAGGTAATATGTCTTGTATTTTTTTTACCTGATAAAGTATTTGTAGTTTTTTTTGTTTTTTTAGCCAATTTCCTATCATAATTTTCATTATATTGTCAGATTGTTACCATATTTTTTTCCTGCCGTTTTCAAGTTGCTGCACGTGCCTATCACGTGAGGGTATTTTTGTAATTCTGAATTCGTATTTGACATTTTTTTAAGAATTGAATAGTCTCTCCTCAAATCCTCTCATTCCATATCAGTCGCATTTTTTTTCTCACAATCAGAATAGATCAAGGATAAAACAAATGAGAGGATTAAACAAAAGATGAAAATCTAGCAAGCAGAATAAACGATGGTTCGGAAAACTCGGGTACTCCAACATCATCTAAGATCAAATCCGCTCCAGCATCATCTAAGATCAAATCTGAAATCGATCGAAGTCTGGGTTCCTTTTGGGGAAACTTAATAGCTTTGCTGGCGTCGTTGGATTTCATTTTCTATCAATATGGAGGACAACGAAAACTTTCCTACACAATGTAAGTGCTCAATTTTCAATTTGATAGTCTATATATTTCTCCAAATTAGGGGAATTTTAAATTAAGGTTTATCATTGGGGTATTTTAAAATAGGGTTTATATCTAAGTTTGTGTATAATGTTGTTTAGATTTGTAGTGGTCCCATATTGTTGGGTTTTATTCAAACTAGATTCCAAGAAACTCACATAAGTTAATACTTAGTGTGAGTTATTTGTTTGTATTCAATGATTTTTTGTTTTTGTTTTTTGTGATGAACTAGTTGATTAGGTGGAGTAAGATACGATACATACCTTTATTTTTATTTTTATTTAGTATTGTTGCTTATCGAATGTTTGTACCTTCCGGCTCTTCATAATGTGTTTGGTGGTGTTTTGGAAGAGTCTGGTATTTATGATTCTGATTATATTGAATACATTGATAATGAATCGGATGGAAGTGAAGAGAATGACAGTGAAGACAATGATGAGCTAGATGAGGACCTTGATGATAGAGATTTTTGGATTTATGAGCATTATGTGCAGAATGTAGAAGAAGATTTAAATCAATTTGAGAAGATTGTTGTAGATGAAAGACCATATGATCATCACGTAGAATTTGGAGAAGACTCATCTGATTATGAAGGTAGTGATGATCTAGAAAGTGTTGAAAGCTCCTCTGATGACGAGACTCAAGTGAGAAGGCTCAAAAGAAAAACTCCGAAGTTCAAAACATATAGGAGGAAAATTGATTTGAGGCATCCCCAAATGACATTGGGATTAGAGTTTTCTAATATGGAGGAATGCAGAGAGGCAATAAGAGAGTTTTCTATATGCATAGGTAAAGCCTTAACATTTAAAATAAACTTCCCACATAGAGTGAAGGTAGAATGTAAAGGTATTGCTGCAACAAAATGCCCGTTCCTATTGTGTGTAGGCTTTGTTGGGAAAAAGGTCCTACTGTGAGGGTAAAAAAATTTATACCAGAACATTCATGTGGAAGAATCACCAAAAATTGCTTTGCCTCTTCTACTTGGTTATCTTTTAGGTTTGATCAGGAGATTAGATTGAACCCGAAGATGAAGGTTGGTGATTTTATTACTACAGTGAAGGAAAATTATAGCATTGTAGTGACCAAAGATCAAGTCTACAAGGCAAGACAAAAGGCTGGAAAGAGTACATTCAAGGGAGCATTGAAGAACAATATGGGGTTCTTCGAGATTATGGAAAAGAATTAATGAGAGTTAATCCTGAAACTACTATGAAGATCAAAACTGAATTGAGGAATGAAGAACCTGTTTTTCTAAGGATGTATGTGTGTTATGGAGCACTTAAGACAGGTTTCCTTGAAGGGTGTAGAACTGTTGTTGGTCTTGATGGGTGTCACATTATGGGTCCACACAAAGGAAAACTTTTGAGTGCTATTGGTATATATTGATGTTAACAATGGCATGTTTCCAATAGCATTTGCTGCTGTTGAAATAGAGAACCGGGATAGTTGGACCTGGTTTCTTAAAATTTTCATTGCTGATATGGGGATCCAAGATGGTGGAGCTGGTTGGGTGTTCATAAGTGATAAACAGAAGGGCTTAGAAACAGCAATTAAAGACCTGATGCCATATGCTGAGCACAGGCATTATGTCAGGCACTTCTATAACAATTTCAAAGGTGAAGGTCATGGTGGGCTTGAATTAAAGCAAACGGTATGGGGAGCTGCAAAGGCAACAACTATTCCTTGGTTTGAAGAACAAATGGACCTTTTGTTGAAGCAATCAGATACAGCATGGGATTGGTTCCAGGAACCTGGCAGGACACCAAATCATTAGAGTAGATCACATTTTACAACTCTCCCAAAATGTGACATTCTTCTTAAAAATTTATGTGAAGCGTTTAATGCTGCAATCATACCTGCAAGGGATCAGCCAATATTGACCATGTTTGAAAGGTTAAGGATTTATTTGATGCTGAGGATGACAAAACAAAGAGAGAAAAGGTGGACGCAGGAAGGTAGGCCCAAGAATATTTGATATTGTTGAAAAAAAACAAGAAGAATAGTGACTCATGCATCGTTGAAATTTCAATTAGAGGACATTATGAAGTCACTCATCTTTATGGAAGGAAGTTTAATGTAGAAGTGGGATCTCTGCAGTATTCCTTCCTCACATGCAATGACATCAATATGTTGGATGCAGAGGAATCCATTGGATTATGTTCACAGCCTTTACAAGAGAGCAGCATATGATAGAGCATATGCTCACTATATTTGCCCCATGTCTAGTCAAGATCTATGGCCTAAAACTGGACAACGAGTCATTAGACCTCCAAAATATCACAAACAAGTTGGAAGACTAAAGAAAAGCAGGAATAAAGAGGCACGTGAGATCCGCAAGGGTGCGACTAAGTTGCCAAATACGATGTCATTATCGTTTGCCGAAGATACGGGGGAGAGGGCCACAATAGAGCAACTTGTTCTCAGGTTAGACATTTGCATTATATTATCTATCTATATTTGTATGTATATTTAAATATGAACACATCTAATTGCTATGTACTTTATAATAATTTTCTAATTTCATGCATGTTCAGAATTTGGTTGAACAAGTTCAAGGTAATATCTCTTCACATACACCAACTCAAGTGAGCACATCAACTGACAGAGGTGTGTGAGGAGGTAGAGCTGGGAGAGGTGCGCGAGGAGGTGGAGGAATACGCACTAGTACACTGAATCAACAAGAATATCATGTACCATCAGCAGCAGCTAGTAACGAGGTATGGCATTGCCTCTTTCATGTTTGATTCGTGCTTTTAGTTTGCCTTTAGCGTTTCGTTTCATTGGTTTATATAAGTATATTTATTGAACTAGGTGAATCGAGGAGGTCAGGTGAGGTAAGTGCCAAGACAATCAGATAGTATAAGAACTACACACTCTTCTGTAGATACACCAGCAAGGTCGTGGATGCCATAAGAGCCCATGAAACATCATACTCTACTGATAGGGTGACCATTTTTGTGATATCCAAGTTGGGATGAAAGCTATAATTATAGAACTCTTATGTAGAGACTACTCTGTGTAGTATCTTATCCTCATAACATGTGAGATAAAACTAATGTGGTGTTTTTGTTTAATTTGAGTATGATCATGGATTGAATTGATACACACCCAGTTCTTTGTTTTTTCTCTTTTGAATTGGATCGAGTATGATCATTAAATTCAATTGAACCATCGTTTATTCTGCTTGCTAGATTTTCATCTTTTGTTTGATCCTCTCATCTGTTTGATCCTTGATCTATTCTGATTCTGGGAAAAAATGCGACTGATATGGAATGAGAGGATTTAAGGAGAGACTATTCAATTCTTCAAAAAATGTCAATTACGAACTCAGAATTACAAAAATACCCTCACATGATAGGCACATGCAGCAACATAACGGAACACCTTAACAGAAAGAGGCAAAATGACGGCTGGGTAGCAATTCGAAAAATTTATGAGAGCTAGGGTAGCAAAATGGCAGAAAAAATGTAGGATAGCAAACTGTTTGGAGAAGGTGTTTGTATCAGAAGAAGAGCTTCTCAAGAAGATTAAAGGTACTTTCTTCTAGTTCATACTGTTTGGATATTTCACAATGATTGTTTACTTGATCTCATGAGGAGTAAGTTATAATTCCTGCTGAGGGTAACTACAAAATAGAAGATAAAAAGGGTTGAGATTCATACATTCACCACTGATCTTTTACATATCTAGATTAGGACGTGCTGTTTGTTTTATCGTGTAGTAAAATTTTGAATGCCTACATAAGCCCCAAGTTAGATTAGCAGCACATCCTACTAGGCCTGGTAACATTCTCCGACATGTCCCCAGGGTGTCTGCTGATCCTACAATATAGTTGTTATTCAGTACAAAATTGAAAAGGTGAAGGATCATGTTTGAAACTCAGTGAGAAATTTGTAGTTGAAACACCTTTTTTCATTGATTTCATTGAACAAACATGTGCAAATATAGCCTTACATGTTCTTGAAGCTGGGGATTGCGCGCTTTTAAGCCTATTATGATGATTGCTAGATACTATACATTACAGTTCTAGTAATCTTCAACTTTTATCTGTTGCCAGATGTCTTCAGTTACTTTTTTCTCCTAAATTTTGATGTTGTCTCGTTGTTAGTTTTCTAATTAATATAGCTTGGATGAAGTTCTGCTGATTATTGGTCTGCGCCATGAATCACGATTTACACTTTACATGAGTTTTGTTGGAGATAAGAGATCCCACATCAGAAACAGGATAAATAAAATATAACTTATATGTGGGTGCATCATTTCTAATTGTACCGAGACCTTTTGTGATTAAAACCCAACACCTTAAAGGTGGTTAAGTTGGAACAATATCGGTACAAGGATGATCCACATGCCACGCTTGTCGCTGTTTGACTTGGTATCAGAGCGGGTCCCTCTCTAATTGCGTCTCATGGGTTGGTGGGTTCGATTGGTGTGACATATGTACACGTGCTAAACCCTTGAGTCTGGTTGCACGTGAGGGTTAGTGTTTGTGTGGATTGTCACCAAGTGCCAGATGGGCTGGGTTAGTGGTTGGATTGGTTTAGACATTTGTACACGTTCTAAACCCTTGAGTCTGGTTGCACATGAGGGTTAGTGTTTGAGTGGAGAGGGTGACATAGATTCACGTGCAGACCTTGTCAGGTTACACGTGAGGGGGCGTGTTGGAGATGAGAGATCACACATCAGAAACAGGATAAATAAAATATAACTTATATGTGGGTGGATCATTCCTAATTGTACCGAGGTCTTTTGTCAACACCTTAAAGGTGGTTAAGTTGGGACAGTATCGGTACAAGGATGATCCACGGGCCACGCTTGTCGCTGTTTGACTAGTTCTTCAGTTTCTTAACTACATCTGTACCAACAAAATGTTACTTGTTGCATCGTAGAGACTGCATATCCTTCCCTGATTTTCATATATTCTGCTTTCATAAATGGCGATCAAACCTGGTGGAGCTTTGCTTAGGTCAAAGACTCCTAAACACCCATAATCTGAGCTTGTCTGCATTCTATTAAACAGTGAAAATCTAAGGAGGCCGAAGTTAATTTTTCTGGCTAGGGTAGTATAAAAGAATACTTCAATTCATGGTTAATTCCATACGGCGAACAAATCAGATTCAGATTCAGGTCAGGACAGATTCAGATTCAAAACAGATTCAGGTTGTCAAGATAGTCAGGACAGATCTACTATGATCTAACATAGCTTTCAGCTCCCAAGATCAGAACTCTCAACGATCTACATCACACCACTACTAAAACTATGCCTCTAGGGTCCTATTTATATATAAGAATAGTTGTAATCCTAGAAGGAAACTAATTACACAGAAAGACTTACACAATCCTAGTTTGATTATACTTTCTAATCATACTAGGATTAGGACTCACGTCAACACTCCTCTTCAAGTTGGCGCATACAAGTCTTGAATGCCCAACTTGTCAAGTGAGTCACTAAATGTTTGGACGAAACTGGCTTGGTAGACTCCAAACACATTTCTTCAAACTTCATAATCACTTCTATCTCCTCATCTATGCCTAATAGGTAATACTTGAGTATGTGTTTCCATTCTGAAATTACCTTGGAAGCAGCTTGTACCAATTCGCTTGCCGATTCATGTGGAGCTTCCAATGCCAATTTCATCATGGAGTAAAATACAGCTCTTGCACAATTTGCA
Organism: Comarum palustre; assembly: GCA_951800085.1. Classification (NCBI taxonomy): domain Eukaryota; kingdom Viridiplantae; phylum Streptophyta; class Magnoliopsida; order Rosales; family Rosaceae; genus Comarum; species Comarum palustre. Next base: position 3,749,848 of record OX637589.1, read on the forward strand.
GTTTGCTTGTTGAATGACAATCGCATTCCGTTCACTTCCAGGATCACATTCTCTCGTTCTATATTTTCATGCACAGCTCTTAGGAAAATTGCTTCAACCTCATTCTCAAATTCAGAATCATCTTCATCACAGTTGTCTTCAGAATCACTAGATTCAAGTTCCAGGTAGTATAAATTCCCCCTTCTAACACCATAACCAAGAATCCACCGAGTCAGAATGTCCTGACTGCGCTACATTAGCGGAGGCATTGTCTAGATGCTCTTCCTCTGTAGTAGCAACGGCAGCCTTGCCCAGATTCTTTTGTGGTTTTTTTGGTGAAGTCCCACCAATCGGGGTAACCAATCACTTCATAGCATCGCTCCTTGGTGTGACCTATTTCTCCACAATGAATGCACTTTCTGTTTAGCAACAGCCAAAGACCGAAGACCACGTTCAGCATACTTGTCAATAATGGCAAAAGCCTTCTTCTTGAAATCCTCTTTGCACTTGCAGAGGTCCAAAATATGCTCAGGTGCACCCTTGCTTGCTCTGTGCCAATTTCCATCAGTATCAATGTAAGTCAAAGCAGTTCTCTTGTCCACAGGATTAAATGGCAAGAAGTGAATTTCTCGAATGCCAGCACGGGCCTCTTTTGGGTCAGCAAGCATTCCAACCATGGCAGCATCAATAGCATTCTGGTTTTCGACTCTAGATGCTCTAGCAGCAAGCAGAACTACATGATCTTTCTCCACACCCTTGGCAAAGACCTCAATCAAGTTTTTGTCAATGCTAAGCTTGTTAAGAGTTAGTGTTCCTCTCTTGTCACTGCAAAGCACATCCATACCAGCCATTTCTTCAATGGCAGTCATTCTCTTGGTAATGGCACCCTGCTGAGAGAGCTTGTGAGATCCAATAGCCATCGTCACAGACAAGACAGTAGGCATGGCAATAGGAATGCCTCCGATCAAGAGTACAAGGAGATTGTCAATTCCATCCCTATACTTTCTGTGCTGAATAGGGTACATGACTACAATCTCAATCAACATTCCAATTGCAATTGCAATGGAGCAGATACAGAAGTTTCCAATAGCTGTGAGAACAATCTGGAAATGTCCAACATTGTTGGTGTTGTCAACAAGATGAGCAGCCTTCCCAAAGAAAGTGTGGACACCGGTGGCAATGACAACAGCTTCAATTTCACCTTGTTTGCATGTTGAACCAGAGAAAACTTCATCTCCTGGATGCTTGGTCACTGAAAGTGATTCTCCGGTAAGGGCAGATTGATCAATCTTTAAAGGATCACCCTCAAGAAGACGAGCATCAGCTGGGACGATGTCTCCCAACTTGACGCTGATGATATCTCCTGGAACCAGAATGGCAGCCTCCTCCTCACACCATTTTCCATCTCTAAGAACCTTAGTCTTAGGAGCAAGACCAGCCATAAGTGCAGCTGCTGCATTACAACATTGTTTTCTTCAATGAAACTGATAGTGGAGTTAATCACCAACAGGCAGACAATACCCACAAAATCTTGCCAATCTGGGGGCTTCCCATCTCCATTGGCCAAAGCAATATCCATAATAGCTGCAGCTTCCATAACCCATGATAGAGGCTTCATTCTCTGGAAAATACATCTACTAGTCAACACTGCACTGATGATGACACTCAATCCAGGTTCTGTAAGAACAATGTCGGAAGCACCTCGTGCAGCATCTGTAGCATCAGCAACAACAATTCCAATATCTGCCTTCTTCAATGCAGGGGCATCATTAACACCATCTCCTGTCATTCCACAAATGTGCTTTCTCTCCTGCAACTTCTTCACAATCTCATATTTGTGCTCTGGAAACACTCCAGCAAACCCGTCAGCCTTCTCGATTAACTCTTCAATTGGAAGGGCAGCAATGCTTGCATCCTTGTGTTGACCAAGTAATGAAACAGATGGATACATGTTTGTTCCCATTCCAAGTCTGCGACCAGTTTCCTTTGCGATAGCAAGTTGATCACCAGTAATCATCTTAACATTCACTCTAAGATTAAGAGCCTGGCAGATAGTTTCTGCACTATCGTGTCTTGGTGGATCGAAAAAAGGCAATCATGGTTTTTTGGGTTTCAATTCAATTCATGGTTCAATTCAATGGTGGTAGTGGTTCAATTCAATGGTGGTAGTGGTGTGGATTTTTGGGTTTCAATTCAATTCATGGTTCAATTCAATTCAGTTTTTCGATTTCGGTGGTGGTGGTGGATTTATGGGTTTCAATTCAATTCAGGATTTCAAGATGGTTCGATTTCAATGGTGGTAGTGGTGGTACGCAGCGGTTTGTGGTGGTAGTTTGGGTGTTCTTCGAGATTCAGGATTCAAATGATGCAAAGCAAGTTCAAAGGATTGAACCTGCTCTGATACCAAGTAGAAAAAAATACTTCAATTCGGGGTTAATTCAATACGGCGAACAAATCAGATTCAGATTCAGGACAGATTCAGATTCAGATCAGGACAGATTCAGATTCAGATTCAAAACAGATTCAGGTTGTCAAGATAGTTAGGACAGATCTACTATGATCTACCATAGCTTTCAACTCCCAAGATCAGAACTCTGAACGATCTACATCACACCACTACTAAAACTATGCCTCTAGAGTCCTATTTATATATAAGAATAGTTGTAATCCTAGAAGAAAACTAATTACACAGAAAGACTTACACAATTCTAGTTTGATTATACTTTCTAATCATAATAGAATTAGGACTCACGTCAACAAGAGTCACTCAAGGTTGCAAATTTTATAGTGGGTGAAAACCACTCACAGTAGGGTGTCTAAATATTGACTGATTTTCCTATAATTCAGTTGATAATGTTTTGTGGCGTCGGCACCAGTCAACTGAACCTCTTGCTACGAATGAACAATGTACATATCTTTATATATATTCGAGTAGTACCATCTGTTCTCAAGGTCCTCTGAAGTGGAACAGTCATTTGCATTAAGGTTTGAAATGTTTAACAGATGGTGCTTAGCATCACACTACGCTATTTCAATCAGAACCGTCTCAAACTCAAAAGTTTTTGCGGTCCTGTGGGAGAATGAAAAAGAGGCCCTCCGTCAAGCCGCTAAAGTAGCTAAAGTTGTAATAAATCCTCAGTAAAATAGGTTCTATAGAAATTAGGATCGTACACTTTGTCAATGATTTTTTTTCCATAAAAAAATACAATATAATACAAATATATCGATATGATTAAAATATAAAATTATTAAGTGTTTTTTTTAAATCACAATTATTTTCGTTAAAAGAAGCAAGATTACACCTAAATATATATTAGTATAGAAGAATAAAATAGATGTAATAAAATAAGTTTCTTATATGGAATAAACTCTTCGTTAGATTTTAAAAAAATATCTGTAAAGGAAACGGAATTAAACATAAGTACACTGATACTTATACACAACTAGAATAATGAAAGGAATACCAAAGATAAAATTTGCAAAAGAAAATAGGTGAGAAGAAAAAAAAAAGAAAAACTAAGGGCATCAAAAATCAATGAAGGAAATAAAAACTGAAAAAGGAGGCCCAAAACAGATTGTTGCAAAAATTGAATGCAAAGCTGGGAGTGGAACCCAGAAACTACTGGTTTCAAAGATAGACTGAAACCAACTGAACTGCATACTACTTGTATGGAATAAAACATTTTTAGTTTATATAGAAAGGCTCCAATTTTGAGGGCCCTGCCGTCGCACTTCTTGCACCTGTGCAGAGCCGGCTCTGATTTCAATTACAAAGTGTTCATGATACCATCAATTAGAAATACCATCCATTTCTTTTTTCTGATTGAACTACAGACGAAAATGTTGAATATTGAATTATTGAAAAAGAAAGCCCATACAAGAAAAATTCTATGACAGAATTTCTTTTTGTTGTTGTGGTTAGACCTTGATCCTTATTTTCACTATAAAGCACTATTCTTGGCAATTTTAGCAATGAGTCTTGAAAACAAAAGACACCGATCTATTGTCAAATGGCTCATTGTCATTGGATCAGGTCAGAAGATAGTTATTCACTTATTCTTATTTTCCGCCATCTAAGTTAATTATGTTGTAATAAGAAAAAAAAATAAAACTCTCCCATTTGATTTATAATACCATCATAGCAGCGGCAGAGCAAAGTGGCATTTGCGTCATTTTCCATACCTCCCACATCCTATAAAAATGAGCACCATGATACGTTCTCATAACTAGCTCCATCAAGGTCTATGCGTTCTTCCCTCTCCGCAACGCGCTCTGTTTCACACTCTTTCATCTGATTCACATTCCCTACAATGACAGATACCAAATCCAAGATTCTCATCGTTGGAAGCACCGGCTTCATCGGTAAACACCTTGTCGAAGCCGGTGCAAAGGCCGGTCATCCAACCTTTGCTCTGGTTCGAGAACCCACCCTTTCTAACCCAGCCAAGTCCAAGATCATCGAAAGATTCAAGGCTTTGGGCGTCAACTTCGTCTTGGTCAGTAATGTTGCTTTCGTTTATTTTTTTATCGCTTTTGCTTTTCTGTGTAATTCATAGTTTGGTTTGCTGAATAGTTGAGAAGTTTGTTGAAATAGTTAAGGTCAATGTTCAATGTTATTAGCTATATGTTAGCGCTATTCTCCACAAGTTTGGACAGATCACTTCCCTACTCCTATGTTTACTCTCAGCCTAAAAACAACCTTAGTTTGCACTAGGGTACGTTGATGACTCAACAGGGTTTTGGTGATAGAATGCATGCCCTTACAATACCAAGATTTTTTTGGTACCTAAACCATTTTATTACACTAGATTCTCTTTGTATACAGATTCATTTCCTAACACAATGTAGTCTAGTGGTAATATTCTTTCTTCCATTTTGTTCTTGTTCAACGTATTATTATTTTTTTTACAATTTTTTTCCGAGAAGATCAATCGAAAGTTTAAATGATCACATTTCTGTCTTCTGCTCGTAATAATTTTATGTATACAAGCAAAAATCGAATAACAATTTTATCATTCAAGAATCAGGCCTCAAGATTCAAATAGGTATTGGGTTGAATTAAGCGTGAGTCATACTCTCACCTCTTAGAACATCCGAAAAATATGTACATAACACATCAATTTGCCTAACTCAGCTGTATCCCGAACTCTAAATTATAACTACGTGATGCCTGAGTGCCTGACCTAATTATCTTACATTTCTACTTGGAAACTTGAGTAGGTTTTGTATTGCAGAAAAAAATAACAAGATCGTTTCATTTGCAGGGTGATCTCTATGATCACGAGAGCCTTGTTAAGGCGATAAAACAAGTCGATGTGGTGATTTCAACAGTGGATCACTCTCAATTGGTAGATCAACGCAAGATTATAGCTGCAATTAAAGAAGCTGGCAATGTCAAGGTATCAGAAGTTCATCTATTTCGTGCTCGGTTTCCTTCTTGTTCCTACTTTCTTTTGTTCGCGTTCTAGCCTTAATCAAACTTCTTTTATGAACATTAACATAGGCAAGTTATACTAGAATAATATTACAAAGTATCAGTTTGATTTTCATGTGTATTATTTACCATTTCTTGTTTCCTTTTTTTTTCTTTCTTCCATTGAGTGATTCAGAGATTTTTCCCTTCCGAGTTTGGCAACGATGTCGATCGGGCCCATGCTGTTGAGCCAGCGAAGACGACTTTTACCGTGAAATCAAACTTTCGTAGAGAAGTTGAGGCGTCGGGGATTCCATACACCTATATTGTCGGCAATTTCTTCTCCGGCTACTTCTTGCCCACTTTGAATCAGCCCGGAGCTACTGCCCCTCCTAGAGACAAAATTGTCATTTTAGGGGATGGAAACACCAAAGGTAAATATATATAACCCACTTTGGCTGCTGATAATTTGATAATTAGCCTGAAACAGCAAGGCGATTCACGGTAGAATTGGTCATGCCATATGTTAGATGTCAAGTTAGGACTGTTTGGTTAATATTGCTTTTTAGTTACTGCATGAACCTCATGAATGAATGTGATAGTACGTGTTTCATTTATCTATAAATTATCAGCAATCTTTAACAAGGAACAGGACGTTAGTACCTATACTGTTAAGGCTGTGGACGACCCGAGAACCTTAAACAAGATTCTGTACATCATGCCCCCCGGCAACACCGTCTCCTTCAACGAAATTGTATCTCTCTGGGAGAAGAAGATCGGCAAGACTCTTGAGAAGATATACGTTCCGGAAGATCAACTCCTCAAGAAGATTCAAGGTTGGTGATAGCAAGACTGGCTAGTTCGATCATCACTCTAAATTGATCTCTCGGTTCATTTTTCTGTTTTTCTTGTCCTTTTGGCAGAGTCTGTGGAACCAATCAAGTCGCTACTGTGTTATGGTTACTCAGTGTTCGTGAAGGGAGACCATACTAACTTTGAGGTCGAACCATCATTCGGAGTCGAAGCAACTGAACTTTACCCTGATGTCAAATACACTTCAGTGGACGAGTACCTCAACCAGTTCATCTGAGATTGAGAATGTTGAGAATGGATCCTTATGCGGTTGTGTTCTGTTTGAGTAACTAGCTCTTCCTTTGAAAAATAATTAGGCATATGATCGGGGGTTTACCTGGCCCATTTGTGTGTGTATCCTACCGTTGGTAAACCTAATATTGGAATACACTATTGCATCTTCTGCTCGTTTGTTTTTTTTTCTGTTGATCTTGTACCTCCATATCTATGAACTAAGCACAACCCACACTGACACCGTCTGTGTTTGGAGAGAAGTTAAAATAGGAGTTTTATAGTCTGAAGTTTTTTCTGTTGTGGAAAATACTTTGGTCTGATCTAGATCAGACCAAGTAGTTCGTTCGATCTCCTCAAAATGTAATTTTAACAACATCAATCGAAATCTTAACAGTTCAATAGTTGAATTAACCAATGAAGATCATCTATACAAAAAAATCAATGTAAAAAAGATTGTTTGCTCGCCCGAATGCATCGAACAAAATGAATGGATTATCATAAAAGCTCAGGAACTGTCCATTTGGTTTGATACATTTGGGCAAGTAAACAATCTTTTTTTACATTGATTTTTTGTATAGATGATCTTCATTGGTTAATTCAACTATTGAACGGTTAAGATTACGATTGATATTGTACACATAGCCTAACTTGGAGATCGAACTGGAAACGTCATCCCATCTAGATCGGACGGAAGCTTTTCCGTTGTTTTATGTTCCATATTTGGATTTTTCTCAACAAAAAAAAGTTCAATATTTATATTAGGTTAATGTACCCAGCAAAACAATTTTAATTGAAATGACAATTCAATCCCAATGCAAAATGTCATTAACAATCATGATAATTAAGATAATAACGAAGCAAACCAACACTTGACTCTTCCCAGCACTCCTTACCCAGCGGTACAACTTGAACACAATTCGAGCAAAACCTTAAACCAGCAAGGACTTGAAACAACAATTGGAAGGCTGAATGTAAAGACAGAAAATTAGAGGAGGGTGATCTTGAAAAGTAGAAAAACAAACCCACAAATCAAAATAAGTCCCGCAAATGAAAAAGGTGAAATAATTAGTTTAGGTTCCGCCATTATTGGCAGCACTCATTGTTGGGTAAAAATGTGCACAAAAATGTAAAATGTCACCCAACGTAATTTCACTCTATTTTATTGATTAAAATAGAGTTTTAATTATGTCTGGTTCACCTCATTCAAGACGGAACGCGTCTCTTAATTACAATCCCTCATTACAAGGGAACACCCCTTGATTCGATTTATGAAGAAACCGATGTGTGTTTGTTTGCTTTTGCGACTGCACCCGAATGGGTTGCCTACGTACCCTGAGAGGGATCAAGCCATTCGCAGTTCAGGATCCCCAACAAGTGAATGACTCATTGGAGGGCTGTGATTTTTAAATGAGAGTAGTGTTTGGGATTTGTATCTGAAGATGTATGAGCTATGGAGCGAGGCTTCAGAAGATCCGAGAATTTATTTGAAGTTGTGATTGCATCCAGATTTAAATCTAGACTGCCTACATACCCTGTGAAGGGATCAAACCGATGTAGTTCGAAGTTTGGAGTGGGTTTGAGAATTTGACTGAAGTCATTTGGACTGGTCGATTTTTGACTGGTGGTCAGGGATTCTGTTTGGAATGGTGAATTTGACTGAAGTCATTTGGACTGGTCAACTTTTGACTGGTGGTCAGGGATTCGATCATGTGTTTAGGAAATTGGCTTGAAAAGATCCAGGATTTGGTTTTAGCCATGGTTGTATCCAGATTTAAGTCCGGACTGCCTACATATCCCTTTGTGGGAATCAAACCATTGTAGTTCACGCCCGGATTTGGTTTTGATAGATGTACATATTTTGAATCCATCAATTGTATTTCATGTCGATACTTGATTTGGTGGGGTGCCAGCTAATTTGATTTGGGCACCCATCATCCTGGGCTTTGCAGTTGGGCCTTGAGACTTGAAGTGGGCTTTTTTACACTGCTGCATTTGGATTTGTACTCGACATGTAACTTGATAATGACTTTTGCAGTTGGGCCTTGAAACTTGAAGTGGGCTTTTTTCACTGCTGTATTTGGACTTGCATTGTCTTTTGTGGGCTTATTTCCCTTTCATTTGTGAGAGGCCCATAGATTTTTCTTGGAGGCATTTTATTTGATTTGGGCACCCATCGTGTCGAGCTTTGTTGTTGGGCGTTGGAATTTAAACCGGGCTTTTGTACTGCTTCCTTTAGCAAAGTGGGCCTGTTTCCATTTCATTTGCAAGAGGCCCGAAGATCTTTGATTTGGGCCTTGGGACTTGGATTGGGCTTCATACTGAAAAGTTGGTGGAGTTGGTCTTGAATTGATGATGGGCCTGTGGAGTGGGCTTGTTTCCCTTTTTGTTTTGTTGAAGGCCCATAATGGAGATGACCGGAGCCCAATGTCTTTTTTTTGTTGAAGGCCCATGAGTCTCTTTTTTTTATTGAAGGCCCATTTGTTTTTCTTTGGCAGGCCCAAGAGACCAGGCCCTAGTCGGAGGCCCAAATGTCTTTCTTTTGTTGAGGTGTTGTTTTTTTGTTGCCAGGCCCAGTAAATCTCGGCAGGGCCCATTTGAAGGCCCAACCCGGAGGCCCAGGAGGCCCATCTGCTTCGGCCTCTTTCTTCACTTCTCCGTTCCTCTCTCCCCATTTCTCTTTCCTTCTTTTCTTTCTCTCCTGTTTCTTCTTCTTCTTCCCGAAGCTCAGGCGAGAGAGAGAGAGAGAGGTTGGGGGTTGAGCTCCCACCGGTGAGATTTGGATGGGTCGCAAATGGAGGTTAGTCCGAAGCCGGGAAGCGACTGTACAGAGCTCGGATCTTTCGATTTGGAGCAGGTGAGGGCTTGAAGCCTGCGATTTGGGGATCTCTGCATCGATTGGGTGAGGTTCTCAATCCTTTCTTCATAGTTCGCACTTCACTCGTCTATTCGATTTATGCACGGCGACAACCGAAAGCTCCATTTAATTCCTCCACTGACAGCGCCAGGGTCGCCCCGATCTGCAACTCAGGAACCAGAGAAGGGTGCTTCTACTCAATTGCACAAGAGCTTCGAAGGATTGAGGCCTGCAATTTGAGGATTTCTGCACTGATTGGGTAAGGGTAATTTCTTGGTTTGAATCCGAAGGTTTCTGTTTCTCTTTTTTTTTCAACTGATTCAGTTTTTGCATTGTTACTGTCGAGGGCTGATTTGGAGAAAAATTGAGTTGGAGATAGATTCGGAGACCAAGTCCAGGCCGGAATTGGAGTTGGATTCACAGGCCAAGCAGGAGCATACCGAGGAGGTGAGTCCCTATGCTTTTTTTTGTTTCTGATGAATACATGCTTTATTTCACAATTAGGTCTATGTTTTGTTCTTCCTGTATGTCAATGGTGCTGTAGAACATGGAGTTTGGGGGATTTGAGGAGTGATTTTGGAGAGGTGTTGGTGTTCTAGGAATAGGGACTTGGAACAGGATATGGCCTTAACGGGAATAGGGACAGTATCAGAGGTCTTGAGTATTGGATTTGGTTTTGTTGTTCTCTTTTTTTGTAGGATCACAAAATCTCTTTTTTTTAGGAACAAGTAACCAAATTGTAACAGTAACAGGTATCAAAACACCCAGGGAACCATATGGTGATTGTAGTGCCGTAGTAGAACCATAGTAGAGCCATAGAAACCACAGTAACCAGTGCCAAGTATCATTCAAAGTAACCATAGAACCGTCGAACCAGAGCCAAGTATCCAAGAACCAGAAGACATAGTAACCAGTAACAAGGGCCAGAGAACATAGTAACCATAGGATCAGAACCAAGAATCCACAAGGGATTTGAGTAACCAGGGAACCATAGAACCAGAACCAAGAATCAGGGCCAGAGAACATAGTCACCAAGAACATGAGAGGATGAGAGAATCAGCTATACCTCTAGGGTTTTGTTCTTCTGCTGTCTGCTGTGTTTTCTGCGTCTCCTCTCTTTTTCTTGCGTCTGTTTGTTTTTTCAGCGTCCTCTAGTCCTTATATATTGTGTGGAGTTGAGGAAAATGAGTCCCAATAGGCTAGGTCACTTATATGAGTTATAAGTAAACTCAAATACCCTTTGTGTGGGAGCATAACACCTTGATAAGGACTGCTTCTTTTTTCTGTCTTTTTCCCCCTTTTTTTATTTTTTTTATTTAATTCGGCTGCCTCCTTTTTTCCATATATATATATATATATATATATTTGTATACATATATGTATTTATATATATTATTATTATTTTTTTTGCATATCAACAGTGCCCCCTCAAGCTTTACGCGTGTAATTTGCTTTCCACGTGTGAAGCTGATTGCTTATTGCTGTTGCTGGCTTCTGACATTTTTTTTTTTGTGTGAAAATCTCAGGATATGGATGCACACGGTCGAATTTCTTCTGAAGCTGCTCTTAACAAGAAGGGGCGAGTTGTTGGAAAAAAGATAGAGTATGCGAGGTCTCGACCTTTAAGCTCTGTTCATGTTGATATTCAGTCTCAAGATAAAGTTACCTTGGTTGCCAGAGTAGAGATGAATTCAGGGTATCTCACATTCCACCAAGATTCTGACGTTGCTATGACTTGATATTGCCATTTTTATTGGTTCTGTGGATGAATGAATTTGTTTTGAACGACAGCTGTCGGTCTATTATCTTCATGCATGCCAAACTCTGATGTTGATTTGCCCCCAACATTTTTTATTGTCTTGGGATGCATTTGAGTAAGCCTCCAGTCTGAGGAGCATGGCTAGACATTTTGACTTTCACATATTTTGCTGTTGACATATTCTTTCTTTTTCCTTGTATTTGCTGCGAAAAGACATGGCGTTTGCTGTGCACTCTTGCTTTAATATTTTGAGCCGAAACAAGGTATTTTCAGCTTTTCCAACATGTTCCCTAATTAGGGTTTGATGTCTGCTGACTTTGTCCTTTGCTTGTGTTTGTGGGAGCTTTAGGAGGTCCATGTGGAGGGGTAATTTAAACTCCTTGTGCTTCTTGCTGGAAACACATTTTTTCTTGGACAATTTGAAGTATAGGATTGTGTCGATTTCTGACTTTGTTATTTGGGATGAACCGATCTCCTGTGTTGATATTTGACTTTAAATGTCTTTGAGAAATTTTGTTGTTGTTGTTGCTGATGATACGGAACGACTTATCAACAGAGATGCCATTATCCAATGGCAAAATCAACCTCCTTCACCTGCTTAGTCACATGAAAATGTGTTAGGGAAAAAAAAGATTGATTTGAAAATATGGCTGGATCTAGTTTGATACCAGACTGCCTACGTATCCCGTGAAGGAATCAAGCCAAACGTAGTTCACCCATTTGATTTTGGGTATAGATTTTTTTTGAAAACTTTTTTTTTTTTTTTTGCAGCTGAGTCTGGTTTTAATACCAGATTGCCTACGTACCCTTTGAAGGGATCAAGCTACACGTAGTTCGGGAAGATTTGTGCTCTAACTTTTGCCTGGGCCGCCTTCCCGACTTTTCAACCCAGCGAGCTTTTTTTTTTTTTGTGTAGCTCTAACTTTTGCCTAGATCGTCCATTTTTTGATCTAGCGAGCTTCAAAGGGTATGAAACTTTTTTACAAATTTCCCATTGACGCAGGGGTAGATACGATTTCCGTCTGCGTTTGAAAGCTCATATGCGCCTTTGGTGAAGACTTTGGTGACTACATATGGCCCTTCCCACTTTGGTTCAAACTTCCCCTTTGACTTTCTAGTGACAATGATGGGTCTTCGCACTGTTAGGACCAAGTCTCCTATTTTGAATGATCGAGACTTAACTTTCTTGTTGAAGGCGCCTGCTACTTGAGCTTGGTAAATTTCAAGTTTCTGTTGGACTGCAAGCCTCTTCTCATCGAGTGCTTCAAGCTCTGCCAATCTGATTTGTGCATTTTCATCAGGATTTGTCAACATTGTAGCTATCCTTAAGGAAGGCAATTGAATTTCCAATGGTAACACCGCTTCAGACCCATAGACCAAGTTGAATGGTGTACATCCAGTTGCCGTGCGGACGGTGGTCCTGTAGGCCCATAATGCCTCAGGGAGACGCTCATGCCAGTCTCTTTTGTTTGCTGAGACCATTTTCTTTAGGATGTTGCAAAGTACTTTATTGAAAGCCTCTGCCTGACCGTTAGCCGTTGGGTTATAGCTGGATGAAAATGCATGTTGGATGTTGTATTTCCCACACAACGTAATCATAGCTTTGCACTTGAAATATGTCGCATTGTCAGATATTAACTTTGAGGGGACTCCAAAGCGGTAAATGATGTGAGTTTTGACAAACTTTGCAACATCTTCTGCTTTCACTGCTTTAAGAGCAACTGCCTCACTCCATTTTGAGAAGTAATCCGTCGCGGCCAATATGTATTGGTGTAAACGTGAGGACTTAGGAGATATAATACCCACAACATCTAATCCCCATGCTTCAAAGGGATATGATAGAGACGTGGGATGAAGAGGTACTGGCGGTTGGTGTATGAAATCTCCATGTACTTGACATAGTTCACATGCTCGTGCATAATCTATCGAGTCTTGTATCATGGATGGCCAATAGTAGCCTATTCTTTTCAATTGGGCGGCTAGCTTTGGACCTGCTTGATGGGCTCCGCAAATGCCACCGTGGGCATCTCTAAGAGCTTGAATTCCCTCTTCTTTTGATAAACACCTCAATAGAATGCCGTCAAAAGACCTCCTATACAGAGTGTCATTAAGGTATACATATCGAGGAGCTGTTCGTCTCACATAAATCCTTCTCTTTGGGTCTGCGGGTAAGGTTCCGGCCTGACAGTACTCAACCATATCCTTGCGCCAATCAGACTCTTCCTCAATGTCGAACGCAGAGACTACATGTGTTTCGCTGGTAGTTTCCATCCGTTCAAAAGACATAGGCAGCAATTGACGTTCCCCGACTGTTATTTGAACGTCTCTTTCGTTAGGGAGCGCTAATGAAGCTGCCAAGTTAGCCAATGCATCTGCTTTGTCATTCTCTGATCTAGGAATGTGGCTAATATTTATGTCTCGGAATTGTCCCATAAGATATTTGACTCTTTGATGATATGGGACAAGGTTCGCATGTTTGACTGCATAGTCATCATTTATTTGTCTGACAACTAATTGAGAGTCACCGAATGCTTGCAAAGAGTCGATCCCCATTTCCAAAGCTATCTCTAAGCCTATGATGAGTGCTTCATATTCTGCAACATTGTTTGAACATAGAGCCAATAGAGAGAATGAGTAAGGGATTATACCGCAAGAAGGTGTTATGAACACTATGCCAGCCCCGGCTCCTCTTCTTCTAGCGGCTCCATCGAAGTACAGTTGCCATGAGGAAGTTTCTGCTGAGAACACGTCTTCATCTGGCAAATTTTCGTGCAATTCGTGGGTATCTAAAACTGGATGTGCTGCCAAGAAGTCTGCCAATACTTGTCCTTTTACTGCTTTTTACGGGACATACTTTATTTCAAACTCGGACAGAATCAAGGACCATTTAGCTAGTCGTCCTGAAGGCACGGGTTTTGTCATTAGATACTTCAATGGATCAGCTCTAGATATCAAGGTGACACTATGAGCGAGTAAATAATGCCGTAGTTTCTGAACTGCGAAGACCAGTGCAAGGCAAATCTTTTCTATTGCCGTGTAATTGTGTTCAGCTCCCACCAACGTCCGACTTAAATAGTAGAGAGCGTTTTCTTTGCCCACATCATTGTTTTGTGCGAGCATTGCCCCCAGAGAACGTTCAAGAGCTGCGATATAGAGGATTAGAGGTTTGCCTTTGATAGGCGCCATTAGGACTGGTGGGTTGAGCAAGTATTTTTTGATGCTATCTAAAGCGTTTTGACATGCTTGGTCCCACACGAAAGGTACATCTTTCTTCATCAGTCTTGAAAATGGTTGGCACCTCCCAGAAAGATTTGAAATGAATCTCCTTATGTAAGCAAGCCTTCCTTGCAACCCTCGCAATTCTCGAAGATTCCTTGGTGGTGGCATTTCCCAGATTGCTTTGATTTTGGTTGGGTCGATCTCGATCCCTCGATACCTGACAATGAAACCGAGGAATTTACCGGATGTTACTCCAAACGCACATTTGAGAGGGTTCATTTTCAGCGTATGCTTCCGGAGCCTTTCAAACACCTTTCTCAAGTCACTTAGGTGATGTTCCCGCTTTTTGCTTTTGACTACCAAATCATCTACATAGCATTCGACGGTATTATGCAACATGTCACCAAAAATTGTTGTCATTGCTCTTTGGTAGGTAGCACCTGCATTTTTCAAACCAAAAGGCATGACCGTGTAACAATACACTCCTTTAGGGGTGCGAAATGCTGTTAGTTCCTCGTCTTCTCGTGCCATTTTTATTTGATTGTAGCCAGAGAAACCATCCATGAAGGACATAGCACCGAAACCTGTGGTGGCATCGACCAAAAGCTCAGTTATTGGTAATGGAAATTCATCCTTTGGACAAGCTTCATTAAGGTCTCTGTAATCTACACATATGCGGATTTGCCCATTCTTTTTCTCGACAGGTACGATACTGGCCAACCATGTGGGGTATTTGACTTCACGGATGAATCCCACATCGATGAGTTTATCCACTTCAGTTTTGACTTGAGTAGCTAGTTCTGTGCGAAAACGTCTTGGTGCTTGCTTAACCCACCTTTTCTCCTTTGAGACCGCTAGATTGTGAACAGCAACCTTTGGGTCTAAACCAGGCATGTCTTGATATCCCCATGCGAACACATCTTTAAATTCTTCAAGAATATTTTTGTAGTCTTGAAATTCTTTCGGAGTTAAGAGAGTGCTCACAAACACAGGTTTTGGATCTTCCATTGTGCCCAGGTTTATTTCTTGGAGTTCATCCACCGTTGCTTGACCTCCGTCTTCTATTTGTGGTGGGGCAGGTTCAGCATCATTGATGAATTCATATTCTTCCGCATCTTCGGTTGAATCCACCTCAATGGAGACACAATTTGTGGATGCTGATTCCCTCGTGAACTGAGCAGTTACATCCTTGTGTTGTTTATTCTTGAGCTTCCATTTCTTGTTCCGTTGTAGTTTGTAAGGGGTTTCGCCCAATCTTAGGAACGCTGAAACTCGAGGTTGGGATTCAATTGCTAGACGTTGAAAAACAGAGACACGAGGTGGATCTTCCTTTTCTATCCGTTGAAGGGATGTGGTTGGCGGTGTGTCTTCCTCACAAAACATAGCTTTGTCGAGACTTGTAAAGACATAAGACTCTGAGGGTTCAAACTCAGGAACTTTCACTTTGAGCATGCCCTTTGTCTGCTTGATCATTACTCTTAGAGGGGCAGTTTTTGAAGTTGCTTTGCCACGACTAAGTTTAACCTTTAAAGGAGCAGAGGACACTGGTTTCACATTCCTGTTTTTGTAGAAGATAACTCGTTTGTGTCTGTTGTGCCCGTGATCGAGCGTTGTAGAGATTACGATACCTTCCTTTGGAATGGATTGATCAATTTTCCGAAGAGGCCTGGCGTAGCTTGTCATGAGGGTCTCCATTGTGTTTTTGACTGGAGTTATGAC
The DNA here is from genome assembly GCA_951800085.1 of Comarum palustre. NCBI lineage: Eukaryota > Viridiplantae > Streptophyta > Magnoliopsida > Rosales > Rosaceae > Comarum > Comarum palustre. The sequence continues at coordinate 3,765,877 of OX637589.1, forward strand.
CTTTTGTCCAGGTTTGCGTAGGTCTTTCCGTATATACCTGAAGGTCATCTTTGGTTTGGATACCTCGGAGCTTGGAGCCTTCTCTTCTTTCAAGGGCACTGACAGAGTTGCTTTGGCCCGAAATTTAGGTGTGTTAGACACCTTCGATTTCTCAGTCTCTAGCACATGTTTGGGTGCTTCTTGTATGACTAAGTTAGGAAGCTCTGTTGACTTATAAAACTTAGCATCTGAATAATTTACCTCTTCGCCTCTGAAAGGATCAGTGTCTGCCACGACTTTTTTAACTTCTTCATTTTGCAGCCATTTAAAGCATTGATGTAACGTGGAAGGGATGACGCCATAAGCATGGAGCCATGGGCGCCCTAACAGTACATTATAGGATGTGGGAGCATCTATCACGTGAAACAAAGCGCTTGAGAAGAGTTCCCCAATTTCCATTTGTAGGACAATTGTTCCCATTGCTTTCTGGCTAGCTTGGTTGAAGCCCTGGATGGTGAGCATAGACGGGGTGAGTTGTTTAGCATTCATCCCCATGTTATGAAGTGTTTTAAGAGGCAACAAATTTACTGCCGACCCACAGTCAAGTAAGATCCTGTTGATCGTCATATTACCCACAAGTCCGGTGACGTAGAGGGGCCTATTATGTTGTTCGCCTCCCAATAATAGGTCTTCATCTAGGAACGAAATACAATTCCTGTAATTAGGGCAATCTCTTGAGGTTGTCGCATCAACTTCAACAACATCCTCTTTATACAAGTCTGGACTTAGCAGTGCCTCAATCAATGCTTCTCGTAGCTCCCTTGACATGTGCAAAGCGTCGTAAACACTGAAGAGTGAAGGGATACATTGCAGATGTGCCAGTACGTCATATTTGGACTTTTGTTGAGATTCTTTTGTCCTTCGAGGAACCATTTTTGGTACAGCTTTAATTTTGTCGACAGGATTGTTCGCATCACCCTTTGCTCTTAGCTTTGTAGGCAATGTTTTTCCATCGTCTTGAATAGCTGATGGTATAACCGGGACAGAGCGTGTTTGAATTTGATCGACTTCATGCAGCCTTTCATCGTCTGCATCTGAGCTGGATGGGGAGGCTGTCTCAACAGAGGCCATACAACATTGGAGCACCTCTTCACGATCTTCTTTCTTCTGGTCGTTCTTGAAGAACTCTTTTGGTAGGAATTCCATAAGGGTAATTGGAGTTCGCGGTGATTGTTTATACTCATCTTTGTTTTGAGCTTGGACGTTCTTTGTCGCATTTCTTCCTTTCTTTTTACCTTTTGAGAACCTACCACGATGTTTGTTTTTTGAAGAGGGAGAAGGTGAAGAGGATTGAGCCGAGGGAGGATGATGTTGCCTCGCGCTATTCCTTACAGTTGTCCATTCCCCATCTGAATCTTCCAACCCATCTGAATCTTCCCATATCTCAAAGCTTGTCGTCATGAGTTCATATAGGGATGGAATATTAGGGTTTCCAGGTCGTGGCATGTCGGGATGTGCTTCGACAATAGTGACTTCATTGTCAACTTCGAACCTGACAGAGATGGCGTCATCAGGCCTAGACACATCAGTTGAAATTACATTGGCTGCTGTTGTCACGATTTCATTTTTGTTGATCATTTCCTGGATTATGTCCTTGAGGATGTAACAATCCTTCAATGTATGACTGACAATGCGGTGATACCGACAATATTTAGGGTCATTGGTTTTGTTCATCTCTGAAGGTCGTTTTGACTCAGGAAGTGTAATCATCTTAGCCGCCATGAGCTCATCGAAAATCGCATCCACGTCATCATTGTCAAATGAATAAGTGACGTTTCTCCTTTCTTTGAGCGTGAGTCTTCGAGGGCGATCATCTTTTGGTTTGCTGTCATTATTATTTTTGATATTGTCGCCTTTCTTGTCATTCTTGACGAAGGTCGCCATTGTTTCTCCCTTCTTGACAATCGGCTTTTTTGAATCATTATTCTTGGCAGCAATTTGATTCCTCGAACTTGAAGCTGATCTTTGACGAGCAATCTGTCTTTCAACATTTCCTGCCTTAGACACCAACTCATCAAATGTTTGTGGCTCTGCTGTGCCAATATATGTTGCGATCTCCGGGAGGAGGTTATTAGCACACATCTGAACAGCAGAGGATTCAGACAACTTATCGGGACATTGGAGATTAAGACTTCTCCACCTTGTGATGAACTCAGTGGAACTTTCTTTGTCCTTTTGCTTGGTATCCGCCAGATCAATAATCGATATTTTCTTTTTAGAACTGACGAATTGTGCCAAGAATGCTCTCTGCATGTCGTCCCATGTTAGTATAGAACCTGGCTCCAACTGTGTGTACCATGTGAATGCAGAACCCTTGAGGGACTGTACGAATTGCCTGACCAGAAAGGCGTCTACTTGTGACGTTTCCCCACAGGCTGAATAAAAGTGGGCGAGATGTTCTCGTGGAGAACTATTCGTCCCATCAAATTTGTCGAAAATCGGCCTTTGATATCCCTTTGGGAAGGGTATTGCATCATAATGGTTAGGATATGGCTTACGATATCCTAGGACTGGTGTAGCCATAGACAACTGAAAGTCTCTTATTCCTTCGGCTATCAAGCTCTTGATACTTTCTGCTGAGAGCATGTTATCGTTCTTTTGAGCAAAAGAAGGGCCTGGCTCCTCTTGTTCTTCTTGTCTCTTCTTCTCCATGAGCGCAGCACACTTAGCCATGAGGCTAGCGATTTCCGCTTCCTTTTCGGCTAACTTTTTCTTGGATTCAAACTCAATAACTGTGAGTCTTTGAGCTTCAATTTCTCTCTCATTTTGCCTCTGTTGGGCATCCAGTTCAAGTTGAGCCATTCTTTTTGCCATCTCTTCCAGTCGTTGTCTCAACTGTTCTTCTGGCGAAGTTTCGGAGCTTGCCATAAGTACTTGGGCATTATTGAACTCAGCACTGTCGCTAGACTTTATCGAAGAATCACTGATTGGATTGGAAGCCTCGTACAGGGGGTTTCCTTTCCATGAGACCAATAAAGGATTGTCTGACGTATCACTTGTTGGTAACATGTCAAGCATCCTCTTCTTAGTCATGTTGCGAGTGATAGGACCTGCGTAAGAATCATCTCCATATACCGGATACTCCTCGGCTTTAGACCCGTTTTTCCTTTCTCGAACCTTTGAAGGTGCATCGAGGGCTCTTGCTACCTCCTCTGCTAACTTCTTTGGGTCAAGCTCTTCACTATCTTGAGAAGTTGTTTGTTGCGAGGATGAGGTGGATCTTTGTGAGCCTCCAAGAAGGAGCTGAGGTACATGGTCATCCTCTTTGTCTTCTTCTCCTCCCTTAGTGGAAGTTGTCATCACAGTTTCTACTGTTGGTAGAGGGACCTGCATTGTACCGATCATGACATAAGCCGGAACATGAGTTATCACAACTGCTGGTGTTGATTGAACAATTTCTGCCAGGACGGCTTCAATTGACTTAGTTTGGGCATCTTTCTTCCTTTGAGCCCGTGCTGCCCTCTTCCTCTGATTTCTTAAAGCGTTCTTGGAAATGCCATCGAAAACCTGGGTCTTCGTCACACCTGTGACAACCTTATTTTGCTTCATTCCCAGCCTTGTTTTTGTAGAAATTACAGGAAGGTGACCAATAGCGAATGACATTCGGTAACCAGTTTGGTTTGAGTGATTAGCAACAGGGGTGAGCTTGTGGAAGAAAACTGTAATCTTTGGTGCCATTTGATCTGTTACCTTCAAAACACACACAATAAGTTAATAACTTCATGAAAAGAGATGAAAGGGAAAATGAGTCCCCAGCAGAGTCGCCAAAAACTATGTTGGGTAAAAATGTGCACAAAAATGTAAAATGTCACCCAACGTAATTTCACTCTATTTTATTGATTAAAATAGAGTTTTAATTATGTCTGGTTCACCTCATTCAAGACGGAACGCGTCTCTTAATTACAATCCCTCATTACAAGGGAACACCCCTTGATTCGATTTATGAAGAAACCGATGTGTGTTTGTTTGCTTTTGCGACTGCACCCGAATGGGTTGCCTACGTACCCTGAGAGGGATCAAGCCATTCGCAGTTCAGGATCCCCAACAAGTGAATGACTCATTGGAGGGCTGTGATTTTTAAATGAGAGTAGTGTTTGGGATTTGTATCTGAAGATGTATGAGCTATGGAGCGAGGCTTCAGAAGATCCGAGAATTTATTTGAAGTTGTGGTTGCATCCAGATTTAAATCTAGACTGCCTACATACCCTGTGAAGGGATCAAACCGATGTAGTTCGAAGTTTGGAGTGGGTTTGAGAATTTGACTGAAGTCATTTGGACTGGTCGATTTTTGACTGGTGGTCAGGGATTCTGTTTGGAATGGTGAATTTGACTGAAGTCATTTGGACTGGTCAACTTTTGACTGGTGGTCAGGGATTCGATCATGTGTTTAGGAAATTGGCTTGAAAAGATCCAGGATTTGGTTTTAGCCATGGTTGTATCCAGATTTAAGTCCGGACTGCCTACATATCCCTTTGTGGGAATCAAACCATTGTAGTTCACGCCCGGATTTGGTTTTGATAGATGTACATATTTTGAATCCATCAATTGTATTTCATGTCGATACTTGATTTGGTGGGGTGCCAGCTAATTTGATTTGGGCACCCATCATCCTGGGCTTTGCAGTTGGGCCTTGAGACTTGAAGTGGGCTTTTTTACACTGCTGCATTTGGATTTGTACTCGACATGTAACTTGATAATGACTTTTGCAGTTGGGCCTTGAAACTTGAAGTGGGCTTTTTTCACTGCTGTATTTGGACTTGCATTGTCTTTTGTGGGCTTATTTCCCTTTCATTTGTGAGAGGCCCATAGATTTTTCTTGGAGGCATTTTATTTGATTTGGGCACCCATCGTGTCGAGCTTTGTTGTTGGGCGTTGGAATTTAAACCGGGCTTTTGTACTGCTTCCTTTAGCAAAGTGGGCCTGTTTCCATTTCATTTGCAAGAGGCCCGAAGATCTTTGATTTGGGCCTTGGGACTTGGATTGGGCTTCATACTGAAAAGTTGGTGGAGTTGGTCTTGAATTGATGATGGGCCTGTGGAGTGGGCTTGTTTCCCTTTTTGTTTTGTTGAAGGCCCATAATGGAGATGACCGGAGCCCAATGTCTTTTTTTTGTTGAAGGCCCATGAGTCTCTTTTTTTTATTGAAGGCCCATTTGTTTTTCTTTGGCAGGCCCAAGAGACCAGGCCCTAGTCGGAGGCCCAAATGTCTTTCTTTTGTTGAGGTGTTGTTTTTTTGTTGCCAGGCCCAGTAAATCTCGGCAGGGCCCATTTGAAGGCCCAACCCGGAGGCCCAGGAGGCCCATCCGCTTCGGCCTCTTTCTTCACTTCTCCGTTCCTCTCTCCCCATTTCTCTTTCCTTCTTTTCTTTCTCTCCTGTTTCTTCTTCTTCTTCCCGAAGCTCAGGCGAGAGAGAGAGAGAGAGAGAGGTTGGGGGTTGAGCTCCCACCGGTGAGATTTGGATGGGTCGCAAATGGAGGTTAGTCCGAAGCCGGGAAGCGACTGTACAGAGCTCGGATCTTTCGATTTGGAGCAGGTGAGGGCTTGAAGCCTGCGATTTGGGGATCTCTGCATCGATTGGGTGAGGTTCTCAATCCTTTCTTCATTGTTCGCACTTCACTCGTCTATTCGATTTATGCACGGCGACAACCGAAAGCTCCATTTAATTCCTCCACTGACAGCGCCAGGGTCGCCCCGATCTGCAACTCAGGAACCAGAGAAGGGTGCTTCTACTCAATTGCACAAGAGCTTCGAAGGATTGAGGCCTGCAATTTGAGGATTTCTGCACTGATTGGGTAAGGGTAATTTCTTGGTTTGAATCCGAAGGTTTCTGTTTCTCTTTTTTTTTCAACTGATTCAGTTTTTGCATTGTTACTGTCGAGGGCTGATTTGGAGAAAAATTGAGTTGGAGATAGATTCGGAGACCAAGTCCAGGCCGGAATTGGAGTTGGATTCACAGGCCAAGCAGGAGCATACCGAGGAGGTGAGTCCCTATGCTTTTTTTTGTTTCTGATGAATACATGCTTTATTTCACAATTAGGTCTATGTTTTGTTCTTCCTGTATGTCAATGGTGCTGTAGAACATGGAGTTTGGGGGATTTGAGGAGTGATTTTGGAGAGGTGTTGGTGTTCTAGGAATAGGGACTTGGAACAGGATATGGCCTTAACGGGAATAGGGACAGTATCAGAGGTCTTGAGTATTGGATTTGGTTTTGTTGTTCTCTTTTTTTGTAGGATCACAAAATCTCTTTTTTTTAGGAACAAGTAACCAAATTGTAACAGTAACAGGTATCAAAACACCCAGGGAACCATATGGTGATTGTAGTGCCGTAGTAGAACCATAGTAGAGCCATAGAAACCACAGTAACCAGTGCCAAGTATCATTCAAAGTAACCATAGAACCGTCGAACCAGAGCCAAGTATCCAAGAACCAGAAGACATAGTAACCAGTAACAAGGGCCAGAGAACATAGTAACCATAGGATCAGAACCAAGAATCCACAAGGGATTTGAGTAACCAGGGAACCATAGAACCAGAACCAAGAATCAGGGCCAGAGAACATAGTCACCAAGAACATGAGAGGATGAGAGAATCAGCTATACCTCTAGGGTTTTGTTCTTCTGCTGTCTGCTGTGTTTTCTGCGTCTCCTCTCTTTTTCTTGCGTCTGTTTGTTTTTTCAGCGTCCTCTAGTCCTTATATATTGTGTGGAGTTGAGGAAAATGAGTCCCAATAGGCTAGGTCACTTATATGAGTTATAAGTAAACTCAAATACCCTTTGTGTGGGAGCATAACACCTTGATAAGGACTGCTTCTTTTTTCTGTCTTTTTCCCCCTTTTTTTATTTTTTTTATTTAATTCGGCTGCCTCCTTTTTTCCATATATATATATATATATATTTGTATACATATATGTATTTATATATATTATTATTATTTTTTTTTGCATATCAACACTCATTCAACTTCCAATCATCCAAAAGTCTCTCAGAAACAAAGATCAGGGTATTTTAAGTGAAGGAAAAACAACATGAACTTTATAGAGAAGGCGTACGAGTCAATAAGCGAAGTGTAAGGGTTACGTATTCAAATCAAGAGGCCTCGGTCTTTTCTTTTACAATTGATAATTGGGAATTTGTTGTATATACACATTAACACATGCTATCAGCAAAAATATTCATCGATCCATGAATTTCTCATTAACACACTCTCCTTAACATTTGTATTTACAAGTATACACATATATAGCAGCTATACAGCTGATTACAATGCTACTATTAAGCTAATATTGTACAATTACTGCAAGATAATATGCAGTTATGATAATGAATCAAAAACAGCCTGTGAATACTTTATGAAAGAGAATCAGATGACTTATTTTGAGAGGAAGATTGAGGTTGTCTAACACCCCCTTCAAACTTGGCGGCTCCAATCACACAAGTGTGGTGGAAAGAATGAGATGGTGGGACCTCTAAAGGGGTTTAGTAAGTAAGTCAGCAGGCTAATCAATGGAGGGAAAGAAACAGACTTTATGACTCCTAAGGGCAACCTTCTCACGAACATAGTAATAATCGAGCTCATTATGCTTTGTACGAGCATGAACTACATGATTAGATGCCATATAGGTGATTGTCAAAATGCAACAAGATGAGAAACTGAATGTGAGCTCCAAGTTCGTTTAGTAAATATCCTAACATAGTAGTTTCAGCATAAGCATGAGCAAGGAAACGATACTCCGATTCGATACTTGAACGAGCTATATAGGCTGCTTCTTGGAACACCAAGAGACTAAATTTGAACCAAGATATACAAAATAACCTGATGTGGACTGACAGGAATCTGGACAGCCTGCCCAATTTGCATTAGGATAGGCTTAGAGGTGAACTGGTTGACGTTAAGGTGTAAAGGTGAACATCAAGAGACCAAATTATCGTTTCTTTGCGTTTAGGGGTTTGACTTACGAGATTGACCGTCCGGATCGAGTCCTTAACGTTGTCGGATCAAGTTGAAAATTTACCAATACACATATTTCAACATAATGATGATATCTGATTGTTGGATTTTTGTTTCACAAGATTGATCATCACAATCACAATATGTTTACTAATTTTGTATAACTTGTTTACCGTGTTAAGTAAATGTTTCGTTTTAAAAACAAACTTTACATAGAAGCTTCAAATGAAAAAAAGTCGTGAAATAAGATATGACCGAAACGATAAATTATGTCTACGGTTGAAAAATCACATAATTCCGATAAAGAGATGGTGCCGATAGTTGCGGTCAATGCATTTTTTTATTCTTTCTCCCTAGAGGTAGCACTATCTTCGATGGTTATTTTTCATAAAATTTTGATACCACTGGTTGCGTCTCATCGATTTGAAACTATTTACAGTTGAAGGTTCGGTCAAAATACGTAGTTTAGATGGTCAAATTCCCGTTTCTTTGCGTTTAGGGGTTTGACTTACGAGATTGACCGTCCGGATCGAGTCCTTAACAATGTCGGATCAAGTTGAAAATTTACCAATACGCATATTTCAACATAATGATGCTATCTAACGGTCGGATTTTTGTTTCACAAGATTGAACATATAAATTGGAAATAAATTAAATAGATTATTATAAAAAGTACTATAGTCTACGAATTTTAGTAAATTCGTCGGCTATAGTATTGTAAATAGCCGACGAATTTATTTTAAATTCGTTGGCTAAAGTTGAACTATAGCCGATGAAACACATAGTTTTAGCCGACGAATTTTTTATGTCGTTGGCTATACTTCTTCCTATATATCAAAACCCAGCGAAAGAAATCCTAACATTTTCTCATTCTTTCCCTCTCTCCTCCCGGCCTCCACTCCGCTCCCTTTCCTCTCGTCCTCCTCTCCGCCTCCCACAGCCCTTCCCGCCTCCCACTGCTCTCCTCTCTCTTTCAAATTTTTAAAGAAATTAAGATATGCGATTCGATGTATATATTGAAATATATAATTATTTTGAATTATTGATGTATATATTGAATTATATAAATTTATTGATGTATATATTGAATTGATTTATATATTTATTTTGAATTGATTTATATATTGATTTATTGACTTATATATTGAATTATATGAAAAAATTGATGTATATATTGAATTGATTTATATATTTATTTTGAATTGATTTATTGACTTATATATTGAATTGTTGATTTATATATTGAATTATATGAAAAAATTGATGTATATATTGAATTGATTTATATATTGAGGAAATTGAATTATTCATTTATATATTAAATTATATGAAAAAGTTGATGTATATAAATTAATTTGTATCCGTGAATTTTTCTGAATTTATCCGTGAATGGTTTTGAATTTATTTGAGGATTATATTAGCATGATGAGGTTAATAGTTTTAACAATTTTAATTTAATTAAAATATAAAAAATTCCAATTAAAATTTAAAATTCTAATAATTTAGTAAATTAATATTTTAAACAGGATGAAAGGCTTTTTCGATAAAACAAAGGGTTCAAAGAGCCAAAGGTCTAAATCGTCTGAGGGAACCTCTGGCAACCCTCAAGCGTCGTTTTAGGGCTCCATGACAGCCCGACGTGCGTCTCTTCTCAAGCCGACACAGAGGCAGCCAGGCGCCACTCATTCCTCCCGATAGCCCAGGGCCACACATTCCTCGAGGCAGCTAGACGCCCCTCGCTCCTCGAGGTAGCCGAGCGTCCGCCACTCCTCGAGGTAGTTGTGGCCTCCGACTCAGGGGGAGGGATCTGTACCATGTATGCCTGAGATACACAGGGCACCGACACCGGGCCCTACTATTTCGGAGGGTGGGTCATCTATGGTACAAATGCAGCCGCCTCTTCTCTACCTTCCGCGGTTGATACCGGCATTACCGGCAGTCGATGACTCAGGGGCGCCGATTTATCCACTGTCCCCGCAGGTGACCCCATCAACGGCATACCAGTTCATGCATTTTGGTACGAATCTTATTTCTACGAGGGTATCATCATCGGCGACAGAGTCGGAATCCGTCGCGTCCACCCCAACGCCCTCAGGTAATGAAATATAAATAATTTGTTTTCTTATAATGTCATAATAAGAAAAATTTATTAATAATCAATTTGTGATAGGCACTGTCGGAGCCAAGCCGACAAGGAATAAGAGAGTCCCTGTCACAGGGAAGGCTCTCGAGAAGACCGTGAGTACCTCAGGAAGGATCGTTATCGATACTGACGGGGATGACAACGTAGTATCGGGCGGGAAGACAATGATGTACTCCTGCAGCGTGGGAACGCTCATTAGGGATAGAGTCCCTATGTTGTGGTCAGACTGGGGCGAGGTCCCACAAGAAGTTAAAGACATGGTCCACAACGCAATGTCGGTAAGTTTAACAAATTCACAATTAATATTATGCATTATATTGTTGATTTATGAAAAACTGAACTAATACACGTTTTAATGTAGGTGTGATTTGACGTTCCCTAGCACCTGAGGAACACTTGGGCGGACGTTGTGCATGGGGGAAGGTACGTTGGAGATTTAATGAAAAAAACTAAATTATATATGTAATTAATAATATTTATAATTCTTTTGTGGTATCTGTAGGTACAAGAAGTGGAAGAACGAGTTACGGACCCACTGGACTACGCATGGAAACACACGTTCTGGTACCCCCCTTGAGTTCTAGTTCAAGGAGTACGAGTGGTATTGGCTTCTGATATCAGAATTCAACAACCCTCATAAACAGGTAATTAAAAAAACAATTTCTTATATTGTTATTAATTAGTACGTTTTAAAATATTTTACTAATTTTTTATTTTTTTCCTTTGTAGCCCTTTTCCTAGGCGAACGCTCAGAACCGGCAACGCAACACAAGGAACCATCATACCGGTTCTAAACCGTTCGCATCGTTGATGGACGAGGAGGCCAAGGAACATCCAGAAGTCAACCGGTACGTCTATACATACGAGAAAGCATATCCTGACGCCCAGGAGGATATTGTAAGTCATTTTACGTTTTCAAATTTTTCAAATTATATATTTCAAAATGTTAAATCATTATTTTTTCCTATCCAATTAAGCGAAGGTGAGACAGGCTAGTGACGAGGTGATGACTGCTATAGTGAGGGAGGCATGGCCGGACACGCAGGAGGAAGACATGTCTGAAGCCATGTCTTGGATCGACACTTCAGATCTCAGGGTTGGGGCGAAGATCATGGGCACAACATTCTCACCGCAAGGAAATAACTTCTACTGCCGGGGTCTAGGAAAGAATGGCGAGGGGTACTAAAGACCACTCCCGGATTTCAAAAAAAGGCAGCCTCGACCAGTAGCAGAACGACTCAGCTAAAGGCAGAAGTTCAGATGCTACGGGAACACCAAGCCGTTTTACAAGAGTATAATGCGGCAGTATATGCCACCTAGCAGGCACGGCAGCAACAAATGTTCCAATACTTGTAAGAGTTTTCAGCTGCCCAGCTTCAGAGACTTTCGGCTCCACCCATGCCTACGCCTATTCCCCTACCTCAGCCGCCGCAACCTCCTCAACCCTTCCTGGTGCAGATATAGATTTAGATGATATAGATTTTATATACTTTTATGGATTTTTGAACAATTAATAAATAATTTAATGAAAAACGTTGAGACCACTTTTGATGTTGTTGTTGGTTATTATATGAAATTGTTTGTGTAATTTGCAGCTTGCTTGGATGGTAATTTATAAATTTTGTGGTTTTTTTAGTATAAAAAGTACTATAGCCGACGAAATTTACCATAATTTGTCGGCTATAGTATTTTTATATTTTTTTTCAAGGTTTAGCCGACGACATATGGCTTATTTCGTCTGGTATAGTAGTATTTAGCCTACGACATATGACTTATTTCGTCTGGTATAGTAGTATTTAGCTGACGAAATTTACTATAATTCGTCGGCTTTATTTTTTATTTTTTTTTATTTTTTTTCAATATTAAACCGACGAATTATAGTATATTTCATCTGCTATAGTTATTTTTTAATTTTTTTTATAAAATACTTAAATATTTCGTCGGCCAAAGTCACACCTAACAGGCCGACGACAATATATTTTGTCGGCTTTAGTCTTACTTTAGCCGACGAAAAATAGAAAAAATAAGTCATTAAACTATAGCCGATGACCACTTTTATTTCGTCGGCTAAAGTCATAGCCGACGAGTCTTTGCCGATGACATCTTAGCCGACGACAACTCGTCGGCTAAGATCTTAGCCGACGAATTTGGCTAACAGGCCGACGAAATTTTTCTTCGGCTAAAGTGCTGATCCTGGTAGTGATTAGGAATTTATCTTGCCACGGTTAAATTCACTTTGAGGCTATGTTGCACAGACACTCCATAGGGTGGAGTGTCAGAGTGTCCAACACGCGCCGACACACTAACACATGTCCGAAACCCCACTTGGTGTGTCGAAAAGTGTTGACTTTTCTGACACTGCCCGACACGTTGACTGACATACCACATATGTTTCGGACATGCCACGTCACCAAATTTAATAATAATTATTATGAAAAAAAACAAAACAAAAACCTTGCTAAACCCAAAAACTTCACATTCTCAGCCTATTCTTGTGGCCGATCTTTGTGACAATATCCTCTCCTCAGCCTCCAATAGTTACGAGTCTCTTCCTATTATGAGTCGCATTAATATCCTCTTTGTCGACAACCTCTCCATTGATAGCCGCGGTCATCAAAGAATTAGAGTTTGAAGGGCAAGATTGGGGATGGAAGAGAGAGGATGTATGATTATGTTTCTGAAACTCAAATTGAAATTTGATTTAAGAGTAAAGACGAATAGACGGTATGATAGATTTTGTTGGTTTAGTCAGAAATAGAGAGGGAGGAAAGATTGGGTTGAGCCATTAAGTGTATGACTAGAAAACAAATAGAACCCAAATATATATATATATATATATATATATATATATATATATATATATATGGCCCTTCCACTAAGTAATTCTTTTTTGACATATATGATGGATCAAGCATTAGACCAACTTTTGGATCACATAACAATATCTCCATCGTTCAATACTTAGATTCATATGTGTAGATCATTTCTGCAAAATTAAATCCAGTTCAGTGATCGTTAAGGCTTTGAACTAACTGAAATCAATTGATACATAAAATATGACAAACATGCACCGTTCATGCTTATAATTTTAATTCACAGTTTTGAGCATCTTCTCGATCACCAAATTGGATGAAATTTAGCAGAGATGATCTACATATATAAATCTATATATTGGACGGTGGAGATATGATTTGGTGATCAAAAAGTTGGTGTAATACTTGATCCCTCATATATGTCAAGAAAAAGGATCCCTCGTGTGTTTATATATATATATATTAGAAACTTTTAGTATATTTTAAGGGCTTTTTTATAAATATTTAGTAATTTTTATATATACTAAAAATATATAAATATATTAATTATTTGTTGTGTCTAAGCCGTGTCGGAACTTCAGTTTTTAAGATTTACCGTGTCGCTCTGTGTCGTGTCATAGTGTCCGTGCAACATAGCTTTGAGGTTTTGTTAGATGAAAATGAACATATTAGAAGGTTGATCTCCCATTAACAAGGTCGATGGTTCTGTAAAGGCTTAATATGCTTGCCACACTTACGAGTGATCTTCAACTGTTTGAGATTATATTTTTGTAGTTTCATGCGGATAAGCTGCCTTAAGCATCTTACCTTGTTAAGCGATGCTGCCGACAAATCATTTTCCTTCTCAATATTAGCCATCTGAAACGTGCAAACGAGTATAGGAAGACTATTCTAGCTCATTTCTTTGCACACAATGCATTCTCTGAGAGGTTTATTTCTCGAGTTGACCATATTTTAGCTCATGTCCTGACACAAGGAAAACTATCTGACAAAATTTTGATGCCATGTACGATAGTGGAACAAGATTACGGAAGATTCGAGTAAGATAGATCACAAAACTTAACTGATTTCGTTATTATGAATGTCTTATTTTCGACGATTGTACAACATAGTTCAGTTTGATTTACTTTATTTAATTTTAATATCAAACCTTAGATTCGGTGTTAAGTACAAAAATTCAATTGTCATCCGGATTTGGTGTGACAATAGGCTCACTTAATTCAATCTAAGCCCCTGGATTTGGTGTGACAATAGGCTCTCTTAATTCAATCTAATCCTAAAGCAAAAGAAGTAGCCTTCGGTGCCTAAGAGCATATCCAGAATGATTGATAAAAGTGAAATTTGTCAATTTTTAATGTAAATTGATGATCTACCAGAATGCATAAAACATTACTAAACAAAATAATTGCTAAATAAAATTAATAAATTTATCAACTTTTAATAACTAAATTTTCTCTCCACGTCACTATAGCATTTGTTAAAACAAAATGCATTACAACTATTGCTAGGCATTATTGTTAATTTGATACCTAAATTTTTAAATTCTTGCTAAATATAACTTTTTTAAGTTCCCGATACTCTAGCTCCCTGAAAACAGTTAAATTAGGACTTGAGATCATTGTGCACCGGGCATTCCTATTTCTGGCCACATCCAAATGCCACTAATGCAAACCAAATCCACATTCCTTCTGGATGTTTGCCATCTGAAGAGTGCACATCTGAGATCTGTTTCTGTATTCATTTGAGCTAGAATGTTTCTTAGTCTGGTGTTTTTCAGTTGAACCAATAAGTGGTATTTTGACAGTATGAATGATGCATCGGGGTTATAAGTCTTTTCAATCAAGACTCATGGCTTCTCCTTTAAGACTTGAGGGGCTATGTTTGGGCCAAAATAATATCTCTTGGCGAATGTTTCTTAGTCTGGTGTTTGTTAGTTGAACCAGTAAGTGGTTTTTTGACAATATGAATGATGCATTAGGGCTATAGGTCTTTTCAGTTAAGACGCATGGCTTCTCCTTCAAGACCTGGGGGCTATATTTGGGCCAAATAATATATCTTTGCGAATGTCCATGATTAGAGCCTATTGGACCGATTCCTGCTATCAAAACATTTGTACATATTCTTTCTTTCATTTGGGGTCATGCATGGCGTGATTTGCAAATTGCAGGGATTTGTATCATAATTATTTAGGGAGATTTCTTTCTTATTTGATTTAGGAGTATTGACCAAAACTCTTGTGTTCACTATATAAAAGGATCGATGGTAAATAGAAACACACACATCAACTTACAAACAACCTTGCAAACACTGTAAAACAAACCTCCCTCGGAGCACCTCTACCAAAAAGACTTTCAAGGTTTTTACTCCATCAAAGCCTCATCACGAGCAATTCCCCCAGCTACTTTACCCAAGCATCATCGCGAGCAATAGTCCACCCCAAGTTCATAAAGCCACATCACGAGCACAAGTCCGCAAAAAAACTATTGTTAGAGGGTGAAACTTATAGCAAATATCCCCGGTCAGAGAGTAATCTTTTGCGAATACCCAATCCTGATATTGTTTGACTGCTCAACCACACCGGTCAGAGTAAGAAGCATAAACTGCATTTGGAGTGGAGAAAAATTCTAGCAACCGTCTGTTAGGTCTAAGAAAGAACTTAAGTGCCGGCTTGATCAACAGTCGTACGTCAGTCGTTCTGAGAAGAAGTTAGAAGGCGATCAAGCACAGAATAAAATGTTGCACCTAACTCAAATGTGTTGGCACGCCAATAACTGATTATTTAAAGAAATTTCATTTTCATGCCGAACAAGATGTTGATTGAGGACATAATTTTATTATCACACCTTAGATTCAGTGTTAAGTACAAAAATTCCATCGTCACCCGGATTTGGCGTGTGACAATAGGTTTTCTTAATTCAATCTAATCCTAGAGCAAAAGTAAAAACTTCATTACCTAAGAGCATATCTAGAAGCATTGATAAAAGTTAAATGTCAATTTTTTTCACAAATTGATGTGACAGAATGCATAAAACATTGCTAAACTAAACAATTACTAACTGAAATTGATAAATTTATCAACTTTTGATGCATAACTAAAACAATAGCTAAATCTTCTATTATCTCTTGCCCACTTGTCACTATAGCATTTGTTAAACCAAAATACATTACAACTATTGCTAGAACATTATTGTTAATTTCATACCTAAATTTCTG
Source organism: Comarum palustre (assembly GCA_951800085.1). NCBI lineage: Eukaryota > Viridiplantae > Streptophyta > Magnoliopsida > Rosales > Rosaceae > Comarum > Comarum palustre. The sequence continues at coordinate 3,782,031 of OX637589.1, forward strand.
AATTCTTACTAAATATAACAATTTTTTAAGTTCCTGCCAGAGATACCCCAACTCCCAACTCCCTAAAAAACAGTTAACTTAAGACTTAAGATCAATGTGCACCGGGCATTCCTATTTCCGGCCACATCCAATTACCCCACATTCCTTCCATCTGAAGAGTGCACGTCTAGCTCATTGCTTTGCACACTATATTCTCTGTTATGGTTTACAACAATTTTATATCTTGGCTAGAACCGAGACAAAATAAAAAAAAAAGTTTAAAACAAATGAAATGTGGATCAAAATGGCTACAAAACTTAATCGCAATGGAGGAACAAAAATAAGATAAATAAATGAAAGAGCAAACTCCTCATGTGTAATATATGAAAGCTCAGTCATGCATGCCCATCTTTCTCCCTTTGCTACCACCCTTCTTTCCTGAAGGCTTCCCACCAGATCCTTTACCTCTCTTGTCCTTTGCAATTTTTCCTTTCTTTTCGCTGCCTTTTCCTTTCCATTTGTTACCCGTTCCACGACCCCTTGCATCTTTTTTCATTCGTGCATCGACACGGACTTTGCCCGGGCCAACCTTGACTTGAACTCCTTTCTTTGCAACCACATACTCCCTTTTAGGCCTCTTGGGCAAAGCTTTCTTATACAATTGGTCTATTTGCTTGCTCTTTGAACGATCAGAGATATCTGCCTGATCTGATATTGTGTTGGCTTTCTTGCGAATCTTCTCAAGCTTCCTCATGGCAACCCGCTTCTTTCGAGCTTTAGCCTCTACCACCTTCTTTGCCGGCCGGGCATCAATTTCCTTAAACTGTGCTTTCATTGCACTAATCTCTTCTTTGGTCACTGGCTTATTCGGTCGTCGGTGCTTCTTTTCCTCATCCAAAAACCATTTGGGCAAGCCGTCATCATCAAGCATGTACTTATTATACGCATCATCAAGCATCTGTTCCCTTTGTTTCTTTGACAACATTTTTTTGGCACATGCCAGTATCTCGGCTTTTCTAAAGGTATCCATATCTTCCGACTCATCTGATGATGAATCATCACTTGAATCTGTATCAGGAGCGGGCACAATCTCAAAATAGTCATCTGCCTTGACTTGATGAGCGGAATCAGACCCTACAACACGATTTTCAGGCTTTTCTCTAACATTTTTAATAGCCGTCTTTTCATTTGGCTTCTCTTGCAGGGGCAATTTCTCTTCTGGGCTTCCAACCTCCATTTCGTCTTCACCAACAGACTTCTCCAAATCCCCCTGCTCTGCAGCTTCAGCAAAGATGGACTGACTAAACCAGTTATTTGTAATCTCCTCCTGAGTTGGTCCTTGCCCACCATCAAGAGCATCTAAGAGAGGATTCTTTTCCTGATCAGCTTCATCTTTGTCCGAATCATAATCAGACGGAAACGTATCTTCACCGTCAACATCCTGAGCAGCAGAAAACACAAACTAAGCATATGACAAAAAAATCCTCCAGGATATATTACTCATCTCCGCAAAGATTTGCAAAAACAACCCGAGACTATGGAACATAAAAGTATAAAAACAATAAAAATCCCAAATGCACACAGTTTCACATTTTATGGAAACACCATACCTCCAAACTTTGACCCACATCTTTCAAACGCTTTCGCTGCTTTGCACTTCCCTCTTTTTTTGTCACATAATGTTCATAAGCCTGATCTAGAAGCTCTTCCATTTGTGCATCATATCTAACAACAAAAACCATCAATCAAGTGCACAGACAGACTACAGATATTGTTATCTTTCAATCTGATATGAGACAAAATGTATAACCTTCTACGGTCGTCATCAGAGTCTACAGCACTGGAAGATGCCTCCTCAGGTTTCTCTTGCATATCCTCGTTTTCGCTATCTGCCAACTCCACATTCTCACCATCATATTCGGTGGAATCAATCGCTGCCAGATCTTTCTTACCCTGAAGGACAGAGATAAAACCATCAGAAATAGACATATATGTGTATAGAAATATTTATACATGTTAAGTTCAAAAAGTCATTATGTTTAAGATAAACTAAAAATCCAACAGAAAAACAACAGCTTAATTGTTGCTCCAGACACCTGTAAGTTCTCAAGGAATACAGATTGCAGCATTCACTACATAGGGCCTCCAACGAAGCAATTCAAAGGTTACGAAAATTTCAGACTAAATGAGCATACCTTGATTGCAGATAAGGAAAATAAAGTATCATCTGTATAACCATCTTGCATTGCATCTATTTGCATCCCTGTTGCCTTCCGGACCTTGTCCTGGAAATTTAAGAGATAGAATAAATAAATGAGCCTGAAGATTGTATACAAATTTCATGTGCTTTTTCATGTCCCGGAAATCAAATCTTTAACCTTCCAGGGTTACTTTGATACCAAATCCCATGGGACCAACTGGTACTGATATGACTTGAAATAATAATAATAATAATAATAATAATAATAATAATAATAATAAATTGCAATCAAATCCGGCAAATATTAACATAATCAAGTACTGCATTAAATAGCCAGAAACAGAAATGATGCTGAGCATCAAACCACTGATATAAATTTAGTGATGCTTTACAGTACCACAACATGGCTATCTTATTGATGTTTCCAGGACTCATTTGTGATCATTTTTAAAATTTACTACTTCTCTTTCTCGTATCTTTATAATAGTATATAATTGTGAACTGTCATTTAGCAAAGCCACTTGCAAACCTTAGTTAATAATCAAAAGTTGAAAACATGTGCAGCTCTAATATCTCAAAAATTCTAAGTCAAATTTTATTCAGCTACAAGATGACCATTAAATAACAAGCTGCATTCAATAAAACGCTAAGAAAAGTCGGAACTCGAAAAACAAATCCTGGGACCAAGTAATGGAGAACTATAACTCAAAACTAAGGTGACGCGTAATGGTACATAAATCAGAAGGTAAAGGCAATATTCAACTTTTCATCCAAAAAATGCAAAAAAGAAGAGGGGTTTCTACACTACTGTGAAAGGGTAGTGTTCTTGTCAAACAGAAAGATGCAAATTTCAATTCAACTTTTCAATATTATGATTTTTGCCAAGCAGGAAAGGGAGGATAAACAAACAGATCCTCCCACACAAGACTAAATACCTAATATGAAGTCAAAGGGTAATATTTTCCATCCAAAAAATGTAAAAAGGAAGAGGGGTTTCCGTTGTTTCCTTGTAATCAACCAGAATGATCTTGGTTTTGAAATGAAAAACAAAAACAAAAATATACCAACCTGAGCACGTTTCTTTACTTGAAGCTTCTTTTCTCGTTTCTTCTTGCGCTCCATAGCATTTGTAAGCTCTTCCATTTCATTCAGTATTCTGTCATCATCGTCCTCCTTATTCTTCATTTCAACCTCCGGGGCAGTAGTCACAGTAGCTTTCTCGGAAGGAGACAAGGCCTTTCTTATCTGCACCCGCCACCTAAGTGACAAAACAAGCACAATCTATTAGACTGTATCACAGATCACAGAAAGGACACTGAAGCATGCTACATGTCCAGGCATATGCATTGCAATTCAAACTTTCTTTATATTCTTTTTCCAGTACAATGTGGATTACCCATTACTACATCACCCCTGAATCATTTCGCATTATTCTTTCTAATAACTGTTATAGATAAGGTTAAACCAACCCAAAAAGAACAGGTTGTCTTCAAGATCTATAATATCAACAAGAGCAACAGTAATGCTATGGAAGTAAAGAGGTATGCACTATAAGAGGTCAAAAACAAAGTCCCAAATGCCCTGTGGTAATCTAATTATGCATGATCCAAGAGATAAACAAGAAAAACAGCATTTCTTACTTCAAAAGATGCTTGAAATCTTGCTTCCCCAGAACACGCAGATCATCACATAGGATTTTAACCTGTTAAAGCAAAAACATCAAAGTAAGTGGAAGACTAAAAGTATTTAAATACAAGGAAAAACCAAACAAAAAACTAAAACAATAGAGAAGTAAAAATGGTACCTCCTCCGTTGTCAAAGCATGATCCTTGATAGGTAAAGATGTCGCATCATCAAATGTTATGGAAGTAACAGATCCAAGAATATCAAGAGGACTCTCAGACCAAATGAAGTCATCGGCTGAAGATACTTTCCTCAAAATTGTGTCTCCATCTTCATACCTGCATATAGATTACAATTAAGCATCAATATTAAAACAATCCATTTCTGTTGATAGCGATGGCCAAAAAAGTTCAGTTCTCCACATAAGACCAGCCATGTAAGGGCAAAAACAAGACCAAAAAACTGTTTCAGACAGAAAGTCAGCAGCAGAGCATAACTGATCAACTGTTATGCTGCATGAGCTTGAAATTTTGTAAGAAAAACAGCACAGGCCATTACATGATAATAGACAAAACTACACACTGGTCAGTAGATGTTTATTGATACAACAAAATTAAAATCAGAAAGATAGTTTACCCGTCACGGTGTCTTTTTTGCTTTGATCCTTTTAGTACATCCATCACCTAGATCAAGAAAAGGGAAAAAACAATGATATTATATAACAATAATTACAACAAAAGGCTAGAACATAACATGTGCACAAAAGAAGCCATCATTCTTTGCACTGATTTGGAGTTACCTTCCTTGGAGGTTCGACGGTTTTAAACAGATGCTTCATATCAAGTAGACGAGGATCAATCTTTGCAGGAGCCTTGTACTTAAATCCCAACAGATAAGTCTCCGCAGATGCACTACGACTAGCTGCTGGCTTATACTGTTCAACCTTCTCGAATAACTGCAAAATCATGTCCCACACGAGGCTCAGATAAACAGAATAACTCAAACTAAAGAAATGTGTTATTAGAGAAGTAAGAAAATCACCTCCTTGAGGCAAAACACGACGGCATTGTAATCTTGCGACCTGAAAATCTGAGACAAGACAAAACGAAAGAAATCAGGAATCATATACTCACGCAAATGCCAAATCAACACAATTAAAATGCATAAATTGGACAGTTCAAATTTAATTACATACATTTCTGATGGAATAGCAGAATTTGTGATTCAATACAGTATCAAAATTCGATTTCTGGAATTACCTTGGTGACAAATGTGCCTTTGGGGGCCAAGAGCTGCGTGGCGAGCTTCACGGAGTCAATAACTAACGCGTTCTGTGACGTAGCCTCCGACGACCAAGCTCCACCGACGTTGGGGGAGCCGTCATGAAGCACCAAATCAAACGCAGAGACACCGTTCTCCCTCATCAGCCGCCTCAGCTTGGCGACGCACTCGGTCCTCGTGACGTCCTGCTGGATAGAGAAGGCGCCGCGAACAGGAGCGATGGGGTCTAAATCGACGCCGACGACGAAGCTTCCGACGGGGATGCGCTGGACGGCGACTTGCATCCAACCGCCGGGTGCGGCGCAGAGATCGAGGACGGCGTGGGAGGACTGGAGGAAGGAGTGCTTGGCGTCGAGCTGGATGAGCTTCCATGAGGCACGGGAGCGGTAGCCGTGCTCCTTGGCGAGGCGGTAGTACTTATCAAGACGATGCTTTCCCTTCACTTTGCCCATGGCTTCTTCCTCTGCTTCTGCTTCTGCTTCTGCTTCTGCTTCTGCTTCAACTCTGTTTTTGCCGATTAGGGTTTAGGCTTTTATAGTGGTTCCATTTGCTCGATTTTCTTGCAAAGTAGGAGTAATATGTAAATTTTACGAGAATATTTTACTGCGTAGGAAACATGTTTAGTTTTTCTTTTTTTTTCTTCTTTTTTCAAGTCATTGTTTAAACTTGCCACATAATATAGGACGGTGGGGGTCGGGTGTGGGTCGGTGCGAGCTTCCCCGTTACCCAGGCGGGTTCCCCATTTCTTTTTTCTTTTTTAACTTCTAATGACAAGTTTGTAGGGGGACGAAACAAGGTTCTCAAAAATGTTAGACGTTTGTAACATGGAAAATGCCTAAAAGATTAATGGGAGAGATTTTTTATTTTTTGTATTTATTTATTTTTAATAATAAATAATCATATAAATACTATTAAAATAGATATTCAAAATAATAAAATACATTAAATTTTATATATTATAGTCATGGGCTGGAGCAAGTAGAGTTACAGGCATAGGCCAAGCCCAACATGTCGAGGATTTTTTCAAGTATGAGTTGGGGATGGAGCCACAGGAGCCTGTGGTTGCGGATGATGATATGCGATTGATTAGGTTGACTCAGGGGATAATTAGATTGTATGTGCCCAAGTTCTATAGAGACACGAATTACTTAGCAGATGATCACTGGATCGAGGGCATTGAGACTTATTTTTCCTTGATCACTTGTTCTCTGATTGAGAAGAGGCATATTGCCACCTTCCTTCTCAAGAATGAGGCATGCGTATGGTGGAGCGGTGTGGAGAGACATAGAGATGTGTCCACCTTGACTTAGGAGGGGTTCACATGACTTTTTCAGGAGAAGTGCTTTCCTCATACAATGATGGAGCAGTTGGAGCTCGAGTTCTCAGCCTTAGAGCAGGGTCAGATGAGCATCAGAGAGTAAGAGGCTCGGTTCTCCCTGTTGTATCGATTTGTTTGGGAGTTGGATGCAGCAGACTTGGCACGGAAGTTTGTGAGGGGTTTGAGGCAAGAGATCAGGACTATTGTTGGTTCCCACCAATTTGCTACTTTAGCAGAGGCAGTTGAGAGTGTCATGACGATTGAGTATGATATGGTCGTGTGGGAGAGCGACAGGCCTAGGGATGTTCATGGGAAGGGGAAGGCCAAAGTTGTGAGTGGTGACTCAGAGGGTCATAATGGAGAGCATGAGAAGAGACAACATACTGATCAGCAGGCTCTAGCTATAGTGTCAGCTGCACCTATCTGACATGCAGAGCCTTTGAGATACTACAGTTGCAATGGGTTGGGACATACTTCGAAGGAGTGCAACAAGCGGAGGACTCAGGTTTGCTTCAGTTGTGGACATGCGGGGCATCTTGCTAGGAAGTGTACTTGACCTCAGGAAGGCAGGCGTGGTCATCAGCAGAGATAGTTGCCTCCGGCCCAGTAGTATTCAGGTGAGTTCATCGTTTCTCTTTTGTTAGGTTGCATTGGGTTGTGTCATGCCTTATGGTTTTAGTTGAGCTTCTATGTTCGACTTTCTATGTAGAAATGCTCTGTGTATTGTTTTGTGTGCTTAGGTATCATGATTTGAATTTTTATGGGTTAGGTGAGATTGGCCGTAGTGGGATGGCGGTTTTGGAATAGTTGAGCACTCATTGAGTGGTGAACATATGACGTTTTCGTATGAAGGGACTCGGTTTGGTCTTGATAACTTCATGAAATGTGACGTGGCTAGAGTGAGATAAGCTGGTTGAGTTGAGTGTCAAGTTTCTTCCAAGCTCGTAACGTCATAGCTAAATTAGCAATGTTGGAATACAAGAGACGTGTGATAGTTAACAATGTAGTGGTGGTGTAGAATGTTGAGACGTGTTTCACGACTAATGTAGTTACTAATAGGTGGAGTGGTACGGTTACAGTGCCTGCGAGTTATGAGATTAAGTTTCCTGCTTGTAGTGGTTGATACTCCTTATGCATGTAGAACAAGGGAGCACGTATCAAGGTGTTGCCACATTCGTTGTTCACATTGTGCAACACTTGAGTGGAGTAGAGCGTTTAAATTTTGTAGACGAAATTTCTTTAAGAAGGGTGAAATGTAATACCCGAGAAATTTATAAATAATTTATAATATTATTTTTTTACAAATTATTAAGTGAAATTAGCGAGGTTCATGGCTCGAGAGAAGAGCAGAAGTGGTTGGATGATTTAAATAACTCGAAAACAATTTTGAATCGATGGGTCAAAGAGTTGACTTTTTATTCGTTGGGATTACCGTGAAACTTTCTTCACGGAAGTTATAGATCACGTCGATACGAATCAGTAAACACATGACAAGTGTAAAACAAATTTCGTATGAAGAAGTAATGGTCAGCAGAACTTTGTGGCTTTTCAAGAATCTTTAGTATAAATAGAAAAGTTTAGGGTTCCTATTTTATTGTTCACAAAACACTCTATCCTCTCTAATAAGAGCATAAAATACGACATTCTTAATATGTTACTACCTTCATTTTTACTTTGTTTAACCCTTATTTGTGTAGAATCAAGTCATATTGTTGAGTCAAGAGTCTTTGGTTGTGAAAGAATGAAAACGTGCTAAACATAGAGGATTTATACAGAATTTTCCTAAGTGCTACATGAAATAACAACAAACTGATTCAGTTTGGGGTCTTGATATGTTTTGATGATTCTGTAAAGCTTTTGCATGGTCATAAATTGATTTCACTTCTCTGATACTTAGGTGACATGTAGAAGAGTTAATAGGAGAAAGAATCAAGAGAATCGGAGCTCGGAAGACAGCAAAACAGATGACAACATCAGAAGAGGCCGAGAGCATGAAATTTCAGAAGAAAGTAGAATTTTCCTGGTCACATCACCAAACGTCTAGAATTTCTCCAGGACAACTAACAAGGAATTATAAGATGTACCATATATGCACGGAAAGCTGTGTGAGTGTAGTTTCCAGAACATTTTGAATCGTATCCATATCTATTTTCGAAACCCTAAAAATCTTCCTTCATCTTTCATCCGATTTCACCACCTTTGCCGAACCTCTTCCAAGGTTTTTAAAGTGTAACTCTATCATGACTTTGTACTTTTCATTTAGTTTACGATTTTGTAATGAATTATTGGTTTTATTTTAGTTTTATGCAATAAACATGTTTCGAATTCCATGATGTTGTTTATGTTTTGATTGTATGATCTTGTACATGTTGTCAATTTGATGAGTGATTTAGGGCAGTAGGTTTGATGTTTTTATATGTTTATTTTGATTTATCTTCATGAGCTTGCACATATAAATCGATGCATGAGGGTTGTCTAAGGCCATGGCTTTTTGTGTATCGGTTTCACTTGCCAAGAGAATTTAGATTGCATTATACACTAAGTTGTTTCATTCTAGATTGTCTAAATAGGGTTATCATAGTTATGAAAATATGCATGATTCAAATATGATGAGTGGCGCCATTACATGTTTCCAATTCGGCTTACTATGCTTATGTGCTTTTTTGTATTTAAATTTCTACGCTGGTGTATCTTTAAACCGATTAGCATAATTTAGGGTTATACGCTGGAGTTGATTCTAAATATTTGAGAAGTCTTAACGATTAGATGAACCACTAAGGGCTCTAATAAGAATTGGAAGTGAGATAACTATATGAGTATGTCGAGTTATGCTTGCTGCCCCTTGTTGTTTACAATTTTGTTACATGTTCTTGATGGTTTTCATGCTTGGTTGTGTGTGTGTGGATGATGATCACATGTATATATGTTAGTTTTATGATTTATTTTTGGTATTTATATTTTTAGAAATATATTTCAAACCCCCCATAATTCGATGTGCATATGTTTATATATGAGTATATATGTTAATAATCTTTGTTTCGATCACCCTTTGGTTTCCCCGGCTAGAACGATCCCTACTTGTCCATACTACTAACGATTTGCAGGGTAATTAAATTGAAGTTGTTTGACCCAGGTTACGTGACACGTCACTCTCCTATTTTCTCTCTCGTGTCTCATCTATAGTATCAAAAATATTCAACTGACCCAACCCAGACCCGGCTTTTACGGCCAACTCTGGTCGACCCAGACGGTGGGGCTGGTCAGATTCTCTTCGTCTCGACAGCGCGAGCTTCCCTGTGATGGTGGAAGAGGTCCATTCACCCTGGTTTGAGAGAAATGAAGCTCAAACATAGGTGGTCCAGGTCCGCCAAAGATCTGACTGGTTCTCTTGTGTGTGACGACGACGAGGCCTGAAACCAGTCAGGTTCGCTTCGTATTGTGTTATGGTTCGATCCATGTTGCCCTTGAAGTTCCATTCGAGGTGAGGAGTGACTGGAATGGATGTTTAGGTTGTGGCGGAGTTTTGGGGTGGTTCCAGGTCGAATTGGACTTAAGTCTCAGGTATAAAAGTGTTTCTCTTACCGTAATCTTCATGTTTGATGTTGGGAGTTTATCAAAATTTGTAGGTTTGGGGGCGGCGGGTAGGGCCTACACGCAGTTGCCTGTGGTGGTGCATCTAGAATCTTTTGGGGCAGTAGTCTGTCCATCATCACGTACTCGTCGATAAGAGCGCGCTGATATGTGGGTTGTAGTTTTTGGTTACAGTTGAGGCATGTTAGAGTTTAGTTCGTATTATGTTTATGCTTGTTTTGAAATAGAGGGAATCTAAACATAGGGACAGTGTTGATGAGTTGTTAAGTGTCATATGACCATGCGAGGTCTTGGAAAAAGGTTTGTTTGAGGGACATGAACCTGGGTTAAGAATAGAGTCTCGGTTCAAGGGTGAAGGGTTTTGGTCTTATTGGTTACCAAATTTAATAATTGTGCTAAATAGGTGACTTGTGGAGTTGGTGTTGAGTTTGGGTCTTGTGTTGTTTTTGAAGACGCAACAGGAGTTAGCAAGGTGAGTAAATCTCACAAAAGTTCACATTAGGGATCAAATGTTATTATGGTCACATTGATGATTCAAAAGAAAATGTTTTTTGTTTTAAACATATGTGCTTGATCGACGATGACTCATAGGTAAGTAAAACACATTTTTGTATTTTAAACGAATATTTTAAGGTTTTTGTGACCATAACATTGTTGGTTCTTGACGAACTATGCATGTGTGTATACTTATGTTGGTGCATATATGTCCAAATGATGATATATTGTGTTTGAGTTATTGATGATGATGCTATATCTTATTGTGGAATGTTGTTTAAGACAGTTACATCGGAAACAAAGTCTTTGGCTAGGTGATTGGTTACGGTTAGTATTAGAGCTCTAGTCTGTCTTACACTGTTTGTCGTGGGAGGTATCTTATTAGGTATCTGAGACTCACGAATACAGTATCGTTGTTGTTTGTCGTGGAAGGTACCTTGTCAGGTATCTAGGACTCATGGAGACATGCATTGTTGTTGCATGTCGTGGGAGGTAACTTGAGAGGTACTTGGGACTCACGGATGCATGTTCGTTATTGAAATGTGTTGGTGACTTGAGAAATTATCTCTTGCTCTTTTCTTACATTATATAAATGAGTTGATTTATGATTTACTCATACTGGTTTTTTAGCTTACCGAATTTGTTGTTTACAATTCTGGTGCACCAATCCATGATGTATGGTTTGATATTGCAGGTTGGGATTTTCCAAGTTTGAGGTGTAGAAGCTTTAGGAGCTTACTTGTTGGGAGGTGAAACTCTTTTGTCATGAATTTGTTGTTTTGTAGTAAGCTCTGAGAGCATAACCTTATTTCATTTTCTAGTTTTGTGAAACTTTTGGATTGTTATATTTGACTCAAAATTTAAGTCTAGATTGACAGTTCAACTTCGGTTTTGCGTTTTTAATTTGGCAATATTGGTGAGGATATCATGCCTCGTGTTTGGATTTTCATTTATGCAAAATTTGGGGTGTGACATTCACTATTACGAGTAATTACTCTAGTACCTCCACATTCATTGACAACGTTATAAGCACCATCAATATTCATTTTTAATCTCCCTTTTCGGCGGGCATTCCCACTTAGTTATAACCCTTTTTTTAGAGTTAGTTGGTTTCATATGCAGTTGCTGACACTCATGTAAAAACCTCTCGACCCATTGAACAACAAACACTGGGTTCCAATTTCCATCATTCCACAATATCTTGTTTCTCTCACCCCAAAAAACCCACAAGTAAGTGAAAAAGAGATCACACTCCCCGAGATCAAGAGCATCCAATTCATCCAAAGAAAATTTTTTATCTTAGATGGAACGTTTGCTTTCCAGACCCGACTTCAGTACTTCCCTAACTCTCCTCCCACCATCAAGCTAGAAGTCGAAGCTCTTGAGATAAAGTAACCACTCTTCACATGACTCCCCCTTAAGATAAAGTAACCACTCTTCACACTATAGTAGCCATGTTTGTCAAAATTCCACACCCACCGGTCCTATGGTTGTCTCCGACTTAGGGGGATGTTAGCTATTATGTCAACCTCATGTGGTAGGAAAATTTCACGCATAAGCTGAACCTGTCATGTTTTATCATCAGTATCAATCAAGTTTGTCACCTTTCGGTCCTCTAGTCCCTGCATAGGAATTGAGTAGGGGTTAAAAGAGTATGGAAGAGGTAACCATTTGTCATCCCACACAAAAATTAACTGACCATTGCCAACTTTGTATCTCATTCCCTTCTCAAGAACAACTCTCCCAGCCATAATACTCTGCCAAACAAACGAAGCATCGGCCTCTAACTTAGCATGGATGAAGCACCCCACCAATATTGAGCCATCCCATGTGAATTGAAAGCACAAAACACTTCATGACATATGCCGGAATAACCTTAGCAACCCCTTCACCAAGATCTCCTTACCAGCCACACTGATAAATTTTTCCTTCCAGCCTTTCATGTGTTTGCTCACTCGCTCAACAAGATACCCGAACACCTCCTCCTTGGAGTAGCTAACCTCCACCGGTAAACCTAGGTATTGTTCGTGCTTCTCAACTCTAGACACTCCCAGCAACTCTGCTAGTCTCTCCTGTTCATCGAGTCTGACGTTCTTACTAAATGAAATTGAACTCTTTTGGAGGTGAACCCGATACCTCTTCATAAGTCTTGATCAATGCCTTAACAACTTGTATACCACTATCATCTTCTTTGCAAAAACAAAAAACAAATGAATCATCTACAAAGAAAAGATGCGAAATGCTTGGAGCTCGAGGACAAATCTTAACCCCATGCAAACTCTTTAACTCCTCAGTTGTCATGATCAATCTAGAGAATACCTCTGCACAAAAGAGAAACAAATATGGAGAGATAGAATCATCTTTCCGAAGGCCTCTTTCCGGTTGCAAACTCCCCAGAGTTTCACCATTAACAATGAATGAATAAGACATAGTAGGCACACACCACATCACCTAACTCACCCATTGTTAACACAAGGTGCAAGCCCCTCTCTCGTGCCGGGAAACAAACTCATTATCCAGTCGTCAAAATGCATCTTAGGCTAGACAGGTCCTTATCAGACAAGGAACCTACACACTTGCCTAAGAGCATATTGGTAAAAGGCTCTCATGTGAGGGAAAACATTACTTTTAAGGTGGACTCACCCTACCTCTAAATATACCCCTCTTAAGGCTAGGGCTCATGTATGGTAAGCCTCTATCTCCACCCTATTCACATATTATCTCTACCATCATGACTGACTTAGGCATCGGAAGGTTGAAGGTCGGCGCACCCGGTATTCCCTTTAATTTTGTGTGCTTAAGAGTAGCAAGTGACGGGACTAGGAGATGAGGTCCTCCGTGTGCGGTGTGATTCTTCCCCATGGAAATCACTCTACAACAGTTGAGAACAAAACCCCAAATTTGACATCACAAACTGAAGAAACCCCCACTCAAAATGATCATATGCCTTGCTCATGTCGAGTTTCAATGCTCCAAACCCTACTTTACCACTTCTTTTACGCTTCATAAAATGAGCCACCTCAAATCCCAAAATCGAGTTATCAGAAATAAGCCTACCGAGAACAAATGCTCCTTTTGTTAAGGTGAAATAAGGGAGTCCATGAATGGCTTATTCCAGTTAGCGAGGACCTTGTACCCAAGTTTATCAAGGACATTGCACAAGCTAATTGGCCAATGTTGAGTCATGTATTGAGGCACCTCCACCTTCGGAATTAGCATAGAAAGTGTAGAGTTAATCAATCTCATTTGATCATCTGAAGAGTGAAAACATCACACTGCCTCCACCACATCTTCTCCTACAATCTCTCAAACATTTTGGTACAAGCATGGAGAGAAACCATCCGGTCCCGACGACTTAGAGGGATGTATCTGTTTCAAAGCCAAATACACTTCCTCCCGTGTAACCTCTACCGTCAAAACTCTGTTACCATCATCAGAAATCAAATGAGGGATGACAAACTCTACTATCTTTACACTGGCAAGCCTATCAGATTTGAAAAGATCCTGGAAGTACGTTGTCACAATGTGCCCTAATTCTTCCTCCTTTGTACACCACACCACACCCTAACGGAGTCAAAAAGCCCTTTGATAGTGTTCTTACGTCGTCGACTATTAGCACGTTGGTGAAAGAATTTTGTATTCGAGTCACCATCTCGCAACCAGAACACATTAGGGCCAAAAGAGAATTTCCTATCTGACTAGGGAATTAAGCTTTGACTCTAACTCTATCTTCTCAAGCATTGTTTGCACAGACCCATAGTCCCCAAAACTAGAGCCAGACGTGACCGTATTGACGTAATCTCAACCTGGAGTTTTTAAAACTTATCAAAACTCCATTGTTCTAGGGCACGAAGAGTCACACTAATCTTATGCATCACCCTACCAAGTGCATCCCCACCTCCTCCACTACTCCAGCCATGTTCAACTATCCCTCTATAATCAGGTTCTCTAATATACCACTCATCAAAAGGAAACCTTCTTCTTCTTCCTAGCCCTCCCTTACCTCCATATGAATCGGTGGATGGTATGATTCATTTGGGTCCATGTGCAACACTCTCGAAGCTGAAAAAATCCTTCCAAGTTTGAGTAGACAAACACCAATCCAGCCTTATTTTGATGAGATGACTCCCTCTCACCCCTTCCCAAGTAAATATCGAACCAATAAATCCTAATTCATTCAGACCCCCGAACGCCACTGGATTAACTAAACCCGCCATCTACCTTTAATTACACAAGACCTCTCCCTCCTTGTCTGACTGAGCAGATATCTCATTAATATCACCATCAACCACCCAAGGGAGATTACCATCCAAACTCAATGTACGCAGGAGAGTCCACGACAAGCGTTGATTTTCCACCTTAGGTTGTCCATAAAACCCTGTAAACCTCCATCACTTGGGATCCAAGGACTCTCCAACAACCACATCAATATGACTCTCTGAATAGGACTAAACTTCAACCTTCTCGTCATCCCACAGCAAGCAAAGACCCCCAGCTCGACTCACACCCTTACCTTTTTTCTTCAACACAAACTTACAGTCCACACTCAAGTAGTTCTTCCATCCAATTTGTCTCCGGACCCCTTCCATTTCAGCAGCAATAGACCTTGTTTCACTAAGAAAAAGTATTAAGGGAATGTTGAGGGAAATCATCCCTTTGAGAACATCCACTGTCCAGGGGTTCCTAATCTCTTGACAGTTCCAACATAGAATATTCAATGCTCGTGATGGGTCGAAACCGGACCCATCACGGTAGAACATTTTGGAGTACTCCTAGAAATCTACAATGACCTTCCCATGAAGCTCTATTTATTGTGTATAACCCCCACACTTCTTCTCAATAGCGATATTATACTAGCTACGAGGGAATTCCTAGCTAATAGGCCTATGAGAGTCTGGAACCAAGTCGACCCTAATTTGGTCCTTGACTTGAGGC
Organism: Comarum palustre; assembly: GCA_951800085.1. Taxonomy (NCBI): domain Eukaryota; kingdom Viridiplantae; phylum Streptophyta; class Magnoliopsida; order Rosales; family Rosaceae; genus Comarum; species Comarum palustre. The sequence goes on from OX637589.1 coordinate 3,797,453, forward strand.
CCATAAGCCCAGCTCTCGCATCTGACAGCTGGACCAACAATATTAGACTCAATCACTACATTGTATTTGGGCTTTACACTTGGTGGCCCTAAACTTTTGGCCCTTTTACCAATTATCGCGCCCCCAATTTCAAGTTCATCCTACCCAATCCGCAATTTCGAATCTCCCGAAATTGGAAGTAAATTAAGGTTCAAAAATCCCGCCTCCAAAACCTCCCTTTCTTGAGTACCCTCTGCATTACTGGTTTCGTTTCCTAAAGGGGCATCAATTATCATTAATGCTTGATAAGATCTTTGGCCGTTAGTGGGTACCCTATCCCAACGAACATCGTCATGCCCATCCACTGCTCCAACGTTGGCGGCGTTATTCACAGTTTGCCTTTGTTTTTGGTACCGTCGTCCCTCCAGCTCTAGATTCAAAGACGAGTCAATTTACATCTGTTCAAAAACCACCAAGGAAGAATCGCCCTCTTCCCAGTCAATCTGTGACCAGATCATGCCTGGAACAGGAAAATCAGGGGCCTACAGGACCCAACCACTCTTTTCTTTTTCAATCAACCCATATCCACATCTACTCCGATGGTGCCTCCGACTGAACTACATCCCTACGTTCCGGCTCTGCCCCCTCATGGAGCGACTCAGTCAGCCTTATATCTCTCTAATCCGCACACAGTAATCTATCAAACTGAGGCTCCTTGATACGACCATTAGCATGCTCAACACACCGGTTGGATTGCATCCCACAATAGTAACAGAAAACAGGGAGCTTCACATAATCCAGTTAGAAGTATGATGGACAAAACTTTCCAGGAAGCCTCACCAGTGGTTGATCTAGGATCCAATATGTGTCTAAGCTAATTATAAGTGCAAAAAAATTTTAGATAAACATTAATGGAAGAGTAGGTGTATATGAGAGAGAATTGAAAAAAAAAATTACAACAAAATGCTATTAGAAAAAATAGATTATTGGCAAAACAATGGGAAAAAATAGTATAACCCAAGTAGGAAAGTGAAGAAAATGAGAAGGGAAAAGAAGATGCAAAGTAAAAATAGAAATATATGTTTGATAAATGTGGTTTGTAGTGTCAAAAATTAATAAAAGAAGAAGAAAATTTTGGAAAACTAGGTCAAAATATCAAAATAGCTTGTTAAAAGCTGAGGAATCGAAGCTCTGACGAAGAGGATATAAAGTGAAATAGGATACCAACACTACCAGGATAAGCACTTTAGCCGACGAAATTTTTTCGTCGGCCTGTTTAACCAATCCGTCGGCTAAGAAGTCGTCGGCTAAAGTTATAGCCGACGAAATAAAATCCATCGTCTGCTAAGTGTTACACTTAGCCGACGACATAATTTCAAAACATTCGTCGGCCAAACTCTTACTTTAGCCGACGAAATATTAATAGTTCGTCAGCCAACTTAAAATACTTTAGCCGACGAAATGTACTATATTTCGTTGGCTAAATATTTTAAAAAATTAAATGGAGAAAAGCCGACGAAATATAGTACATTTCGTCGGCTTAACTACAACTTTAGCCGACGAAATTTATCATATTTCGTCGACTAAACGTTGGCAAAAAAATACTATAGCCGACGAATTCTGATAAATTTCGTCGGCTATAATACTTTTTATACTAAAAAACTACAAAATTTCTAAATTACCATCCAAGCAAGTTGTAAATTACACAAGCAATTTGATAACCAACAACAAACACCATCAAAAGTAACATAAACATTTTGCATTAAATTTTAAATTTATAAATTGTTCATAAACCTAAAAAACTAAATAAATAATTGTTCATAAACCTAAAAAACTAAATAAAGGTGATATCGTCTAAATCTATATCCGTGCCAGGAGGAGATTGCTGGGGAGGTTGCGGCGGTTGAGGTAAGGGAATAGGCGTAGGCATGGGCGGAAGAGGAAGTCCGTGAAGCTGTGCAACTGAAAAATCTTGCATGTACTGGAACATCTGCTGCTGCTGTGCCTGCTGGGTGTCATATACTGCTGCATTATACTCCTGTAAAGCAGCAGTATATGCTGTCTTGGCGGCTTGCTGTTCCCGTAACATCTGAACTTCCGCCTCAAGCTGAGTCGTTCTGCTGCTGGTCGAGGCTCATTTTTTCTGAAATCCGGGAGTGGTCTTCAGTACCACCTCGCCCTTCTTTCTTAGACCCCGACAGTAGAAGTTATTTCCTCGCGGTGGGAATGCTGTGCCCATGATCCTCGCCCCAACGCTGAGATCCGAAGTGTCGATCCGGGACATGGCTTCGGACATGTCTTCCTCTTGCGTGTTAGGCCATGTCTCCCTGACTATAGCAGCCATCACCTCGTCACTAGCCTGCCTCACCCTCGCCTAATTTGATAGGAAAAAATAATTAATTAACATTTTGAAATATATATATATATATATATAAATATAATTTACTAAATTTTAAAACGTAAAACGACTTACAATATCCTCCTGGGCGTCAGGATATGCCTTCTCGTACGTATAGACGTACCGGTTGACCTCTGGATGTTCCCTGGCCGCCTCCTCCATCAACGATGCGAACGGTCTAGAACCGGCATGATGGTTCCTTGTGTTGCGTTGTCGGTTCTGAGCGTTCACCCGGGAAACGACCTACAAAGGAAAAAAATTAGTAAAATATTTTAAAACGTATTAAATATAATTCAATATAACAAATTATTATTTTTAATTACCTGTTTATGTGGGTTGTTGAATTCCGATATCAGAAGCCAACGCCACTCGTATTCCCTGAACTAGAACTCAATGGGGGTGCCAGAACGTTCGTTCCCATGCGTAGTCCAGTGGGTCCGTAACTCGTTCTTCCACTCCTTGTACCTGTAATACGCCAAAAAATTATAAATATTATTAATTATACATAATTTTCTTTTGTCATTAACTTTGCAAAGTACCTTCTCCCATGCACAATGTCCGCCCAGGTGTTCCTCAGGTACTGGGGAACGTCAAACCACACCTGCATTAAAACATTTATTAGTTTAGGCGTTCATAAATCTACAATGTAATAAATAATGTTAAATTTGAATTTTGTTATACTTACCGACATTGCGTTGTGGACCATGTCCTTAACCTCCTGTAGGACCTTGCCCCAGTCTGACCACAACATAGGGACTCTATCCCTAATAAGCGCTCCCACGCGGCCGGAGTACATCGGACCTTATGATGAGTGGTAGGAGGACGATGATCGTGGGGCAGCATCGAAGCAGTGTACTGTAAATAGTCATCAACAGCCTTCACAGTCGATTTTGTCTCAACTTTAATCTTCATAATGTCCATCACACTTTCAAAAACAGTCTTCTGACAACCGGGGTACACAAGGGTCTGTTGGAAAGCAAGTAGTTTGTTGTACCTGTCAATACCAGCAGTGTTGACAACTCTAGGGAAGGGCTGCACCGGCTCAGACATATACGGTCCTTCAGAGCATACACCGCTCTCATAAGGAAACATATCGTTGATGAAGGCCGTTGTTGGATCGTTCGATGTATTGCCCGTCTCAGAAAATTGTCCATGATCATGCGGACCCCCTGATGATGTTTCACCGTAATATATCCAACATGTGTACTTCTCCCAAAACTCATTACTTTTAAGGTGCTGTCAAACCTTGTCAATTGCAAATCGATGCATATCGCTGCGACACTGACATTTAGCGCACATACAATAGAAAATTGTATTCCCTTTAGCATTATCCATCACATATTCAATAAAACTAACAACTCCTTTAGCATATATTTTGTCCCATTTTGGAAGCGAAATCCAACTCTTATCCATATCCTGAGAAGATAACATAATATATATGTATAAACGCTAATTAATTAATTAATTAAATTTACAAATCATTCAATATTCTATCTACAGTTAACGTACAATTAATTAATATATATGTATATACATGCATATATATATAATAATTACTAATTAATATAATCAAATTAATATATATATATATATATACATATATATAACAACTTCATATATATTATCAAACCAAATCGATCAACTCAATCACACTCAAAATACAATATAATCAACTCTAATTAAAACTCAAAATCAATGCATAACGAAAATAAAACTCTTAAATCAACTCAAAAACAAGATATATACACATATACGTACCTATATATAGCGCCACAAACTAATTTATGACAGATTTTGAACACCCAACAATTTCGCCAACCCCCAAACTTTTTCTCTCGTTTTTTCTTTCACATCAGCTTTGTCTAGATCTGGAAATATAAGGACTTTTAGCCGACGAAATTATATATATCGTCGGCTAAACTTTTAAAATTTCGTCGGCTATAGTTCACAGAATATAGCCGACGAAAAAACCCATTTGAGCCGACGACACAAAATTTCGTCGGCTAAAAGTCCACTTTAGCCGACGAAAAATTCACTTAGCCGACGAATTAGCCGACGAAAAATTCACTTAGCCGACGAAATTTTTTTTCGTCGGCTATGATAGTTATTCTGGTGGTGCAACTGAACCAAAGCAACATTGATTACTAGTCGGTATTTATTTACTAGATATTGAAATTTTTGTCTGGGCTGTAGCCTATGCAGCCCACTACATGTATCTGCCACTGAGCCTCACCGACACAACCCTATGGAGAGGTTTTGTAATGTCCACCATGACTCTCACCTTAAGAGAGGCACCCAGAAACAAACCATTAATAGACTCATCACCCATTCGAACAAATCTGCCCACAGAATCACCAATCGTCCCCAGGCGCAAACCCAGAAGAATTGCCAATCCAACGAAACCTTGAGAAGGCTAGGTCCTCACACCCATCTGTCGCTGAGATAGCAAATAAGGCCTTATCAAAGTGCCATGTGGCATTCCTCAGAACCCTATTCCTGTCATATTCATGAGTGAAGGAGAAGACGATCCAATGGAATTCAGAGCAGAGGCTGCTTCCTTCAAGAGCAGAGGCTGATGTTAGGGTCTTGTCCCTAACAATGGAATTCAGAGATAGAAAAGGGTGCTACTTTACACTAATTGGAGAAGAAAATAGATAGATTTGATTGATTCCTCCACTGAACCCTAGAGCAAAGTTTAAATAGTTACAAAAGATAGTAGGATGTGCGACACATGTCAAACATCCATCGGTTCTGTTCGAAGGAACCCTAGATACCACTAATTAACTTAACTGAACCGTTCTTCCTAATTAACCGTTCTCCACCACTCCCAATTTCTAGAGAGCAAGTCCCACACACGTTGAAGGTCACCCTTGCACCGTCGATAGGTTGAATCCCAACTGTGACTTTCGACCCAGAAGTGGCGCCAAAAGAAACCCTACCTTTTCCTCCCGAGCGTAGTCAGAGCGGAGATAATTTATTACTTACTTCTTTTATTTGAAACCCAAAAGTGTGCTTTATAACTATAAACATTTGATATAATCAGCCAAATAAAAACAATGATCAGATATTTAAATATTGATATATATTTTGTTGAAAAATAAAAGAAGTTGACAAATAAAAGTGATTTGAAAAATAAAAGATTTCAATTATTATTAATATTGTTAATTTGAAAAATAGACAAAACAAAAATGTTGGCGGGGGCGAGGCCAGGGCAAGGAACCGTTTCCCTACGGGAAAGAGACGGGGAATCCCTCACTTGGAAATTCTCCGAGATGGGGAACGGGGGCTTCCTCATATGCCCATCCCGATTTAATTGATGTCATGCACCAAATAAACCTGGATTTATGGTTCAAACTTTAAAAGAGCTAGTGATTGGAGCCTACTTCAAATGACCTTAATTAAGATTAGGGTAAATACCACCAGTAACACGACTAAGTAGAAATGCCTTGCAACATCAGGTCACCAATTTGCCCTGCTAGTTTATCTAAAGGCCTTTGGAACTGAGATCATGTTGCTCAATAAAGGACCAAGAGTAATATAGACAGAAGGGAATTCACACTTTCAGGTGCTGAGGGAATTTTTCCATGAATAGATTCAAGAGTGAAGTATTACTGCATCATGCAGATATACATTGGAAGCCATATCAAAAATTTAGCCGAATTTAATGGGTATAACAATACAAGACCACACATAATCCAACCCTAAGTTTGTGAACTGTGAAGGCACAATGAAATTCTTCCAGAAAAATTCTACTTCATGAATCTTCACAACGCCTACTTTTTCTTCTACAACAACTCCCCATCAGTCACTGCTATATGCTCTAGTTATGCAACAGTTGGGCTTCAATCATTCCGGCCACTGCCACTTGAGGAAGGTTTTTTGCTGCCATATTTCTGACAGACAAATACCCAGATAGTTAATCTTCAAACTCACAGTTAACGACCACTGTGCAACACTAGTAACCAAAATAATATACTCTAGAAAGGGTTATGGTCACACGCACATATAATGATAAGTATTAGAAAGTTCACCTGCTTCCCAAGGTTGAATGGAACATATTTGTACTTGATCATGTGTGCAATTTGGCGCCTCATTGTTACGACAAACAGAACAATCCAGTAACAGAGAAGTATTGGCCAAAAGACAGGCACATCAAACACAGAGAAGAAGGTCATGACAAATCCAATGCAGAAAGCCTTTGTAAAAGAGTACCTGAACCATGAAAGCAAAATATAAATAACAGGAGAGATAAAAAGACAGCAGTACATTCAGAGGAACTGTGAAACCGAGGTGATTGGACAAGTGTTATCCTTTTCAACTAGATTCTGGGCACGATCTTTGATTCTAGAGGCAATAAATCAGAAGAATATAGAAATTGTAGGAAGATCCATAGAGGGAGCAACAAAGCAGGAAGCTTTTCAACATCTTAGCTGACAGCAGACAAACTCAATCAACATAGTAATTTGTCTACCCTCAAGTAATGTGTTTCATTGGTAAAACACTAGTTTACATTGAAGCAACAGCATAGAATGTCTGTCTAACAGGGTTTTATGGCTTCAGGTGTGACAGACACACCTAACATCCACCAAATACCAAAGCCATAGATAAATGTATAAATAAGAAATGATTAAAGGGGAAGAAATGGCTCAAGCATGCCAAAGGCTCAGCTTGAATAGGTTCAGCAAGTTCTAAGTAGGCATTAGAATCTTCCAGTAACCACTTCAAGTTGCTGGCAACTCTTTACTTAGTATTTCTATTTCCCTTGTTAATAGACTCCAGGGATGATGTTTTTTTTAGAAAGAGTGATAACAAATATGGAAAGCAGCCATGCAATCCTACTGAACTATGTAAAGCACAGATACCGACATGGGATTGTTATATCCAGTATTTATATATCCATCCTTAACACTCCACAATTAACAGCTTCTGGATACTGACATGGGTCCTACACAGCCACTAAATCCCATCCTTGTCACCTTCCACCACCTTCGGAGATTGTTTCCTCCTACTCCGGGTTCCTAAGTACCAAAATTTTGAACAAATAGGTATTCCGAGAACCTCTGTTCCCTTCAAGGCCAAATAATCAATAACCTAGCCATTCTCTTCTGTTGACAAAGCAAGTTGCAAAAGTATATATGGGAACATATATATTTGAAGAACCAAGCATGAGAGCGCAACTTCACCATAGTTGCTAATGAACCAGTGAACCTATGAACCGAAACGGATCCAGCCACTAATTGTGGTATTCCAGTCATTCACCAAGACACACTTTAACCTATATGCCATTACACCAAATTGGCCATACTTACACAAGACAAGATCCCACGGCATAATCAAATGCAATGGTGTGGTTATTCCAAATCATGACGGGCATACCTGCCAACTTAACCTCACTATAGTTTTCCACATAACATGCTAAAACAGTCTAGATGTACCCATATTTCCCCAGACCACATTGCACAGTACGCAAGTATTAGTCTTGAAACTGAACACCGTTTTATCTCTAAACAACCCATCTACCAATGATTTTCCATGGACAAACAAAAACATAAGATGTGGACGACATTAAAATTACCACAAGGAGACCAAAGAAGATAACCAATAATCTGTAGAGTACGGAAACTATAAAATATTAACTCAAAGTACTGTGAAAACAGGAACATGTAATTACCAGAACTTAAACTCAGGAAGTCGGCGAATGAATGGTTTGAATTCATCTGATCCCTTAGTCGGAAGCAACGGCTCATCTGAACTTCCTCCTCCCATCTCCGGATCAGCCAACGGCGACAAAAATCGAATCAGAAGATTCAGTATGTAAATCCCGATACCATACGACACAATGTAAAACCCCTGAACAGAGTAAACCCTCAGCGCGTAAATGACCACCAACACAAAAGTCCCAATCCATCTGTAAACCGAAAGCGGAGTTGTCTTGTCCAGATAATGCTGATAGAGCCTCGATGCATCATATATCCACTTGTTCACAGGCGATGCCACAGAGGCGCTTCCGGCCCCAACTCCCTCCATCAAGTTTGTCAAAGCTTCACAATCTGTTCCATAAAGTATTTAAATCCAATCAAAAACAACACAAATCTCCCACATTCACATAAGCAATCAAACATTTACACATTTAGGGACCGAATTCAACGATGGACATTTCGGTAAATTTAACAAAGCTATCCAAAAGCTAGGGTTTCAAAGAAACAAGCAACCCCCTCACAAAATACAGATCCAGAATCAGAAGCCTCTTATACAAAATCCGAGCACATTCACAGAGCAGAATATGATTCAACATTTTCTGCGCTCGCTTATTCAAATGAGATTACAGAACGACGAGGTCCAGAACATTCCAGATCCAAAATCAAAGAGAAAGAATGAGAAAGGAGTAAAGAGGGAAGCTGACCTGGGATGACTGCAAAGCTTCAGAGAGCGACGGGGGGTTGATCGGAGGAGGGAGAGGGAGGGTTGGAAGAGACCAAAAGCGTGGAGATCTGTGTGGCTTTTGTTCTTTAATTTCCTTTTTCCTTTTTTGGTTACTTTTTTTATATGAAACGTACAGAGACCCGACCCGTATGAGTAGCTGTTGGTTTGTCTGGAACCGGGAAAAACGGATCCGGGGCGAAGAATTATGGATGATCCTTGCGACACATTTTGGTCTCCTTAAAATTCACCCAAATTGACATTATTCTCTCATCTTGCGGTTAGTAGGGCTCGGCATCCGAAACCGGTCTCGAAGGCTCGTTCTGATTTCGTCTCGAAAATTCACGGGACGAGACGAGACTTCATTTTAAAAATTGAAGGTCCGATCCGGCCCATCCTGTTTTAAAAAAAAACGGGATTGAGACGTGTTGAATACAGCCCGTTAAAGCCCGACCCGTCCCGAATTAAAAAACCCTAATTATGTGAACTAATATGCACTGTTGGATTGATCTAGGTGACCACTAAACCTAATTCATTCTTAGCCTCCCCTCCTCACTTGTCTCCTTCCTCACTCACTCGTCTCCTTCCTCAGCGCCTCCTTCCTCACTCGCCTCACTTTCTCAACGCCTACTTCCTCGTCTGAGTCGTCTTATTCCTCACTCGTCTCACACCCTCAATTCCTCAGCGCCTCCTTCACTTTCTCTTATCTTTAGGAGGTAAACCTAATAAATCTTCTCTGAATAATTTTATCAGTGTTGGTGTCTTTGTTATGCTAGCGCCAATCTTTCTTAAAGCTGGAACTCTGCTTAGTTTTTGTTTGGGGTGAGCTCTTAAAGCTAAAACTCTGCTTAGCTTGAGACATCATAGAAAAGTGATGGCTCTGACGAGTACCAATTTGACATGGTTGAAACATGGAAGTAGTGGCACCCTGATGAGTCTTGAATTGTGGGAATATGGACCAAATTATGTAAAAAACAAAAAGTGAGTTGGCCTAAAAATTGTTGCTTCACAGCTTAATATTACCATACATGGTACTCAACAGTTGAAAAAGCTTGCTGTTTCAATCACTTTCCAAAGCCTTTCACAACTTCTAATTAGTGGATAGTGAAGGGTCAATCATGTCTTTGCTTTGGCAAGCTTCTCTGGAAAACTAATGATCCTCCTAAGGTGTAGTTTTTATTTTCTCAAGGGAGGAGACCAAGTTGATGTTTCTCTCCATGCTGTTGTTCTATGAAATGCTCAAAGGTGGACTGCGATCATGTTTTCGAGCTGCATGAAGTGTCTACTTTTTGATGGAAAAAGTTGGTTAGGGAGGCAGGGAAGATTGGTTTGTTAAGTGAAATCCTTCTGCATTTGGCAAAGAAAAAAAAGCTAAAACTCTTTGGGGCTGCAGGGTGGTATGAATGGAAAGAAATAAAAGGATTTGTGAAGTATACGGTCCAGCTACTGGTTTTAGCTTGGGAGAATTTTTTCTGCTGTTGTTCCAGCTGTTAGCTTTGTTGATTATTTCTCGCAGCCATTTGTATATGGCTATATTCCCTTTGTCTCTCTATTACATTGTACTAAAACTCTTTGTCTTCTGTAAAAGAAGAAGAAAAGAAACATATATAACTTCTTTACAGTCTTCAGAAGTATTAATTGAATTGTAGAGTTTTTTTGTTTGTATTGTGTTTACTTGTTCTTATTGTGTTTACTAGTGATTTCTATCTTTCTTAATAGGTTGAACATCGATTTTCCTTTTCAAGAACTCATGGCCAGAGGGAAGAAATAAATTGCCCGACGAAACTGTAGTGCTTTAGGGCTTGCTGATTCCTCGACAGCAACGTCACCTTCTGAGCCCCTTCTAATTAAAGATGTTGACACTTCAAGCGGGGCAGCAAGAGATCAAGTTCCAAGACCAGAACAGGCTCCTGAAACACAAAAAGCTCCTTCAACACAAGAAGCTTCTTCAAATCCAGATGATTCTTGTCTTAGAGATATGAGGGTTAAACGCAGTAAAGTTTGGCAACATTTTAAGGAATATTAAAAAATTGTGAAGGGTAAAGATGAAGAAGAGAACCTGATAGACATTGTGCAAGACATAGCTTATTGTATCTATTGTCCTAGAGGGAAAATTGGAGATTTTGCAGTGGCGAGTGGGAGGAATGGTACTTCGGGGATGATTAGGCATATGGATAAGTATTGTAGGTACTGTCCCGCTAGACAGAGCAAGACTCAGAAGGTCATTGGTGGTGATAGGTCTAAGAAGAATCAGATGGTTGCTGTAGGTTATGATGAAGATGACTACATCGAAGCTACAGTTGAAATGATTGTTATAGATGAGTTACCCTTTAGTTTTGTGGAGAAGAAAGGGTTTAAGCGGTTTTGTGCTAGAGTGTGTCCTTTGTATACTCCGCCGCCCTCTCGCAGGAAGTTGGTCACACATTTTCATAAATTGTATGATGCTGAAAAAAAGGTGTTGAAGAAAACTTTGAAGGGTTATAGGGTCTGCCTTACTACCGACACTTGGACTAGTGTGCAAAACATCAACTATATGGTGCTTACTGCCCATTTTATTGATGAAGATTGGAAAATGCACAAGAGGATTATAAACTTTTGTGTTATCCAAAATCACCAAGGGGAAAAAATAGGGAGGCTTATTGAGTCATGTTTATTGCAGTGGGAGATTGAGCAGGTGTTAACAATCACTATGGACAATGCTTCTGCCAATAAGTCTGCTATAGAGTGGCTTACATTAAAGATGAATAATTCAGATGCCTACCAATCTATTTTGAAGTGTAAGTACATGCATGTAAGATGCACAGCCCATATATGCAATTTGATTGTGGCACATGGCTTGAAAAGGCTGCAAAAGAGTGTTTTGGCCATTAGGAATGCTGTTAAGTATGTTAGGTCTTCACCTAATCGACTTGAGAGTTTTAGGAAAGCTATGGCAAGTGACAAACTAGGTAGCACTGGTCTTGTTTGTCTTGATGTTCCAACAAGATGGAACTCAACATATCTTATGTTGGAGGCTGCTATAAAGTATAAGAAAGCGTTTGTTAGAATGGAGGAAGATGAGGATCAACTTTTTGTTAATTACTTCAAGGAACCAGAGGAGGAGTTTGATGAGGATGACAATATTATTGTTCCTACAACTAACAGAAAGGGTAGAGTTAGACCTCCTGGAAAATCAGATTGGGAAATGGCTGAGGTGCTTGTTGAGCTGCTATAAGTGTTTTGGGATATCACAATACGAGTTAGTGCAAGCTTGCATCCAACTGTCTATACAACGTTTCATGATGTTTTAACAATGGAGAATAACATCAATAGCCTTTTTGTTGCACCTGAAATGGCCACTGGATCTGAAACAGAAAAAATTGTGACTGGCATGGCTGCAATATGAGATCTAAGTTCTTGAAATACTTTGACAGCTTTACAGATATGAACCACTTGATTATTGTCGGCCTTGTACTCAATCCAAGATTCAAGCTTTGGAATTACACACATCATCTGCGGCTAGAGAAATTGCTGGAAGAGGATGTACAACAACAAACCAAGGATATTAAATCTTTGTTAATGGCATTATACGATGAGGTATAACTTTTTTCCTGCTGCTACTTTTTGATATGCATCAATTCATACTTTACTACTTTTGATTTTACTATGTGCTATGCAGTATGTGCCAATAGTTGATGGTGGCAGACATATACACAAGCAAGGAGGCTCTACAAGTTCAAGCAGCACAGTCACTTCTTCCAGCAGTACGTCTAAGAAAGGTTTACGGGGTCGGATGTTGGACAATTGGAAAAATGTGGTCCAATAGAGTGATGAGGCAGTGGTGGTACATGAAGTGGATCAGTATCTAAATTCCCCTCTTGAATTGATTGATGAGAAGGAAGATGATTTTGATATATTGTGTTGGTGGAAGGTAAATGGTCCAAAGTATCCTGATTGGCAGCCATAGCAAGAGATTCTTGTCATTCAAACATCCACAGTTGCATCTGAGTCTTGTTTTAGCACTGGAAGTAGAGTGATTTCTGCATTTAGAAGTTCATTGGCTCCTAAATCTGTGGAGGCATTAGTCTGCATGCAAACTTGGTTGTTGGGAGATGAAATTGCTGAAGTGGAAGATGAGTTTCCTTCCATTGAGAACACAGAATTCTATGAGAAAGTTGAATTAGGTATATGTTCAGTTTGCTTCTTTCATTTTTTGTCCAGTTATTACTTTTGATTTCTGATTTCTTACTTGTTTTGGTTTGGTTTATTTATAGATCATGAGAGCACTGCGTCTAGTAGGAATACATGTCCAGTATTCTCCAAATAAAAAGGAAAGGGAAAGGCTGTAATACACCTCAACTAGTTCTTTTTGTGAGCTTATGATGTTGAATTGTTGATCTGCTTGTCTTTTCAACTCTGCTAGACCTTAAGTTTGTATCCATTTTATGTTTAAACTTATGTTTTCGAGTTGGCAACTTCATTTTATTATGTTGTTATGTCGTTGGACTTGTAACTTATTTTTCAATTTGTGACTGATATTATTCATGTTTATTTATTTCATGTAGGTTTACTTTCTGCCTTATCTTTAATTTCAGATTTTACTCATGTTTAATTATGTTGTGGCTGTTGTGCTATGATTTTGAAGCTGTGAACTTGTGATTGTGAAGTATGACTTTGTAAATTGTTATAATGTAGTTGATGATGAATTGAATCTAGAAATTGTGTTTAGTTTTAGGTTATGCTATATTGGCTTTGTGATTGTTATACAGCACATGATGAGCTTTAGGTTCTTGCTATATTTAGAACTTCATATTTTGCTAGGTTTTGCACTGTTGTAGTTTGCTCTTTGCTAGGTTTTGCATTATAATTATTTGTTCAAGGCCCGTTTTAGTCCCCGTCCCGGCCCAGTCCCGTTCGGGACCGAGCCTAGTTGGGATCACATATAAAAATGCTAATCCCGTATCGTCCCGTCCCTTTTCAAAATTTCGGGTTCGGGTTCGGGATCACCCTAAACCCGTCCCGACCCATGCCCAGCCCTAGCGGTTAGGGCTCGAGGCTAAAGTCACGCTCGACTTTGAAACTTCCAAGACTCGAGACTGATTTCACACGTATCAATAGATTTAATACTTGGGTTTCAAATTTGAATTATCGTTAGGGCCAATTACATAGAAGTCTTCTTTACAACATTTTCTCTCATAGAGGTCCATCCAAACATTTTTGTTCACATAAGTTCATCTGAGCTTAAATAGAGTTTATATTAGGTATTGAAGTTTAACAAAATTACAAACTGTTATCTAACTAAAAATATATATATTATTTTTCGTTATATTTACAAAAATACAATTCTTTCTATGAAAGTCTCCAGCCAACATCTGACGAGGTCTCCGGCCGACCTCTAGTGAATTTTCCGACCGACCTCAGATGAATGTTCAAACTGACCTCCAATTAGGATTCTAGTGACAGTAAAAAGCTACTACGGCTAACAACAAAAGCTCCTACATCAGGCAATAAAAGCTACTACCTCTGGAGTCAAAAGTTACTACCAACATAAACAAAAGATATTACTACCAACAACAAAAGCTACTACCGTCAGCAACAAAAACTACTAATACAAAGACCAAAAGCTACTACCAGTGGCACTAAAAGCTGCCACATAACACTACAAGGACCAAAAGCTACTACTGTCGGCACCAAAAGCTACTACTGCCGACACCAAAAGCTACTACCCCTAGCTACGAAAGCTATACATATCTACAAAAGTTACTCCACCGACTACAAAAACTACTACAGCCAACAAAAACTATTACCGTCGCTAAGAAAAGCTATTACCGTCGCCAACAAAAGCTACAACCGCAAAAACAAAAACTACTATAACTGACAACAAAATCTACTACCGTTAGGAACAAAACTACTACCATAGATTACAAAGCTACTATTGTTAGAATGAAAAGCTACTACTGTTATAGAGAAAAGCTACTACTACAATACATAATAAAATCCAGTATCAAATAAAGATTTTTCCATGGTCTCCGACGAATCATGATTAATTTACTCAAGATTTTTCCACTATAAGCAAACAAACAATTATTACAGAAATAAAGCTTAAGCATAAGGCAGAAACACTTTCCAGAAACTCAAAAGGTAATTGAACAAGACCAAACCTATCACATCCTGATCCTAGAATTATTTTACGGTTGGTTACTTTGGTCTTTAACCATTTAAAGTAACTATTTAACCGTATAATGACCATAAAGTTGACTTTTTGTACAGTCGAGAATTTGAAAAAACTTTCTTCATGAAAGTCGTAGAGGACGTCAATACGAGTTTTTGGACACGTAGCATGATCAAATCTGAGTTCGTATGTAAAAGTTATAAGTAAAAATGTAAAGTTACTAAGTGGTAAAATGGCTATAAATAGGAGTTACCCGGGTGAAAAATCTGATTTTTCACCCGGCCACTCTCTCTCCCTAAGCTCTCTCTCCGCTGCCGGACCTTCCAGCCGCCACCGTGCCGCCGTCGCTCCACCTCAGGCCGCCGCACCGGTCTAAAAAGAATGGCCTCTAAGTCTACTTCATTTCTAGGTAAACTTTCCGACCTATCTCACCGTACTTTGAGAGAAATGTCAAGTTGTTTGCCGAGTGTATAGTAAGAGTTCTAGATTGAATTTCTCCCTCCTCAGGACACCAATTGGTGAGTTCTATATATGGATAGGATGGGTTTTAGGTGTACTACTCACCCTTAAAGTTTGGTAGATTGATTTGAAGTGTGGAGAGAGAATCGAAGGTTTGAAGTTTTAAAGTTTAAAAATTTGGGATTTTTGGATTTTTTTGATTGACCTAGTTAGAGGATGAATTGACATTCGAGTTGAACTAAAAAGTTGTTCAAAATGTTGAGACGAAGCTACTGTTCAAATTTGGTGGCGATCGGAGGTCGCCTGAATTTTAGCCAGAATTTCTACTAGCGGCCGCAATTTTTCAAGTTTAATATTATCGGCGAATAATAAAATATTATTCCGGCCATCATTTATTGCCGGTTAAGATTTAAGAAATATTTTAAGGACTACTAAGCTATTGTTAAAGGTCAGAGATTTTTGTTGATTAAGTTTGAGAGTTTTGGTCGAGGGTAACGTTATTACCAATTTTAAATAATTATTCGTTTGCAATTAAGATTTACTATTATTCGTTGAATAGGAGATGAAGAGTTCACACTTGAGAATCGATCCAGATTTCGTCAGGCTAAGGGCTAAGTCTGTGAGTGGACCTTTTTATTTTAAAACGTGCTTGCTCTTATAAAAATTTACAAATAACATGATTTTATTATTTTAATGAGCCGATGGGGCCAGGAAGGCGGGTTGCTCCCCTCCCGTAAGCACTTTTGTTATGTCGGCTGGAATTTATGTTATGTTGATTGCATTTGGAATTAAATTATTTATTCATTATTTTGAGGACGGTCGGGAAATCCTACCTTATGCATGGGATGCATTCTTATTTACGGGGAGGAGTCATTATTGACTTTTGTATATTGTTTTGTTTTCTTCACCATGAAGGGTCGTCATATATATATATATATATATATATATATATATATATGCTAGCTAGTCACAATAGTAGCCCTAGAGGCTTCCAACCCATGTCTGAGAGGCTCTTCGTATGGTGAAATCTTTCCGCCATGAAGGGTCATCATATTACTTAGTAGCCTTAAAGGTTCCGACCTTAGTCTAGGAGACTCTCCGTCATGGTGAAACCTCTTCCCCTATTTTTAATGTTGATTTTTAAGCCAATGAGATTGGCATATTATGTTTTGAATTTTAAAATGATTATTTATGATTCTTTCCCAACGAGGCTTGTACATGAATTTTCAGGAAAACCAAAGGGTGAGCATAAATCAATTATTTTTCTCACGCTTGGATATTCATTTTGTCCACTCACTCTAACGTCATATTTTTAAATGTTGTCCAATGGACCTTTCGTTTTCAAATGTCTAGTGTTGTAGGGTTGTTGAGAGGAGGTCGTGCGTATAGAAAACGAGGCATAGCCAACTAATCCGCTGACACTAGCAATTTTACTTAAGTATCTCATCCATGTAGATTTACTTTGATAACCCCAACTTAACTTAGTTTAATATTTGTGAAGCATAGTTGTGATTTTGGGGAGCAGTATGGCTCCAGGTTTTGGGGTTGGAATATATATTACGTGGAAGTGCTTCGTGTATTTGCATGAAGGGTTGTCTATTTCAAGGGGGGTTTCGGTAAGAAATTCCTTAGAGGTGGACCCCGTAGAATTTACCTCGGGTTAAAGGGGCTAACCCGGGATGGGTCTTGACAAAACCATTCGAATTGTAAGACAACATCTCATTACAAATCTAATTTCATTCAAATAGAAAAAACCACAGTTTCATCCCTAACTCCCATTGTTCGTTGACTAGTCGTAGTCCTCTCGTAGAATGAGTGCTGACCGCTGAGCACTGAACCGTTAGAGCATTGACCAATGAGTACTTTGCATAGGAGTTGGCCGCGGAGCAATGTCCGTGGAGCGCTGGACGCATGAGAGTTGGTCGCTGAGCGCTGGCCGCATGCGAGTTGACCGTTGAGAGATGGCCATTAAGTGCTGACTGTTAAGCGCTGCTAAAAGGCGTTGTCTACTCGCCACATGAGCGTTGGCCACATAAGAGCTTGAGCGGTTCTATCTACCTTGGTATTCTCTTGTGCGCGTTTGACAAGAGATTACATTGGTGCTTCTCACGCGTGTTCGGCGAGGCATCTTACACTTGCTCCTTGATGTATAATTCTTGTTCCTCTATAGTTCTCCCAGTCCCCGAGGTTCACTGGAGGATTGGGGTCGATTCTTAGCATTGATATATCTCTAGAGGTCAACGGTTGTGCTTGCTGATAGTGGCAACATATAATCATTGTTGGCTTACTTACGGTTGCGATCTGTGTATCTCTCCCTAAAGAGGCATCTTGCGCGGAGCGAGAAAATGGTAGAGAAATAAACATTGCTAATCTCTCCAAGAGGAGGCATCCCGCATGGAGCGAGGCATCGTTATGCAGTTCATCGTGTCTTCAATGATCCACTTTCATGTGAGTATGGACTTGAGCGGTTCCTACAAAATAGATCACAATGTTTTTTGGGCCAAATGAAATTATTAGGAGATTACCTTTATTTTTGGTTTTCCAAGGATAATAGTTGGGATAAGCCCATTTCATTTGTAATTTGTTAGTGTCATAAAAATGTGGTGTGCTCTTAAAAAATTGATTTCACTAGACAGACGCATGCATGAATATATGATACCTAGGGTAGTCCCCGGACCTCCAAACAATAGAGGAGCGGATCCTCATGTGCCGGGTAGTCCCCAGACTTTGAAATAGTGGAAGAATAGATCCTCATGTGGGATACCTGGGGTAGTCCCCGACCTCTCTTTCTTTTTCTCCAAGTCTGTTGTCTGCTAAGATCCAAGGGAGATTAGATTTGTGAGTTGTCTTATCTAATAAGAATTTAAATAAATACATAAGAATTAAAGTAGATAAACTCCCATATTTTCTGAGTTGTGATCCTATCCAAATCTCTTAGATTGAGGAGATAGAATTCGAGAGAATAGTCCCTGATAGATTCTGAAAATTAATGCAAGGAAGCCAAGGAATTTGGCATCCTTTCCTCCCTTTTCTCACGTCAGTATATAAAATCATATCTCCATATGTCTTGTCTTAAAACGGCTTGTCCCAAAGCCTTGTCTTAATTTCAAGTTTCACGAATAAAAAGTTTTCACAAATGTTAAGGAAAATCATAATAAGAAATATTCAAATATAATAAGTTTCTCCAATCCAAAGTAAGAAAGTTTCTTATGATCAAAGAGGAAAGTTCCAGTTTCAAAATATGAAAGTTTCCTAAATGATTTATCCATCGATTTTACTCATTTCCAAGTTCTTATGAGACTCCTATTGTGAGTAGGATTCCTAGTTAGAGCATGATTATTCTTTCGGTGATGTTTCTGAGTTTCGGTGAGACTTCTGATTCGACTAGGATTCCTTATATGAGTAGGACTCTTGTTGTTTAGTTAGACCGGGAATCCTACTTTGATAAGACTTCTTCATTATTTCGTCGTTTTAGTCTTCTTTTCTCCTTTTATGCTCTGTGTCTTTACAATCATAAAATATGTTAGAAATTTCATTATTAAAGGGAATATCGTGCTAAATAAGGACAAAAATATGTTAAGAAAGTAGCAGTTCGTGCTTCTATCGGGCTACGAACTAGTGTCGCTTAAAATTACGGCTCTTGTTCATCCGCCTCCTGATGTTTGAAAATTGTAAGCAAATTAAACACTTTTAGAATTTGAAGTATTGGTTTGGTCCATAAGTAGATGATACGTACATACATCTTTATATATAAAGGGGATGTGGTGTTCTACTGTTCACGTGAACAGTAATCCTTGCTGCCACTTTTTTTTGTTTCTATTCAGTTTTTCATTTTATTTTCAGGTCTGACTTTCAGTTTTTTCTTTTACATATAGATTCAGTTTTGCCCCCAATTTAATTTGTGATTAAATCTAATAGGTTTCAAAGACATATTAGCAAACATATGACCATATCTCAAACATAAGTTTTTTGCTTTCTATTAGCTCTATGTTTCTATTAGGATACAAATTCGTTTTCTACTTCTTCATCCTCATCCTTAGCAATGTAGATCTAGATTGGCACGTGATTGTTCCATTTTCTTTAAGTCATTTAACTATAGTTAATTATACAACCCTAATGTCTATTTTAAAATTAAAATTTGTGAGGTAAGTTTTACGGTGTATAATCTTTATATATCAAGCGGATGGGGGTATGCACTGTTCTCGTGAACAGTGCCTACCAATTTTTTTCCCTGGATGGGACTATACACTGTTCACGTGAACAATGTCTGCCAACTTTATTTTTGTGAATCTAGCTTGAGTTTTTTTTTCTTTCGGTCTGGCCTTCAGGTTTTTCCTTTATATATATAGATTCAGTTTTGCCCCTCAATTTAATTTGTGATTAAATCTAATAGGTTTCAAAGATATATATTAACAAATATATGACCAGATCTCAAACACATTAGATTTAAAGTTTAAGGGTTAGGGATTTAGGGTTTAGAAGTTCAAATTTAAGGTTTATGCATATTAACAAATATATAACCAAATCTCAAACATATTGAATTTAAGATTTAAGGGTTTAGAGGTTTAGGGTTAGGAGTTCGGATTTAAGGTTTAGGGATTGCGCTATTTTATTTGTGTTTCAGAGAGTTGTTGTACAATATTTACCAAATTAGCAAAAAGACACTTCGGCTAGACAACCAATATCAAAGCTAACTCCATCTCAATTAAATGTGTTTATTTTTATTTGAGTTTTCAAAGAGTTGTTATACAATATTGATCGAACTACCAAAAATTACATAACAATAAATTTATCTGACAAAAACGCACCGCGCGTGCGCGAAAGCTAGTACTCATAGGATGGATGCCAAAATTTATTTGCAGTGTTGAAATATCAAGAAAATCTTGCTTTCACACTAAATTGTCTTGAATAAATGACAAATTTTGATAAGACGCAAAGCTTATTTGAGAACATCAAAATTACAAAGGAAATAATGTTATTAGACAAAAATTGTGTATCACCAAACCTTACACAATGTAATACGTAAAGGTTTTGATAAATTTTACACACGAAAATACTTGCATCAATACCAGTATTGATGCGTGCATGTATACTTTCATTTATTTACATATTTTTACTACTGTAAATCATAATTTTAGCCGTTTAAAAATTTAATTAACCAATTAAGATCGTTTGCCCAACCAAATGCATCAATCAAATGGATGGCAGTTCATGAGGCTACTAACTTTCACCATAACTGTCCATTTGATTGAAGCATTTGATTGATTAATTAAATTTTTGAACGGCTAAGATTATAATTTACATTGTTAGAAGTATGTAAATAAATGAGAGTATGCCCGCATGCGTCAATACCTATATTGACGTAAGTATTTCCCTTTTACACAACGTGTCACCATATATCACACAGATTGTGTGAGATTCTAACACATGGCAGGATCCTATAAGGGTGGAAATAAGTTTCTCATATTTTGGAGTTTACGGTGAAAAAAAACGAGAAAGGAAAAATAGATGCAGATTGCATTGGAGTTTACCTAAAGTTCACACAATGTGGGTCACTTATGAATTTCCTAGTCCCACATTTAGGATTTGTTTCAACAAATATCTGGATGAACAAATATCTGGTGATTAATCTTATTTTAAGATTACAATGGGTGTCATGGTGTTCTGCTGCAAATGATGCAAGATGGCACTCGGGCATAGTGAACCGTCCACAATATTTTATTTTGAGTGATTAATAACTATAGCACAATAACAACATTTTGGAGGGATACTATACCATTTTCATATCGTAACTATAAATACCAGATTTTCCTGGTTTTCTCGTGAAGGGCTCACAAGCCAATAAAGCTCAATTCTTTCTTTCAATGTCACTCACGCATTTCACTCATCTTCCCACTTCCCTTGTGATACAATCCAAACAGACTCACTAATCCGTTTGGGTGATTCCAACTCCAAAACCCACAAAAGTGGAGTCCTCTTCTTCTCCGATTTGCTTTACCACCCTCAAAATATTATTGGTTCTTTGGCATCTGAGTATTTGGATCATTCATCCACAGTCTCTCAGTTTTGCCGAAAACCCCTTGCCACATTTCCTGCGGTTGATGACTTTGTGTGTGTGATTATGTGTCACTTAATTCACAGCTTCGTGTGATACATACGTTACTTGGTGACTTCGGATCACAGTTCCCACTTTACGGGGTTTTGGGTTTACATGCATGCGTGTGTCTGTCAGTAGTTTATTACTGATCGGTTACGATCGTATCACTGAGACAATTTTGAAATGGATTCATGGTGTGTGACCCTGAAACCAAACACCCATTTGAGACAGCCAACTCAAGCTGGGCTTTGTAATGGCTTTCTGGGTCAGAGGATCACAGAGAGTTTTGGTAACAGGAATTGGGTACATCGAACTGAGAAGACAAGACGTGGTGTTGTTCGTTCTGTTGTTACAACAAAGGACTTTGACATGGTAATAATAATCATAATTTCTTGTTGGAGTTTTTGTGACTCTGTTTTTCTCAACACTTTTGATGTTGATCTCTTGGGTTTGGATCAGGCCCTGAAAGTCCCAACTTACCACAGACCAAGAGCGGACCCGAAGAATGTTGCTGCGATCATATTAGGTGGAGGGCAAGGGACTCAGCTCTTTCCTCTCACCAGAACAGCAGCCACACCCGCAGTAAGAATACTTGTAAATTGTACTGGTTCAAATTTTGTGAACTTTTGCAAAATATTTATGTCAATTGCAGGTTCCAGTTGGTGGATGCTACAGGCTTATTGACATTCCGACGAGCAATTGCATCAACAGCAACATAAACCAGATTTTCGTTCTAACCCAGTTTAATTCCACTTCTCTCAATCGACACCTTGCTCGCACCTATTTTGGAAATGGTATCAACTTCGGCGATGGATTTGTGGAGGTAAAACGAATGCATTTTACATCTCTCATTTTGTGAGCTTTTATTGTTTGAGATTGAAGTTTCCAGTGATTACATGGAGATGAACTATTTTCTTCTCAGTTAATGATGTACTGCAACCATGAAGTTTGGGGCTGATATATAAGGAATCTTGATGTTCTTAAATGAAGTATTTGACTGTTTTTCTCATGCTATTATTCGTGATAATAATAATAATTTTCTTCTCAAGGGATTTAAGTAAAAGTTGTATCCATTCCAATATGTATTTGTTTGTCTTTATGTTTCAAGTTCTTGATTCTTCATGACTGAATTAACACTTCATGATCAGGTTCTAGCAGCCACACAAACATCTGGGGAAGCAGGAATGGATTGGTTCCAAGGAACAGCGGATGCTGTGAGGCAATTTGTATGGGTATTTGAGGTGAGTAAAAAAGTTTCCTATCTAATGGGGGAGGGAAGAGATACAAATTATATGAATGCATCTTCGGTTATTTTGATTGGTGTTCTAGCTGTTTTCTGATTAACACTGGATCTTGTAGGATGCTAAGAATAGGAACGTTGAAAATATACTGATTTTGTCTGGTGATCATCTTTATCGAATGGACTATATGGACTTTGTGCAGGTAACTATTTTGCTCCATGTAGTATTTCTTATTCTTGTGTTAGTTGTTGAACTTTGCTTACATTTTCTCTATCATGTACCAGAGTCACGTTGATAGCAATGCCGATATCACACTTTCATGTGCAGTTGTGGGTAACAGGTGTGTTTTGTCTACTGATAGCCTTTATCAGTCTTCGTTCCTTCTAGAGAATAAATTATGTTGATTTTTCCACTACCAAAAGTTTCAACTGTTGGATGTAATACTAGAGAGAGAGACCATATGATGTAATCAACAGATATTTGATGTTCCTCGGGATCACTTACATTTATTTCGTGCCTAGTTTTTCTTTTTGGGGTGTTGACTTTTGCAGATGTGTGTCCTAAGAATTGCTAATTCAAGACTATGGCAAACATTTATAGCAGTTTTCTTGTACATACTATACTTTGTTTAGCTAACTTCTGATATGAAGAGCTAGAATGGGTGGAGGTTTTGTTAATTCACTTTTTACCCATTCCCTTTTTATTCTGCCCTAATTAGATCAATCAAATTGTTCTGAACTGTAATCCTCATTTTCCAGCCGTGCATCTGATTATGGATTGGTGAAGATCGACAGCAGAGGTAAAATCATCCAGTTTGCTGAAAAACCAAGGGGAGCTGATCTAAAAGCAATGGTGAGCAAGAAACAGTGGTCTTATGCTAACCCCATTTATTTTACTCATTTTCAGTGAGGTCTATTCCCTGGTACTGTTTTCCACCCTCTTTGAAATTCTTTTCTCTATCATGATATTAAAGTACATAATTGTGCATTGTTGCGAGCACGACGGACTGATAAAATTTCAGAGATGAGATGGCATCATGAAGTTATACATGTGCAATTCTCTTTTCCGATTCATCTTGTTGGATGTTACGGTGTTCAAGATTACATGAATGTATAAACATTTATATTAGTTAAAAGTTCTACTCCTGGTTGATGTCATACAGCAATCAGATACAACACTTCTTGGATTCTCCCCACAAGATGCTCTAAAAACCCCATATGTTGCATCGATGGGAGTGTATGTATTTAAGCCGCATATTTTACTAGAACTCCTGAAAAAGAGTTATCCAAATTCGAACGACTTCGGATCTGAAATCATTCCTGCAGCTGTGGAAAAGTGCAATGTCCAAGTAAGGAAACAGTTTACGCGTTTTCATTTCCTTATCATAAGTTTCCCCTGTTTCGGTAGGTGGGTTTTTGTGCCATTAGAGTTTGACTAACCCAATTTTGGGATGAAAAAGAAGAAAACTGAAGCCTAAATTGAATTGTAGCCATTTGCATGTATAGTTCATGCCGATTCATGATTTTTACTTGCGTACTCATCTGTATATTGTTAAACGATCATAGTGAAGTCCTTTTAAAAAAAGATCATCATGAAGGAAAGTAAATTATGTGCTTACTTTTGCTCCTACAGGCATATATATTCAGAGACTACTGGGAGGATATCGGAACTATACAGTCATTTTATGATGCTAACTTGGCCCTCACGGAAGAGGTAGGTTTCACTGATTCCTTGAAGAGTAAATTGGATATTACTGTCGCTTGTTATGAAAGTAGCATGCCTTTCCCTTCTGTTTTCTGGGGACCCACTATGCCACACTGCACACAGGAGAAATGAATCCCTGTAAAGGTTTAGAAACTTAAGGATTATCTTAGTAATAATGTTTAAACACGATATGTGCCTCTTGTTTCCTAAATATGTGATTAATGTCTGCAAATTTCAGTTCCCGAAGTTTCAGTTTTATGACCCAAAGACACCGTTCTTCACTTCTCCTCGGTTCTTGCCACCAACCAAGATTGACAAGTCCCAGGTATGCTATTGTACTTGTGTGTATTGGCAGCTTCAGCAAGCATCTTGGTTCTCATGCTTTGTGTTTATTTTGCAGGTTGTGGATGCAATTATCTCACATGGATGCTTCTTGAGAGAATGTGTCATCCAAAGTTCAATAGTGGGTGAACGCTCACGGTTAGATTATGGTGTTGAGCTGAAGGTGAATTCTTATAATTTTCCAGATTAGTACTTCAAATACCGAACCTTTTTGCATACGTGTATATTTGTCGAGAAGTGTAAAATTGTATGGATATGATCCACTCATGACATTGCATTACAGGATTCCATAATGATGGGTGCAGACAGTTACCAAACTGAATCTGAGATTGCAGCTCTGCTTGCACGGGGGAAAGTCCCAATTGGTATTGGAAGGAATACAAAGATTAGGTATTCTCATGACGTGAAAAAAGTGCTTAAGTTTTGATGATCTAATTAGAATGTCAGGTTGTCTAATTCTATTTTATTTATTCGTCCTTGAAGGAAGTGTATCATCGACAAGAATGCAAAGATAGGAAAGGATGTGATCATAATGAACAAAGATGTAAGCATGGCTATCCATGGTCTAACTTGGATGCATTCATCAATTCTTTTGATCTGTTATTAAATCATTTTCTGGACAAGGATTTCAATGAAGTATGTAGTGTCGTATTCAGTCTTACAACTACTCTTGGCTTTGCAGGGTGTTCAAGAAGCAGACAGGCCAGAAGAGGGGTTCTACATCCGTAAGGGAATCGTTATCGTTGTGGAGAAGGCAACAATAGAAGATGGAAAAGTTATATAAATTAATGCCACTTACTTTCTCAAGTACAATGACAGCATAGTTAAAAGGCGGTTTTGGCGAAAGAACTGGAAAACAGTGTGCATTGGCAGCTAGGGGATAGCTTCTGCCAGACTTTGTCTTCGAAATAGGCAAGTATCTCCTTCCAGTTTCGGTATTTCAACTAGAAACATCCTTGATCCTTCAGTTGTAAAATGGGAAGCATGTGCTCATTAGACAGTTTTGTGAGATGTACAAAAATAAGTTAAGAGGGCGGATGGACACGCTGGTCATACTCATCGTTTTGTAGATGCTTTCAGTATTAATATTGATTATGAATAATGCAATAGCAGCAAGTTTGGCAAGCAGTTTTATCAAATGAATGAGTAGGAACTGCCTTGTTTTAGCATGTCCAATTAGTTACCTTCTGTCCAGTGAATGTTGAAAAATTTACAACACATTGAAACACTGGGGTAAGCCATTGAGAAAATAGCCCACTTCAGTTAAGACCAGGAAGGGAAGTCTTAACCAATGAGTCTTGGAACCACTCACTATAGGTACTAGGACATTGCCCGCAGCAACATGCTGCGTGGGACTTGAACATCTTTATGTCATCGTTAATATCAGCAGAACGTATCTACGGTGGCCAATATCATCTTTATGTCATGATGTTTTTTTTTGTTTTTTGTTTTAAAAGCATATCATGATATGCTTTAGTTACAACACTTTACATAAACCTGTCAGTTGCTAGCTAATTGAAAGATTATATATCCTGATTGTGATCCATCTTGCTTCTTTCAAATTGTAATACTAAATACTAGATGATGCCGGCGCGTTGCGGCCATTTTCTTGACTGATATTAACTACATGTATTGCTCTTGTTTCGATAAATTTTGCTATTGTTTGGTGTGCTAATGAATTTAGCAACATAATGGGGACATTGCATAGCAAACACACACTATTACAGGGAGATATGGTAAAAAATGGAAAAGTTGGGTTTACAAAAAATCCATTAACACAAATGTACAAAATGTGTAAAGTAACTGATTTTTTGGGTAAAGTAAAAGGTGTTTCAAGTGTTTTTTCCTTTAATTTAATTAACATTATTATCATTTAGCCTTTGGATTTAAATGAGGCTGATCTAAAGATTTATTGAAAATGTTACCTGCACAAGTGAACGAGACCGTGTCATAATATGTATCCGCTTCCTTGGGATTTTACAAGAGTCTTGCGTGCGTCGGACACAGCACGTGTCCCGTGCGACTAGCCAATCCTTCGATGACATGTGGCACTTTCTTCCCCCTCACCCTTCGCAGAAATCAGAAAAGGGAAACGAAAACGGAGTTCGTTCTCTCCGATCAAACCAGACCATCTTGCTCCGCCTCCCTCCCTCAGTCGATCCCGCTAAATCAAGCTCCTCTTCCTTCTTAATATCTAACCCACCACCACTCCATCTCTTCCGACCACCACAGCTCCACAAGTCTCTGCATCTGCCTCCATCTCGGCCCCGACACTGGTACAGTTGTCTTCGTCGGAGGTTGTGCGTGAATTGATGACGACATCGGCGACTTCAAGGAAGGCACGGAGTCTGATCGGATTGGAGGAAAACAATTCTAATTTCTGGGAAGAAAGTGCACGTGTCGGTGAGAGATTAGCTGGTCACACAGGACACGTGGTGCGTCCGACGCACACAACACTCATTTTACAAACTTATCATTGCTAGTTTTTAAAATATACTAGACTAGGTTAAGTGTCTGCGTCAGCGCGGGTCAAGATCGTCTAACAGTAATTGTTGAGTGATGAGAATAACGTGTAAAGGAAAAAAAAGACCCTAACCTTTTTAATGAAAAAAGAGACCCTGACATGAGAAAGAAACACAAATTATATGAAAAAAATCACCTGAATAAGATCAAAAACACATTCCTCGAAAGGAAGTAACATTTAGTTGAACTTCATATTCCACATGATATGGTAATACTTAATATAGGGGTACTGAAGAAGTAAATATCTATCAAATCCTATCAATATTATAGGATCCACATCTTGAACCCTCATATCAACTTACTTTTCTTATTGGTACTACTCAAATATGGTGACTCTTCTCAATCTGATATAGAACTTAAACATATCAAAACTTCTTTTTTCCTTTTTTCTTTCCCCTTTTCTATGACTTCTGAAACTATCATTTTTGTTATATGTTTACCATACTTCGAATCAGCAGTTATGTAAAAGCCATAAAACAATTTGAGCAAAAGGAACACTACCATTTCCAAACTGTTCTAACATCTCCCTAGACTCTCATCCCAAGTTTTCCTAGGGTGATATGACTAAGTACGGAAACAATGAAACGCAAAGAACTCAATGCAACAACCAACAGTACAAAACCTTACCATAAGACCAAAGAAATGACAATACGGTAAATGTGTCCATAACATTGATACAACAAAAAACATAATAAGACCAATCGATTCTCTCATCATGGTAGTGAAGCAACGGATCCAGCATTTGTCAAACATTTAGCAACCCAATTGGGCACAAATTTGAAAATTAAAATCAACCTACAATTTTGCCTGCCAAATTCTTCTAGATTGAATCATCAAAATGCTATTTCTCTTCAGCCTCACCCAAAACTAAGACAGCTGAAACTTTGCAAACCTGAAAAATAACAATTCAAACAATATTATGATACTCCTTGTAATGTTAAATTGGGGATATAAGTTGGAAATAGAAACAACTTAAGAAATATTATAATAAGCGAAATATTATAACCATAGTTTCTATTTGTTAGTTGAAAATGAATTGTATTGATGAAGATTGATCGAAACCAAAAACCATCTTCTTTTTCGGCTCCAATACGTAAAAAAGGATAGAGTGTGAATCCTGCATTCCTTCCTATAGAACCAAACAAAACCAAACCTTGTCACTCGAAAATTGCCAAAAACAGGTAATAGAAAATGGAGACCCACCAATAACTGTACAGAAAACAAACCTAGTTAAAAAAATTGGTTAGAAGACGCCGAAGACTATGCATCTGTATTAATATTAACTGTTTTTACTAAAGCAAGAGAGGATGCACACCCAATTGTGAGGAAACGATATAAAACTATGAAAAAAGCGTATTAATTAGGAATCGAAATAGGGCAAGGTGAAAAATTGCATTGCCACTGATAATCATAACCGCCAACATAATATCAAACACCAATTATACAATCACAATCACAATCGGAATATGATGTTGTGGTGGGAGACAGAACAACTGTAGCTAATCACTCATTATATGTATATTTTACCTTGCCGATTTCGAATCACTGGTTAATTTGAGTGATGAATTGCATTGCCACTGATAATTTTGTGCCGATTCCTAGCATCTTTAGGACCCTTAGAAGGAATTTGAGTAAGACCGAAAACACCTGATAAAGTTAAAAAAGTATCATAAATATGCACAAAACTGGCATCAACTTAATAGGATTTTAGATAAACACAAAGAACTACCTTGAGAACTGCTCTGTTCCATTGCCATTCGTCCATGCTGGTACACCTTGTTCATCTACATCAAAAGCGTGTTAGCCAAATTTATGGCCATTTTAAATAGAAACATATGATAAGAAAGCTCTTTGGACTTCCTAAATAATTGCATGGCCAAACTTACCCTTTCATTGTTGAAATTGCTATCAGCTGAGCCTTTTCTACCATTAGAAATAAGAGAACCCTGGCTACTAACTGAGGTCACAAAAGTAAGCACACAACATATCACGAAAATTAACATAAACATATTTCATTATAAAGGTCTCTAAGACATGCCGAATACATTCATAAACAAAATATCAATCTTGTAAACAAACATGTGTACCTGTTAAACCTTGGAAATTTATAGAAGAGGCAGTAAGATCTTGCACAAAGTAGCCACCATTTGAAACTTGGCCGAGTCCTAAATGGGATACCTGATTCTCATTTGAATGATATAGTAAAGGCATAACACCATTTGAAAGACTTGAACTACTACTATTTTCAAAAGTATCAAAAATTTCATATTCAAGTTTAGAATGGATATCATTCGAAGGTTCTGGCATCGGTCCTCCAGGTACAGCTTCAGTCTTCAATGCCTTGCACTTCTTCTCCCACTGCATCCACACAGAATGAAACAACTAACAATTAATAACTTCACTCGAAAAGAATGCTATTCTATACAATCAGTTTTGAGTACAATGCCATAGAATTGAAGAGATGCCTCATTTACCTTAGCAAGATCAGCTTTCGATATCTGAAATTTATCCACAGAATCCATTCCTCCACCGTATTTCCACAAAAATGCTTCAAATTCTTCAGATGTTCGGTCCTCATTCCCTTCTGCCAAGCTGCTGCTTTGAGTCTAAAAGCCTCTCAAAGCTGCTGCCTCTACGCCAGGCTCCTCTAAAGCTCCAGCTGCTGCCACCAACCGCACATAAGCTTCTTCTTCTCCTCCTCCTCAAACGAAACAGTAATCCAAAAATCACCAATCATAGCACCAAAACAAATCTATACATTTACGACAGAACCGGCAAGATGGTTGCAGGCGAAGTGGGTGTGTCCTCCCCAAGGAAAACTCAAAGTTAACATTGGTGGGAGCTTTTTGGCAAAGGATGATAATGGAGGGATTGGTGTAGTGGTTCGTGATTGGTCTGGATAATGTCTTGCTTCCTTTGCAAGACCATTCCCGGCTGTCTCTTCAGCATCCCACATGGAAGCTCAAGCGTTGAGAACAGGGATGCTCATTTGCATTGAGCAAGGGTGGCATGAGGTTGAAGTTGAAAGTGATTGTGTGGAGCTGGTACATGCAATGATGACTGATAGTGATGATCTCTCTTTTGCTGGTCGTATTCTGGATGATTGCCATAGTTATGTCGACAATTTTAGTTACTTTCGGCTGAAACATATTAACCGTGAAGCAAATGGAGTGGCAAACAGATTAGCCCACTTTGTTAGGTGTAGTAATTTGAATGCGTTCTTTCTAGATGAGACGCCTGCTATTATTCAGGACGTACTCTAAAAAGATATTTGTTATGTATCTTATGTAGCTCGGGGTTCAGGTTCCTTGTCCCCTCGGAGAAAATTTCCATTCCAATAAACGAATACAGGAGTTGAGCTGAGTCTAGCTAGGCCAGTTCCAATCCATATTGCTTTTCAAAAAAAAACAAAGAGAGATTAATAGGAATTTCTGTGGTAAAAACCACTAGTATTTAGGTTATAGTTTCCCTTTACTCCGCACTCATTTTGGAATGTGCTTCATAGTTTCTTTTCTAACAAGAAGTAAAGTAATCCCACTAGGTTCCAAATGGATGCACTTTTCTTTTTCCTATCTCATATGACTCACTTCAGTACTCATGAAATACATGCCTTTATTCTTGTTACCATCTAAAAGATTAAAGATGAGAAAACCAAAAGGAAAAGCGAAAGGTGGGGGAGTGCGCTAAGTAGCTATTGTCACTTAGTGGGTTATGCAAGTTCTATCTGCATACAAACTCCCCAACCCCATCACTATGATGAACTAACCGTATATATACACTATATAAAGTAGTTGGTTGGGGTACGGGTAAGATATAAAGGACCAGTATGTCCTTTTTTTATCAGATATGACAACTGTAAGGGTTGAACTTACAACCTCCTACTTACTAAAAAGATACTATGTCGTTAGACTAATTGATATTGGACCAAGATGTCTTTGTTATATAGCAATTTCATAAGTCGAAACTTGTCAATATATAACCACAATATTCCTCACTGGTGGATCCAGGGAAAAATTTCAGTCAAAGGCAAAACTTAAACCAATTTTTAACATACATTTATTTAAAAAAAAAAACAAATAAAATATATCATATTTGAATCCAATTATCAGAATATACCCATCAAACTAAAAAAATTAAAAATTAAAAACCAACAACATTCATAAAACAACGTTAAGATAATAAGAACACTAATAACTTACTTGCAAATCCTCTTCTAAAGATTAACTGAGGAGTTAGGCTTTGTCCTGTAATATTTTACAAAATCATTCTTTTAAAACTGTTTTACAAAAAATCCTAATCTCCAAGCTGCTCTCTCTTTCTCGAGAGCACGGCCCCAAATTCTAAATCTTTTGTAGAGATGCAAACCTATCTGCATCCCTATCACCACCTTGTCCTTCAACCTGTCATCACCTTCATCCCCATCCATCAGGGAAAACCCTAGCAAAATCTATTTTAGGGTTTTCTCCTCCCAATCCAAGAACTCTTGTCAGGACCCACCCCGAGTTAAATCCCTTTAACTCGAAGTAAATCCTGCGGGGACCACCCCAAGGGAACTTCTTACCGAAACCCCCTTGAAATGGCCAACCCTTCCTATAATCCAACTCAGCACTTCCATGAGTATCTACAACAAACCCTAACTCATGAAGGCATCCTGCTCCCTAACCTACTTAAATAGCTATACTGGGTTAGTCAGAGCAGTCTACTAGGATGATTACCCTAAAGAATTTCAACGGCAACGGATTGATCGACTATGCCTCGACTCTTGTACGCGCACGACCTCCGCTCGAGAACCCTGCACCACTGGGCATTTGAAAACGAAGGGCCCAGGGGAGAAACATTGAAAAACTGTCAGGGTGAGTGGACAAAAATAAAACTTAAAAGCTCTATTCCTCTAATGTTCCCCCTCTACTTTTTCTAAGGAAAAATCCGCATGCAGGTAAAGCATAAACAATGCATTGGCTCAAAACTTAAACAATTATGTGGGGTGTTAACCTCATCCACGAGAAAACCCGACCTGCTCTATTCGGGAGGGTCTAATGACCAGCTACCACCGAAGAGGGTCCCCGACCTGCTCTATCCGAGAGGGTCTATTGACCAGCTCAACCGGAGAAGGTCCCTGACCTGCTCTACCCAGAAGATGGTACCCGCTCTAACTGGAGAGGGTCCATGCTAGCAAACAATCCTTATATCCTTTTCCTTTTTTCCCTTTTTCAAAATCCCTTGAAAACCTGTAAAACCTGTAATACCTCGTAAAACCTCGTGGAAACAATAAATCGAAAACCCCATTTAAAATCCGTGAGCCACATTTCTCCTTTAAAAACATCCCCCTCCATATTCCCAAAACGGTGATAAACAATAAAACCATACCCCGGGAAAAATCCTTTAAAATCACGGGATGGGTATGAACCTCTTTCCCGGTTTGTTTGCCTTTAAAATCCTTAAATCCCCTTTTTCCCAAATCACCGTAAAACATACAAATAGAGGAAATTATATATATGCAGGAGAAACCAATCAAGTATAAAGCATGCAATTTAATTTAAAACAAAGTCCACTCACAGTACTCTTTGCGACTTTCTTCCTGCTCGGAAAGCTCCTCGAGCGAAACCCTCGAACTAACACGTAGTCGAGCCCGTCTCACGTGCAACCAGGGACTGTACAACAAATCATTATATTAGTCATTTCA
Source organism: Comarum palustre (assembly GCA_951800085.1). NCBI lineage: Eukaryota > Viridiplantae > Streptophyta > Magnoliopsida > Rosales > Rosaceae > Comarum > Comarum palustre. Next base: position 3,830,450 of record OX637589.1, read on the forward strand.
CAGTCGACTTGGTCTTTTCCTAGTTTGACCAGGAAATCCTATTTGACCACAAGTTGACCAAGTTACTTTCTTATAGCACTTTAACCTTTTTGACTTTCTTTCCCGGTTATCGACTCTTAATTCAATTTACCGGAAGTCCGACTTAGCTTCCGAACTTTCCTTTACCACTTAACTTGACGTTAGGGTGTCACATAATAATTCGTTGAATTACTATGGACACCCAACGTATCACATTAATCAATATAATTAATCTTGAGTCGATTTACCGATTTAACATTTCCTCATAACTGGTAACCTTCCAAAAAGGGAAAGTTTCCCAAAATGGAAAGTTTCCTAACATCGCGAGTGTTCCTTAGATTGGGAAGTTTCCCAAAATGGAAACTTCCTAATTACGTCCAATTTTTCCGTAAGTGTCTCAATTACGAATTAACCGTACTCTTGACTAAAGCTTAACAGGGACTCGATTTCTACCTCTTCGGCTTTCAGCCGGTTTTACCGTATCACCGGAATCGTCACCGGTCCCGGTAACTTGCCGGAATTTCGCCAGAGTTTCCCCGTTTCCTTCGATTCACCAAGTTATCGACAAAACACACAACAGCAAGTCAATAACAATTCAGCTACACCAACAACAATTCCACAACAAAATCACTCGGGGAAATCGAGTTTACCTACAACTCTTCCAACCTCGGACCTGGGACCTCAACTACAGCCTCCCTGCTGCCAACATCAAACCGGCAGCTTTCCGGCCTCCTCCTTGCCGGACAGCTGACCTGCAGCACCCCAAAACCTTGTAATAGCTACCACCCTCGCCAACACCTCCCTACACAGCCGCCCAACCACCCACAGTGGCTGCCATCCACCCCCTTGAACCAAAACCCTTCCAAAACGTAAGAAATCATGTCAGAAACTTCCTCTCAACATGTAGGACACTATGATGTAATAAACGAAGCCCAAATCGAAACCAAAACTCGAAAATTAACACAACAGTCGAACTGTTTTCCACCTTTTGATTCGAAACACTCACCTCCAAATGAATTGGTTCAAGTTGTATGGAGGGATGGTTAGGCGAGTTGAGGGCTGCAAAACCCAAGAAGAATCTCGGCGAATGGTGGCCGCACGACGGAGTTCGAACCGGAGCTCCGATTCGCCTGTCCTCGAGGCACCGCTCTCACCTAGGGTCGAAACGAGTTGCATGGTGGGTATGGAGATGTCGAGGAGGAAGAGAGGAATCCGATGCCGTCGGTCTCGCAGCAAACCGCCGCCGGACGGCGGAGAAATCGGTGAAAAACCGATTCGGGTCGGGTTCGGGTCGCCGGGTTACAGATCGCATCAGAGGGTATCGAGGGAGCTCCGTATGGTTTTTAATGCATTTCCCAAAATGGCAAGTCCTATTTATACCTCGACACCAAAATAGTAACTTCCCATTTTTTGACCATAACTTCTTCATACGAACTCCGTTTTGAGCGTGCTACGTGTCCACGAACTCGTAACGACGCCCTCTACAACTTTCATGAAGAAAGTTTCCCCAAATTCCTGACCTAACGAAAAGTCAACTTTTTGACCTTTCACGGTAAAACGGTTACTACGAAATGGTTAAAGATCAAAGTAACTTAGGTAGTAACCGACCGTAAATGGATTCTAGAACCGGGGTGTGACAACTCTTTCATGATCTCTGATGCCGGATCTGAAGCCTTGACCATTGACAAAGCCATAAGATCCGTTGAGAAGAGAGAACGCCTTTTGGGTTCAAAATACACAACAGACAAGAAGAAGAAGAAGAAGCAAGAGAAGCCTCATGTCATCAATCCTAATCGTTTCTATGCTCCTCCCAAGAAGAAGATAGGACGCCCAGTTGGAAAACATGACGTTATGAAGAGGAAGATGCCGACGTCTATAGATGCTGCGGCGAAACCTGGTGTCAATCCTCTCCCAAACCTGCTAGCCCTAGCCTCATGGGCAAGGAGGTGTTTTAATTTTATGGTTATTTCATGAACAAATATCTGTGTTTTACCATGGAAGTGTGAGTTTTATTTTTTTTTAATTTCCCTGTTTTTAGGTTTTAAACAATTGCTCATGGTTTTGTGTTTTTCACATGGAAGTGTGAGTTTTATTTTCATGCACTTAGGTTAGGAATAAATGTCAATGATCTAAAATTTCTAAGATTGTAGGCTCACTATGATACTTGGTGAGCGTTAATGTATAGGAGGATACAATCCTCACACGAATCACATGATATTGATTGTCCGATGTACGCATGGCAGCGAATCGATTCGTATTGTACCCTCTACAAGAGTTTATGATTGACAAAATTGTCTTTGATTAAAAAAATTGTCTTACAAATGAAAACATGTAATTAAATTCTGTATTTTATGGATTTAGATATGTGTCCGGTAACGTACTTGTAGAAGAGTTTCATGAATACTAAAACAGAATCCTTTCATCTTTGTCGAGAAAATTATGGTGATTATTTGATACAGCAGAATATAAGGGGATAGATGATTGAAACCCACCAATCAGTTTTGGTCTCGAATCCACAAGAAGAACTGGAATCCACCAGAAAGCTTGAGATAAACTCAAAGGGTTTTATAAATCAAGGTTATCTAATACAACTGATAGAGGCTCCTTATATAAAAGAAGCAAACAAACCTAGGACAACTAACAACGAAACCTAAAAGTCCATGGATTAAAATAAAATAAAGTCTAACACAAACTAATTAAAATAAAACCAAACAAACTAATAAAAATAATTAAAATAATCTTTTGGCCCAACGAACTCAGATGTCCTATAATAATTTACCACAATCAAACGGTTCTCCAATCTTTATTTTTCGTTCGAAAGTGATCCCTCCTCGTTCTACATCAACCTCTTCCACTTTAAAAAAAACTCGACCACGAGTTCATTTTGAATAAAGAAGAATAATTTTTAGAAAACAAACTCAATAATAAATCCAACAATTGAATCTGTGGTTTAGAAGTCAGATACTCTACAAACTCTGAAGGCACAATCTTATTCATTGATAGGAGTAAATAGGATAAAGAAAGAAGAGATAGCAAAGAGAATAGAGAATCATAATCTTATTCATTGATAGGAGTCTCTTATATAGAGAAATACATAATACCATTCCGGTATAAATAAAGAAACATAATCCTATTCTATTTAGTAATTCAAGTTACATAAGGCCAAGACACACATGACAAAATATTTTAGAACACTCCCCCTTGTGTCGCGAGCCTTCATGTTTGTGATGCTTCGATGTTGCCTAGTCAAAAACCTCATCAAGTAACAAAATCCGTGTAGAAGAAATTGAGCCTTGATTGTAGGAGAAAAAAGTGCAATGCATCAACTACTTCATTCAGAACATGATCATTCATGAACAACTTTACGTTGATCAATAATCTCTACAAGAGACAAGCAGTGCATGTGATGTTGTCTCGTTAAAAACTTGTCAAGCAAAAATCTGGTGTGACAAAAGTTTTGGTCTAAGGGAAAAGAGCACAACCGCACCCTTCACATTTGATAGCGATATGTACGTGCTAGACTCCCCATGAAGTCTGCATCTCCCCCTGATCCTTGATCATTCTTAGGAGTTTGAATTATTCAGCATATCAATGCATTTTAACATATCTTCAAATGTGGCATCGGTCAATAATTAACTAGATCATACCGGATTTTCCTCATAAATGATCTCTTACACTTAGATCTTAAGGAGAGGGGCGTTTGGGAACTCAAATCATAAGTTAGCGTTGAGAGTCAGATTCTCGCGCAACATGACATTTGGGTATTAAAATAGCCGTAACATTCTTTAGAAATATGAATGAACTGTAAAAGGTTTCATTCAGTGATATTCACAAAGCTCTGTTGAAGTTGGCTGTTATTTGTAAAATTAGACTCTCAAACAGACTCGTCCTACTTTACGAGAATAGTCATAACTCACTCAATATGATAGCTGTGATGAAATGGTTGGTGTCTCTGAAAATTAGACACATAGACCTTTCCAATGGTACCAATTTCATAGTTTTTGGATGAGAAAATATTCTTGTAGGTATCGTGGAAGTTGACCTACAAAGCATGGCAGATTATGATTTCGCTTTTGATGTGTCTTTCTTATGTGGGGATGAAAATGCCCGAATCCTTTATACTGTAAGGATGTCCCTATGCCATTTCAATGGCATTGCATTATTGCAGAGCTACACTTAGCTTTATAACTTTTCATAGCGAATGAGAGGCCAAGTCTTTCGTATCATGTTAAGTACATTGATGCGTCTTAGCGTACTTGGATGAGAGTATTATCTCTAAACACATCTTATTCGTTCTTTAGACAGAACAATAGATCTATGTTTAGACTTTGACTAATCATGGAAGCATGTGTAGGCCTCACCTTTAGAGTGTCTAAGCCGATAGATGAGATAATCACCATCAAGACAATCATCAAATTCATTACGAGACCGTGTCTTTTCTAAGATCTTTTTCATTCTAACTTCGGATGTTTGATACACATTGGAATCTCTTGATCTATCAAGAGTCCATGTAAATCTGGAATAAACACGCAAGGGTACAATTCATCATATCCATCCCTTCCAATCAAGTAGTTACTTAGTGTGCGTTTCCGACAATGCTTGTATACACACGCCAGTGTTCTAAAACTCGGCCTAGTCGGTCGAGTACTCGGCGAGTAATCGCTAGTCGGCGTCCTCCCAAGGCTATTTTAAGAAAATCGGCCGAGTAGTCGGCCCAAGTCGGAAAAAATCGGCCCAACTCGGAAAAAAAATCGACTAATTCGGAAAAATCGGCCAAGCTCGGCATTTTATTGACTATTTTTATTATTTTGGAGATTATATTATCTTTTAAAAAAATTATATTTAATTATATATTTTAAAAATAAAAATAAATCCAAAAATTAAAAACCGAGTACTCCCCGACTACTCCTTTACTCACTAGTCCCCGACCGGCCGACCGACTAACGACTTTTAGAACCTTGACACACGCTCTTGTGGTCTAGAGCAACTTGATTTGGGTGAACAAAGTCCGTTCAAGATCTTCATGTATATCTCTGATCCCGTAGAGATGTAACTCAACCACGTTCATAAGCTGCATGTTCAGTTATTTGGAAACTACCAAACTGAAAAAGTAGTGGATTCTATGACATCCATTACGAGAGCATATCTCATCGTAGTCAATTCCAATACGTGTTAGAGAGAAACCTTGTGCCATAAGATAAGTCTAAACTCTTTGTTTCACTACGCTATCTAACAAAGGCATAGTTGATAGGGTTTAGCTTGCAGTGTCGGTATCAACTGCCCAAAGACCTATCTCTTTGTTAATACTGGATTGTATCTTTCCATAGGACAATCTACTACGTCGATTTATCAACGAAGTGTGGTTCAATAGTAAACTCATTATTCCACGTCCTCATGTACACTAGTGTATTTGTAAAGATCTCTATTCATATCCTTGGATTTGACATTGAGGCGTTCCTCAATGATAATCATAATTCGGACTTCATGAGACAGATTTGAGTATCACTAATCAATGGATTAGGTTGTGCCAATGCTCGCTTTTTTCTAGTGCGAGTACATATCGAACATAAGGGTCTCCCTATCCTTTAAGGAGCCACGCGACCTTGTGACACTAGTTTTGCCACTACATGGCATCACCATATCACCACTCATGGTGATAGCGCTAAGACCAACTTCTTTTAGTCGCGCTATATCCTCTTGATAGGACATCAATCCTTGCAGACATATTTGTAGCATGCGATCTCGTCAATTAGATATTTTGGGATCAAGATGAGACCTAGTGGGGACAAACCACGACATTCATATCGTTCCACTTGGACACTTGTGTTCTTATCTTCCCCTAACGGCGGGAATATTGTCTCACCAATGTAACAATCCGTAATTTAGCGGTTAAAGAAATCGTCTGTCAAGGCTTTTATATAAGCGGATTGTAGGTGGATGTTTATATCTAGCCAAAATACTTACTCATCTCGAAAGACCCATCATTGAGCGCAGTAGCAGTGCGATTTGGCATCTAGATACAATATCTACCCGAGCTCCAGATTGGAGATCTATTTCAATCAGGCCAAGCTCAAGGATTGCAATTCCATTTCAATCCTCGCATATAGTCACGAGCTGTAGTGCAAAAGTATTCAGACATAGTGGGTCGTAGACGAATAATAAAGCTGAATGCAAAATTGCATAACCTCATGTTCAAAGATTAGTATGTATCACAAAACTTTGAGCAACAAGCTAAAGTTGCAGGCTCAGCGAGACCATATTGATTGTGAACATAGGATACGAAACACTTCAACTTCTTCCGATAAAACTTTTTTAAAGAATGGGTAGTGAGCTCATAGAAGTATAAGCAGCATAAGTAGATAATTGTGTAACACATGACTGGTGTGTTTATCACCATAAAGCATAAAATGTCACTACTAGAAAAGACTTTAGCCGACTATAACCAAAAACAGGCGAAGGAAATTTTTTTCCGTCGGCTAAAATGGACTTTAGCCGACGAAAAATTAATTCGTCGGCTAAGTTAAATTTTTGTCGTCTAAAGTGGAATTTTAGCGAACGAAAAATTATTTCTTCGGCTAAACTAATTTTTTTTCATCAGCTAAACTAATTTTTTTGTCGGCTATAGTCTATGAACTTTAGTCGACGAAATTAGGGTATTTCATTGGCTAAAGTACATTTTAGTTACAAAATTGCACTACAGATATTTCGGTGTCCGATTGACTATTGTGATACCAATCTGGAAGCAGAACGGGCGTACGAGTCAAACACATAGCTAAGCTATGATATATGGGCTTTTTTGGCCATCCGAATTTGAGTAAGGCTTCAAAATGAAGTTTTTCTAAACACTTAACACACAAAAACGCTCATATCTACATCTATATGAGATATTTTGGTCGAATCTTCAACACAACAAACTCTCACCATGATGAGACGCAACTATCTATCTAACAATTTTGAAACATTTACCCCTTGATGATAGGGCTTCCCATATGGATAAATAATAGTAAATAGTAGACATGTTGTGATTCCGGTCATCAAAATTCACAAAAAAATACGACCATCCGATATCATCAATATGTTGAAATATTTCTATGGTAAAAAATTCAACTTGATCCGATAAATTTAAGGGATTCATCCAGACGGTCAATCCCGTAAGTCAAACCTGTAAATTGTATTAACCGTAACTATCGGCACCGAGACTTTACCAGAATTACGTGATTTTTCAACCGTAAACGTATTTCACCATTCCGGTCATATCTTATTTCATGACTTTTTTGCTTTTGAAGTTTCTACGTAGAGATTGTTTTTGAAACGGAACATTTACTTAAAGCTTAATAAACAAGTTATACAGCATTAGTAGGCATGTTGAGATTCTGATGATCAAGGTTGAGAAACAAAAATCCGACCATCTGATATGATCATTATGTCAAAATATGTCTACAGGGAAAAATTAAACTTGATCCGACAACATTTAGGGCTCGATCCTTACTGTCAATCCCGTAAGTCAAACCCCTTAACGCACGGAAACAGTTATTTGACCGTCTAAATTACGTATTTTGCCTGGACCTTCAACCAAAAATAGTTTCAAATCAATGAGACGCAACCAGTGGTATAAAAATTTTATGAAAAATAACTATCGGAGATAGGGCTACCTCTAGGGAGAAAGAATGGAAAATTGCGTTAACCGCAACCATCGGCACCGAGACTTTACAGGAATTACATGATTTTTCAACTGTAGACGTATTTCACCATTCTGGTCATATCATATTCACAATTGTAGACGTATTTCACCATTCTGGTCATATCTGTCCACAAGTTGGTTGTATCAATCTACATGATTGATGTAAAAATGAATTATTTTCTTTTGTGTCATTTAGCGTTGGAGGGTCTTGCTCCTTTTTAGCTAAAGAATAGGCTATCAAAACTAGTGATAAGCGTTGCAGGGGGCAATGAAACATTAAAGGAAAGTTTAACGCACTTAATCACTTGAAGTGATGTCCATGAGAATTTCTGAAAATTTGGATCATCATATATTTTTCATGGTGTCCGAATCGGTCAAACCAAAGCCTATATGTCAGTGTCCCAAAATCAAGTATAATTGGTGACAACATAGGATTTGATATTCGAATCGTAGTGACATACAATACACTAGATTGACTCATGAACTTCTCCAAGATGCACTCCAGTCTGCATTCATGAGAAGTTATACACAAAAGAACTCTTGGTTATTTTTAACCAGTAGCGCACCTGTTCTTGAAACTCAATATGGTTCGGTTGCTTCTCAATTATAGCGCATATGTGATGTGTATCATGGTCAAAAATGATTTACATAACACAAAATCCAAAAATAGTTGTCGGTTCCTTAGACTATTGTGGATAATTCCACTAATTGCAAGGCACTCAATGTCTCCATAAGACTTATTTACAAACAAGAGATAGATATATGAGTAAATAGTTTATTTTGAACCATTTAGAGGGATCGAAAAGGTGCTACAAAAGGCAACAATCCCGAGAGTGCATAAAAACTTCCACGCAGAATGACATTTGCGGAGTAAAACAGCCATAACTTCTTCGTTAAAATAGATATGAACAAACGGCCACCTGTTTTGATAAATAGACTCGTAGAACTTTCCAGTAATATAAAATAGACGTTCTCGTTCATCCGGAGCAGTTTACAATGCTCGTTCGAAGTTGCCGTCCTGCAAACTGGCGTGGAGGCTTTAAGCCTTAGCCGAGGGACGTGCGTGCTCATCTTTGATGAGTCCAAGAGAGTCTTCAACGTCTTATAAAAGGTGAAAATTAGTTAAATAGCGTACGAGGAACCAAAATCAAAGTCGTTTGGTAGCTCCGAGTCAATATGATCAATCATGTACGTTGAGGGTCGGTAGTGCGAGACACACTTAAAACCACTGTCTCCTTAATTTTGTACGATCCTAGACATCACATTGAGCTCGGATGAGCCTACTTATAATTTGATGATGGTAAATCCGTGATCTACGCATTTTACGCTTGATTATTAATGTCTTTCTCTCTACATTTAGCTTTGTTTTATGCTTAGTAAATATGTTTTAACTTATTTTATGTTTTTAGGTAGAAATAAAGGAGGAAACAATAAAGGAGGCGATTTGGAGCAAAGTGCGTGCTAAGGGAGACGTTCCTAATTCCGAAGAAGAACGGATGGTGATGTAATGGCTGACAAACATGGACCTTCAATTACATACTTATGGCTGAAACGGTTTTTGTATAATTGCATAGCATGAATGGATGGAGTGAATGGCTGGATGGTTACACATGGACCTTTAATTACATACTTATGGCTGAAATTAATTGCATTCATGCCAATCATCTCCTATATAAAGAGAGCTTTGGAGGAAGAAGAGAGATCATCACAAATCAAAGAGCCGAACCCCTGTCCTAGAGTCCTCTCAAGCCTCTCCAAAACGTCATAGTCTCCAAGGAAGCCGCACATCTTCACAAACCGCCTCCACCATCCTTCAAGGACCGAATACATAGCTTGGCAATCCCAAGGTGTCTTCATCCTCCATCCATTGAAGGAGCATCAAGCACGGATTAGTATAGGGCAATTCCCTTACTCTAAAAGTGTAACCATGTCTTCTTCTCTTTATTCTTCTTCCTTGTGTAAATTTACGATTACTATGGATTGGTTTCTTGAAGTCTTTTGGTTAAATAATTTTAATTAGTTTTGTATGACTTGTTTGATGTTCTTCGAAATTGGTTACTCATGCTTATTTGTTCCTAACGCTTAATTTGAATGCAGGGCAATTCCCGGTTTAGATTATGATGTGTTGAATATCGGGCAATTCCTGAGTTTGGCACTTAATGATGAGATATGCATGTAAAACGTAGCTAATGACTTAGAGACCAAATAGGTTGCATGAAATTGGTTAGGTTATTAAAGGATAGGTAACTTGATGAGTTGATCTTGTAAATATTAGATATAGATTGATTTTCGACAACTATGCATGCTTAGGGTTTTTAGGGTTCTTGATTGTTTGCTTGTCTATGAGTGAAGCATGTTAGAATTCTAAGGTTCCTATTTGTGTATGGTTGCCACGTTTTGTTCTTATATTTCGTAGGAAATTAGTTAAACAAACCAACTTTTCACCCCCATTTAAACCTAGCATAGTTATGCATGCACCCTCAATCCCCGGTTAAGAACGATCCCTACTTATCAATGCTACATCTACAAAGAAGGGTTTTAATTGTTTTCGTGTTTGATTGAGTGTTTAAATTAAGTACTTGAAAAGATGTGAATCAATCCGCTATGAATAAAACACTTAACCAGAAAACATGTCGCAATCCTAATTGAGGATGCATAGCCACGTGTCTTCTTCCTTTGGGAGAAACGAAGTTCGACATAATCCACTCTTTTGGATTACAAATCGTGCCATAGTCTAAGGAAGATATAAATTATACATCTTTGTTGTAAATCAATACAAACCATGGAGACAAAGGAACAATTTCATGAACGAAATTACATTTATAAAGCGCTATATATCGATGTCTCGAAACTTTGAAAAAATAAACACTAATCATAACATTCATATAATGTCGTATTACATAGCTTGGAAAAGAGAGAGCAATCTCAATCCGTACAATTGATATCTAATGATACTTTTGTACATTTTTGTATGCTGTTACGATTGTAGAATTAGCTTGACATCTTGAACATGTGAATAATTGATCAACAACAATTACATTGTCATGAGCTGATGTGATTAGATTTGACAGTTTGATGTCTTGACTGAGAGTGCAGTCACTAAAAGCCGGAGGCGCCTCCCCCTCTTTTCTAGACATTAGCGCGGCTTCTTTTGTCGTTGTCATGACCCACATTGCCTTCACAACACTAGGAGAAAAATCTCATATGTGCTGGCTAATACGTTTATCTCATTAACGTATATTATAACCATTCCATCAAAGATTTGTGGAACAGGATGCCATGAAATATTATCGATGATATGTAGTCAAAATAGGTGGTGAACAATCCACTTGACAAAGTAGATCGAAGTTATATGTACGTTTCAAGAAACGCTCCATGAGTGCATCCACAGTACTTTGTGGTCATTACTTTTTGCACATATTGCCAGTAAAGACATTTGTCGATATTACGCGTCAAAAATTTGAGCGCAAGAGATTATAAATCTCGACATCTAGGCTTAATAGCCTCAGGGTCAATATTTGTTGTGAAGTCCTTTATAATGAAAGGTTCAACATCTAAGTCAAATTCATGTGAGCAGAGTTACATTGCTCTTGCATACAAAACCAAGCCGTATGTTTAGTTTCAAGACCAATTATGGTCACTAATATGATGCTTTATAAGGTTTGTCTCTTTCTCAATGATCAAAATTAAGGGATCCGAGATTTTCAAAAATCATGTTTTGAGGAAAACCTAAAAAGATGACCCCGATTTGGGGATTTTAAAAATTCTGCAAAGTACACAAAACCAAACATGAGAAAGAGGTAGGAGAATGGGGAAGGGATTCCTCCCCCCGAGTTATTTGAATTGTGAAATAACTTGTATATAAAAGCTTACTTGCTAGTCTGTCAAATAGACTACGTTTATAAAAGCTGCTTTGCAATATCCATGCTTAATGCCACGCGTGTGCGGTGAAGTTGCTCTCGTGATTCCAATTCCATTTTGATTTATACGCGATAAGAACATGAAAAACAAAACATATGGTTAGTCATATTCCACTATAGATATAATTTATAAAAACTTTCAAAACTTCAAAATATGAAAGAAAAACTGAAAAATTAAGTCGAAAAGAGGCCATGAAATTGACATCCGAATATGGGTGGACGATAGCCGGGGACTAGCGACCGGAGGAAGTTGGACAGCGGCTGAAAAAATGTTGAACAACGGTGGTCAGACAGAGGCGGAGCCGAGGGGGTGGCTGGGCTTTTTAGATAAATATCGGTTAGAGAAAATTTGAGGAGATGTTGACTATCAACTTAAGAGCTGCTGATAACGTGAAAAAGTAAATAGGGTAGAGAGAAAAGAAATAACAAAGGCAATGGAGAATTATAATCTTATTCATTGATAGAAACCTCTTTATATAGAGAAATACAGAATATCATTCTGGTATAGATAAAGAAACATAATCTTATTCTATCTAGTAATCTAAGTTATATAAGACCAAAACACACATAACAGAATATTGTAGAACAAACTCGTCAATAATTGCTACACTGCGATTATTTTTTAATAAGGGAAAAAATAAAATTTTGTTTATCACTTACATTCTTCTCATTTACATTCAGCTGCAGATTGATTTCTCGATGATCAATAATCCTAATATAACAAAACTGCAGTATAATAGGGAGATCATAAAACAAAGTTAATAAGCAAAGAAAACTAACAGGTAAAGGATTTCTTACCTTATAGAGTTGGAGGTACGTGGTTGCCATCAACCTCGTCAACAATGAAGAAAATTGCTACGAAAAGAACGTATATATCAAAACCCTTGAAGTATGAATTTTGAAGCCGAACTTAAGAATTATGACCCCATTGACGCCAATTTCTTCACCAAATCTGTAACATGATACTTTTCTAAGTGCATAGATTTGGTTGCGTGGGAGGGCTTGAACTCCTTGAAGTGGTTAACAAAGAGTGCCGCTCACAATCAAAGCCAACACTTTCTTTCATTGACCAATTTTTTTTGTACATAAAAGTTTAAGTAAGAGGGAGGGTTCCCAACACTTTTAGGGCCAGAGCAAACCTGCGACCTCGGTCCGAAGGCTGTTGGATTTACAACTAGGGAAAAATTTCATCCACATTTGAAGAGAGATAACACCCTCCTTGAAAGCCAGGAGACATGCTCTAAGAAGACCACACCCTCACCCAACAACCCACTAAGAGACAGGCCCAAGACATTTTACAGATTACCCACCAATGAGAAATTGTTGGTAGCAGGGATAGAACCTGTAGCGGGAACCAAAAAAATTAAATCAAAGCCATCACTCCCCGAGTCCCCCTTATCTTCATTTGTGAACCCATTCGGTCTTCCTGCTCGATGAATCGATGTATGATGATCGATGAGGCAGAAGAAGTTACCCTAGAACAAAAAAACAAAACAAAACAATGAAAAAGTTGTTTTCAATGAAAAACTAAATCAATTCTACCAAATAAGTTGTGTATCATTACTACACAAAAAGTTTTTATGACTTTTAGAAAACGTCATAATAACACTTTAATAACATTTATCAAACGTCATTCTTTTCATTGTCTATCAAACAATGAGAAGTGGATGGGTGAAATTTTTCAAACGTTATAATAACGCTTTATAGCATTTATCAAACGTCATTCTTTTTATTGTCTATCAAACACAAATGGAAATGAGAAGTGGATGGGTGAAATTTTGGGATGAGAGTTCACTTGACTGAAGACAGTGGCGGAGCTAGGAATTTAAGGTTGGGGAGGGTTCGAATTAAAATGTCATGAACAATTTGCATGAACAAGAAACAAACATCTCATTGAATTTTGTCATAAAAGAGAAGATAAATACAATGAACTTTTTTAAAGAAGACTAAAAGGAAAATCAAAGGAGACAAATATTTTTGGCTAAATAAAGGAAACAAATATGAAATTAAGATTAGATTGAACAAAATCAAAGCTTACCAAATGTTAAATTTGAAAGAAATCATTCTTGGTCAATTTAGTTAAGGAGGGTTCATTATTAAAATTGAGAGAAACTTGCTATGATTAAGCTTCTTATTAACACTAATTAAAACTATACAGGAAACTCAACAGGGGTCCGAACCCTTCTAAGCCGGTGTTACTTCGCCCCTGACTGAAGAGCGTGAGGGAGAGACATCGGTGATGAGGGAGTTTAGTTTTTTTTATATTTCTTATGGAGAAAAGGAAGGCAATTAGATTTTTTATTTTTTAATCAAAGAGGGAAGTTAGAATTTGACCTCAAAATTTGGGCCTTTAAATTTTCGGCCAAATTCTTTAATGACATTTACAAACGTCATAACAAAAGAATTCATGTTGTTTTTGAAATGTCATGCCCAATTTCAATCACAGATCGTCATTAAAATACTTTCATGATGTTTTCCAATCATCATGGCTCTTAACTAATTACTACATTTATCAAACATTATAGAAACATTTTTCATGATGTTGGAAATCGTCATAAGAATTATGACACTTGAAAAAACGTCATCAAATAGTCAAATCTACAATAACGTTTGATAAACGTCATAAATTAAAGTTGAAATTCAGATTTATGACATTTATCTCCAAAAACGTCATTAAAGGGCAAATATTATTAAATTTTTGTCATGCAAACTTTTTTTTGTAGTAGTGTACGTACCTGAATAATTTTTCTTCTGAGTTCGTTCTTCTTCTCTATAAGTTGTCTCATGAGTTCTTTATTCTTCTAATAAGATAGCTAGGGATAAACTGATAAGATAATTAGGGGATAAAACAGTTTATATATGCCATAACTCTCACTAATGACCAGTTTATCCTTTCTTTTTTTGAAACGGGAAGTTTATCACTTTTGACCGGAGCAGTTATCTAAACTCAATTATTTTACCTTTTTTCTGTTTTCTTTTTCCTATTTTGTCCATGCGAGATACGATTTTGATAATTGCTAATTAGCCCTTTTTTATAACATCAAAAAGGTATATGAAGGACTTATGAAAATTAAATCCCTGCAGTTTTATAAGTTAAATTAATTTAATTAGTACTAATAATACTGATTTCTTTTTCTGTTTTGCCCATGCAACATACAATTTTGATAATCAAAACATTTCAATCAAAAAGGGTATAGGAAGAAATTATAAAAATTTAACATTTGGTAGTTCATAAGCCAAATTGGCTAATCAAAATTTAGTGTAGAAGCTTGAAGACAAAAAATATATGAATTAAATATTGGAATATGCAATTATATGGTGGATATTGCAGCAGCAAAACCAGACCTTCCATGCTGTGTATGGATGAGAGACAGCCATAGAGGTTGAAGTTAGCGAGAGAGAGATTTGGAGAGGGTTTTAGATCCACCAACTGGTAGTTACAGATTGAGCTCCTTAACCAAACTCATTCATCATCAATCAAAGTTCAAGTCTTTGTATCCAAAAAAAAGTTCAAGTCTTTGTATCCAAAAAAAAGTTCAAGCCTTTGAAACTAGGAAGAAGAAGAAGAAACAGAGAATTCTGAAACAGAATACCAACAACTTGGTTCAAAGCAAAACTAACAAGGAAAGCTAGGAACCCACCAAAGCCCAAAAATAGAAACCCATTTCTGGGAAAAGAACGGTCATCATTTTCCTTGAGTGACTCGGTGAAACTTCCCTTTTCTCTGTTGTTTTTCTACTAGAGAGAGAAAGGCTCTGTTTCAGACCGTTTCTCTCTCTATTTCTTTCTGTGTGCGTGTGAGTCTCACGTGGGGTTTTGAATCAGCAAACAGTAATGGATGGAGAATATCTATGATTGCAAAGAAGAGAGAGGAAATTTAAAGTGAAAGAACTCCCAAGTCTCTTACTCTCAATTGTTTTCTTTATACTCTGTCTGTTTCTTTGGTTGAATAAAGAAACTTGTTCTTGGGATCGGAAAGTGTTTGGTTCTGAGAGAAATCTGTTTAAGCGATCGTGTGTCGTTCTCTAAGACCTTTCTGTTCCCTCAAACAACCCATAACTGTTGCAGGTTTCCAGGTACTTATTTTTTATTCTACTATTATCTTTCTGCTTCTTTATGTCACAAATTTTTGCTTCAAAGTTTAGTTTTAGTACGTGAATTTGTTCTGTCTTTCTATTTGTTAATATGGTGATCCATTCTTTTATGTTTTTTCTCCCTTCAATTTTCTTGTTAGGGTAAACTTCTTGTTTTTCGTTCATTTTATTCGTCAATTTTCTTTTTTGTGATCATGGTTTGTTCCAATTTCACTCTAATGGGTTAAGTTCAGTTCTTGTTGTTTGCATGAGTTTCGGGGTGGTTGTTGCTCATATTTCGTATGTACTTGGAAGATTTTCTACATCCATTCACTTATTGTAGAAAATGAAAAAAAATGAGTAACTTTTCAACCTTCCTAGTGGGGTTATTAGTAACTGAAAACTGAACTCTCTTCCCTCATTTCCTTCAATAAAAAAGAGTAATTTCTAAATCATATTCCTCCCTTGGAATCTGAGGAACTCTTAAGGAATTATTAGCTATTGTTCATATTGCTTACAGTTAATTGTATGAATCAAATATAGCTAGTCGTTTTTTGTGAGGATGGCTTGGGATAAGCAGTATATTACTATATTTTCCATGTTTGAGTAGCTTTTCCTCAAATGCTGATGGAGTAAATTTATTAGCTTCTCATTTGTAGTGTTAAGTACTAATAATTGGAGGTTCTGCTTGTTGTGTGCTTTCAGTTTCTGTGTTGAGTATGTGATCTGTTTCAATACAACTGGGCAACAAGAAATTAAATTTGAGACAAATATGTCTACTTATTATAGTAATTCGATTGATCGAAAAGATGGTACGCCAATGCTCTATTCAAGGGAACCTTTAACTAGTTCATATCCAGAAACGCATGTTCTTCCTGGAAACATGATGATGTATATGAACTCAGGGTCATACTCAGATGCATTAGCTGGGAGTTCTCAGCATCAAAACAACTGCATTGAAGTCGTTTCTTCAGTGGGGGCTTCGGATTCCAATACACAACAGCAGGATGTCTTGTCACATCTCGGTGGCTCACGCATTGGAGAGCAAGGATTCAATGCATGGAGAGATAGTAGGAATGAGATGCTAGTTACAAACCCAATGGATGGTTCTCCAGCTATTCTTCGTGGTGGACTGAACTTGCAAGGTCAGGGATTATCCCTCAGCCTCTCATCAGGAATGCAAGTGCCTTCTATGTCATACTGGAATCCCAATATGGGTTTCACCTCATTCTTAAGTCCTAATCCATCACTTTCAAGTGAGGGCAGGAATGGCTCTTGTAGAGATGATCAGCCAAGAAATGTTGAATATTTGCAACCAAGTTTTCCTGGAGGCAATGCAGATTCAAGTAAAGGGGACTTGTCTCCATATGGGATGTCGAGCATTACTAGGAACATTCCTAATTCCAAGTATCTGAAAGCAGCACAACAACTGCTTGATGAAGTTGTCAATGTCCAGAAAGCACTGAAGCAGCATGATAGGGAGAAGAACGAAAGCTCAAATGAGCAGACAATGAAGAATTGTGATGATAGATCAAAGAATGAGCTTGAAAGTGGAGAATCTTCAAACCCCCAAGAGTCTGCCAGTAACTCACCGTGTGACCTTTCACATGCTGAGAAACAAGAGTTGCAAAATAAGCTGACTAAGCTTCTGTCAATGTTAGATGAGGTATAGGCACTACATTATAGTTATCTCTTATTGTGTTCCTTATTTGTTCGACTTCCTCATTTGACACAATGTTTAACTCCATAGAATGATCCTTATTTTTAGTATGCAGACATGCAGTTATTGTTTTTTGTCTTTGATCAGTTTTGTTTACTAGATTCCTACACCACCTGTCTTGATTACTGCATTTGTTTTTGTGTGATTACGCAGGTGATATTATATTATATTGTATTCTTGTTATTAGTTTTGGCAGGAATTGTAATGCTATTAGTCTCACATTGTAACCAAGAGTTGAGAATATTGTAATCCAAGTATTAGAACCCAACAGAAGAAGGTTATACAAGTGATGATTGGTTTATCAGATCGCTCTGGTTTTATGTTTTCTATCCAACTTTCCTTCATTCCCTGTGTCAAATAGATTCTAGTGAAAGTAGTTGGTGTTTGTATCTGTTTAGCATTTTTTCAAAAGGAACTGTTTTTTTTCGATTACAATGGAACTGTTTTTAATTTCTGGTACAACTGTGTTTCTTTTGTGGATAATTGATTCAAGTAACCGATCAACTTAACTTGTTTTGTTATCGAACATTTATTTATTTTTGATTTCAGCCATTTTCGCAAAACATTTCGACACAATAATCTGTTTTCCCCTTTGCTATTGGAGATGAACAGTTCACTAATACCACAACATGTATACAAATCTGTTTGTGAATTCTTGATAATACATGACTATTCCAGCTATGACAGGTTTATGATGTTAAATTAAGATTAACCCCCACATAATTCTTAGCATATACCATGTTGTCCATAAGACGAACCCCCTCCCCCACCCTCGCATACATTTATGCTGATGTACTTCTCCACAGCTATTGTCAGTGTGGAATGGAGGAGGAAAACATATTGATTAGATTACTTGGTCTCTTAGTTTAGTGGATTTACGTGAGGAGGCTTTTGCTACCTTCGAAAAATAACACAACCATTTTCTTCCATGGATTTAGTTGTGTATGCTTTAATTGTTGTGGACGTGTCTCATATTAGTACAGGATATTATCAAGTTTGGTATTGAGTTCTAGTGGGAAGTTGTGATCTTTCTGAACATTCTGACTGAATCTATTCATTCTAGAAGTCTGTATTCAAATATTTCACAGTTGATAATTGTCATTGCTTTGTGCCTAAACTCTGAAAGACTTCAAGAAGGAAGATCTTGTTTCTTTGTTGGCACTAGTGACTACCCTTTTTGAGTATAGTTACTATGTTGTGCTGTCTCTTGCCAGTGATCTGTCTTGTCAGTGTGCTGTCTTTTGTTACTAAAAACATTCACCATATGCATGATATACGCAGAGTACCTTTTTGAAGTGCTAGATGTCTACGGAACTTGCCATTTTGAACTCTCTGCTTCTCTTATTGTAGTTATGTGATGGATTTGGTTAACCCCTTCCAGTTATGTTTAAAACTGTACTCCGGTCTTTGTTTAATATTTTTCTTTTCCTATTTATGTTGTAAATTCATTTTAGTTTTTTTTCTTCAAATTTCATGTCTCTCATCCACTATGCCAAGTTGCCTACAGAAAGGTTCATATTAACTGTTTGTGTTTTTGATAACATAAGTTGTTTGTTTGCCTCACTATATTGGAACTCCATGATGTGTAATTTTGCCCACATTTCCATTATTACAGGTTGATAGAAGGTACAAACAATATTATCATCAGATGCAGATTGTGGTATCATCGTTTGACGTGATAGCAGGAAGTGGGGCGGCTAAACCATACACAGCAGTTGCTCTTCAAACCATTTCTCGCCGCTTTCGGTGCTTACGTGAAGCAATCACAGGCCAGATACGAGCAACTCAGAAAAGCCTTGGGGAGCAAGGTACTTCAGGAAGCATTAAAGGGCTTGGAATTACTCGCCTCCGTTACGTAGATCAGCAGCTCAGGCAGCAGAGAGCCCTTCAGCAGCTTGGTATGATGCAACATGCATGGAGGCCACAAAGAGGTCTGCCAGAAAGTTCTGTTTCAATTCTGCGAGCATGGCTGTTTGAGCATTTCCTTCATCCGTATGTCCTCTTGATTTCTACCTTTTCTATCAATCTTTTTCTTAATAGTTTAACTATTTGAATAATATTGGATTTCTTCACTTCATAATCTAAAATCTAATGTTTATTTTTGCCAGCTATCCCAAGGATTCTGATAAGATCATGCTAGCAAGGCAGACAGGCTTGACTAGAAGTCAGGTAATGATGAAGTAATCGTACTATATGTAGCAATTTGCTAGCTACACCAAGATTTATGAAGCACAAACGTGAGACTGACAGGGAATAGGATCAGCCTTTATCCACTTTGATCCTTTCTAAATTGCTAAATCAGGAGATGAGAATATATAGTTTCAAGAGACACAAAGTGGAATTTAGTTGAAAAATAGAATACAAGTAAAATGAATCAATACATATTGGGTTGGTAAAGAGTTTGCTGAAAATTATAGTCGATGGAGGAAATTTATAATTTTATGGAATAAAGGCAAAGTAATAGAGTGAGAATTCTTTGATTATGGGTTCTTGAAGCATAGATGTAAACTATGGAAACCAGTTAAGTGAGTGGTCGGAAAATTGGGTATTCGCCTATCCTTTAGACCTTTCCTTGCAATGTCTTTAGCATATGAATCTTGCAGTTCTGAGGGATATTTGGTTAGTGTTTTCTTTTACTTGGCTAAAAAGAGAAAACAAGAAAATTGTTGCCTATATCAAGGACCTTGCTACAAATGTGACCTAATTCAGTCATTACTTTCTTGTTACTTTCAGTGTTGGTGGATATCTTATTACCATATCAAGTAATTCAAAGAAGTTAGTTTTCACTGTTATATATCATCAAACACGTAGCCGCATAACATGTCCGTTTTCAGTAAAAATGTTTTGGCTGAAATTGATGCAACTTGAGAACAAGATTTATGTGTTTTTCGCTGCACAGGTCTCAAACTGGTTTATAAATGCACGGGTGCGTCTCTGGAAACCCATGGTGGAGGAGATGTACAAAGAAGAGGCTGGGGATGCTGAAATGGACTCTAATTCTTCATCTGAAAATGCAGCCCAAACCAAAAAAGGTGATAAAAGTACCTTAGAAGATGGAGAAGAAGATATGCAGCCTAGTGCAAGTTCCCCAGGCACTGATAGATGCAGCACGGGACAATTTATGGACTCCAAATTCGAGCATTATGATGTGGAAATAGCCGGATCCACCGGGTCTGCCAGCTTCCAAAATGGGACTCGTTGTGAAGGCGAAGCTGAATTTGGTCTAGTGAAGCTTAGGCAGGGAGAAAAACCTGGCATGGATGAAAGTAGTTTCTTTTCTGATGGAATGATTCAGTCTGATAGGAGCAGAGAAAGGTTTATGGCTGCATACCACATGCCAGAGTTGGGGAGGTTTGGAAGTGGAAGCGGCGTGTCTCTAACATTGGGGTTGCAGCATTGTGAGGGTGGTAACATTCCTATCTCTAGCGGGACACCTCACAGTTTTGTTGCCATGAGAGATGATGATTTGTACAATGCAGCTTCTTCTTCCGTTGGTACAGAGACTGCAGATTTCGACCAGCAGCACAGATTTGGTCCCTCCCATCTCATACGCGATTTTGTCGTGTGAAAAATGCTTCATTGAACCATTGCATGTCCACATTGGTTATATTATTCTTAGGGGGAGAAGACAACATATAGTGTTAGGGTTTTGACTTGCTTGCAAGTGTTGGAAGGAAAGAGTGTTCTCCTCGAAACATTGGAAACAGAAAGGACATAGTTGTAATATATGATCGAAGAACTTGATTCAAGATCAGCATATTTGTAAAGATATATAAGATGCATATTATTTCTTTAACATGTGCAAATTCAAAATGTACAATCAATGACGGTTGGTGATGGTATTGAAGAGAAGAAGAAAACAAGACAAACTATATATAGTTTGTAATAATAAAGCTTCTTTAATTTGGAATTGTCTGACTATAACTACAATGTTGCCAATTCATTCCTGAAAAGGAAAGTTATAAAGTTATAGTAACGGTTTACAAACTTTGGTCACTGATAATTAACGTGTCTGAATTTTGTTAAATAACACATTAGTACATGAACTAACAAGTTAAGCTTAATTTTCATACATGTCGTTATAACACCGTTAAAAGTTACTGTTTTTTTGTGAGATTTTTTTTTTCTTTTTTTTCTTTTTAAGAAGATCAAAAGATTTCACTCATACCTCCATGGTGATTCGAACCTATGACTTCGTCAATACGTAGTGGATGCGCTTGAGATCTCTTTCTTACCAATTCTCTAATTAATCTCTCTTACTCTCTTACTAGTAAACATCTATCCATAATTCAGTCTCTCTCATATACCAGCAAGTAGCAATCCACAAAACGAAGGATAAATTGTAACAAAAATAATTTTTCTTCTAGGTGTCAAATCAGATAACCTATTTGATCGGTTAACACCTGTTTCACGTAAGTTTCATAATCTCATATATTATTTGTAAGAATAATTCTGTCTTTGTGCTTCCATAGGTAGTAAAAGTTCATTTGCTAATATTCTTACAAAATGTATGTCATGAATAACAATGTATGAGATTATGCAGCTTACCTGATACAAGTGTTAATATATCAAATACGTTAACCGATTAAATAGGTTAACCTATTTGACACCTAGAAGAAAAATTATTTTGGTTACACTTTATTATCTGTTTTGTGGATTGCTACTTGCTGGTATATAATGGAGAGAATTCTATGTAACTGCTTGCTGGTAAGAGAGCAAAAGAAGTTAATTAGAGAATTGGTAAGAGAGACAGATATCTCAAGCGAATCCGCTACCTATTGACGAAGTCATGGGTTCAAGTCACTATGGGGGTATGAGTGTAATCCTTTGATCCTCTTCAAAAGAAAGAAAAAAAGATCTCAGAAAAAAAAAGATCTCAGAAGAAAAAAAATGAACATTATCTTTTAACGGTATTATAACGGCATGTACGAAAATTATACCTAACTTGTTAGTTCATGTACTAATGTCTAGATCCACCCTGGGTTAAACCCCCTTTAACCCGAAATAAATCCTGCAGGGTCCACCTCAAGGGAATTTCTTACCGAAACCCCCTTTGAAATTGACAACCCTACCGGCAAACCAACTAAGCACTTACATGAATAATTTAAATCACCCCCAACGCCTGAGCCATCCTGCTCCCCAAATCACATCTACGTTTCACCAATATATTCAACTATCTAAGTTAGGGTAATCAGAGCAATCTACATGGAACTAATACCTAAATAGAAATGCGAGTAACAACGGATTAATTGACTATGCCTCGACATCTATACGCACGACCTCCTCTCATTAACCCTGCAACACTGGACATTTGAAAACAAAGGGCTCAAGGGAAAACATTTAAAAACTTGACGTTAGAGTGAGTGGACAAAAATAATATCCAAGTGTGAGAAAATAATCAATTTATGTTTTCCCTCTTATTTCTCCAAAAATTCATATGCACGCAACAATTGGGAAAAAATAGTTAAAAAGTGAGGAATTAGTTTCACCATGACCACGAGAAAATAACTGACCAGCTCTAATCCATGAGAAGGTCTATTGACCAGCTCTATCGGAAGAGAGTCCCTTGACCTGCTCTATTCGGAAGGGTTCTTCCGACTAGCTATCACCGAAGAGTGTCTTGACCGGCTCTATCCAGGAGGGTCCTTCTGATCAGCTACCACTGAATAGGGTCTAACCAGCTACATCCAGTGAGGGTATACCATCTCCATCCGAAGAGCGTCCATGCTTGCTAGCAATAAATACATACATACATATATATATATACATACATACATATATATATATATATATACATATATACATATATACGTGAAAATCCCTGTGGTGAATTAAATTAACATCCAAGTAAAATCACCCATGACTTTTTCCCAAATATTTAGATTTAAAACATTCATAGGCATTCGAAACCAGTTCTCTGACTTTATTTAAATCATTAAAATCCAAGAACCAAGTTTCTCAATTTTAAAATATTATCCCCCTCCAAAACCCAAAATGGTGATAACAATTTAAAATCATACTCCGAAAAAATCATTGAAAATTCATGAGAAAGGTATAAACTTCTTTCTCGGCTCACTTACTTTTGAAAAATATTAAATCCCCAATTTTCCCATAATCACCGAAAACTCAACACGGATGAAATTCTCATAATTAAAAGAGAAACTTAATATTAATCGGTTGCATGCAATATATTTAAAAATAAAAGTCCACTCACAGACTTAGGCCTTAGCCTGATGAAAACCTAAATTTCGTCCAAGCGAAGTCTCCACAACACGAGACTCTTTGAGTCCTATTTCACAATTAATATTAATTTTTCATACGCTAGAGTAATAATTAAATAATATAGACGTACACATTTATAAGCGTACAACTCGCTCATCCTCCTCACACTTCTCAAATTGTCAACTAAAAATCCCCGACATGCATCAATAACTTAGGAGTCTTTGAAATATTTCTTAAACCTTAATCGCTAATAACCGATGGCCGAAATAATATTTTATTATCTGCTAGTATTATTACACTTTGAAAATTCCACAACCTAACCAAAACTCCTCCGAAAATTATAATCTTCACACCATTAAATTCCTCTTATTTAATACTATTTTTCCTTAGAAAAATTTGCCCAAAAGTGGCAACTCCATTACCAGCTTAGTTGTGGCCGGCCGGCAGGAATTCTAGCCAAAACTCTGACCGCTTCCAATCGTCACCAAATTTTAACAGTAGCTTAGTCTCCACATTTTGAACAATTTCCTACTTCAACTTGAAGTCCAATTCAACCTCTAACTAGGTCAATCGAAACAATATTCAAAAATCCCAAATTTTTTAATATAAAAACTTTGAATAGTCGATTCTCCCTCCACACTCCAAATCGATCCACCAAATTCTAGGCGTGAGTAGTACTTCTAAAACCCATCCTATTCATATATACAACTCACCAAATTGTGGCATGAGGAGGGAGAAATCTGATCAAAACTCTACGCTGTATACTCGGCAAACAACTTGACTTTTTGAATTAATTATAACGAGATAGATCGGAAAACTTACTTAAAAATGAAATAGACAAATAGGCGGTCCTTTTGAAACAGGTGTGGCGGCCTAAGGCGACTCGACAACAGTCTCAGGAGGTGAGAAGCCCCGACAGTGAAATCGGGTCGCAGCTCCTCCACAGTAACTTTCTTGATTTTGATTTCTTACTGTTTCACCTTGGTAAGTTTCCATATTTATAGTATTTTTACTGTGAACTCGTATCAACTTACTCTACGATTTTCATACAGAGCTTTTTCCCAAACTTTGCTTCTAAAAAAAAGTCAACTCTACGATCATTATATGGTGAAACGGTTACTTTAAATGGTAAAAGACCAAAGTAACCAACCGTAAAATAATTCTAGGATCGGAATGTGACAACTAATGTGTTATTTAACAAAGTTCAGACACTTTAAATATCAGTGGAACAATGTTGATATACTATTACTTTTATTCTCCCTTCCTGAAGTGGCAGCTAACACACATTCTGGGTTATATTGTTGTTTTACTTTTTTATCTTGGAAAACTATCTGTGATCATATGAATAAGAATGTTGGGGCTCCGGGTCTTTCGGAGCAACCAAGTTTTGAAACCCAAGGTTCCATAGTGGCGGCGTTACTTCTCCGAGGAAGGTGTCGATCGTGCTGGTTTTTGGCACTATAGTTAGTAATCGAAAGGGATTAAATTGATAGTTGATTAGAAAAATTCGGTTATTTGCAAGATTTACTTTAATGAAAGAATATTTTTGTTTTCACAAAGGCGGACATCCGCACTGCCTTTAAAGTACAGACTTCCCTGGTTTTCTGACAATTTGGCTTCGACGACGCAGTTACTTGTTGTTGGACGGGCACCAGACCTTAAGACAGAGCTTCTCCTTGCCGGTGGCCTCGCCAAATTGAAGTTTCTGGCCAATCTTGATCTATCTTGAAGCTTTGAACGAGGACGCAGCCCAGACCTTCGATTTCGATCTCCATGGTTTCTTCTTCATGGTATCACGGTTTGGAATGCCTATGGTGTCCATCCGGCATGAGAAGCGCTGCCATCGACACCTGGTGGCTGAAAACGCTGAGACATCCGCACTTTAAGGACAGTGCGGACGTCCGCCTCTGAACGCCTCTATGTTTGTGTGTGTGTGTATTCGCATCATCTGCATATATTTATTAGTAGATGATTCAGATGATTTACTTTCATGGTAAATATATCGTAGGCTTATAAGGGAATCAAAAGACGAGTGATATTAAAATGATTACTCAAGCCTCGTTATTGTATTGTATGTTAGTCTTCTCATTTTATTCTTCTTACACTAAAGTGAGGCTAGTCTAATAACGAGTATGACAATGAGATGTGTTTTACAACTTATTATGGTTATTTGAGATGTACATATGATTATTTGAGATGTTATTGGTATATTGACTATTCTTATTCATCACAAGATGTCTTAAAGGTTTTGAATTGGGAATTGAATAAAATTTTTCCTATTCAGAGGTAACATGACAATATCATTGGAATCCAAACAAGGTAATAGACTTGACTAGTATATCTATGGTAAGTTGATTTTCAATGCCTTATTCATGAAAATTTGGATGGTCAATAATTATGATGATGAGCATTGAATTACCAGATTGCATGATTTCATGTGATACCCATGTTTCAAGTTCTTGATTCTATGGTAAATGACTACATATGCTGAGAACTCTTTATCTATGATATTTATGAGTTCATTGTATGTGATTTCTATGATGGAGATAATCAAGTTGAATTCAAGAATAAGGATCAACAACTACATGATTAGAGGTAATCAGAGAAGTTTTTGTGATCCATAAAAGGTAATAAGATTTAGTCATATTATTTATGGTAAGAAGTTCTTTCTCTTTAAACATTGCAAATCTCATTGAGGACTTGTATCAAAAGTTTTATTATTTGATTTCCATATCTGGTGCATTGAAATAAGTATTCATTGTTTTGTGAAGAATGGTAGCTAAGATAAAACTATGGAATATATGATGCAGGATTAAAGGTTGAAAAGTCAGGAAAGTGCAAAATGAAGGTCTTTGTGCAAAATGAAGTTTGGAAAGTCTGATTACACATTTCCAGAAGATGAAATTGATTCTCATTTTGAAGTGCATTATTTGAGGGAAAGTGTTTTACACTATATAACTTGCTTCTGTTGTAATTGAGAAAACTAAGCATTCGATGATTAGAAAAAAAAACATTGATAATATTGTCTCAGAGCCGATTTTGTTCATACTGAACATGCCAATTACTTGTGTCTGTTAAATTGACTAAGTATCTCTTTTTTTCTTTTTTTGAAAAGAACTTGGGACCCTGGTCTATCCAGGTGCCTCAAGGGAATTATTATTCGTACCTTCATCATTTATAGGGGGAACATAATGTCTATACCCCTATCATTATTACACATATCTTCGAAGACGACATCCTGAATAATAACAGGAGTCTCTTCAACCCAAAACTCATCTAAATTACTCTAGGTAGAAAGGTGAGCTAATCTGTGAGCCACACCATTTGCTTCATGAAAAACATATCGAATTTGGAAGAACATAAAAGAACTCACGTACCTCTTACAATCATTCATCAATCGACCAATTTCAGATAGATCTTTTCCATCTCCCTCAAGGGCATTAACCAATATAGCACAGTCAGTTTCTACTTCGATTTCTTCCTAACCTTGTTGGATTGCCATCAATAATCCCCCACGGAGAGCTTCCACCTCAGCATGTAAAGCCGACATGACAAACGGAGTGGTCAAGCTAGCACCGCTCTACACTCACCGTTTTCATCCCAGATGACAACTCCCACGCCCCCACACTCTTGTTTAGCTAAGAAACTACCATCAATGTTGATCTTAAGGCGCCCAGTTGGAGGGCATTTCCATTTAGCTGGAAGTCTCTTCTTCTTCGTAGGTATACACTTATGTACACTGTCATATTCTTCCAATTGCTTCTTAACCCACTTAACAACATTCAGTGGAGCAAAGTACTCTACTCTCCACACTACGTTGTTTCTTTAGACTCATATTGCCCACAGAGTGTACAAAAAGAACTCCATTTGTTTACCTCTAAGAGATTCCACCATCTCACATATCCATTCCACTAAAAACTGAGCAGGATGATCACATGGACTCATCTTCAGCGGAATACATCTCCACAGGATATCAACCACTGTGCAATTCTTGAACAAGTGCAAACCATCTTCCTTTTCAACCCCACAGAAAGGACACTCAACATGAAGATCAACTCCTTTCCTAGATAGCACCACTTTAGTAGGAACAATATCCTTCAACAACCTCCAAGCATACATACGAACTTTCGGAGGGACATTGGCCCTCTAAACCTTTTTCCAAATTTGATCCCAACCCCCGTTTGAACTCGATGAAGCCGTGTACTCCATATTCCTTATCCGCCGAGCAAGATGGTATCCATTCTTAACAGAGAAAACTCATTTTCTATCAAAGTGCCACATCCATCTATCCACCCCACCTCCCATGCTCAACGGTATCGTTTTGATGCACCGAGTCTCCGTATCGGTAAATAGGTCATCCAGAAGCCAGTTCTCCCACTCCTCACTCTCTGTATCAATGAGATCACATACTCTCATATCCTCACTACCTTCCATCGGTGAAGAAAATGGTCGGAACTGATATGGCTTAGGGATCCATGGATCATTCCACATATAAATATGCTCCCCACTTGTAACCTCATACCCTTGCTGAGAAGATCTCTTCCTTTAATAATACCTCTCCAAGACCACGACACACCTTTCTTGACCTGAGCTTCCATAAACCCTTCCCTGGGATGATATTTAGCTTTCAAAACTCTAACCAGCAGTGAGTTCGGCTGTCGAACTAGTCTCCACCCTTGCTTAGCTAGTAAGGCTTGATTAAACAACTTTATATCTTGGAACCATAACCCGCCCTCTACCTTTGGGGTGCACATCCTTTCCCAGGCAAGCCAATGAATCTTCTTACCCTCACCTTGATCTCCCCACCAAAATCTTTCCATTGAACGATGCATCACCTCACAACAAAAAGTTTGGTAGTTCAAAACAACTCATAACATAGGTAGGGATTGCTTTAATAACTTACCTCAACAACACTTCCTTCCCAGATAATGTCAAGCTTTTATCCCGCCAACCTTGAGTCCGTTTCCTGATTCTCTCATTCAAGTAACTGAAGACCTCTGCTTTTGATGCACTTACCTCCATAGGAAGTCCTAAATATTTGTCATGCCTGTCAACTGTTTTCACTCCCGGAACCGCCGCTAACCCCTCCTGAGCTAAGAGGTGCACATTTTTGCTAAAACAAACTGAACTTTTCTCCAAACTCACCTGTTGACCTGTTGCCCTTTCATAAGTTTGGAGAATATGTCTCACCGTTACACACTCTTTGTACCCTGCTCTCTTGAAGATGAAGGAATCATCTACAAAGAAGAGATGTGTAATTGGAGGAGCCCCTGTACAAACCCTAACCCCATCCAAATAGCCCTGGTGCTCCGCCATCACCAGTAGTCTAGATAGGAATTCCGCACAAAGTAGAAATAAGTAGGGAGAGATAGCATCACCTTGCCTCAGACCTCTTGTTGGAATCAACTTACCTACTGGCTCTCCATTTATGAGGAAAGAGTACTTAACCGTCCTGACGCACCGAAGCACCGAAGAAATCCATTTATCCCCAAACCCTAACTGCCTCAACATAACCTCTAGGAATCTCCACTCAACTCTATAGTAAGCTTTACTCATATCAATCTTTAAGGCACTATACCAGACATGCCCTCGGCGTCTTTTCTTCAGGCAGTGAGAAATCTCATATACTAATAACGAATTGTCAGAGATTAATCTTCCTGGAACGAACACACTCTAGTAGGGAGAGATGATGCTATCAAGAACAGGCTTCAAACGATTAGCTAGCACCTTCGAGCACAGCTTATAAATCACATTACAGAGGCTGATCAGTCTTAGATGTTAAACATTCTCCGGACTCTTCACTTTAGGGATCAGTGTTACCCAAGTAGTGTTTACCTCTTTCATTCGTTCCTTAGACTCCAGAAAACACTTCACAACCTCTACCACATCCCTCCCCACTATTCCCCAAAACTGCTGATAGAAAGCAGGTGAAAAACCATCCGGCCTCGGTGCTTTATTTGGGTGCATCTGCTTTAGAGCTTTATGCACCTCACCTGCATCCAGCTCCTCCTCCAACACCCTAGACATCTCAGACAATCACCCTCAGAATGCAACTAACATCAATATGTTTTTCCCCCTGTTGTGAAGACTTGAAAAGATTTGAGTAATACTCCAAAACTATCTTATGAATGTCCTCCTCCTCACTGCACCACACTCCTTGTTCATTGAAAAGACCTGCCAACGTATTCTTTTTCTTTCTGTTACTAGCCTTTTGATGGAAGTATTTTGTGTTCATGTCTCCCTCTACTAACCATAACACTCGACCTCTGCTGCCAAAAGATTTTCTCTTTTTTAAGCAAGTCATTGAGTTTAGCCCTCAAAAGATCCCTCTGTTCATCTGGTGGAGCCGACAATGACACACCATAAAACACCCCAGTTGGTCCCTAACCTCCTTGATTTCCTCTTGAATCTTCCCAAAACGATCTCGACTCCAGCTGATCAGCATGTCTCTAGTATTATTTAGCTTATTTTTAACACGTGAGACTGCACAGCTACCCGTCCCACTTTCCCATCTCGCTTCCACCACCTCCCGGCAGTCCTCCTCTCTCAGCCAAAAATCTTCAATCATGAATTTCTTCTTCTTTTTCTTCCTCCGCTTCCTACGTTTTAGAACCTCCATGAGAATTGGTAAATGATCCGACGTCGTAGGGTTTAAATGCGTAATCCTAGTTGCCGGAAAACATCTCAACCAATTTTTTGAAACCACGAACCTATCCAATCTCTCCTTAATTACCATCCTATATCTGTTTCCCCACCAAGTGAAAACCGGCCCAAAAAACGTAAATTCACCAAGCCACACTCATTTAGGGCCTCACGGAGGTCGTCCATAAGCTTATCAGCCCTTGGAGGCCCACCCTCCTTTTCACAGAGCGATGCCACTTCATTTAAGTCACCCTCTACCACCCAAGACATATCATCCACCATACTTAGACGTCTTAACAATGCCAACGTTAGGTGTCTATTCTCTGCCTTTGGTTGGCCATACACTCCCGAAAACCTAAAAAACTGTGAGTTCTCTACATCTTGAATCACTACATCCACATGAAAATCACTATAAGACATCAGATTTACCTTGACATCCTCCTTCCAAAAAAGACTCACGCCACCAGCTCGACAAACTCCTTTCCCTATTCTTTTTGGGATAATCTTACACCTAACCGAAAACACATTCTTTCACCCAATTTGTCTCTTCACTGCCTCCATCTCCGCCACTGAACATTTAGTTTCTGATAGAAAAATTACGTTGGGAAAATTTAGGCCAATAAGCCCTTTAAGCCCCTTAACTGTCCAAGGGTTCCCAATCCCTTGGCAGTTCCAACACAATATATTCATTTCTCGTGATTGGTCAATTCTGGACCCATCACGGTAGAGTGATTTGGAGCATCACCCATGCTCTTCTTCTCAATATTGATCAATAAACTTCCATTTGGTTTCCCCACCCGAAAAACTAGCTTCTGCTTTTGGCCTCCATTTTTTGAAACTAGTGGGCTTTTGTCTAAACTCTTTTCCAAACCAACACCGCTCCTTGACCTAATCTTCACCGAACTTTTTTTCCCTTTCTCCACAGGCCCATCCAGACTCACTTGGGCTCCCAAAAAACTTGCGCCACAAACACCGCGTGGCCCTTCTTTATTTCTAACAGAGTTCCACCATTAACTCCCCCCTTAATATCCGTATACATGCCAGGAAAGAGTCGAGATTCACTTGGCCCACCATTCGACAACATATTAAGTCTCCATTATTAGCGCCAACACTACCTCTTGGGATCATGCAAGGGATATTACGAGATTCTGTCAAAATTGAATTTTCATTTGAAACTGCCACCGACTGCGAAAGAAATAAAGCAGAACCACCATCAATGACCATTTTCACCAGGACCTCCCTTAAATTACTCTCATCAAAAGTTTCCTTTCCCAAATCTCGATCTCGAGCACCAGTTGATCTCATGCTCTTGTCCCCGGAATCATCCTTCTTTCTCCTTTTCCGGCCTTTTGCCGCCCCCGGATCTCCTCCACCAACTAGTTGATCCACCTCCATGGAATCAGAGGACATTTACATCGGAAGAATCCCCTCGTCCCTCTCTTCTCTAGATCTGACTAAGCTGGACACAGAAAGATCTGGTACGGCCATGATCCACCCATTCGCTTCTGTCTACTCAAGCTGAACCTTCGTCCTTCTCCCAATGGCTGCTCAGCCTGGCTCTCCCTTTTTGCCTGCTCCAATAACCACTCCTCCATTTTTTCCCCTTTTAACCTGTCATCATATGCTGGCTCAATCAAGATGCAGGCCTGTCTCCGGCTACACCTATTACTGGTGTGAGATAGCAGACCACAGAAAAAACAAAACTGTGGGAGACGCTCAAACTCAAACCTGAACCTCTTACTCTCTGGCCACCCATCCGGTCTAAAATGCACCCACTGCTTGAGGAGAAGATTGATGTCAATACAAATTATATTTCCTAAGAAGACGCCCAGGGAGCTTACAGTCGCTCCCTTCTCTACCTTCACAACCTCACCAATAGCCCGTTCGAACAGTCTTCCTGTTCTTTGGATCCTCTAGTCTTCTAGATAGAAGGGCGGCAGACCCTTACTCTGATCCAGAAAAATTGCCTTTCGAGAGAAACCGAAAGAGGATCCTCTTTGCCATCTGTGATCGCTAAAGCCAGCAGAGCTTTATCAAACGACCACGAACAACCTCTCATAACCCACAGCAGATCCGAATCCCTCTTGAAGGAGAATAAGATTCGGCCCTCCTCTAGTTGAGTTCCGACAATCCTGTTCCGATCTGGAGGATCAGACTTTTTGTCCATAAACCCTTCATCGTCGACACTAACGCATCTGCATTGTAACTGTTTGTAGTAACCAATTCACCCACTAGGAACCAGCGTTTGGGATTCTCCTCCGGCTCTGGAGGAAAGATAACCTCCACCTCCGAGATTGCAAGTTTACGAGCAAAGGATCCCACCACCTCTTCCATCTTACACCAACTATCTGATAAGACTTGATAAGTTTTGACCAGTATCGAGATCCAATTGGACATGCGTACAAAGACTCTGTTCTAGACAACAGAGACCGAAAACACCCTAACTCTCAGAGAGGCTAAGAGACGGACGTGTTTATTCCCTTGGTCAAAGTGTTATGGCAGCATCGACTAAGTATCTCTTTCTTATTTGCATATAGGTTGCATTTGGGATTGACAAAGCAAAGCTCATTTGAGAATCATAGTCTTGAGAAAGAAAACAACTAGTTGTGTTAGAGAGCTAAGCTGCTTGGTTGTGTTGAAGAACCAAGGAATTTATTTGTGTTGATGTTGTAACTAAGAGAGTCAATTCTTAGTGCATATACTAGTTGAGTGAGAACTAGTATATCAATTGAGTGAGAATTGCTTAGCTAAGTGAGTGAGATCTTAGGTTGTTCAAATTAGTCTCTCTTGATAGATATACTTGGTTTTAATCACTTGTGTGAGAAGAGAGAGGTGTGTATAGATCATGAATTGCAGTTAAGTGAGAACTGTAAGTTGTGTTATCTATATTGAGTGTCGATTGCGAGTTGCACTACTTGATGCATCTGTAATCATTATTACTATAGTGGATTTGATTTAATGTGGACTACTTTAAAAGTCCTGCATTGATGTTTCCTCATGGGAGGTTTACACTGTTGTTAACAAAATCTTGTGTTTGCTATCAGTTTATTCCATTTGTATACATTTAGATGTGTTCATATTGGGTGAGTGATTGCAGTCATATATAAAGTTGTTTACATTAAGGGTTGGATTGATATGTATGGTCTGTTGTGGTTTTTTGTTACATATTGTGGTTAACTTGGGATGTTGAACTATGCGTATTCTAAATTTAGGAATTTATGAATGTTATGTCTTATGGGGAGCATATGGCTCAAGGTGTTGAGAATAAAATTGTTGAGGTTTATATGAGATTTCTTAGAGGTTGGGTAGTCAACTTCTAAATCGAAAATCTGGCTAATTTTCGGTAGAATATTTTTTGGAGGTGACATTTTTGGGTTACATGGTGAAAATTGGGAAGACAGTTGTCAAAAACAACTTTGAGCTGGGTTAAACCTACCCTAATAGACAAGAACCATTAGACCACTTAGAGTGGTTACTACCACTTGATTTATGTGTTTACTCATTGTGTTTGGGTCACTAACGTTGTGTATTAGATTTTATTTATTTATTTTTTATGTCATAATAAATAATATCGATGAACGTTTTGAAAAACCAACCGAAAAAGCATTAAATATGTCATGTGAATATGAGTTAGCGATGGTAAAAACTATGTATATCCTTTTTTCTAGGCTGAAAATCTTGGACAACACGAACAACTTTAATTTATCGACATTTCTCTATGCTGATTTTTACATCAACACACGTCATTCCACGGGTTATGTCTTTTGTTTGT
The DNA here is from genome assembly GCA_951800085.1 of Comarum palustre. Classification (NCBI taxonomy): domain Eukaryota; kingdom Viridiplantae; phylum Streptophyta; class Magnoliopsida; order Rosales; family Rosaceae; genus Comarum; species Comarum palustre. The sequence goes on from OX637589.1 coordinate 3,864,498, forward strand.
AGAGGTGTGTTGGTGATGGTGTCCATAGCAAGTGATAATGTAGTGTTGGTTTTGTGGTCGATGGATCCCAATCGTATGCAGATTGAAGGTCGACCATCTGGCTTTAAAGCAGATTTGCAAGTTATTGTTTAGTATCTTGGCCTGATGTCAAATAATAATCAAACAACTAATGAGCAAACAACTCAACGATCATTTTTTGTTGTGTTTCTAAACAGTGAAACCGAAAATAAATTGTAACCGTCGGTTATTGATAAATCAATTTACCGAGATTTTGGCAAAAATTTCAATCATGATGATAAAATGACAAGAATCCAGAGAAGATGCTAAAGATGTATCAAACCAAGTGGTTCATGGTCAATTACCATTAAATTTACTTGTATAGGTTGAAAACAAAAAAAACTCTACTAAAAAATAATTCTTCCTATCATTGGATTTACATCTAATGGTGACTGAAAATGAATCTTTTGGTCAATTGATGATGAAGTTGGAATTATGCGAAAATTCTTGTATGCACAAAGATGTAAGTGAACCAAACATTTATTAGAAAAATTAAACCATAGATAATTATACTTAGTTTTTATTTAAAAAATAAATAGTGTCATAAATGCAATCTAACCATCTATTTAAGTTGGTTTAAGTGCATCATGATGCACCCAAAACGCTTTGGGAAATATGATGACGTAGATAATTTAAATAATGGGGATTCTAGTTACATTTCTAAATTTACTAAATATACCTCTATTTTTTTTTCTATTTTATTTGACTTTGTCAACGCATATGAAAAGACAAATAAAGACAAGTAAATAAAAGAGAAATTTTTTACTCTTACTATCTCACAAACCACAACTAAGTTTTCTTTTCAAAATAGATTATCATTTCAATCCCTCATAGTTGGATGTGAGATTATACTAGTAGAAATTTTAAAATTATTGTTTATAGAAGCATCTAGTTATAAGGCAAGAGCTAATTAAGCAAATACCAAAACTTTCTTAAATCCAAGCAATGCCCATATAGAGGAGACGAAATTGATTTTCCTAGCCTTTTTTGAAATCTATATTAATTGGGGAAAACATCAACTATGCTATCTCGTACTCTTGAAATGTAGAAGTGACTCGCATATAATTCCCCTTCACCCTTTCTTTTGTTTTTTGAGACAAACATAAAACATTCATTCAAACACATGCTGATGACAACACAAAACAAACACCTACAAATCCATCAAATTTCCAACCTAGCTTCTTCTACGTACATCACCCCTTATTCGGTTCAAGAGATGTTAACTATAACTATCTTGGGCTTGGAAGGGTGATGCTTCTCATTGTTCTCAACAACTACAGTTAGAACTCCATTTTCACATTTTGTAGTGATGGCTCCAACATTTGCATCCTCAGGCAATCAGAACTTCCTCTCTAGCCTAATATACGTGCACCCTTCCTCCTCTCCATCTTCGTACTGCCTCTTCATGTTGCTCCAATTCAAATCACCAGTGAGTTCTCATCTTCAATAATTACCTGAATATCAGACTTGGACAAGCCAGGAATTTCCAAGTAAAAAGTGTAGTCCTTGGCAGAGTCCAATATGTCGACGGGAATTCTGGAGGCACCTTGGTTCTCTTTGGTTCCATGAGCGGCCCGAGAAGGATACATGAAGGTGGGGATGGTCTTGGGGAAATTGAGCAGGTGGCTCACTACTGCTTCCAAGTCCATTGTTTAGGCAGGAGGCTCAGTTTCCCCTTCACCCTTTCGATCATCGATCAGTAGATGTAAAGAGAAACCCACCCCATGTAGACAAATAAATAACAAGGATAGATTGGTCCAATTGGAGATCATCTCCATTCCTCCTCCAGTCATAAAAATTCTCTACCAATTTGATTATGATTTTATTTTATTCGTGAACAATAGTAGAAGATTAGAGTTAGAGGTAGTTAGGGTAATTTCATAAGTATGGGAGAGGTTTACTTAGGGTTTTAAATAGTTAAAAAGTAAAATGGAGGTGTACCAAGTAATAAAAGTATATTTAGTGAATTTAGAGGGGTAGCTAAAATCTTCTTTTAAATAAATCTTGAAAGGGTAAAAAAGGAAAAATTTTGATAACTGACCAATTTTTAGTCATCAAAATGATTTTTGACCAATATTTAACAAACAGTTGAAAAATAACATTTTAGTAAGGTGAAATGTCATAACCCTCACCTTCATTCCTCCCCTCAACGAGACCAGCATTCTCGATCTGCCCCAATTCTTCAATTTCACAAGCCTCCATTTTCATTTTCAATTCCATTTTTTTCTAATTTCTTAACCCTCCAATTTCATCAAAAACCTTCCTTGGAAACTCTAGATCCTTAGTTCTAGTAGTATTTAGATACAGAAAGCAGTTGCATGTACAGTTGTAAGACTATGAATGTTGTTCAAATATTTTCGGAACCACCAAGATAACTGATTCCTAGTTTCCTATCACGAGGGAATGAATATATAACTTATCACCATCTCCAGAGAAGAACCAAATTCAACTATTTGCTTCATGAAACTTGTAACATGAATTTATAACCCAAGATGCTCTCGCTCTCCTCTTTCTATTAAGTATGAATTTATGTCCTTGTGATTGGGTGTCAAATACTTGTCAATAGTTACAACCACACCAGAACTATCTTGAAGCTCAAAGACAGATTGAATCAAACCCATATAAAAAATATAAAGCAAAGAATCATAAACAAAACAATCAAAGTCATAAGAAAGAGTTCCTTAAATTTTAGGAGAAGGTTTCTATCCTCAACCATGAAAGGGCATATTTTGATTCATGAATGAGAAAAATCGCCATAGAAAAGCAAGTTCCTAGATCCTAGGTAATAAATATATTATAGCTAAATGCAGTTTTATCTGGTGCATTTAATTCATAAAAGTAACGATGAAGCACAATTGTCATGCCCCAATCTGAGTTTACCTCTCTAAACTCGAGATAGAACGTGCAGGACTCATCCTAAAAGAGAGATTTTCTCGTAATCCCCCATGAGAAGCAACATAGGGGGAATTGATTGATGGTCAATGAGGTCGTGCCAGAGGAGGAATGAAGGTAGGGGTAATATGTCATTTCACCATACCAAAAGACTATTTTTCAACTGTTTCTTTTTTGAATCAAAAGTCAACCCAATTTTATAATATAGCAAACAGTACAAGGAATAACTACATTTCGAGACGTCATATATAAATCACTCCCTATGACTACTAAACGCCTAGCTACACTAGGTTTTCAATAATTAAAAGTACATCCACCTCATATAAATCACAATTCTTGAGCCTCTACCTCATTGGAAGCAAGAATAAATGGTAACAACTCAATGGGGGAGCGAGACTCCGCTTCTGATCAAAAATCATTTTGAAGACGAAAACGGGTTCTTTATCATAATTTCTAAAAAAAGTATTATAGATGAGTTTAACATTTCAAGTGTATTTGACTATTTCTGGTTAAGTTTTAGCAAACTAAAAATTTTATTGGACAACAATAGCTAATGACCAATAACTTTCATCAGAAACTATAAGAATATTTCCATATAATGACCTTAATTATTGCTAGGGGTGCAAACCCTTAATAAAACAAAGCTTCCTACATATCCGAGATCATGTAATTATTTGAACAAATGCAAAAGCCTACAAGAGGTTAACGAAGGGTAGGCCACTACACACATGACCATAATGTTTATTCCTAAAACAAAATTATATAACAAAACCACGAGAACGGTCATTCTCATTAATAGTGGGATGAAAGTTGGGGTGGACTCGGTCCAATCGGTTCGGTTTTAGAGCAAGAACTGAGAACCAGACTGTATTTTTCGGTTACATATTTCTCATAATCAAAACCGTAAAGTACATACAAAAAACCGCACTCGTCGGTTAACCGAAATTCGGTGCAGTTTCAGTTACAAAACCTATTTTCCGAAATGACTTTCACACATGGTAAATGAAAGAAAACAAAAGATTAGGATGCTTGAAGTTATGAAAACATAGAAATACAAACTTTGAGAAACCAACTCTACATAGGAAGTAAAATTTTCAAAAATATCATGAAATAAGATGTTTTCGTGTGATAAATGATGATGGATTAGTGTTGACCGTGTCGATCGAGCCCTTAACATTGTCGGATCTAGATGAATTTTTTACCATAGCCCTTAATAAAATGTTTACATCATTCATTTGAAACCTCCATTATTCATATATAACAAAAGGGAATACTACATGAGAGAGAATTAAGTTAGAAATACTTAATTTTACATTATATGTCATGTTCTTATTGATTATGAGTTACAAATACTACACTTCCACAAACATGTTTATATTTTTAAGTATTAATAAGTAAATGAATATACTTTGGTTCGGTTTAATCGGTTTTTAGAAATCACGAAACCGCAAACCGAAACCGTACTATTTGGTTTTTGCGAATTCTAAAACCGATTGTCTCAATTCTATTCGGTTTTGGTTATTCGGTATCGATACGGTACGATTTTAACCAGTTTCAGTTTTTTCGGTGTCTAAAAGTCCACCCCTAAATCCAACCAGATCTTTTATTTGGTTTAATTTTCTTCTCTCCCTTTTTTATCTAGTTTACATTAGCAAACTAGATAAAAAAGGGAAGAAAATTAAACCAAATAAAAGTATTTAAAATATCACGTCTCACTAAAAATAAGTAACAAATAATAAAACTGTTAATAAAGCATTTACCATGATCAAATACAAAGCACCCCTGTTATCCAAAAGAGTAAATAGCCAAAATGGTATCCCAACTTTGTCTCACTATAAACTTTCGTGTCTCATCTTTTTAGCATATCAGAACTGTATCTCAAGTTTCATCCTCGACCTAATTTTAGTATCTGAGACCACTAACGACGTTAACTCCACTAACGCCACCGCCGGTCAACGGTGGTCAACGGAGGTCACCTGAAAAATCACAAAAATTTCTCTCAACATTTCGAACAACTTTCTTAACTACAACAATTGCCAAATCCAAGCCTAAGTGGGTTAATCGACAAAAATCCCCAAATCGGTACTATTCACCAAGAACCCTAAAATCAAAATCATTGATTTCTCCTTACCTAGTGAAAATCGAGCTAATTCATTTGGAGGGATTGTTCACCACGGAAAGGGCTTCAATTTGAGCCCAAGAACTCGATCAATAACGGCTTAAGGAGAGAGAATCGACAATGAGAGTGAGTGAATAGTAACTCGCTCCTTCTCCGAATGATTTCTCTCAAACGGTGATAAGATAGGATGAGATACTTACCTAGAATTGAAGAGGATGTCGAGAGCTTCGTTTGGACACCAAGATTGCCACCTATGGTGGCCGGACGGCGGCGGGCCGAGGTCGAGTCCAGTGAGGGGGAGGGGAGGACGCGTAAGGGAGGGAGGAGAGAAAGAAAAATCTGATTTTTGTTAATGCCGTAAGTGGATTCGATACTAAAATTGGGTCAGAGATGAAATTTGAGATACAGTTCTCATATGTTAAAAAATGAGATACAAAAATTAATAGTAAGACAAAATTGTGATACTATTTTGACTATTTATTCTATCCAAAAAGTACAAAACACCTTTGATTAAAAAAATGAAAAAACGACCGAGTTAAAGCCCAAAAAAACCACCATCCCCACTCTTCCCCTTCACACCCGCCTCCTCCAATTTTATTTTGCAGACGAAGAAGAGAGAGAAAGACGAAAAATCTAAAGAGAGAGAAAGGCTTCACCTGTTTTTGGCGCCCTCTCTCTCTTTCCTGGAAGGAAGCCTTCACCCCCACTTGGGTCTCCTCCTCCACCCACCATTCCAGATTCCCACCCTCCACGTACCCAGTTCGATTCCCCACAACCCCACTCTCTCTCTATCTCTTCTTTATGTTATTTGACGAATTGCTGCTTCTACTGTTTTTCACTTCGATTGACTCTTCTTCTCTTTAGTCTCTCTCTATCTCTCCGACTATGGCTACCCAGAAACACTCGCCTGCTATTAAGGTTCTACTCCCTCCTCCAAGTACCCACTACCCCAAAACCCTAAATTATTCGAGGAAATGTTTTTGAATTCAATTTTTTTGGGGTTTTGTAGGGCGCCAAAGTTCTCATGGTTGGAGCAGGAGGTATCGGCTGTGAGCTCCTCAAGACTCTCGCTCTCTCCGGATTTCAAGACATTCATATTGTGTGTTTCCCTCTTCTCCCCATCTTTTTCCTTTTGTATTTTAGGATAGGGTTTTTAGGGTTTCATGCCTCATTTTCATGTGTCTGTTGGTTTTTGTTGTGTGTATATCTCATGGTACCAAATTCTGACGACGTGCCGCTTTTGGTTGGGTATATTGTATGTGTCAATTTAGTGTTAATAGTTATTAAGAGTACCCAGGAGTGCGAAATTTAAAAAAGTTATGATAAAAACATTAGGAAGATTTCATGGAATCACATTCACTTTAAGTAGAAGCCAACCCCAATGTAGACTCAGAGCTACTGCAAGGCACATGTAATAGGTATGCCGTGAAATCGGCTGAGTGTTTGTCCTCAGACTGCTCTAACCCAGTTGGCAAAATTGTTTACTGTTTTTGTATATCTTCAATTTCTTCATTCGTTGCTGATATTTTGTGTTGGCGTCTGGGTCTATTAACATTTTGTCAGTGTTATGATAGAGCTAACAATACTGAGATGTATTTCAAATTTAGCAAAAGCATGAACTGTAGGCCAAAATTGTATGTTGGAGTTTGGATTTATGGGTTATGAGTTTTACTAGTTTGGCTACTAACTCGAATCCTCCGTTATCTCTTTTCTGGGCATTCAAATTGAAATAGTTCACATTAGGTTTCTAAATTGGTAATTTGGCTAAACTTAGCTGGTTTACTTTGTTTCTCTTGGTTGTTGTTCATTTGTTTATGCTAGATTGACATGGACACTATAGAAGTCAGTAACCTCAACAGACAATTCCTCTTCCGACAATTGCATGTTGGGCAATCCAAGGCCAAAGTAAGTATACCTGTTATATTATCTGTTTCTATTTATACACAAATCTGTGTCTGTGTAAGAATTCCTGTGAATACTTTCAACAGGTTGCTCGGGATGCTGTCTTAAAATTTAGGCCTCATATAAGCATTACTTCATACCATGCAAATGTTAAGGACCCTGACTTCAATGTGGACTTCTTTAAACAATTTAACGTTGTTTTGAATGGACTTGACAACTTAGATGCCAGGCGACATGTGAATCGCCTATGCTTGGCAGCTGATGTTCCTTTGATTGAAAGTGGGACTACTGGGTTCCTTGGACAGGTGATTTATTGCTATAAAGTTGTTTTTACAAGAAACGGTTTTTAACTTTTTATTTGTTTCTGAGTTGAAATAGGTTGTTACTTGGTTAATCCGTATCGGTTGTGATGTTGTTTGTGTGCTTGTTTTTTTCAAAAATATTTTTTAAACTTTCTTTGCTTTTATGTGTGGCTGGTATGTGGAGTCTTGGGTCAGAGTGAATTTATCGGAGGCCATGCAGTGAACTCCATTATTTTTCTATCCATTTTTTTTATCTAAAGCATTCATGTCTTTTTGTTTATAACTTCATGGGCTAAGGACCGCAGTAGTATCTTTAATAGATGATATGGTTGTATTTATGCACCGAATAGATTTACATTAACTGTCACTATATCATCATCATCATCTTTACCCTTCCTTCAGCCATATGGATGAACAACACATAGTATTTTCTTTTTATTTTTTACCTCCCATTCTTTAGCTTACGTTAGTGAACCTAGAGGTCTGAATGGGGCTCTGCACTTTTTCTTTCTGTCAGTTCATCAATAAAAGTTACGTATTTTCTGTACAATGCTAAATACTTTCCAAGTGTCTTTTTCAAGTGTGCTTGATGAAACTATTAATAATTGTTATTGTTGATGTATTTGTTGTTGTTTTGTGAATGGAAAGTAATCATTCTGTTTGACCAGTGTATTCAAAGTTCTAGTACTTTGGTTGCTCTATTTGTCCTTTCATGTGTTTTGTAAAGGGTGCTGCAGTTATTTTTGTGCACCATGATATATATTCCTTCCATTTAAGCTTACTGTTGATTCTGAAAGCAGGTAACCGTACATGTGAAGGGAATAACAGAGTGCTATGAATGCCAGCCTAAACTAGCTCCCAAAACGTACCCTGTCTGCACCATAACGAGTACTCCGTCAAAGGTATTGACACATGGTACTTTGTACTTGATGCTAAGTTTCTAAATTTTGAATAAAATTGCATGGGTTTTATTGAAAACCTGAAGTTTGCTCAATAGTGAAATTATGTAAATCTCCAGAACCAAAACATCTAATTTTAACACTGAAAGATTTAAAAGTATATGGAGAGAAAATTTCTATTGGGAATGGGTCTCCAAGAAATCAAAGAGTTGTAAATCCTTAATATCATTCAATCTGGTTTTAATAACCAAGTAACCACCGTGCTGAAAGGATTTGGATTACCTTTTCCCCACACTTCAATTATCTAATTGGTAAATGCCAGGATGTGTTAAATGATGCCCTAACCCCAAAAATGTTGCTCGTTTTACTTCAGAAATTTAAGTTATATGGTATCTGCAATAGAACATATATTTGGGAGGGGTGGTTGTTTGCCGTTAAATTCATTATTTCCAGATGACCCTACCTTATGGCTAATATTTGAATTTGCAGTTCGTTCACTGCATTGTATGGGCGAAGGAACTTCTCTTTGCAAAGTTGTTTGGGGACAAGAGTCAGGCTAATGATTTGAATGTGCGTTCTAGTGATGGTGCTAGCTCTTCAGAACAGGCAGAAGATGTTTTTGAGCACAGGAACGATGAAGACATTGAGCAGTATGGAAGAAGAATATATGATCATGTATTTGGTTATAACATTGAGGTAGCTTTGTCTAATGAGGAGACATGGAAGAACCGTACTAGACCAAAGCCCATATATAGTACGGATGCCCTGCCTAATGATGTCAGTCAGCAGAATGGAAATGTAGAAAAGAATGGTGCAACCACTGATCCATCTTCAGTATCTGCCATGATATCTGTAGGACTGAAGAATCCACAAGATGTGTGGAGCCTCATGGAAAATTCTAGAGTCTTTCTAGAGGCTTTGAAACTATTTTTCATGAAAAGGGGAAGGGTTAGTCGAACTCTTGGCAATTAAATAAAGTTATCATATTTCTATTATTTATTTCCATAGGTGAATACTGAAGTCTTACTTTCTTTTTTGTTTTTGCTTCTTTCCTTTTGTTGTGGTTCTGGTCTGCAGGAGATTGGGAACTTGACTTTTGATAAAGATGATCAGTTAGCTGTCGAATTTGTTACTGCTGCTGCAAACATAAGGGCCACTGCTTTTGGAATCCCATTGCATAGTCTGTTTGAAGCTAAAGGTATTGCTGGTAATATTGTCCATGCTGTTGCAACAACAAATGCAATTATTGCTGGGTTGATCGTCATTGAGACAGTCAAGGTGCTGCAAAATGATACAAAGAATTACAGGTATGTATGTACAACAGCTGCCTTCTCTTCTATTTGAGTTATGTGTTTTGTATCACTGAGGTTTGTTCCTTGAGTTCTATTGCTATTTTTGGTTCCTGTAGTTCTCTCAAGACATTTAAACATCTATGTCTTTGTGGTTTGTAATATGTTTTTCTCTTTTCATTGTGCTGATATGTTGTATATGCACACCCTTGCATACACTGACACTTTTGCGAATGCACTCTTTACACCTCTATATATCTGCTAATGACATCAAGGGGATAAGCCAAGGTGTCCTTGCTGAAATACATGTTAGGGAAAAAATTCTACTGCATATTCTCTGAGAAGAAGAAAGCGTTAGGGAAGAAAAGTTATTCTACTGCATATTTTCACTGAGAAGAAAAAAACCTTGTGATCTGAGTCTCACTCATTGGCTTTACTTGTACTGTTTGGTGTGTGTATTAGACTAATATGGAGAATCCACCTTTAAGTCATTAAGAGTTTTCTGGTCTCAAGGAATATGATTTGACTAGTTATCCACAAGTTTTCTTGCACTGTCTGGTAATGGTATATATTGGAGAAAAATATTTTAGACCTGTGATTTGAGTTTTATTAGAAGAATGTGTGTTTCTTACATTAGTTCATGAAAGTTTCTGCTATGAATTATATTTATTTCACTCGTTTTGCAACGTGTTTGATCTACCCTGATTCGGTCACGTAGGATGACTTATTGTCTGGAACATCCAACAAAAAGGATGCTGCTCATGCCAGTGGAACCATTTGAACCTAACAAGTCCTGCTATGTCTGTTCGGAGGTATGCAAGATGCTCTTTTCTGAATTCTGTCGGCTTTTTTTATCTTTCATATGAAGTGTGATATGGTGTACACTAATGCAATTAATCGATTTTAAGCAGACACCACTATCATTGGAGATCAACACTAGTCGTGCAAAATTGTGGGACATAGTTGAAAAGGTAGTTAAGAACAAGCTTGGAATGAATTCTCCACTCATTATGCACGGGGCAGCCCTTCTTTATGAAGTTGGCGATGACCTGGATGAAGCCATGATAAAAAATTATGCAGCGAACCTTGATAAGGTATGGTTCTTGTAATGTGACTTTTATAATCTCCTCACCTGTATCAATTTTTTATTAATGAACGTTTTATATTGTGAATGAAATTTTAGGTGCTATCTGAGTTTCCTTCTCCAATTACTAGTGGAACCATGCTGACAATTGAGGATCTTCAGCAAGAACTGTCCTGCAATATCAATATCAAACACAGGTTGGTTTTATTTTTATTTTTTTATTTTTATCAAGAATCAACCTTGACTGGAATAAAATAGAATACATATATAAAGCTTTACAGCTTCCTACATACATTTAGAATTACGCCATAACATCTATTATACAAGGTATCAGACTTCTGCAAGATATGAAGATCCATTGTGATTCACGCTAGATGTAAAAGTTGAATCTTAATAAGCCATTGGGAATCTTATTAGTTAATATTGATGCCTCTTCATCCTGCAATTTTTTTTCCTTCTTGTTGAACTTGACATCCACCATTGACTTATAGATGACTATGAAGCATTTCCTGATGTCTTCCATATTGCTCTAGATTGTGAATAGACATGTCTAATTTGATTTCTCAGAGAGGAATTTGATGAGGAGAAGGAACCTGATGGAATGGTTCTATCTGGATGGACCCAAGCTACTTCTGTGGTGAAGGATGACAAGTCCAATGCTGGAAGCACATCAAGTGCATCAGAACTGGAGGCTGATAAGAATAATGAGGCTGAAACTGCTCCTGGAAAGAAAAGAAAACTATCGGAGGTTTCGGAGGCAGATACTTCAAGTGTTGCTGGTGATACAAAAAGTGATGGGAAATTGGAAGTTCTTGATGACGATGACGATGAGGTTGTCATGTTTGATGATTGGAATTCAGCCACCAAGAAGTTAAGGTTTCAATAGTTTTGGATTTACATATGGAGGGGTGGGTATTAATTTTTTGTACCATTAGTGAGAAGCATTGATTATTTTGGGGCTCCATAATTTGCAGTTTGTTAGGTCGAGCCAGTACAAGTTTAATGGTCATTCCTTTTCTTCTTTTGGTGGTTAGAAAGTGTAATGTGTATTCTTCCTAACTCAGTTGGCCGTGTAATAGAAGTGTAACATGATGAGAACTAAAAACGTTGGAAATGACAGCAGTGACTGAAGAAGTCACCATTAAATTGCACTCTTTCTTGTCCATGTCGAAATAGCTTGTGCTGTAGACATCTCTATTTGAATGCATCCTGATTGTACAATCTGGTGTAAATCAGCAGGATTTGCCGAATGTTAATGCAGTTACATCTCTTAGTTTACTGCAAGATCGAGGAGCAGGAAGTTCATAACTTCGAAGTTGCACAAAAAGAGGGTTCAAATCCTCGATTCTTCGTTTCTCTTTTTGGAAAACTTCAAAAGGGTGATGCATGTAAGTTTGTTTCATCACACAGATTACGCCAAGCTACAGGTCTAGATATAACGTAACCGTGCTATACTAAGTAATTTACTTATTTACAGAGGTGTTTTTGGAGTAAAAGCAGCAACATATTGCCAAGAAAGAAGGATAATGTACTATCCTGTTCAGCATTTTGCACTCCAAAACGAACATGGTGTTTAGGAAACTAAGCTGGAAACTAGACTTCGAGTAAAAGCCGAACATTGATGCAATGCCTTCCTATGGATATTTTTTATTTTTATTTTAAATATTTTTCTCATAGACATATATTCACACACCGACACAGGGTGTAGCAAACTGGGTGGTACTAGAAACTCGTCGACATGCAAGGGGAGAATATGGAGCTGGAACAGGAAAGTTCTCCGTATGCTTCTTCCTCTTTTTCGCATCGGGATGTTCCGGTTTCTTTAGATCTTCTAGGCATCGGACGTCGGCCATGCACGTAAATGATCGTGCTTTTCCAGAGTAGTACCTTGACAACCCTCTCCGGCTGAGAAAGCACACATTTTATCAGTATTCGACGTAAAACATAAGTTTAAACATAAAAACTTGAAAACTATCAGAATGCTGAAGAACAAGAGATTGGTGATCTTACTTCGGGGGAAGACTTGACCTAAGTGCACCCATGTCGAATGTTCTCACGTTGTCACCTTCCATGACCTCCATGAATGAAGTTGGAGAATTTCGATAAGGGTGAAGAAGGAAGAAGAAAGAAAGAACTAGAGGAGGGTGTTTTTGACGATTTGAATTAGCTTAACCTGATTGGCAATATGTGGTGACTATATATACGAGGAAAGGAAGTAATTGGGAGTGGGGGATAAGAGCTCACACGTCGTCGTGGGGATGGATATTGGGGTTGAGTTTGAGGGGTTCGATCGATAAATGTGGAGTTGTTTGGAGCCTCTCAAAGATGCTCCCCACCTTTGGTTTAGGATGTTGATGCCTGCCTCGACCACATCCTTATCTACATTTTCTCTTGTTCATTGCCTTAATTGGCCACACTCCCCCTTTGTATCTTTTCTTTTTGGGGAATCTTTTCCCTTTTTCTCTTTACTTATCTTAAGGGGAGGTGTCTTGTTTTGTCGTCTAAAGAAGACAATTATGCATATATACATTTTGGTGATTTGGTCTATGAAAATAAAAGTATATACTTATATGCGGAAGAGGGAGATTTATTAGATACTGACATGTCTTATAATAAAAGTATATAGTGCAAGTTTTTTTTTCTGGGAAACAAACTTGCATTAAGCCACCAAGGCAAAGAAAACAAGAGAGAATTATAAAAACAGTACATCAACTTTGCTCCACTGATACTTTTAGTGTCTGAACTATGTTAAATAACACATTGGTACATGAACTAACAAGTTAAGTCTAATTTTCGTACATGACGTTATAACATCGTTAAAAGTTATTGTTCAATTTTTTTTTTTTTTTTTTTTTTTTTTTTCTGAAATCTCTTATCTTTTTTTTCTTTTGAGAAAATTATAAAAACAGTACACCAACTTTGCTCCACTGATAATTTTGGTGTCTGAACTTTGTTAAATAACACATTGGTACATGAACTAACAAGTTAAGTCTAATTTTCTTACATGCCGTTATAACACCATTAAAAGTTACTGTTCAATTTTTTTTTGAAATCTCTTATCTTTTTTTTCTTTTTAATGGTGTTATAATGGCATGTATAAAAATTAGGCTTAACTTGTTAGTTCATGTACCAATGTGTTATTTAACAAAGTTCAGACACCAAAATTATCTGTGGAGCAAAGTTGATGTACTGTTTTTATGATTTTCCCTTTTTCGATTTCATTTCCGAATTCAAATTGTTTTTGCTCGATTAGTCTTTGATTGAGATTTGGGAGAGAATTCGATCGCAGTCCATGTCCGCAATGACGTCATGTTACTGGTGCTACAGATGTAGCAGGTTCGTAAGGGCCGCCGCTGTCGACTCACCGGTGGTTTGTCCTGATTGCCGCAGCGGCTTCGTCGAGGAGATCGCCAACCCGGCCCGCTCCGCCTTCCCGAGGGCCACTCCCGCTCCGGCTCCGATGTTCATGACCGCCGCCAACCACCGCTCCGATGTTCATGAGCTCCATCGTGATCCGCATCTTAGATACTAGTTTCTGCTTGGTTAGGTTGTGTTCTCATAGCTTGAGGCAAGGCCAGACCTGCTTTCACACAATGGCGAGCATTTTTAAACCATTTGCTTACTTGTATCAAGACAGCGAAGCAGAAAACAGTATATAAGGTAACATTCTTTTTGAAAGGAGATAATTATAAAAACAGTACAACAACTTTGCTCCACTGATAATTTTGGTGTCTGAACTTTGTTAAATAACACATTGCTACATGAACTAACAAGTTAAGCCTAATTTTTGTACATGCCATTATAACACCATTAAAAAGAAGAAAAAAAGATAAGAGATTTCCAAAGAAAAAAAAATGAACAGTAACTTTTAACGGTGTTATAACGGGATGTAAGAAAATTAGACTTAACTTGTTAGTTCATGTACCAATGTGTTATTTAACAAAGTTCAGACACTAAAATTATCAGTGGAGCAAAGTTGGTGTACTGTTTTTATAATTTTCTCAAAAGAAAAAAAAAGATAAGAGATTTCAGAAAAAAAAAAATGAACAGTAACTTTTAACGGTGTTATAACGGCATGTACGAAAATTAGACTTAACATGTTAGTTCATGTACCAATGTGTTATTTAACAAAGTTCAGACACCAAAATTATCAGTGGAGCAAAATTGGTGTACTGTTTTTATAATTCTCTCTTTTCCCTTTTTCTCTTTACTTATCTTAAGGGGAGGTGTCTTGTTTTGTCGTCTAAAGAAGACAATTATGCATATATACATTTTGGTGATTTGGTCTATGAAAATAAAAGTATATACTTATATGCGGAAGAGGGAGATTTATTAGATACTGACATGTCTTATAATAAAAGTATATAGTGCAAGTTTTTTTTTTCTCGGAAATAAACTTGCATTAAGCCACCAAGGCAAAGAAAACAAACTCGAAAACAAAGAAAAACTAGGAAAGCCACAAAGAAAAAACAGAAAATTACAGAAAAAACAAACCCCGTACCTAAAAGTTACCTTTTTATAAGGGTTTATGAGCTACCGGGAGTTTTTAACTGTGACCGGTAATTTAATAAGTTATCGCTCGAGTTTATTTTTGAGTTTTTCTCGAATCAAGAAAAAATATATTTAAATCTCCGAAGTCGTAGAATGTATTGAGACGAGCTCACCGGTATGTCCGAATAAATTTTCAGAGCATCGAGCTATTTGATACGAATTTTTAAAGTTTAAGGTAACTCTTAATTACTGTTTTGGTAAATAATATGTACCTAATTTAAATCTGTACCGTTAGATCAGTTAGGGATTTGATGTGGGCCGTCTATTTTTGTATAAATAGATGGGAGAGGGTTAACTCGGGTCAGACCCTCCCCTCCAATTCTCTCTCTCTCTTCTCTGCTTCTCTCTCGTCGCTTCCGATCGCCACCACGTCGGAGAGCTGCCGTCCAGCCACCTCACACCGGTGCACCACAACCATAACATCCCTCTTCCTCTTCTTGACAAAACCCCTAAAAAAATTTCCAGGATTAGTGATGCTTGGAGGAGAATGGAAAAGGAGGACGAATAGTCCTCGATGGATTCTGGCCAATCCAGACGGCATCTCGGTCTCGACTCAATCATGTAGATATTTCGAGGTAGCGCTCGAGGATTATTCCGAACAATGAGGAGATCGCATTAAGTACTGTGAGTGGACTTTCATTTTAAAGTCATGCATATACTAATATATTTACTAAAAAATATAAGCAACATGATTTTATTCATTTATAAGCTGGTGGGGCCTGGAAGATGGGTTGCTCTCCTTCCGTAGCCTCTTTTGTTTATATCGGCTGGCATTTGTGTTATGTTTATTCTATTTGGAAATGATTTGTTTATGACCATTGTTTTCAGGTCGGTAGGAGAACAGCACCTTATACAAGAAATGCATATTTTATTACTGGGAAAGAGTCTTTTGTGACTTTTTGAAATTGTTTTGTTTTCTTCACCATGAAGGATTGTCATTCACCATGAATGTATGTATATGTATATATATATATACATACATATATACATTATAAATGCTAACTAGCCATACGGCCCCTCACTTGAGAAAGTGGAGCGGGGCAATAGTAGTCTTAAAGGTTCTGACCCTATCTTGAGAGGCTCATTAAAGGATCGTCATATATATATATATATGCTAGCTAGCTATACAGCCCCACACTTAAGGAAGTGGATCGGGGCAATAGTAGTCTTAAAAGTTCCAAGTGACACTATATGTCCTTGGTATGGTTCGGCATGCATGATGGAAATGTCCTTGACACTATAAAACAAACCAAATAGGCATACCAAGGCTCTCTGGCTTCCAACTGAAACAACTGCTCGTCTGGGAACGTCTCTGACATAGGGAGCTCATCCTCATCATGCACAATTCGACTGAGATGGTCTGCTACAACGTTCTCACTTTCTTTTTTGTCCTTGATTTCGACATCAAACTCCTGAAGTAACACAATCCATCTGATGAGCCTCGGCTTTGTATCTTTCTTTGTCATTAAGTAACTTAATACTGCATGATCAGAATAAACTATAACTTTAGAATTCAAAATGTAAGATCAAAATTTCTCTAAAGCAAAGATAACAGCTAAGAGTTATTTTTTCTGTTGTTGAGTAATTCAGTTGAGCTTCGTTCAAAGTCCGAGATGCATAGTAGATGGCACACGACTTCTTCTCCTTCCTTTGACGTAGCACAACACCAACTGCATAGTCTGAGGCGTCACACATCAGCTCAAACGACAAACCCCAGTCTGGTGGCGTCATGATAGGTGCAGTCGTCAGCAATTCCTTCAATCGCATGAACGCATCCTCGCATTCCCTAGACCATGAAAATGACACATCTTTCTGCAACAAAGAAGTAAGTGGTTTTGCCACCAAAGAGAAGTCTTTGATGAACCTCCTGTAAAAACCTGCATGGCTAAGAAAAGAACGAATCTCTCTCACCGTTGAAGGCGAGGGTAAGTGATGCCTAATATCAACCTTAGCCTTATCAACTTCTATTTCTTTAGCAGAAACTATGTGACCTAAAACTATACCCTGATTAACCATAAAATGACATTTTTCCCAATTAAGTACAAGGTTAGTTTCTACACACCGATTCAAGATTAATTCCAAATTCTTTAAGCATGCATCAAAGTCCTTACCATAGAAACTAAATTCATCCATAAAAACTTCAATGATATTTTCAATATAATCAGAGAAAATAGAATACATGCAACGTTGAAACGTACCTGGGGCGTTGCACAATCCAAAAGGCATTCGTTGATAAGCAAACGTACTAAAGGGACATGTAAACGTTGTCTTCTCTTGATTATCCGGGTGTATCATAATCTGGTTGTAGCCACTATATCCATCCAAGAAGCAGTAGAACTCGTGACAGGCCATGCGTTCCTACATTTGATCCATGAAAGGTAACGACATGTGATCCTTCCTCGTTGTTGTATTCAATTGTCGATAATCGATGCACATGCGATGATCTGTCACCAACCGTTGTGGCACTAGCTCATTTTCTCATTCTCTACAACAGTTACGCCACTCTTCTTGGGCATAACTTGAACGAGTGAAATCCACTGACTATTCGAAATAGGATAGATTACTCCACAATCTAACAACTTAATCACCTCGTCTTTAACCACTTTCATCATTGGAGGATGCAAACATCTCTGAGCCTCTCTGGTAGGCTTGGCGCCATCTTCAAGTAAGATTCTATGAACACACTTTGTAGGGATTATTCCCTTGATGTCTGCCAAAGCCCAGCCAATGACAGCGTGTTCTTTGTCAAAACCGCAACTCGCTTGTCCTCCTGTTGCTTTGTCAACGTTGAAGACACAATAACTGGTAAAGTGTCATTTTCTCTAAAAAATACATACTTCAAATGCTTGGGGAGAGCCTTTAGCTCTAACTTACCACAGATGGTAACAACTTATTCGTGGAAATTGAAATTGACAAGAGAGTATACCTTTCGTAGATTGGTTGTGAATCAAGCTCCTTCACAACTTCAAGTATAGACGGCTCCAAATCTTTCAAAGCCTCCTCATCTCGGTCTCCATACTTGTCAAATCCTGCCCCTTGCTCAATGGCTAATTGCTATGCATAGTGAGTAGTCATTGCACACGGTGCAATGCCACTATTTTCGTCACTCTCATTGATGCCGTCCCCTAGCTCTGTGCAAGGATATCTCATGGTGTCAAAAATGTTAAACTTCATTACCTCACCATCAATTCCATTGTCAGGTTGCCTCCAGCAACATCAATGTTTGTTCTTGCTGTCCTCATGAAGGGTCGTCCCAATAACAATTGTGTTGAGTTCACAGTAGACTCCTCCATTTCCAACACATAAAAGTCTGCAAGAAATATCAGCTGATTCACCTGCACATGAACATCCTCAACATATCCCTTAGGATATTTATTAGAACGATCCGCCAATTGGATCACAACATTATCAGTTTTAAGAGGTCCTAGATCTAAAGTCTCATAAATATTGAAAGGCATAACATTAATAGAAGCGCCTAGATCTAGCATGACATTCTCAAAACGTGTAGAGCCGATAACACAAGGGATAGAAAAACTTCCTGGATCCTTAATTTTTGGCGGCAGCTTTCTTTGAATGACGGCAGAGACCGTCTCGCTCATTTTGACAACTTGTGTCTCCTTTGTGTGCCTTTTAATTGTGCTAAGCTCCTTCAAGAACTTAGCATACCTTGATATTTTTCGAATGCACTCCAACAAGGGTAGGTTCACATTCACTCTTCTGAAGATGTCCAACTCTTCCTCATAAAACTTCTTTTTGCTTTTAGTGAATCTAGACGGAAAAGGTAGACAAGAAGATTGATTAGTCGAAACTAAATCACTAGAGTCACAATTTTTATCTTTTTGTGCCTCAGAATTCAGTACACTCTCCTTCTTGGATGTAGCAGGGTCTTTTTCCAAGTCCCTTTTCTTCATTGCTTTCAAGTCTGCCTTGCTTGGCTCAACTCCTTTGTTCCTCATATTGATATCCTTAACTTGACCTTGATTTGTGCCAAGTTCATGCTCGGCTACTCTGTGCGTCTTGGCATCCTTATGCTTATGCTCGGCATCACCTTCATTCTCATCTTCCATATCCAAAGCTCCAAGTCCCTTTGTCGTCTTTAGCTTTGGAGGCGGGATCAATGTCTTCCCACTTCTTATGACAACAGCTTGAGCTTGCTCGTTCGTGGGATTCTTGATAATGCCTCCTGGCAACCTTCCTTACTCATTTTATTTTCTCATGAAGTCCACAACTTGACCCATTTGATTCTTTAGCTCCACAATATCTTTTGACATCAAGGCGATGTCCTTAGTGTTAGTCTGAGTTGTGGCCAACAAAGATTGTGTCGAAGTGGCAATGTTCTTGAAGATCTCATCATAATTGTTTTGTCCACTTGGCTGTCCTCCTTGTTGGTTATATGGTTGGTACGACCTAGGCATATATTGGTCTTGTGGCCGTGCCACATATGGTTACTGTTGTCCCTGTGGTGCACTTGGTTGAAGATTCAGCACGTTGTTGTTGTTGTTGTTCCAATGAAAGTTTGGATCGTTGGCCCTTGGATTGAAATTCTGAAAACGTGTCTGGCCCTGTTGACCTTAGAAATTTCCATGTTGGCCTCCATACCCCATGGCATTGATTTCCTTAAAACCGCTTCCAGCTTGACTGCACTGCTCAGAAACATGTCCCTCCATACTACAAACACCACATACCTGCACTCCTCTGTTTTTAGCCAGATTCAACACCATCAGAGTCAGCTTGCTCAAGTCTTCATTAAGCTCAGAAATTACACTTGACTCCCCAAATGTGCTAGTTTCATTCACACGCCTTCTTGTAGATGATCCAAACTGCTGATTATTTGTCGCTCGCATCTCCCACAAATTGCTAGCATCTTCTCTTCTCTTCTCCATGAGAGATCCTCCAGCAGCTGAATCAAGGAATTGCCTCTCCATAGGTCGTAGTCCTTCATAAAAGTACTGAAGCAGAAGTCTCTCATGTATCCCATGGTTAGGACACGAAGCTACTAGGTCTTTGTACCTTTTATAATGCACATCAAACAGCTCATCCATGTCTTGCTTAATTGATGT
Source organism: Comarum palustre (assembly GCA_951800085.1). Classification (NCBI taxonomy): domain Eukaryota; kingdom Viridiplantae; phylum Streptophyta; class Magnoliopsida; order Rosales; family Rosaceae; genus Comarum; species Comarum palustre. The sequence goes on from OX637589.1 coordinate 3,884,653, forward strand.
TATCTCTTTTCTGATCTATGTCACCCTCGACAATGGAAAGTACTTAAGGAGAAATTGTTTCATCATTGTGGCCCATGACGTGATTCTGCCAGCTGGCACTGTAAAGAAACATGCCCTAGCTCTGTCCTCCAATGAAAATGGAAACGCCTTCATCTTGACCAGTTGTAGATCAGCTCCTCTAGGGTACTTGGTGTCGCAACAAAACTCAAATTGCTGCAGATGTCGATTCGCATCTTCTCCACTAAGTCCATGAAACTTTGGCAATTGGTGGAAGAAACCACCTCTCATTTTAAAGTCAGCCAATTTTCTAGCTGCTGCAGTTGGATAAGTAATGTTATTCGGCCTTAACCCTGTTCCATTGACTTGTCCGCTCTCTTCCCTCAATGAAGTCATTCTGACAGATTCAGAAGTATGATTCTCGTGAATTACTAGTGACGATTCACAAGATGATGATCGAAATACTGGTGAATGTGGTGGTGATGAATTTGGTGAAGTCTGATGTGATGTCGATGGATTGTCAATGTCGTATTCTTCTCTGACACGCCTAAGTCCGTTGTTGATGTCTCTTATCCACGTGTCAGAATTGCTTATTCATATGCTCCTACAAAATCAAACTGGCACAATTGACCAAAGATCAAGTTAGCATCGTCATAAACTAAGTAAAAACAAAAATTAAAAACAAAACTAAGCTTGGCAATAACAAAACACAAGGCATAAATTCATAAATTACAGGACAAAATATCAAAACACACAAAACAAGAACGTAACACAAAAATGCAATATAACATAATGTAATCACAAATGACATAAACCTGTAAAACAAAGAATGTTAGGCAAGTATAGAACACGACATAACAATGTAAACATTTAGAATACACGATATGGCATGACATTAATCCAAGCAACAAACACATATGCACACGACATCATATAGGCATATAACAAGTTTAAGCACAAGATGTCGACAACTATGCAATGGAATGATGATTATTTTAAGCCTAGTCATTCTACTTGGAAACTCTTGTCATGAACTCGCTTATTGTAATAAGTCACATTCTGCTTGTATTGTAAGATGTGGAGGTGAGCTTTAATACGCTTTTCTTCTACAAAATTTTTGTCGAGGAGAAGACCCTGCTCATTGGTGGTGCTATCGAAAAACTCAACTCTCACACTTGGACACATAATCTCCATGGGGAGGACCGCTTCAGTGTCATATGTGAGACAGAATGGTGTTTCCCCGGTTTCCTTTGTCGGGATGGTCCTTAGTGCCTATAATACCTCTGGTAGCTTTTCTATCCAATGTCCTTTCCAGTCATCTAGCTTTTTTAATAGCGTTTTGATCTTTTTGTTTGTTGTTCAACCTGCCCGTTGGTTTGGGGATGTCCTATAGAGGTGAATCTGATTTGGAGGCCCTTTATCGTTCGTAGCCCATTCAATCAGTTCGTCATTGTTGAACTGGACTCCATTGTCTGTTATGATTTTGTTTAGCACACCAAATCGACAACATATGTTTTGCCAGATGAAGCGTTTTACCCTCCTCGTGTTGCTCTTTACTAACGGTGCTGTTTCAATCCACTTAGTTGTGTAATCGATGGCCACAATGGCGTATTTGTTCCAGCTCTTCATTGTAGGAAATGGTCCAATGAGGTCCAATCCTTAGGTAGATCCTAGCCACGGACCCATAATTATAGATTAAGGTTCTGGTGGCACTCTTAACATAGTGGCAAATTGTTGGTATTTGGTGCAACTTTTTGCAATGTCTTAATCGTTTCCTACCATCGTAGGCTAATAATAGCTGTATTTCATTGCTTCATTAACCAATGAGCGATATCCTAAATGGTTTCCCTGTCTCCACTATGGATCTGATCCAAAACTTCTTTACCCTCCTCTAGAGTAATGCACTTCAAATGAGGGAATTTGAGTCCTTTCGTTACAGTTTTCCATGAATTATGTTGTAACTTGTGACCCTTTTGATAAGTGTATATGCAGCCACCTTGGTCTTAGGAGCGTTCCTTCCTTTTTACAGGCTAATATCTTGTCCATCCATGTGGGTTGGTCTATGTCAATTTAGAAAATCTCGGCAAGTGTTTTAGTGGTGGAAGGTTTGTCCAGAATTTCGACCCTTGTATTAGCGCGACTCTAGTGAGGCTAGGATGTCGCTACTCTAGCCAAACAATCCGCTCTTTCATTCGTCGTCCTTGAAACCTGGAGGACATTATAGATTACAAACCTATCTAATAACGTTTTGACATAATATCCGTTCAATTGGGGGTCTTTCATTTGGAATGCGCTGGTGACCTGGTTGACGACCAGCTGAGAGTCGTTGGAGACATTAATGTCTTTTGCGCTAGTGTCGATAGGCATCAGTAAGCAATTAGGGCCTCATACTCCGCTGCATTGTTGGATGCTTTAAAATTGAATTTTATGGCGTATTCCAGCTCAAGTCCTCCTGCGCCTGTTAGAATGATTCATGCGCCACTACCATGTGCACAAGACGATCCATCGACGTGAAAACTCCATTTTTACTGCTGGGCCCCCGCCTCTGGGGTTTGCCGTCCTTGGATATTGTCGCTCTCTGATATTTCCACAGCCTCAAACCATTCAAAGGCATATTTGCCTTTTGTGAACTCGACTATAAAGTCAGCTACTGCTTGCCCCTTCATGACAGTTCGTGGTTTAAATTTAATGTCAAACTCACTAAGCTCTACTATCCACTTGCTTCATCGCCCACTGTGCTCAAGGCACTGCAGTACTTACTTAGGTGGCTGGTTTGTGAGGACCTAAATTAGGTGAGCTTGGACATAATGGCGTAGCCTTTTGTCTGCAGAGATCAAGGCTAAGACTATCTTTTCTAACGACGGGTACCTCGTTTTTCCTACATTTAGTCCCCTTCCTGAATAAAAGACTTGCAATTCTGTCTTCTCCTCATTTCTTAGTAAAACAGTGCTTAACACTGTATTTGAGACCGCCAGATAAAGGCAGAGAGTCTCCCCTATTATAGGAATGGAAAGAATGAGAATTAAAGTAAGATAATCCTTGATGCCCTAAAATACCGCCACACAATCCATGGACCAATCAACTTCATTTCATGTAGGACGTCTCAGGGCTTTAAAAAATGAGATGCATTTGTTAGTTAACCTTCCAATGATCCTTGACAGCGACGTCAAGTGTCCCTGCAGCACCTCGACTTCCTTTTTCTTCTTAGGAATTTGCATGTCTATTATTGTCTTTACCTTCTCTAGGTTGGCCTAAACTTCTCTCTGACTGACCATGTACCCTAAGAACTAACTATCTGTGACCTCGAAATAGCATTTGACCGGATTCAGCCGTATGCCATATTGGAGGATGATGGTGAAAATTGTTTGCAAATGATCCACATGATCCGCAGTCTCCTTGTTTTTTACCAGCATATCATTTACATAGACCTCAATTATTTTGCCCAAATGTTCAACAAAATATTTTTATACGTAACCACATCCATGTTGCTCCAACATTCTTTAAGCTAAAAGGTATGTTGTTGTAGCAGTAGATACCTTTATCAGTTGTGAAACTTGTTGCCTCATTATCTGACTCCTTCATAAGGATGTGATTATACCCTGAAAATGCATCCATCATACTAAATAATTGATGCCTAGCTGTGGAATCAATCATTTCATCAATTTTAGGTAGCAGAAAGCAATCATTCGAGCAGACTTTCTTAAGGTCTTTGTAGTTTACACACATTCGCCACTTCTTATTCACCATCTGGACCATGACCACATTGGCCAACTATGTGAGATATTGCATTTGGTGTATGAACCCTTGTTCTTGAAGTTTCGCTACTTCTTGCTTCATGGCAGCATACTACTTTTCATCAAATGCTCGTCGCTTTGCGTTACTGGGTGAGTTTATGTCATGATGGAGTTCATGTTTGATCACCTCTCTTGTAATGCCAGGCATGTCGCTATATGACCATGCGAACACCTAAGCATTTTTCCTTAGGAGTTGGGTAAACTCTTCAACAATGGCAGTGACGAGGCCGTTGGTTAACAACCTGCAATTTAAACCCTATCATTGTAGTAACTGTAAGTAGGGATCGTTCAAGCCGGGGACACTAGGGAAAGATTATATCTGCATTAAAACAAGTTAGTAACATTCACAAATATAATATAAACATACAAGTACAATTCTGTCACAACTATACAAGTATAAAACACATACACACATACAATCCATAAAACATAGACATGACATCGAAATTTATGAACAAAAAGAATTAAATTATTTACAAACTATTCACATATTTACCGAATTATGATGGGGATTTTATGGTGATTTCTAAAGTCCTAAATCTAAATCTAATATTTACATTGGTCGATCAATTTTGTTAAACACAAAACATAACTAATACCAAATAGAACACACATAAGTTTTAAACAAGAACAAGATGCAATGAAATATGTTTTCTTGAATTCTAATTAATTCCAACTATTTAGACTTCTCATGTAAACTTAGTGCCTACAATCGCCTGACACTAAGTTTGTATATGTGTCATCCTGTTTAATGCCTACAATAGCCTGACATTAAGACAAAATACACTGATCGAACGAGAGTCATTGGAAACATGGTCCCAGGTATGGTGTCACTCATCCTATTCATCATGCAAATCACTTAACCCTAAAAACCCTTAGTAGTGACTAAGAATCAAGACCTACAATCGCCTTATCTTAACCCTTAGAACACTACGGCATATGAAACTCCCCCCTTAGGAACATCCGTGCACAGACTACCCTTAGGTTCGATTACATGTTCAGGTATGTGATTAATCAATTGGAAAACAACAATAACATAAACATACACAACCTATTCTAAATCCAAAACCTAGCATGCATTCTAAATGTTATGCTAACAAACAAGTTTATTAGTAGATCACAAAGAAAGACAAATAACCATGTTCATAACACAAAACCATAAACCAAAATACCAATACATATCAATCTTTGAATAAAATACAGTAGAATTACACAAAAACTTGGAGGAATCCATACCAAATCCTACCTAAAGGGTCGGATAGGGCAAGGGTGGTTGGCGGCTGCAAAGGGTGATCGGCGGCAAGCTTTGTGCTTCGGCTGTTTTGAGGGGTTTTTGGTAGAGTTGGCTAGCTAAGGTTTTCACAAAATTGAGGACCCCTTTTTCAGTTGTATTACATGTGTATTTATAGAGGAAAACTTCTAAAGAAACCCTAAGAAATTCGGCACCCTACTCCTTGTCCATGTCGGATTGGGCTTCTTGCTTTTCCTTGTTGCACAAAACTTTGACTCTTGAATTTGCTGACTTGGATAATGATTCATAGAATTCTTTTCTGAATTCTTGGACTCCCCTACATGTTTAGGGATCAATGAAGGACTCCCTTACACGTTTTGGACTCCATAGGACAGCCGAATCCCCTCCGTAGTGTCGGTAGAACAAGTTATCCTGTTTTGACCGGGATAACTTTCCTAGTTGTTGTTTTCGGCTTCTCCTTGGTGATTTCTTCGATTCTTCTTCTTCTAAACAACTTCCCATATCATCATTAAGCTCTTCATCAATCATTTGGCATGCTTGGGAAGGATTTTGGTGAAGAAACACACTCACGAACTCGGTAGACAACTTCAGCAAAATCTGTCCTGTTTCCAGCAGACTGACCTCCGGCCATTGTTTCCGGCATAACTCCTTTCTCAGAACTTGGATTGCTGTGATTCTAAATGATTTAGAAACTAGACATCCGCAGCTTTCCATCCATATATGGCACGTTCCCTGGTTCCTCCTGGATCGTCCTAGGGAAATCTTTGAAGTTGAGTTATGGTTTCTGCAATTCCTCTGTTTTTGTTCCGAATTCATGCTTTTGGCCTCTTGTCTTTCCATGCTTTCTGCAAACGAGTCAATCCCCTGCGAGGAAACTTCCTGCTTGCCACAGCTCATAGTGACTGATGCTCGCGCGAGTGACCTTCCTCCCGCGAGTGAAATCTCTCATGTTTCGGAGTTTCTTCTTTTCCATGGCCTCTCTTGTTGTCTTCCATGAGTTCAATCTTCATGATTCTTGTTCTCATATGCTCATTTACATGTCATCTACACATTAAACCAAATTTATCAAAATTGACAATGTAAAGTTATAACGAATCATAAGAGAAAATAACCCAAGTCTCTGTTTCAAATCGAATTTTCAACACTTAAGCACAATTTTCTGTATAAATACACATTTTAGTCATTGCTCTACAGAAAAACCCTTTTCACTCAAAATAAGTAAAAACGACATTACTAAGGAATAAACAAGGTACAAATGAGGGTAAAAACATATTAAAAACATAGCGTAAAACACACTTATCAGGCGGGATCCAACTGTGCCCAATATTCGCCGTCCTTTATGGAAATTCGTCAGAAATACTTATCGCCCTTATAGACGTTTCCAGGTCAGTTGGCATCTTAGAGGAATACTTCTTATTCTGCTCTCTTGGATCGTCAACCTTTTTGGTTAATTCCTTCCCAACTGAAACCGATAAGATCTCTCTCCGCTTTCAGAATGAAGGATGGAGGTCATATAGCATTCTCTGGCCACCGTATGACTTCTTTTGACCATCCCGGTGTCATTAGGGGTGGGGAACATCATGAGTAATATGTAACCTCTTATAATGCATTTCATCTTGTTCAGAGCTGGACGTCTTAGGATGGCGTTATAGGAATTGTAACAGTCCACCACTATGAACTGATAATCCAACCTGGTCATACAGGGGGCGGTTCCTATTTGAACAACCATCATAATTGACCCCAAAGGTTGTACAATGTTTCATGAGAAGCTAAGGAGCGGCTCGTGGTCTTGTACCAACTTCTTCTCAAATCGCTCTAACTTCTTGTGACAATGGCAGAACATGACATTGACAGCTGAATCGTTTTCAATCAGCATGCTCCCCAAACTGAATTCTCCAGAGATAATGATATCACAAAGGAATGGATCATCACATGGTCCACTGATGTCATGCTCTTCTTCTTCAGTGCCTGTAATAGGGTGATATCCTTGCTTTGCCATCTTCATTGCCATGTCGCACGACATGATATTGACACTCCTTGGGTGGTTCTCTCTTACATATCGCTTTCTTGATTTATTGGACATGTTGGTGAGGGGCGCTTCGCTGCATATTGTGGATCATATTCCGCAATTGGTAGTATTTATTTGTTTCATTGTGGGCGTCTTAATGATATTTGCATCATTGACCTCTTCTTCCATTATCAGGGAATTTCATTGGTTAAGGGCGAGGAAAATAATGTTGTGTTTCTCAAAAGCTTCTTTATAGCTTCCAGCTATAATGGTGTAGATTTCCTGCTTTCTCGCATTACTCGTTGTCCCACCATCATTTCGCTTTTTTGTCCATCCATGAGGCTGCTTATCGCTCCAGTGATTATCCTAATGACGCTTATCACTTTTCTTCTCTTCCTTCTGCCACTCTCTTTTAGGCTCCTAGTTCTGTGACCCATATGGCAATGTTGAGGCTTGAGTCTTAGGGGTTACCACAACACTTTCTGAGTAGCGGGGGGGGGGGGGGAATTGGTTCCTCTTTTTTTTGGCCCAAGTGGCGTATTCCATCTGGGCTATTTTTATAACATCTGCCAGCACTTCATCATAGCTGGCATCTTTGAACATCTTATTCAACAAACAGGTACTTTCCTTTGAGGAGCCACTCTTTAAACGTTATTAACCCCAGGGTTTTGTTGAAGTCTCGACACTTGGATGTCGCTACTTGCTTGCGCATGACGAAAGAGCAAAGTGTCTCTCCTTGAGACTGTTTTATCTTGAATAATCGGTCCGCGCTCAGTTCTCTAACATCGTTTAGTATGAACGTGATGAAGAAGACATGAGTTAGACTATCAAATGAGTCCACCGAATCGGTGGGTTGTTTGAAGAACTAAATCATGGCTTCCTTCTCTAATGTTTCACAGAATAGCTGGCATAAGATGACATCATCATACTCTCTTCCACTGGTGACCTTCCTGAATCCATCCATGTGAGCATAGGGACAACTTTTCCATGTATAAGTGGGCAACTTGGGGCCATGGACATTTGCTGGTCGATTTGAACTACAAATCCTTCTAGTGAATGGTCTAGACCTAGCCGTAAAGAGGGGAGCGACTTTGTGGGGCGCTACTTGTTCAATCAATCTTTGGTCTATCTCTGTCAATCTCCTCATCCAATGCGCCCTGGCCTCTTCTTTCTCATATTGTCCTTGTCCTCCCTTAGAGCATTAACCCGTTCCCTTATTCTCACCGGGGATAGAGGGCGCCGATCATCCAGATCATTAGGCATGAGGGAGTAATCGATATGCAATACTCTTTGATTTTCTCTCCTAGTCCCCTCACCTGGCTGTCTCTCGACTTGGAACTGACAGTAACAAATTCGCTTTCTCTCAATACTTCAGCTCTTTTCCTCTTCTAGCTTCTAGTAAGCAAAGTTTTTTCTCTAATTCAAGCCTCGCCTTCTTCTCCTCTTGGAGATCCTTGATGGACAACGCTAGTGTGGCAGCATCATCATTGACCGATGGTCTCCCACTTCTCGCAGTCAATGCTCCCAATGCTGAGGACGAAAATTCCTGAGCGCTCCTTTCAGGGGGCGGAGTCTTGAAATTTAACCTCTGTGCAATGTTACTGATATCTAGTGACATTTGATTCACTTGATTGTTTTCGTCACTAGCCATAGTGACATGATGTGAGAAACTTTTTGCTCTAGGTTTCCACAGACGGTGCCAATCTTTAGTATGTTCAAATAGTGTTATATGGTCATTGATACTAATGCAACTCGCAACGTCTTCTTTTCCTACCTGTTAACTTACCAACAAGAATACAAATCACTTAGAGGTCTAGACCGTCAAGGGGCGATCTTTGACTCTCTAGTGTGTAAGTCAGCATTGATGTTGACATAATAATAGTAGGTAAGAAGTAATTGCTCAGTAAACGAGAAGATAGAGTTACTATTTATAGTCTATTATTGAGAATGCTTCAATATATTGCTCGATGTAGAAAGCTTTAGCCCATTCTGCTACCTGAGGGTGATATCCAGACTGTGCATGAGGGCTCACCACTGTACCATTTGGGTGGCAGGTCATGGTTATTAATAGCTGACATGACCATCTGTCTATCACATGTCTTGGTTGTAGCGGATCTAACTGTTGTGGTCAGTTAAAGTAAAGCCGAAGTGTGCTAATTAGACATATGTGCCTACACCATTGGTGGTAAAAGTCTGCACCAACAAATGGTGTCGTCTGTGGGAGATGAACGCTTAGCGAGTGCACACTAGTTTAATGAAGAAGGAAGGCTATGTCATGCATGAGACCTTAGATGCTAAGCAATACGTTCGACATCTAGTGTCTTACCCACGAAAACGTCACATCCATATGATGGGACATGATGATTCTTAACTCTTTATTGCATATATCTTTACATCCCTTATCTTCACATTTACTAATTTTTATCTTTGACTATCGACATATAAGGAAGATCACAAAGATGAGTATACTGTGCTTGAGAGGAGTGGAAGGGAGAAGATTCACTAACCCTTCACAAAGTCAATCGTGCCGTCTACCTTCCACACAAATTGGAGCTTGGACATTTGACATTCATATCCACGAATCTTAGTCCATATATCTTCATTCGACGAAAGATGAGCTAACCAACTCTTGATGCCCCAACATGCACAAATGAGGAGGCAGCTTGGAGTCGGATGAGCATAGCTAATCAATCTAACACCTTTACTTCTTTATAATCATTGTAAGGCGATGATTGGATTATCAGCTTCAAAGCACCACCAACACAACCCAAGATGTGAGGCGACGATATATGTGATGGTTGTAGATTTGACGAAAGGTGTATTCAAGAAACTTGCATGCACGTCGTGCACTCCACTTATGGAGAAACTCTCCACTCGATGTCCAACAACAAGTCTGCCTTCAACATCTGAGTCACTAGATGACAACCAACCAAGTCATGGATGAACTTCAAACGCACAGCTGACGATGATGCCACTTCAATTTTCCATGACCCCGAGCGACCACCTACCTGATGAAGTAACATCCTTGGATCAAACCAAAAGCTTCATAGGAACCGTTGTAGGAGAGAGGCCATGATAATGTTCTTGATGCCGGGAAATCACCGCTAGATGATTTAGCTACTTTAGATCAAATCAAATACCTTGAGCCTCCAATGCTAGAGTTCATAGAGAGTGTTGGAATCGAAGAAATGGTTATGAAAGTTTTGCACTTGCTCACCTCCATATGCATAATCGGCGAGCTCAAACCACCTAACGTTGATCATCTAGTGCAAAGGCCATAAGCATCCACCGTCTTGTGATTCAACACATTTCTCAAGGACCACTGAACAAGTTGAGCTCAATGATGAGTTGATGAGTCTCGTGGCGACATTATCCATTCACTATTCAACCTAGCTTGCGACCAACAAGAGAGTCAACACATTCCAATCTAATGAAAGTCAATAGCTCGTGAAAAAGCTAAGGCCACCTCATAGAGCAGTGAAGAGCTTTCATCCCACCATCTTTTTGCTCTTGGACATGCACTTCCATTAGAGAAGCCTCGATGTGCAACTACTCAGCTCTTGTCTCAGAGAAGCCGCATATCAAGGGAAGATCCAATGGGAAATCGCCTGCGACAACTTGCAATCAAAATAGCAAGTTACGCCATAGTTGGTACACCCTACTACAAATTTATAATTTTTCGTCTTATCATTATTACTACACCAACACAATTTGCACCCCATATGCCCTAGTCAAGGATTACCTTGACATGCCAAGACTGATAAGTCTTTACGCACCAATAGAAGTACATTAGCCTTAGAGTCAGGGGTTCAATCCTATTAAGTAGTAACTTATATATATATTATATATATATATATATATTATATATATATATATATATATATATATATTGTGTGATATGCTATATTATAGGAACTATATATATAAATTTTATATATATATGTTATATGTATGTTGTAAATCATGTTGAGATCAAATTTACAAAAACGAATTAGCTTGAAAATATATCCATCTTTTCAAACAATTCGGCAAAGACCATGGTGCTAAGCATATGACTACTTAGTCCTTGTTACCTTAGCTCATTACTGATGAAAATGTGTCAATGCACGGACGCGGACAAAATGGGGTGCCAGTTCCACAAATCTATCTATTTAAACTCCTAGAAGTTTATTGAAACACGAATGTATAACAATTTCAGCAAAAGTCCATCAAAGATAAAGACAGTACTAGTAGGTTGTAGATAGAAAACCTTGATCAGCCAACACTCAAGGACTTGAGCCATCATATGAAAGAGCCTCGATAGCCGAGACCAATTTATGGAGTGCACACAAGTGACCTACTTAAGCTACCAAAGAAAGAGACTCACTAGTTGAGACCAATCCAAAGGGTGCCTTCGAGGTCCAACCCACTTGAGTCACCATATGTTTAGTCTCACTAGTTAAGACTGATTCACAAGAGTGCACTCAAGATCCAACACACTTGACATATCGGTTGAGTGAGTCTTAGGGATTATGAAGAGCAGTTATGGCTCTCGAAGTTCCAGCCACCAAAGCTAATAGTGAAAAGTTTAGATCCAACAATAGCTAAAGGTAATCATTCCCCCATAAATTTTGCTAATCATTTAGTGCAAAAGTATTGACAATGCACTTAGATGCAAAATTATAGTCAATAGTTAGAGCTCAAAAGGAACATAAACAAAGTTGTTTAACCCATCATCACCCTTGGTCAAGGGTGTAACTCATATATCTATTGGAGACCACTCACCATTGAGTTCAGTCCCCTATCTTGGACCTTCATCAGTCAAGGTTTTCATTATTCTAGGTTTAGAATATTGTCCTTAGTTACTTAGGACCTCATAGGGCAACCATGGTAATTATATGTTATCCATCAATAACTATTTTTTGTGCGATCACCTCTTGTTATTTCAATAATAACCACTGCCCCAAACTTAGATCCACCAATTTCTTCTTCCAATTGAGTTCCCTATGCAACAAAAGCCTTTGTTGGCCAAGAAACTGGGGGCTTGTTGATGTCATAATTTGGTTCGACAACGAAATTTGACTTTTCAACCCATTTTATGTAGGAGACGTTGAAATGTCAAAACGCCATGTAGGACTCAAACCTTTCAACACACTTCCAACCATAAATTGAGCCCGCACACATGAATAATCGTGAGATGCCTAATTTAGCATTCCAAGTCTCCAACATTGGATGATCAGGACACTCATCAAATGATTACCACTGACATGTCAAGACTATCCAACATTAGATAAGCATAGTCTTAAAATGAGTCATGAGCCTCAACCTTCAATGTCAATACTTTAATTTCTAAGGCTAGGAGTTCGACCTCCAAGGCTAAGGCCTCGAACCTTGGGTCACTCTTAGACATGCAATAGTCAGCTACTCTACTCACCGACTCTTCGAGGTGTCATGCTCCAACGTCAAGTATGGGTCTTGTGACACCTGAAAAGTGTTTTGAGAGTCAAAGTATCTAAGATGTGCGAAACCTGTCCTGACACTCTAGAGTCTTACGTGTGGACAATAGAGCCATGGATTTGTGACAAGTGCCCTGACGCTCCACCCACTCAACTGTAGAAAAGGGTGACACATGCCCTGACGGGTGACACATGCCCTGACGCTCAACCCACTCAACTGCAGGAAGAGTGACACATGCCCTGACACTCCACCCCCTAACCCTATAAAGGGAAGCCATCCTTCTTCATTTTGAGGGATCTCAACAATTCCATTTCTTCTTTTTTTTTTTCAAAAAGCTCTGTCAAAATGACATAAGAGGTTATCTCACTTCTCCGCTAAAGATTATGACAAAGTGCATAATCTCCCTCTCTATCTCTTTCTTTGCTCACAAGTCAGGGATGTATCAACTCAATGTCAAAGCATTCACACACTTCTCATATATTTATTTATTGTTCAAACACTCTATTGATTTGGACATTGGAGAATGTTTGGCCGGCCTTAGGCTGATCCTCTGATGACCTTCCATCTGTTCACTTTTTAGGTCATCACTTTGGTGAAAGCTTATCATCTAGTGGAGAAAGCTCAATGTCTAGTGAGGGAAGTCTAAAAGGAGAGTATCAGCATGATCCAATGTTCTAAAAAAATATTAGGCATTGTTAGGATGGACAACGAGGGCCGAGCGCCCAAGCGGCGTCTAGGCGGTTTTGTATTATATATATATATATTTATTTATTTAATAAATAAATATAATTATATAAATAAAATTTATAAAAAAAAGCATTATTATGTTCCAAAATAGCAAAAATACTTCAAAAATAGACAAAGCATTCAACAACAATATTCTTAGAATTAAAAAAACAAATTGAAATAAACAAATTAGATTCTTCATTTTTTTTAGCCTATGCGGCTATCCCTCACATTCTTCTCCATATCCCTCTTGCACTTCTTCTGTGTCGGTATCAAACTCAAAGTCAATTTCATCTTCTTCCTCTTTATCCGATATAAAATCATCCTCATGAATTCTCTACATTCATGAAGTCTAGAACTTATTCGAGGCTCTAAGCCACTATTTACTTTCCAATCATTTTCAAGCATTTCACTAGTAAGATCCGAATCAACATCACTAGATTGTTCAACCTTGTCGTACATACACTAGATTGCATTGAATTGGACATACACTAGATTGCTCAACCTTGTTGTATCTAGTTTATTCTTTTTTTTGTGTGTATGTATCTACATTATGGAAAAAGAATTAAATAAATTAATTGATAAAGAATATTGCTACTTGTGAAGACCCGGCCCAGATTTCCCGTCGAATTCCGGGTTGAACCCTGCGGGGATCACCTCCGAAGGAAATTATACTGAAAATACGGTACAACCTCCTCCAAAGGTGGAAAATCCTACATGCAAACCAACCAAGCACTTCTATTTCCAAATAGATCAACTCTATCACCTGGACCCATCCTGCTCCCCAATCTCATCTACATTTCACAAAAAAAAATCAATGATGACTAAACCGGGACATTCAGAGCATTCTGAATAGATATAAAACCTAAAAAAATACTAGCGACATCGGATTAATTGGCTATGTCTCGTCTCCTTGTATGCACAGCTTCCTTTGTGATAGCCTGCAAATCATGACCTTTGAAAACGAATGGCCCAAGCATTTAAAAATGAACGTTAGAATGAGTGGACAAAATCACAGATTTAGTCAAATAAAAATGTATTTTTATGTTTTCCTAGAATTACGTGCATTAAAACCCTAACTCAAGCAACGTTTAGAAATTCTCGAAATATCATTCATGCATGCCACATTAGGGAAAATCCCCAAATAATCATTTAGAAAAAAAAATGTGTCATGTCAATTTCGTTGGCTTAAAAATCAATATTAAAAATAGGGGAACATGTTCCACTATGACAATGAGCCTCTCAGGCTAGTGTTGAAGCCTTCTAAAGCTACTATTGCCCCGCTCCACTTCATTAAGTGGGGGGCGATATGGCTAGCTAGCAATTATAATAAATCCACATGATCGAGTCCGTCTCACGTTCAACCATAGGCTGTAAAATTAATCCAACATATCAGCCTTTATTACCTTTGACTTGATGTTTTTCTAATTGGACTAGAAAATCCTAATTTGACCAGGAGTTGACCAAATTCCTTCATTTTAACAACTTTTCAACCATTAGTTTTATTTCTGAATATCGACACGATGTTTAACTTCTGACTACATAACCTTAACACATCGACTTTGTAACACCCCGTACCCAAAAGTTTCCTTTTTACAAGGGTTTCATGTGTTACCTAGAGCTTTTAACTGTGACCAGTAATTTATTAAGTTATTGCTCGAGTTTATTTTTGAGTTTTTCTCGAATGAATGAAAAATAGATGTGAATATGTGAAGTCGAAGTACGTGTTGAGACGAGCTCACCGATATGTCCGGATTATTTTTCAGAGCTTCTGTCTATTTTCTGTGAATTTTCAAAGCTTCTGGTAATTATTACTTACCCTTTCAGTAAACAAATTCTATCATTTAACCTTTTACTTTTTACCTTCTTTAAATCTGGACCGTTAATCTTTATTAAGATCTGATTAGGGCCGTTCATTTCTGTATTTAAGGAAGGAGACCGGTCAACCCGGAAAAAGAGACCAGACTCGGGTCAACCGAGTCTCTCCCCTCCCTTTTTCGACATTGTTTCCTCTCTCGTCGCCTCCGGCGTCCTCCGCTCGACTCAGCCGCGTCCAGCTGACCCACACCGACACACAACCACCAAAACATTAATCTTCCTTTCCTTGACAAAACCCCCACAGAAATTTCCTTGATTAGTGATGCTTGGAGGAGAATGGAGAAAGAGGACGAACTGTCCTCGATGGGTTCAGGTAGATCTAGACGGCGTCTCGATCTTTAGCAAGTAGGAATTCCTTCATGTTCCCTCCTTCCTCTCTATATCTCTAATTTCTTGATTCGAGAATCATTTGAAAAACCCTAATCTCTGTCTCTTTCTAGTTTTCTAGGTTTCGTGGCGAAGCTCCAGAAAGGGGGTGTTGGTTCTCGGGTGGACTTCTCAAACTCTTGAGAGGTTCGAAAATGAAGACTGGGGGCTTTGATGGGCTTGCGTGGAGGCAGGCAGAGCTACTTCTGCTAATCGAATTGGAGGCAGGGGCTGCCTGTCTACCTTTGGTAAGGAAGCGCTGGGGGAAGTGTTTCAGATCAACATGCGACGAACCGAGTGTAAGTCTCGGCCTCTCTTGAGTTTGTGGTGTTTTGTATTGCCTGTTGAGTTAAATCAAATTGTTGTGGATGTGTTGTCGATAACTAGGTGAAGAGAGAAAAAGGGGAGGCTATGGCCATTTTCTAGCAGGATTGCCGGAATCCGGCAGAATATTCCGACAACTTGCCAGAATCCGGTGAAACAACAAGGTAGAAATCGATTCTTCCGTTAAGCTCTAAGTCCTAATGTTTCCATTAAATCTTAAATCGCGTAATTACGGAAAACTTAACGTAAATAGGAAGTTTTCATTTTAGGAAACTTTCCCTTTTTGGAAAGTTGACCGATAAAAAAAGAAAAGTCAATACTAGTTAACTTGTTAAATTAAGCAAATCGGATCTTTAAATGAGAATTTGGTTGACTCAGGAATCTTGGTCAAAAATCGAGTTGATCATTGTAATTAGTTTGGATAATTTCATAATCGGTATATCGACTCAAGGTTATAGATTTTGTCTAAGAGACACGTTCGGTGTCCATATTGATTCAACGAATTATTATGTGTTACCTAGCGTCAAATGAATTAGTAAGGAAAGTCGTTGTGTTAAGGTGGCGTATTCAGAAACTAAACTTCGAGTCGATAATCGGAAGTAAGTGTAATAGTTGAAAAGTTGTTAAAGAAAGAAGGAATTTGGTCAACTTCTGGTCAAATAGGATTTTCTAATCCAACTAGGAAAATATCAAGTCAATGGTAGTAAAACTAATATGTTGGATTAATTTTTACAGTTTATGGTTGAACGTCAGACGGATTGAACCATGTGGATATTTCGAGGTTGCGCTCGAGGGGCATTCCCAGCAGTGAGGAGATCGCATTAAGTACTATGAATGGACTTTTGTTTTTAAATTAAATGCATGCATTAGGTTTTGATTGTTTTTCTCTAATTTGGATTTATAAATTATCTGATCATATTGGTTATGTCTCTTTTATTTTTAAGTAACCGAAAACAAAGTTTTCGGTTGGTTGTTTATATTTATGCATACGACAAGAGTATGCCTAAAATGCTAACTAGCCATACGTGTCTTTCCGCCTTAATGGTGTAGCCTAGATCCGCCACCATTATGGTAGTAGCCCTGTATGAGTATATTTATAATAATTTACGTGTATATATATATACTACATACAGATAAATATATTCCTACAGGGTGTAAGTGGGCACGTATATGTAGACACTGTCTTTCCGCCATGATGTCGAGTCAGATTCCTCTCCATCATGGTGTGACGTGAGCATTAAACGCAAGCATAGTAGCCCTGGGTGGATTTTCCTAAAAATTCATACAGGGAGTAAGGGGCGTGTGTGAATACAAACTATGTTATTGTTATCGTTATTTTTATACTTAGCCTGAGAGGCAGATTATATATATTTTTCTATATTTTGTTTAGCGAGGTTGGAGTCAAGGTTTGTTGATTTTCACCTTGAAACATGCATTATGTTTTCCTTGTAAATAAATTGAGAAAACCTGAACTCTTGTTTAATTAATCATTTAATTTTTTTTGTCCACTCACTCTAACATGTTTTCCCCTGGACCCTTCGGTTTCAAATGCTTAGAGTTGCAGGGTTGCTGAGAGGAGGTCATGCGTAATGAAGATGAGGCATAGTTAAATCATTATGTTGTCGCTATTTAATCTATTTAGGTATTGCTTCCACGTAGAATTCTCTGATTGCCCCAGTACAGATTAGTTGAATTCGATTGGTGAAGTGTAGATAAAATTTGGAGGAACATGATGGCTCCAGGTGTTGGGGTTGGATTTTATAATTGTGGAAGTGTTTAGTTGGATTACAGGTAGGGTTGTCCATTTCAAGGGAGGATTCAGGTAAAAATTTCTCTTGAGGTGGACCCTGCAGGGTTTACTTCAGGTTAAAGGTGTTAACCCAGGGTAGATCTTGATAAACTTTCCTTAATATTTCATTTGACATTAACTTATCGCATATTAAACCAATCTAAATAATCGTGAGTGGATAAATCGTAAAGTCCTTTATCCAAATTATTTACAACGATCAACTCGATACTTTCTGTTGATTGAAATTATTAAATTCCTCAACAACCCAAGTTGTCACACAATCATTTAACTCCATACTTCCCCATTTATAACCAAATCTTTAACTTTAACTTTCATCATTTTTCTTCTAATCCATCCATACCAATTTATTAGATTTTCCCATAAATAGAAAGTTTCTTAAAAGTAAAGTTTCCCAAATTAGAAACATCCTAATTTACGACTTTTCTGTAATTACTAGTTTTACACTTTATCGAAACCCTACGACTTTGAATTGAACATGGAGTCAATTTCTACCTTTTCAGCATTCCGCTGCTTCGCCGAATTCTAGCAAGTCACCAGAATATTCTTTCGGATTTCGGCAATCTTTCCGGAAAATAACCATAGTTTCCCCGCAACTCTGATTCGCCTAATTATCGACATACATGAACTAAAAACTCACCAAATAAGCATTCAATCTCAAAATCTACAACTCAGCAACTCCACAGTACTGCCCTCACCTTCAACCTTGAATTCAGTAGCTCCTCGCCGGATTCCTCCACGGGCATAGCCATTGGCTTGGCTTGACCACCACCAACAGCTCTTTACACCTCATCTCGGTCTCTCAGTAGCTCCACCTGGCAAAAACTAAACTGTTGCTCTTAGACTTTGAGTAGCTGTTACTGTTGCAACGCCTTCAGCTGCCTTGTAACCTCATCAAAACTACAAAAACGCGCTAGGAGACTGAGAACACCTCCCTGGAGTTTGGAACTCGAAACCCTAGAAATTTGTAGAATTAGGGATTTTCAATCAGAGCTCAAATAAAAGAACAAAGGATTTGAATTGATGGAAAAAGAGGAGAGAAGCAACACCCAACCCTAGACGACCCAAGAGATCGCCTAGTTCAGTTGAAATCCGATGAACATACCCGAGATCCTCCTTGGCCGATCTTCTTCCAAAATGGGTACTTAATGATTTGGTAGGGGGTTTTGAAGAGAAGAAGGAGAGGGAGAGATTGGTGGTGGTGCGCCAACGAGAGGTGACCAGGTTTAGGGGCTCGCTGGAGAAGATGACTGGAGATGGAGGGGGCGAGAGAGACCAGAGACTCGGGCTGGGGCTTTTGACTTCTGTCAAAGGTATCTCCCCTTTTTATAGAGAAATGGATGGTTCTGATTAAATGAGGTTGAGATATGACAGGCGGAACCAGATGAGGTAGAAAAATAGTTATTAAGTGAGGTAGAAAATATTTATTGGAATGATAATTAAAAATTACAATAAACTTCAAAAATTCGTAAAAAATAGCCTGATGCTCCGAAAAATCTTCTGGACATACCGGTGAGATCGTCTCAACGCGTACTATGACTTCATGCTTTAAATTTATTTTCCTTAATTCAAGAAAAACTTGAAATTAAACTCGAGCATTAATTTGAAAAAAAAAATTATCGAACGTAGTTACAACCCTCAGTAACCTGTAAAGTCCCGGTAAAAGATTAACTTTTTGGTTCAGGGTGTTACATTACTAGTTTGTATGAGTTCATAACTAAATAAAATAAGTACTTGCCCCCTCAAAAGTACTCCAATTTCTTTCACATCGGGATGAACTTGTGGTCAAACCAAGTATTATTTTAGTTATTCATTGAAAAAGTGGTACTTAGTTTCCATATATATTCCACGAAGCAACTATAAAATATAGTAAATCAACAAGACAACAACATTCATGAATTAGCAAAAACTATAAAAGCAAAAATAACAAAAGAATTAAAAATCACTATACAAAAGTATTAGTAATTATTTCTTACCCGAATTATAATTTTCATTATCTTGTGAGCATCCCACCTTAGCCAAAAGCTCTTCCAAATGCACCCTCGTTCTTCGAGTACTTATGCAATTATACATTTGTCACCTTATTTTGAATTTCAATGTCATCAGGATAGAATGTCTTAACACAAGTAAGAAACCCTTCCATGACAATATCATCATTTCTAATGCTTGGATCAGCATAAGTGTAGTATGGATTCAAGATGTAGCCCTCTAAAGGCAATGGAGAATCAAGTCGATCACGGTATTTTTCATCAACAATGTCAATGATAGGACGATAATGAGTGTTTTGATGTTTGAATACCTTTTTAATCTCCTCCTTTGTTCTAAATATTTCTCCATACACAAAATTCATTGATGGCTTTCTATCTCCATCAACAAGACGAAACACCTTGACAAAAGGGGCAAACACCTTCATGCAAAGACCAACTCCATTCCAAAAAGAAGCACTCAAAACAATATTTTCTGCCGCCTTCCCTTTTAGTCTTTCCATGTTTACTTTTATTCCATTCTTCACTAGTAATCATACATCTCAAGTCATTCTTCTTCTCCATCAAACTTTGCAAAATGAGAAAAGCGGTAGCAAATCTTGTGACTCCCGGTCTCACTATGCCTTTTTTCTTTATGAACTTTCTCATCATTGCCAAGGTCTTATGATGTGCATAAATGTAGATGATGAATGTCTTTGCCTTCACAATTATTCATTTGCATCTAGGTTGAGTGTCAATTCTTTGAACCATAAGATTGATGGTGTGAATTACACAAGAGCTCCAAAATATGTTTGGTCTCTTCAACTTTAATAAATCTTTTGCCACTATATTATTTGAAGCATTGTCCGTCACTATTTGAACCACATTTTTTGGCCCAATTTCTTTAATTATCCACATATTCAAAAATATATAGCCCAGTATGTGCCTCATCTGATGCCTCCTTAGAAGAAAGAAAAGTTGTGCCTTCCACACAATTAACACACAAATTCATGATACTTCTTCTTTTTCGGTCACTCCAAGCATCGGTTATGATAGAGTAATTATTCAAAGTCCACTCTTCTTTTTGGTTCTTCAATAAACCTTTAATTCTCTCTACTTCATCATTCAATAATGGCTCCCTTAATTGGTATTGGCTTGGAGGTTTGTAACCCGGGCCAAATAGAATAACCGCTTTCACAAACCTCTTGAAGCTATCATTGTCAATGGCATGAAAAGAGATCCCGACTTCATACACCCATCTAGCCAAATATTGGTGCACTCTTTTTGTTCTTTCCTTGAAAAGTGCATCATTGATATTTTGTTGCCTCATTTTCCTACTTTCATCCATTGAGGAGTCGGGATCAATAGCTGATACATAATGGTCTATAGGTCCAAGATTATGTCATTTTATCCCTCCACTCACACTATCATCATCTTCATCTTCTTCAATGATAACTTCTTCCCTTACTTGTTCATGGTTCAACTTTTGTTTCTTCTTAATGCTTCCTTCCTCAGGAGCTTTCTTGCATCTTGCCTTTTGATCATCATTAGCCACCATACATGGAACAACACTTCTCCTAATGTTGGCAACATATTTCTTGAGTCTATTTATTCCACTACTCACTAATTTGGAGCACAACTTGCATCTAATTTTATCAGCATTTGTAGGATCTCCCAACTGCCCAAATTCCCAACTTATATCACCTGAGTTACGTATCAATGCCTTATCCATCTCTGACATTGCAATAGATGTCGAAGAAGTAATTCTGGGATTTCTGGCCATTTTCTTGTATATGTAAATAACTAAATAATGTAATCACAAGTTCATAACTCATTAACACTTTAACAAACTTGTCTTTAAATATAAGCATACTTGCACATGAATGAACTATAAGTCTATAATATAAGGCTGAGAAATACCTTGGGCTATAATTTAGGTGTCACCACTTTCTGTTACTTTCCAGTTCCCAATTAGACAAACAACCACATTGTTCTGATAGTAAAATGTACAGATATTCTATTATTCCTAATTCCCAATCACAAAGTCATAATTAGAAGAACATATCAGATATAACAACAGGCCAACAACTAACAACAACAACGACCAAGTATTGGTTCTGATACAGTCATACAAAAAACACAAAGCACATTTCAAAAAGAACTAAAGATTGAGTGATGAAGATTGTAAAAAAATCAAAAACATAAACTTAGCTAAGTTGAGACTTGAGAGAGGGCGGTGAGAAGGAGGGGATGGCGTGTAGAGAGATGATGTCACGAAGAAGAGAAGAAAATAGATGCAGGGTTTATGGGTCGCGAAGAAGAGTAGAAGATAAGCCTTTTGGGGTTTTATGTTAAAAAAATTGGGCCACCCAGGCCGCCTAGGCGGCCTTTTTGCGTCAACGCCTAGCTTGGCCAATTTGAAGAAAAACAGAAAGGTCACCTGCCTCCCAGGGCCTAGGCTTGGCCGATTTGAAGAAAAACGAAAAGGTCACCTTTTTTAGATAGGCATCATCAAGCTAAGGAGTAAAAAATCACACCATCGAGTGGAGCATGTTCAATGTCAACTGGAGAAACTGAAAGCATTAGCTTTGCCTAACAAAAGAACAAGAATGATCATCAACCGAAGAAAACTCAACGTTGAGTGCATAACATTACAAAGTAAACCATCGATGTTCATCTGTTTTCGGGTAAGACTCGTGGTCCCTTTAGCGGGTCACACGGCTCCAGAAATAGCGAACTTCCTTGTACTCCGAGTTTTCCTGTGTAAAGAACAAACACGTCAAAGAGGCGTCCCCGGGTTTACCGAGGGAAGCCACTCCGATGCTTAAGTCAGACACTGTCAGCTAAGCAGAATAGTCAAGAAGTTACGTACCTTTACCGGGAGGCATGCGCTGGTATTTATAGTAGCACTAAAGACAGCATTCCTTGTCCTTTTCCAATGTGGGAACAGTTTCCCTTGCTTTTATTTAGCTTTATGGCGAATTGGGCCCAGACAAAAGACCCAGAGTGGCTTCTCACATTTAATTGGGCTTTCACCCTATAAACAATAATTCAAGCATAATTAATAATGCATATTTAATATTTAATTAGACATTTAGAGGTTATTTCTTGAATTGTAACCCGGTAAAGGTGAAATATTAGGTTCCACCTATAAACATCATCTAACAAAAGAGTGTAAAGGCTTGATGTCAACCGACAGAAACCCACCGTTGACATACGAGGCTATACCATAAGTATCACCTAGCAAAGAAGTGAAAAAAACTCATCATCAAGTGAAGGATGCTCGCTATCGAGTGATGAAGGATGTCAAAGGCAATGCAACCATCTTTGCTAAACAACGACAACAATACTCTAAGATGCCTACTTTAAGAAGATGAGAGTTGGTATCCATGATCAAGGATCCAATATAATTCAAGGACCTTGGATGCACAAGACCATCATTGTCATTTCTCTAGTCACATACGGGGGTGGATCACCAAGAAGTGATCCTAAACCATCGAGGCAAACCTTCAGCAAGCTGAGATGGACGACTATGACCATGCTTGTGGACAAACCAATTGAGGAGGAAGATATGCTCAGTACAGGAGAACAACCCTACCGCTTTAAACATTGGATGTCAATGAAATTCTCGTTCACCTATTGGTGCTAAAAATCGACACTAACACCATGAAACATTCTCAGTTACTCAATCAGCTTTGCCTATATCCCTGACTTCCTTAACCACTCATAGTAACTCCTCTACTAGTCCTCTAGAGGATCCACTTCCCCCGCGAACACCATCGTCGTTGGAAACCCCATACCCAAAATATGCACCGCCTTCGGCCAGCTCACATTCACCACCTCATGGTCTCGGGTCAACCCGGCTGGCAAAAACGCCCTCTACATCAAGTCAGTTCGGGCCACCAACAACATCACATCCTTCTCGAGCCTCATCTCTGACTCCGTCCTCTCCTCACCACCATTGAACTGTTGTATCCCTATCAACCCGACCAACTTGAACCACCGGATCCTCAAAAGCGCTCGACAGAGGAGTAAGGCCAAGTTCCCTCTGGCTCTCTCCTCGATGAGGAAGACCCAAGAAATGTCTATGTTTCTAGGGAGGACGATGTCGTTATGGTCGAGGAAGGACACAACGTCGAATCTGTCATCGTATTGAGAAGGGTAGAGGTTCTCAAGAGAGAGATGGTAGTTGAAAGAGGCTACGACGACGGGAATTGTATCAGCGAGCTTGCCACAAAGGGAGTCGTAATGAATAGAGGATGGGGTGTAGTGTGCAAATCCACTGTTGTGAAAGTAAATGGCAATGGGAGGAGACAACTACGACTCATTTTTGACGTCGGGAATGAAGAGTCAGAACTACAGATCGTGAGTGGGGTCCACGACCACGTTGGAGGAGGTGACGTCGTTTACGGACTTTGGTGAGGCCTTGAACTCGATGAGGTTTAGGAGACGGTGGTTGACTTTAACAGTCTAGGTGTCACATCCCGGTTCTAGAATCCATTTACAGTCGGTTACTACCCAAGTTACTTTGATCTTTAACCATATCGTAGTAACCGTTTTACCGTGAAAGGTCAAAAAGTTGACTTTTTGTTAGGTCAGGAATTTGGGGAAACTTTCTTCATGAAAGTTGTAGAGGGCGTCGTTACGAGTCCGTGGACACGTAGCACGCTTAAATCGGAGATCGTATGAAGAAGTTATGGTCAAAAAACAAAAGTTACTATTTGGGTGAAAAGCCTATATATAGTGAGTTACTGGGGTAATTCGGTGAAAATGTGAAAATTGGAAAAGTTACTGTTCACCACGAAAAATCCCTCCAAAACCCGATTTTTTCCGCCGGATTTCATCACCGGATTTGAAGTGTGTAGGAAGAATTGAGGATTTGAAGTTTGGGTTGACTTTTGGTTTCGGGTTGTGTATTTCTTGTCGATTGACCTAGTTAGAGGCCGAATTGGCCTTCGAGTTGAACTAGGAAGTGGTTCCAATGGTTGAGACGAAGCTGCAGGTAAATTTTGGTGGCGATCGGAGGTCGCCGGAGGTTGGCCGGAAATCTCTGCCGGCGGTGGAGCTGGCGGCGGAGCCGCCACTTTTTGGGCAGTTTTTCTTGCCCATTAAATTGTAAAAATTAAGAGAAGGCCATTGAAGGACAATTTCTATTTTTTGGAGATTTAGTTGTTATGTTAAGTATTTTTTGGAAGGTTCGGCTTGTAATTGGGTAATTAAGGGATAACCGGTCGTTTAGGGAGAACCGGCTAGGCTTGAGAGCGTGACTAAGGGTTTGTACGCTAACGGGGTATTAGAAGCCGACTCCCCACGCTTTACGAGTAATGGTTAAGGTTAAACGTTAAGGGTAGAGCTTGTTATTGTTGCCCTTACTTTGATTATAGGTTTAAGACCTGTTTATGTATTTTGGACAGGACGTGGGGGAGCTCGAGCTGAGCAGCCATCCGGTAGCCGGCAGACCTAGCGGCATCTGTGAGTGGACCTTTGCTTTTAAATTAAATTGCATGCCCATAGACTTTTATTAGTTTCTCCTGCATATGTGATTTCCTCCATTTATGTTTTACGGTGATTTTGGGAAAATGGGATTTAATGATTTTAAAGAGAAATGAGCCGGGAAAGAGGTTCATACCCTTCCCGTGATTTTAATGGATTTTCCCGGGATATGATTTAAATGATTATCACCGTTTTGAGATTTTGGAGAGGGGTGTTTTAAAAGGAGAAACTTGGCTCTTGGATTTAAAAGGGTTTTAAAGTAAAGGCAGAGAACCGGTTTTGGGTTCCTGGAAAGGTTTTTAAATCCAATGTTTTTGGGGTAAAGTCAGGGTGATTCGACTTGGTTTTCTGATTGTATTTTTCCCACGAGTGTGTTAAAAGATTTGATTATATGTATTGCATGCTAGCATGGACCCTCTCCAGATGGAGCAGGTACCATCTTTGGATAGTAGCAGGTCGAGACCCTCTTCGGGGTAGCTGGTCATTAGACCCTCCCAGATAGTAGCAGGTCGGGACCCTCTTCGGTGTTAGCTGGTCAATAGACCCTCCCAAATAGAGCAGGTCATGAGACCCTCTCCGATGAGCAGGTCAATAGACCCTCTCGTGGTAGAGCAGGTCGGATTTCTCGTGGATGAGGTTAATACCCCACACATATATGTATGTTTGAGCCAAAGGAGTTTTTATTGATTTATTTATTCATTGTCTATGAGGTGCGTGCATAAGGTTTTTTCGTAGAAAACTCTAAGGGAGAACATCATAAGAATTAGAGTTTTATATTTGATTTTTGTCCACTCACTCTAACGGTTTTCAATGTTTCTCCCCTGGGCCCTTTGTTTTAAAATGCCCAGATTGCAGTGCTCGACCCATCTAGACTACTTGGAGGCCAAGCATAGTTACCGCCACGTTCCGCACTATCAGTAGGTTCCGGGTTGACCTACTTGTAATATATCTATGTTTCTGTTTAATCTTAGACATCGGGTAGCTTTAATTGTTGGTAAACTCTTAGAGATTTGGACCTCTATGTATCACTTACTTTCGGAGTTGTGGAACTTTTAGATGTGTATCTTGTAGAGTTGTTGGTTATTGGGAGCAGGATGACTCCAGAAGATTAAGGATGGATATTGGTATTGGAAGTGTTTTTATGGGTTATTGCAGGTTAAGGGTTGTCCACTTTTCAAGGAAGACTATGTCGAAATTTCTGCAGAATCTTCTTTGGGAGGTGGTCCCCGCAGGACTTACTTCGGGTTAAAGGGGTTTAACTCGGGGTGGGTCTTGACAATTGGTATCAGAGCATTAGGTTATCTGATTCCTTCATACTACTATTTGTACTTAAGAGTATTTAGTATCTATAGACTGATGGTCTGACCATGGCAGACCATTAGCATTTATGCATGAGATACTGGGTATTCCTTGAGTATTTGTAGTAGTTAATCCAGTGCTGATGTTACACATGATACTAAATGTTTTCTTCCTCAGGTAACTATGTGTCGTGGCCGTAGTCGAGCCCGTAGGGGAAATCCTCCCAGTCCTCCCAATCCTCCAGTGGGAGGGGATGAGGGAGCGTCAGCTGATGGTCCATTGGAACATTTCTTCAGGCGACTCACTACTTTTACCTCAGATATCACTTATGAGAAGGCTCGCAGGAATGGAGCCCGGGTTTTCTCTCATGCCAATGAGCCGTTGGATGCTCTTAGTTGGTTGGAGAGTATGGAAAAGATGTTTGTTCAGGCAGAGTGTCCTGAGAGCAAGAAAGTGACCATAGCTGTTCAGTTCCTGGAAAGGGAAGCTTGGCATTGGTGGTTGGACTTGGGCAGTGGTTTGGGCGATGGAGTTCAGAGTATGACCTGGGGTCAGTTTACCGCTCATTTCAAGGAGCGTTATATCAGCCCAGCCCACATCAACCGAATGAGGTTGGAGTTTCTGAATCTGAAGAAAAATAACAGTATGACAGTGGCAGCCTTTGAGCAACGCTTCAGGGAGTTGGCATTCTATGTGCCTGACTTGGTCAAGACAGATGATGAGAAGATTTATTACTTTGTCAAGCGACTTGGTGGTATGTATGCGAGTCAGATGACAGCCGTACCTTACCAGACTTTCCAGCAGGCCTTGATGTTTGCTATGCATATTGAGGCACAGGAGTTAGCAATTGGCCCCCTACATGATTTTGGTGGTCCTAGTCGAGTTCTTCCTAGACGGGGAACATCTACTTCTGGTTCTGGATCATCTGCTGGCAGTGGTTATAGTAGCCACTCGAGTTCTGGTTCCGGAGTTCGTGGAAGGTTCAAGAGGTTTGGCAGGAGACGTCCTAGGAACCGTTTTGGTGGACGCTCGTCTGGACAGTTTAGTAGTGGATCTGGTAGCCAGAGTGTGGTCCCAGGAGACCAGCCTTTTCAGGTGGGGCAGAGTCAGCAGCAGGCTGGGGGTTGTTATCATTGTGGTCAGCAGGATCACTTTAAGAGAGATTGCCCTTTCCTGACTCAGAGATCTATGTTTAATCTTACTCAGTCATCGGGTCAGTTTACAGCGGGTGCTTCTGGCAGCGGTACTCGCGTGTGGGGTCCAGATAGGGACAATGCTCAGCAGAGCAGAGGCAGTAGAGGACGTCCCGCCACTACTCATGCTAGAGTGCATGCCATGACTCAGCAGGAGGGTCGTACTTCTCCAGAGGTCATCATCGGTACGTTATTAATTTTTGGTCAGCCTGCTTTTACTTTGATTGATCCGGGTGCTACGCATTCTTTTATGTCAAGTAGATTTTCAATCCATGCCAATGTGCCAACCTCACCACTCCCAGGTGAGTGGCGTGTATCCTTGCCTTCTGGGGATACAATGGAGATAAACTGGGTGTGTAGTGGTTGTGAGGTGTTAGTGAATGGACTTGTGTTCGAAGCTGACCTAATCCCTCTGGATATGATAGAGTTTGATGTAATCCTGGGCATGGATTTTCTGGAAGCCCATAGGGCCATGGTGGATTGTTTCCAGAAAGAAGTGGTATTTCGTAGTCCTGGAAGGCCGGAGGTTACGTTTCAGGGAGAAAGGGAAGTTCTCCCAAAGTGTCTAATCTCGGCGGTAGCCGCTAGGAAATTGCTAAGTAAAGGTTGTCAAGCCTACCTAGCGCATGTGGTGGATACTAGTATGGGGGAAGTAGGTTTGAATGATATACCTATAGTTAAGGAGTTCCCAGAAGTTTTTCCAGATGAATTGCCTGGATTGCCACCCGAAAGAGAGATCGATTTTACGATCGATTTACTTCCTGGAACCGCACCTATTTCTCAAGCACCATATAGAATGGCCCCTGCTGAATTGAAGGAGTTGAAAACTCAATTGCAGGAGTTGTTGGATAAGGGATTTATTCGACCAAGTTCCTCTCCTTGGGGTGCCCCGGTGTTGTTTGTTAAGAAGAAGGATGGTACGTTGAGACTTTGTGTGGATTACAGGAAGCTGAATCAAGTTACTGTAAAGAACAAGTATCCCTTGCCCCGTATTGATGACCTGTTTGATCAATTGAGGGGGGCAACAGTCTTTTCGAAGATTGACTTGAGGTCGGGATATCATCAATTGCGGATTCGGGAGAATGATATAGCCAAGACTGCTTTTCGGTCACGTTATGGCCATTATGAGTTTGTAGTGATGGCTTTTAGGCTTACCAATGCACCTGCAGCCTTTATGGACCTCATGAATAGGGTGTTTGGCCCATATCTTGACCGATTTGTTATCGTGTTCATAGATGACATTCTAGTTTATTCCAAGAATGCAAAGGAACATGCAAGGCATCTGAGGTTGGTCTTACGGACCTTGAAAGAGACTCAGTTGTACGCAAAGCTCAGCAAGTGTGAGTTTTGGCTAGATAAGGTGGGGTTCTTGGGCCACATTGTGACGGCCGAAGGTGTCAGTGTGGACCCCCAGAAGATAGAGGCAGTTGTGAGTTGGAGGAGACCCACTAGTGTAAAGGAGATACGGAGTTTCTTGGGTCTAGCTGGGTACTACCGCCGTTTTGTGAAAGGCTTTTCCAAGATTGCGGCTCCTCTTACTAGATTGACAAGGAAAGGTGTAAAGTTTGATTGGTGTGAAAACTGTGAGCAGAGTTTTCAAGAATTAAAGAATCGTTTGGTTAGTGCTCCAGTTTTGGCATTACCAGATGATAGTGGTGAGTTCGTGGTGTATAGTGATGCATCTGGACAAGGGTTGGGTGGTGTGTTGATGCAACATGGGAGAGTCATTGCCTATGCTTCTAGACAATTGAAGTTACATGAAGGAAATTATCCCACCCAAGATCTAGAGCTTGCAGCGATAGTTTTCGCGTTAAAGTTATGGAGACACTATCTTTATGGAGCTAAGGTGTCAAATTTTCACTGATCACAAGAGCCTCCGTTATGTGTTTACTCAGAGGGATTTAAATCTGAGACAGAGGAGATGGATGGAGCTACTGGCAGATTATGATATTTCTATTGAGTATCATCCAGGCAGGGCCAATTTAGTGGCCGATGCACTTAGCCGCAACCCTTCCGTCTCTTTGGCTCATTTGAGAGCGGTTCGGGTTCCGCTTCTTTATGAGTTGCGGACTACTGGTGTTGAACTTTGGGAAGATGAAGTAGAAGCCTTGGTGGCTAATTTCCAAGTGAGGCCAGTTTTATTTGATAAAGTGCGGGAGGCACAGTATAATGATCAGTCCATAGTGCGGTTGATTGAGCGGACACTGGATGGGACAACAGTTGACTTCTCCGTTAGAAAGGATGGAACTTTGATGTTCAAGAACCGACTTTGTGTTCCAAAAAGAAATGAGGAGCTTAAGTTGGAAATTTTGGAGGAAGCTCACAGTTCAGCATATGCAGCTCATCCTGGAAGTACAAAAATGTACAAAACCTTGAAGAATCATTATTGGTGGCCGAATATGAAGAGAGAGATTGCGGGTTTTGTGAGCAGATTCTTGATTTGTCAACAAGTAAAGATTGAGAGACAGAAACCTGCTGGTTTGCTTCAGCCTTTGCCTATCCCCGTGTGGAAGTGGGATGACATTGCCATGGATTTTGTCTTTAGTCTACCACGTACCCGAGATGGGAATGATGGTATTTGGGTGATCGTTGATCGATTGACCAAATCAGCACACTTTCTGCCAGTGAACAAGAAGTATGCTGTGGATAGATTGGCGGAATTGTATGTCAATGAAATTGTGAGACTTCATGGGGTGCCAGAGACTATAGTGTCAGATCGGGATCCTAGGTTTGCCTCCAGATTTTGGAGAGCTTTACAGGCAGCTTTGGGCACCCGATTGCAATTCGGCACAGCCTTTCATCCTCAGACCGACGGGCAGTCCGAAAGGACTATCCAGACTTTAGAGGACATGTTGAGGTCGTGTGCCATGCAGTTTTCAAGAAGTTGGGACAAGAACGTAGCTTTGATGGAGTTTGCTTACAACAACAGCTACCATTCTACCATTGGTATGTCTCCTTTTGAGGCACTTTATGGACGACAATGTCGTACACCTTTGTGTTGGAATGAAATTGGTGAAAGAGAGTTGTGTAGTCCTGACTTAATTCATGAAACAAATGAGAAGATCAAGGTTATTCGGGACAAATTAAAGACAGCTCAGAGTAGGCATAAGAGCTATGCAGATAACCGAAGGAGAGATCTTGAGTTCCAAGTGAGTGATTGGGTATTTCTGAAACTATCTCCTTGGAAAGGAGTGGTACGTTTCGGCAAACGGGGGAAGCTTAGCCCAAGGTACATAGGCCCTTATGAGATCATTGAGAGGGTTGGTCCACTTGCTTATCGGTTGGACCTACCTCCTGAGTTGGCGAAGATACATAATGTCTTCCATGTGTCTATGCTTCGTAAGTATTTTGCCGATCCATCCCATGTGTTGCAGGAGCAACCGGTTAATTTAAAAAGAGATTTGACTTATGAGGAATTGCCGGTGAAGATCCTTGATAGGAAGGATCAGGTACTCAGGAACAAAACTATTCCTCTAGTGAAGTTACTTTGGAGGAGTCATGAGTTAGAAGAAGCAACATGGGAACCAGAGGCTCGGATGAGGCAGCAGTACCCCCATCTCTTCGAATGACAGGTATGTAATTTCGAGGACGAAATTTTTATATGGGGGGGAGAATTGTCACATCCCGGTTCTAGAATCCATTTACGGTCGGTTACTACCCAAGTTACTTTGATCTTTAACCATATCGTAGTAACCGTTTTACCGTGAAAGGTCAAAAAGTTGACTTTTCGTTAGGTCAGGAATTTGGGGAAACTTTCTTCATGAAAGTTGTAGAGGGCGTCGTTACGAGTCCGTGGACACGTAGCACGCTTAAATCGGAGATCGTTTGAAGAAGTTATGGTCAAAAAACAAAAGTTACTATTTGGGTGAAAAGCCTATATATAGTGAGTTACTGGGGTAATTCGGTGAAAATGTGAAAATTGGAAAAGTTACTGTTCACCTCGAAAAATCCCTCCGAAACCCGATTTTTTCCGCCGGATTTCATCACCGGATTTCTCCTCCGTCCGGCGGAGTTAGGGCGCGTGCTAGGTACCAAATTGAAGCCTGCAGTGCCACCTTCAAGTTGGTGGTGGCCATCGGAACTCAGTCGCCGCCGTTTGAGAGAAATCACGGCGAGAAGGGACGGCCTGTGCACTGTTCATTGACACCGGATTTCTCCCTCCTCAAGCCACCTCCCGGTGAGTTCTTTATATGGTTTTGATGGGTTTGAAGTGTACATTAAGCCCCTAGAATTTGGTAGCTAGATTTGAAGTGTGTAGGAAGAATTGAGGATTTGAAGTTTGGGTTGACTTTTGGTTTCGGGTTGTGTATTTCTTGTCGATTGACCTAGTTAGAGGCCGAATTGGCCTTCGAGTTGAACTAGGAAGTGGTTCCAATGGTTGAGACGAAGCTGCTGGTAAATTTTGGTGGCGATCGGAGGTCGCCGGAGTTTGGCCGGAAATCTCTGCCGGCGGTGGAGCTGGCGGCGGAGCCGCCACTTTTTGGGCAGTTTTTCTTGCCCATTAAATTGTAAAAATTAAGAGAATGCCATTGAAGGACAATTTCTATTTTTTGGAGATTTAGTTGTTATGTTAAGTATTTTTTGGAAGGTTCGGCTTGTAATTGGGTAATTAAGGGATAACCGGTCGTTTAGGGAGAACCGGCTAGGCTTGAGAGCGTGACTAAGGGTTTGTACGCTAACGGGGTATTAGAAGCCGACTCCCCACGCTTTACGAGTAATGGTTAAGGTTAAACGTTAAGGGTAGAGCTTGTTATTGTTGCCCTTACTTTGATTATAGGTTTAAGACCTGTTTATGTATTTTGGACAGGACGTGGGGGAGCTCGAGCTGAGCAGCCATCCGGTAGCCGGCAGACCTAGCGGCATCTGTGAGTGGACCTTTGCTTTTAAATTAAATTGCATGCCCATAGACTTTTATTAGTTTCTCCTGCATATGTGATTTCCTCCATTTATGTTTTACGGTGATTTTGGGAAAATGGGATTTAATGATTTTAAAGAGAAATGAGCCGGGAAAGAGGTTCATACCCTTCCCGTGATTTTAATGGATTTTCCCGGGATATGATTTAAATGATTATCACCGTTTTGAGATTTTGGAGAGGGGTGTTTTAAAAGGAGAAACTTGGCTCTTGGATTTAAAAGGGTTTTAAAGTAAAGGCAGAGAACCGGTTTTGGGTTCCTGGAAAGGTTTTTAAATCCAATGTTTTTGGGGTAAAGTCAGGGTGATTCGACTTGGTTTTCTGATTGTATTTTTCCCACGAGTGTGTTAAAAGATTTGATTATATGTATTGCATGCTAGCATGGACCCTCTCCAGATGGAGCAGGTACCATCTTTGGATAGTAGCAGGTCGAGACCCTCTTCGGGGTAGCTGGTCATTAGACCCTCCCAGATAGTAGCAGGTCGGGACCCTCTTCGGTGTTAGCTGGTCAATAGACCCTCCCAAATAGAGCAGGTCATGAGACCCTCTCCGATGAGCAGGTCAATAGACCCTCTCGTGGTAGAGCAGGTCGGATTTCTCGTGGATGAGGTTAATACCCCACACATATATGTATGTTTGAGCCAAAGGAGTTTTTATTGATTTATTTATTCATTGTCTATGAGGTGCGTGCATAAGGTTTTTTCGTAGAAAACTCTAAGGGAGAACATCATAAGAATTAGAGTTTTATATTTGATTTTTGTCCACTCACTCTAACGGTTTTCAATGTTTCTCCCCTGGGCCCTTTGTTTTAAAATGCCCAGATTGCAGTGCTCGACCCATCTAGACTACTTGGAGGCCAAGCATAGTTACCGCCACGTTCCGCACTATCAGTAGGTTCCGGGTTGACCTACTTGTAATATATCTATGTTTCTGTTTAATCTTAGACATCGGGTAGCTTTAATTGTTGGTAAACTCTTAGAGATTTGGACCTCTATGTATCACTTACTTTCGGAGTTGTGGAACTTTTAGATGTGTATCTTGTGGAGTTGTTGGTTATTGGGAGCAGGATGGCTCCAGAAGATTAAGGATGGATATTGGTATTGGAAGTGTTTTTATGGGTTATTGCAGGTTAAGGGTTGTCCACTTTTCAAGGAAGACTATGTCGAAATTTCGGCAGAATCTTCTTTGTGAGGTGGTCCCCGCAGGACTTACTTCGGGTTAAAGGGGTTTAACTCGGGGTGGGTCCTGACACTAGGCGAAAAGAAGCCTCGTTGACCTTTGAAACTAGCTTCAAGGCCAATTGAGTCGTCCACAACTGTCAGGACCCACCCCGAGTTAAATCCCTTTAACTCGAAGTAAATCCTGCGGGGACCACCCCAAGGGAACTTCTTACTGAAACCCCCTTGAAATGGCCAACCCTTCCTATAATCCAACTCAGCACTTCCATGAGTATCTACAACAAACCCTAACTCATGAAGGCATCCTGCTCCCTAACCTACTTAATTAGCTATACTGGGTTAGTCAGAGCAGTCTACTAAGATGATTACCCTAAAGAATTTCAATGGCAACGGATTGATCGACTATGCCTCGACTCTTGTACGCGCACGACCTCCGCTCGAGAACCCTGCACCACTGGGCATTTGAAAACGAAGGGCCCAGGGGAGAAACATTGAAAAACTGTCAGGGTGAGTGGACAAAAATAAAACTTAAAAGCTCTATTTCCTCTAATGTTCTCCCTCTACCTTTTCTAAGGAAAACCGCATGCAGGTAAACGTAAACAATGCATTGGCTCAAAACATAAACAATTATGTGGGGTGTTAACCTCATCCACGAGAAAACCCGACCTGCTCTATTCAGGAGGGTCTATTGACCAGCTACCACCGAAGAGGGTCCCCGACCTGCTCTATCCGAGAGGGTCTATTGACCAGCTCAACCGGAGAAGGTCCCTGACCTGCTCTACCCAGAAGATGGTACCCGCTCTAACTGGAGAGGGTCCATGCTAGCAAACAATCCTTATATCCTTTTCCCTTTTCCCTTTTCCCTTTTCCAAAATCCCTTGAAAACCTGTAAAACCTGTAATACCTCGTAAAACCTCGTGGAAACAATAAATCGAAAACCCCATTTAAAATCCGTGAGCCACATTTCTCCTTTAAAAACATCCCCCTCCATATTCCCAAAACGGTGATAAACAATAAAACCATACCCCGGGAAAAATCCTTTAAAATCATGGGATGGGTATGAACCTCTTTCCCGGTTTGTTTGCCTTTAAAATCCTTAAATCCCCCTTTTTCCCAAATCACCGTAAAACATACAAATAGAGGAAATTATATATATATATATGCAGGAGAAACCAATCAAGTATAAAGCATGCAATTTAATTTAAAACAAAGTCCACTCACAGTACTCTTTGCGACCTTCTTCCTGCTCGGAAAGCTCCTCGAGCGAAACCCTCGAACTAACACGTAGTCGAGCCCGTCTCACGTGCAACCAGGGACTGTACAACAAATCATTATATTAGTATCTCTATAGTTGACTTGGTCTTTTCCTAGTTTGACCAGGAATCCTATTTGACCACGTGTTGACCAAGTTCCTTTCTTAAAGCACTTTAATCTTTTTGACTTTCTTTCCCGGTTATCGACTCTTAACTCAATTTACCAGAAGTCCGACTCAGCTTCCGAACTTTCCTTTATCACTTAACTTGACGTTAGGGTGTCACGTATTAATTCGTTGAATTACTATGGACACCCATTCAACCATTTCACCAATACCTTAGGAGTCCTTAAAATAATCCTTAAACCTTAACCGGCAATAATCGATGGTCGGAATAATATTTAATTATCCGCCAATAATACTAACCTAGAACAATTCCAAAACCTAACCAAAACACCTCCAAAAATTACCAAATTTTAACCATAGACTCCTCACAATATGTACTAATTAATGGGCATGAAAAACTGCCCAAAAAGTGGCGGCACCGCCGACGGCGGCCGCCGGCAGAAATTCCGGCAAAAATTCAGGCGACCTCGGATCGCCACCAAATTTTACCAGTAGCTTCGTCTCGTCAATCGGGACAACTTTCTAGTTCAACTCGAAGGCCAATTCGGCCTCTAACTAGGTCAAAAACTCGATGAACAGTAGACCCCAAAAAATTACACTACCAAACTTCAAATCCTCAATTCTCCCTACACACTTCAAATCGAGCTACCAAATTCTAGGGGATTGTAGTACACCTAAAACCCATCCTAAACATATAAAGAACTCAACAATTGGTGATCTAGGGAGGGAGAAATTCAATCCCGAAAATCTACTGTACACACCAAGAACAAATCGGAATTTCTCCCGATTTACGGCGAGTTAGGTCGGAAAGCTTACCTAGGATTGAAGTAGACTCGGAGGCCGAGCTTTTGGGACCGGTGCGCCGGCGGTTGGTGGCCGGAAGGCGGCGCTGTGGCGGCCGGAAGCTCCGGCAGCGATTCCCGTCGGGGGAGAGGAGAGAGAGCCGGGTGAAAAATCTGATTTTTCACCCCGGTAACTCCTATATATAGCCTTTTTACCGCACAGTAACTTTATACTTTTGTTCGTAACTCTCTCCTACGATCTCCGATTTAAGCGTGCTACGTGTCCACGAACTCGTAACAACGCCCTCTACAACTTTCAAGAAGGAAGTTTTCCCAAATTCTTGACTTAACGAAAAGTCAACTTCACGATCATTGTACGGTTAAACGGTCACTTTAAATGGTAAAAGACCAAAGTAACCAACCGTAAAATAATTCTAGGATCGGGGTGTGACAATTCTCCCCACCTTATAAAAATTTCGTCCTCGAAATTTCTATACTCAAAGTCCAACACAGTGGGGGATAGTACCACTTAAAATAATAACATTGTTCTCCAACATCCACTTCCTTCTGAGAACTCTTCTGAGACGCCTCACGAAAAGCATTGTCAAAACCTAAACACCTGCCCTTTACGATCAACATCCTTACTGATCCTCCTTATAAGCCAATTTCCCGTACTAACCAGAAGTCTATTCATAAAGGGTGTAAGGAAATAAACTTATTTACGTAACATGGACATACGTGACACTAGGTATCCATTAACTCTAAGGATACCCAACATATTCCTCAAACTCATGTAACCTTGTCACGTGTCACATTTAACCAACGTAGCACTCCTTCCTACACGGATGATAACCTCCGCTACTTCCCCATTTTCTGATACCCGACCACTCTTCTTAGGTCAAAACTAAAGCATAAGGTCTTACCGTGGATCACAATGATTTTCTCTTGAATCATTGATTAACTGAATCACCGAATTCTTACTGTACTTCATCTCATTTATGAGGTGGGATACGACACCGCCTATCACTGATCCACCATCTGTAATCCTCGTGAAAATCACTATTGTTCTTGCGCTGAAAACATCCTTTGGCAACAATTCCCTGTTGCCTATACCGGATTATAACCAAATCCTTGAAAATCCAACTGCACAACACAACAACTTCGACCAGTAACCAACCTCCTATCGCTACTCGTTTAGCCAAACAAACACCAACAACTGTCCTTACCAACCGCATGTGACGTTGTCACAATGCCGCTAATAATCATTCTGATTCCAATAACCTCTCGCTTGTCGAGAGTATAATTTCTTCAAAAATACTCGTATTCTTTTGTTGAACTTTAGATATCAGCTCCCACATTCCCTATGCAGGTAATGATTACCACACCTGAGGAGTAGGGTTCGATGTCACTAATGGGTTTTAAATCCTCTGATAACACAATACAACGTGGAGTCAACACTAATGACAACAAGTCCACCAGAAAACCATGACGATTTGTGTTACACGAACCATCACCTCATTTGAACCGGGCTCCCTGATCTGGTTTACGCTTTCTATAAATTATCTTGTCAAGTTGTCCTGTTGTAAAGTAATTGTCTTCCCTTGATCTATCCCTACTCAAACCACTTGTACACCCAGGACACGAGTTGCCATGATCTTTAGCGTAAATCCAAAACAATAGCCTTTAAATCAGGGAGATCCAAACGCTCCTGACATCGAGATCCACAATACTTATTCCTCGCATGAAGACAAATTATCAGGCTTCACACTGCCTACAAAGCTATTCTGATCGGATAAATCTTGATTTTTTTTTTTACCAACAACCCCAAACATTAGAGTCGCTAACTCAATTTTCACTTGTGGGGTTACAGCGTACTTTACAATTGGTAATACATCACCGTACTACTCATAGGTGAGGTGCCACTGACCTCCCTATCTCTTACCTTAACTTGGAATGACGCATAGTGCAGAACTTGCACTTCAACCATAACTGAGCGTCTAATAAACATTATCCATAACATAATCTGAAATAGACTTACCAATAAAAGAATTCCAGAACCTTACCCGCTCAACCAGGATATTTCCTTCATAGATGCCTCCATTACCAACTCGTCTGGTAATAACCGACAACTTCAGACATTTAACCAGATCAGACATCTACATAAAATTTAGTGCCACTGGTGCACACCCAAAGTAACCCCTGATTAAAGCATCGGGAATTAATTCCACTCCGAACTTACCCACAATGATCACCGAGCATCCAGTTATCAAGGCACAACTTATCAAACACCATTCTCGCACTGGGCGTGTCAACTTCACAGAGTCAACTCGCATAACTAGACAGTTTCTAACAAAATCTGTCCCCCATGCTCTGCAAGTACACCAACCACCGCATCCTCTATTTGGTAGAATTCACAATTCCCAATCACTTACCATTCTAATTGAAGAGGAATATAACTGCGTACACAGGAAATCACATTACCACTCCAGATCCTATATTACAAGATCCACCGCCACACGTTAACATCCCCTCAGATCATAACTTAATCTGAACGTGGCTTAATCACTCCACGATTTCCAATGAAGTGTTGTTCAACTAAGCAACATACCTTACCAATCTCAGTAACAAATATTACCACACTTAGACTCGTAAAACCTTCGAGTCATCAAGGAAAACCTTTCCTAGTTCCACCGCTTTCACACTCACCGAAAATGTTGACAATTTTGAGGGTCACCTCCAATGACCCTTCTTGCTACTACTCTACACTTGTGGCGCCAATATCTGCCGCTAAGTCAATAATTCCTAACAAGTAGAGTCACTACTCAAATGACCCATGACAATGGCAATGCCAACAATTCTTTAATCCTCTCAGGATTCCATTAAATTAACATCAATAATTGATCCCCAGATCTTATTCCTCACTCCATAGATCACAATTGTTTAAACCACAGCCAATGAGTGCACTGATTCCCATGCCATCAAGCTCAGTTAATCACCCTCGAGGAAACCAAGTGTCATAACAGACAACTTTGGTTGCAGGTTGAAGCTTGACCATCTACAAACATTCTCACTCCTATTCAACGATTCAGTAAACCTTGCTCCACTGCTGTCACTTCACCACTTCCGCGCAATTAACTCAGCACGCAAACAACTACCTACTAACAACTTTTAACAATTTAACTAACCATCTTGAAAGTCGAAGCGTCTACCAATAACCCACTTCCGACCCGTTCTTAAACGGTTAGACCATCTAATTGACGTTTTGCACAAAACTATTGGCAAACGTCCTTCACCTCTGTCTTCACAGTATGGGACTCTCACAATACATTCTTGAAATATATAAATGTATCATTTCGACCACACACAGCTGCACAAAAACAAATTATGTCTTACATGTATGTGCTACCCAAATTTCAGCTTTACCACTTCCCTACACAGGAGGATACACGTGCTCCTGTGGGGTATTCCCATGTACAACTTCGGCCGTCGAAACAATACCGTTTGCACAACGACCGGTTCCTACACCACAATAATACAAAGTCAATCAAGACTCGTATCACTATCTCCGGTTCCCCAAACACCCTTAGTCCATGACCCGGTAGCTTGTTGCCACTTCTATTATCTCCTTAAATTTCGAACCCATAAACCTTTAGCTACAAATCAAAACGCTCGCTTGATCTGTCACTGAACCCCAACACCGCCAACCTGGAGACTCCTTCACATGTGTACTAATTAGAATACCTTGACCATAGGTGGATAACTCACCTTATGGTTGACATGAGCCCCAAGATCCGGTGACACGATTTAATTTCAACCTTCACGATATTTGGCCCAATGACCATTGCCACCAACCAGTCAAATCATGCTTGGACTCACTAACAATTCAAATATTTCTAGTACTCCAATCATGGGTGGCTGGAGCGATAAACCAACTAAATTCCACCATTTTCAAAATAACTGTGGGGGCAACAGCCCTCTCCGGCCTCCTTGTAGTTCCCCCGGCGCAAGTAAAAGCTTTCATTGATTCTAGGTTCAGTGGTTTGCATAGGCCCAAGTGTTATCTATTCCTTTTAGATGTATAACAATCAATCATTGTTGGATGTAGTCTATAAGAAACAATGAAAGCCATTCGATTCAATACAAATAATTCAGTTTCAGTTTCAATAGCCATAGGGTGCGGCTATTGCCGCCCTATCATCCTCTTTGTTCAACTTGCTCATTTCACCCAACATATTAATTTTTAATACTAATTTTACTTATCTCACCCATCTATTTTTTCCAAAGTATCCTTGTATAACATATTTAATTAAAAAATCAATTTCTTTATGAAAATCACTCATTTAATTTGTAGTAATAAAAGTCAATAATAATCTTTCTTATTCAATAAATCATGACTTAATGAGTTTATAATTTTATTTCTAAATTATTCGTAAAAAAATTCTAAATGAGTTTCGGTTTATGTCTATACTGATTTATTTCAAAAGATTTTTTAAGAAATGAAGTGAGAATTTAATGATATATATACACACTTTTGTGTTTGAATTGTTATTTTCAATGTTCAAAAGGGTAATGCTAGTCGTTTTGTGAATTAATTGAAGAACGAATCAAAGAATGAGTGACCAAATGAAAAAAGTCAAAGAGTACAATCGATGAAAAAGTGTGAGAAATTTTTATCTAATGTAATATTGAGTAGTTTTTATCTTAAACACTTTGTATGTAATTAATCGATTATCTATTTAGTTTATAAATTTTGAATTTTACAAAATTAGTATCCTTTTAAGTCATTTTATATTTGAGTAATTTAGTCTTTCAATAATTTAAAATGTT
Source organism: Comarum palustre (assembly GCA_951800085.1). Taxonomy (NCBI): domain Eukaryota; kingdom Viridiplantae; phylum Streptophyta; class Magnoliopsida; order Rosales; family Rosaceae; genus Comarum; species Comarum palustre. Next base: position 3,925,268 of record OX637589.1, read on the forward strand.
TGTAGAGTGAATAAAGAAGATAATAGAGTGACAATAGACGCACCAAACTGATTAATATACCAAAGTTATACACTTCAATACATACAGAGAGGATAAATGGTATTGTACTTCTCGATCTTACACATTTTCGACATATATACCAGTTACTATATAAGCACAAATAGTTCAATAACCCCAACTTTAAGAAAAAAGACAGTGGATCATTATAATTTTTGATTATAGTGGTTTCTTCTAAATCTAATAACAAAGGAGACTAGTTTATTTCAGGTTTTGGCTCGCCCTAACAACATAAAATTTTACCAAGTTGAGAATCGAACTCAGATCGATCATTATAATTTGCTTCGTCATGAATTACATCGACCATGCATTTGTTAATTACTACGGGGCTAGAATTTTATAACTTCACCTACCATTGAGGTTAGAAAATTGAGCAAACATAGCGCTTCCAGATTGTTCATTTACTGTCTGTTCTGCAGGGGGAGCTTCTTCCTCCTCTAAGATAGAAGGTAGCGGGGGAGGTGGGGAGACAGCGGAAGGAGGAGCATCAGCATCAGCTGGAGAGGCAGCTGCAGCATTAGAAGAGGCGTTGGCGGCATTAACGCTATCGTCTTCGCCCTTTGCTTTTGTGAACGCCTCTTGAAGTTGCAGGGCATACTCCAAGTTCCACAGCACATCTCCCATTGTAGGCCTATCTACACCGTGCTCTAGTAAGCACTTCTCCGCAGCTTCACCAAACTTCTTCATGGATTCAGGGTTGATGGTTCCGATGAGTAGAGGGTCCACGATCTTTTCAAACAAGCCCTTCCTCTTCCACTGCATTCCCCAATCTGCCAAGTTGACTTGCTCTCTTGGAAGTGCTGGATTGATAGCGGGCCTAGCGCACAATGCCTCGAGCATTACGACTCCGAATGAGTAGACATCGGATTTGTCTGTCAATTGCTGTCTCCTAAAGTACTCAGGATCTAAGTACCCAAAGCTTCCCTTCACCGCGGTACTCACGTGGTTCTGTCCCATTGGCGCATCCTTAGATAACCCGAAATCAGCAACCTTAGCAGTGAACTGATCATCGAGAAGGATGTTTGTGGTCTTGACATCACGGTGAATGATGCCTTGTGCTGTTCCTGTATGAAGGTAGTGAAGACCACGAGCAGCGCCGATCAATATCTCCAGTCTTTGCTTCCATGACAACGGTGGCAAGTCCTTACCATACAGATGATCTCTGAATGGTCCATTTGACATGAATTCATAAACCAAAATCATCTCTTCGTTTTCATCACAATAGCCAATTAGAGAGACCAGATGTCTGTGCCTCAGCTTTGACAACATTTGAATTTCTGTTTGGAACTCTGTAATTCCCTGTTCAGATTGAGGGTTTCCTCTCTTGACTGCAACACTAGTACTCCCATCATCAATTACACCAATATACACGTTGCCAAATCCACCAACACCAATGATTTTGCTCGAGTCAAAATTATTGGTAGCTTCCTGTAACTCTGCGAAAGAGAAGAACCGGCCAAGACCCATAGTGGAAGAGTACATACTCTTTCCCACTGAGTTCTTGCTTGACATAAAGCTGGTGTCTCCAGCATGTACAGGAAGTAACCAAGATGAGAAGCTGTTCCTTTTCTGCCAATCTTGAGGTCTCTTCTTCCATTTGTACACCATTGCCCCAAGCCCTATGAAGGCTCCAAACATCAAACCAAACCCAACTGCAGCCACCGCTCCCTTTTGAACCCCACCTCCGCTACTAGGGTTTGCCTCTTTTCCATCAACTCCGAACTCTCCATCCAAACTGTTAACAGAATTGCTTATTTTCATGACCTCTACACCATTTAGAATGGCATCTTGAACACCATTCTGCAATTTCGACGGGCCGATTTGGATCGTGATTCCATCGTTGTTTATCAATGAAGAGTTGACCACAATGTCCTTGTAGAATGGAATTGCCAAACCATTCACAGTTGCTGACAAATCCAATTCACTTATGGCCATTTTTCCATTAATGTAGACATTGAAGAAAAGGGTACCAAGTGTTTTGCTCACAATGTCACAGAAATGCAACCGAACCAAGTAACCAAATGAGTTTTGAGCCGGAAAGGTCCATGTCACATTGAACTTTTGGTTACCTTCATCTGCCATTTCCGCAGCGGTTGCATAAACTGATGGTGGAGCTATCTGGGGAGTCAACCCTTGAGGATACTTGATAGTTTTAGTTTCAACATTCACACTTTTGGCCATGTTCTTGGATTTGATGTATTGTTCGTCAGGTAACCACGTTCGCCCTAATGTGTCATTGACCGAGGTCACCAGGGGTCCTCCCATGTTTACCCTATACACAGTTTCATATCCAAAATTGGACAACCCTTGAAACTGGTTCATTGGTTGAAGATTGTTACCCTTGTCCTCGATGAGATAATCAGGAGCAGAAACCACCTCTATTGCATTGATGAATGCCGCCGAGTTCTTCTCAGGAGTGAACTTGATGGAGAATTGTTGCTCGGTTACGTTGAGAAGGTACTCCTTGAAAAGAGTTTTCTTTGTGTTGTTGTTAGAGTTCTCATTGAAATTGAAACTATGGAGTAAAGTGTATTTATCTGTCACGATATTGAAGGTTGCCTTTTGAAGATCAGACACCGAGTTCTGAATGGGGAAGAAATGGAGACGAATCCAATGCCACCCAGGCCTTCCCATATGGAACGTATAAGTGGCTTCACTCGTGAAAATCCTTGCATTGGTATAAAGAGGAGAAGGCACGTCTGCCTTGTCATCAGACACCTTGTTATCATCATTTGCCTTCAAATAGTCATTGGATTGTGCATCCGTCTTGAACACCCTTCCGTCGGGTAGCTTGGGAGGGTCTTTGGCACCACATGCAATGAGGATGTTGTCTTGCGGTGTAAAGGTGGTGGAGGAAGGCGGCTGGGAGAGGACAATGGTGGGGTTGCAGAGAAGTGCATAGACAAAGACCAGGAGGATAGCCATCATGTATCTGGTTGATAACGATGATGATGGCAAGGAGGATAGAAAAAGATACTTCTTGTTGGGTTTTTTGGGTGTCTTTTCTATCTCCATCCCTCCTGGGTGAGGAGGTTTGAGCAGAAGAGAACTTGAGGAATGTGTTCTTGAAAAAGAGTTCTTTTTGTATCTATAATTGCTATTTTTCTTTTGTTGGGTTAGTATTTATGTTTTTCTAGTTTTTCTGGTTGTTTTATTAATTTTTAATTTTTATTTTCAATTGGTTCTGTTATTGTTCTTGTTGATTATAGGTGGAGAGGAGGAGGTGACAGCCGACAGAGGCTGTGAAATCGCAAGAATGTGGCATCATTTGTGGAGAGATATATCATTGCCTTTGCTTTGGAAGTTGGTTTTATTTGATGCTCTATTTTTAGTGATCCAACGTAAGTTTAACGGTGAGCCACTCTTTGAAATGTTTCTATAAAAAATGAAAGACCAATTAACTTTTAAATGGTTTCTGTAATATGTTGCCAAATTCGGCTTTTGTGCAGCTGAAGGTAGCTCTACATGAGCATAAGAAGCGACAAAGAGCGCATAGATCATATGGTTTGTTTTTTAACAGAGTAAGAGGTTATTAGCTTTTGAAAAGAGTAAAAATCTACTAGTAGCAAAATAATGAAAAGATCAATGCTTATAAAGAAGTTGGCTCATGAATAATATATTATACGATTTTATTAATGGTTATGACGTGATAGACAACCATTTTAGTTAGAGATGATGGTTGGAATTCAGTCCAGATTGGTTTGAGGCTCATATTGCATCTAAATTGTTTTTTTTATTTTTGTTTTTTAACAATTTCGTAATATTTCAAACCACAACCACATTTCAAAAAGATTTGGGTTGACCGATTATTTCGGTTGCATCACTTTTCGACGCGGTACGGGTTGGTTTCAGTGTGGGCCGATTTATTTATTTATTTCAAGAAAAAAAAGGGAACCTAAAGTCACAATGTTTACCAAACAATTTCGATAAAGTGTGAACATGTGTATATAAAGCATTTGGTGTTACTAGGTACAAAAATAAATGAGTTTATGTAACACCTTGTTTTTCATTTTTGTCTCCTTAGATAGTGTTATTGTGGGTACTCAAATATGTCATCTTTAGACAGTATTGTCACGAACTCAATTTTGAATAGTATTTTTTAAAATTTAGGCATGATAACCTCTAAAAACTTAACAATTTCAAAACTTGCAAATCTCACAAACCCAACAACAATAATCCAAAGAACTAAAAAATACAATATCAACAAGGCGAGTCGCATAATACAACTGGTTTACATTTGTTCGAGAAAACGAGAAATATAGTCGAATAACACTAAACAAGATCTAGTACAAAATCTTACAGCTAGATTACCCAACAAAAGTCTTGACTGCTCTCCAAGTCACGTCTGTGGATCAACACATACAGGTCTAACCTCTATACCAAGAAATGGTGCACCGGGTCGTAAGACAACAAACCTGGTAAGCTTAAAAAGCTCGTGTGAGTAAAACAATGCAATGACTCAATTATTTACTAACAATAATATTTCAAAAGAAGAACATAAGTTCGAGTCACTTAAACACTTTGTGATCAACAACACTTAATCACACAATAAAATTCATATTCCACTCTACCGAAAATAAACATACATCCTTGAGCCCTATTAAAAATAGCCTCATGGCATGCAACGACAATAATGTCATACTCCACTCTACCGAAAATAAACATGTATCCTAGAGCCCTACACGAATGGTCTCGTAGCATGTAATGACAGGCCGACTAGAGCTGTAACTGACAATAACCAATCACCCGACCAAAGGTATTGGTTCCCTGTAATACTGTCAAATCATCACTGTTGTGACTGACCCGGAGGTCAAAACAAAACGTCACCCACTATGATCGACCCGAAGGTCTAAAATAAACATAACCAACTGTGACTGACCCAAAGGTCCACAAGCCCACACAAGGACATTATACAATATATATCTCGTTAAACATATAAATATAAATATACATATACATCCTTAGTTATTCTCACATGAATAACTATTCAGGGACCCACTATTATGATAACAATTGTCTCGAAAACATTTATTTTAACTTACCGATGAGTCGTTGTCGATCAAGCTCATTTATTTAAAACAAGGGAATTATATTTTCGTTAAGAATTAAGCCAAGCATTTATATGAACATAATTGAAATCGGTCTCAAGCAATCTTGTGAGATTTTACTCACCTTTAGAAATCCTTCTACGTCTTCACAAAACTAAGACGAGCTCACACTTGTTTCACACCACAATCACCCAAACAAAAATAATTGTTATTATTAGTGATCGACTCGAGAGTCCGATTTAACCCCTCAACCACCTCTTAACCCGAAGGTTCGTTCAATCCAGAGAATGACCTTTCCCGACGACCACCTATTATCGTCGGATCCTCCACCACCAAACTAACATTTCTCAAAGTCCAAAAGCTCAACAAGGGTTGCACAAAAAAGGAACTAAACGAAGTAACCGTAACTCAACATAATTACGATAAAAATCCTTCGATTAACAACAATTACGACAACAACAACAACAACCACACTACAACTACACACTACCGCCCGAGCCACCACCATAGCTGCCATAGCCAACAGCAGTGGCTACCCTCGGAGTCCAAATCCACCCAAAACTACCCTCTAGCTGTCACAAGCCTAAAAACAAGGTGGATTGAGCCTTTTGTACCTCTGCTGCAACCAGAAACCGACCATAACTTCCGGCCAAAACCTTCACTTAGGACCTGCAAAATTTAGGTTCCAAAACTCAACACCAATTCGAATTGAACATGAAGAACATACAACCAAGGCACAGACTGTCAAGACCCACCCCGGATTAACCCTTTTTTACTCGAAGTAAATCATGTGAGATGTCAAGGGAACTTCTTACCGAAACCCCCTTGAAATTGACAACACTTCTTGCAAACCAACTAAACAGTTCTACAAATACATAATTTAACACCAACACCTGGAGTCATCCTGCTCCTCAAACCTCATCTACACTTCACCAGTCAAATTCAACTAGCGTAGACTAAGATACTCAGAGCAATCTAAACAGATAAAGACCTAATCAATTCTAGTGTCAGCGGATTTAATCAACTATGCATCGTCTCCTGTGCGTGCGACATCCTCTCAGCTACCCTGCAAAACTAGGCATTTAAAAACGAAGAGCCCAGGAGAAAACATTTAAAATTAAACGTTACAGTGAGTGGACAAAATCAACAATTACTCGAAAGAAAACTTATTTTTATGTCTTCCCAGAACTTTGTTCATTTAAAACCACACATGCATGCAACATTGAGAAAATCCCGAATAATCAGTGAAAGCAAAATAAGTCATTACAACTTAATGACTTAAAACTCAACATTAAATAATGGGGAAAGAGGTTTGACCATGACAATGAGTCTTTAAAGCACGGGTCAAAGCCTCCTAAACCTTCTAAGTATGCCCCACGTCACTTTCGTAAGTGGGGGGCCACCTCACTTCACCTTATTTGGTTAATAAGGTGGGGGTCATCAATCTAAATGCACCCCGCGTCACTTCCTTAAGTGGGGGGTTCACCCCGCTCCACCCTAATTAGGTGGGGAGTCATCACTTCATACACGCCTCGCGTCACTCTAAATAGGTGAGGGTCATCACTCTCAATGCACCCCCGCACCACTTTCTTAAGTAGGGGGTCCACCCCGTGCCACCGTATAAGGTGGGAGTTATATATATATATATATATATATATATATATATATATATATATATATATATATAATATATAAGTGAGGGGGTTCACCCCGCTCCACCCTAATTAGGTGGGGGGTCATCACTCCATACCCACCTCGCGTCACCCTAAATAGGTGGGGGTCATCACTCTCAATGCACCCTGCACCACTTTCTTAAGTAAAGGGTCCATCCCGTGCCACCCTATAAGGTGGGGGGTCACATATATATATATATATATATATATATATATATATATATATATATATATAATAACCATTCATGGTGAAGAAAAACAACATTACAAATCCGAAAAGTCATAAAAGACTCTGCCCTCGTAAATTAAAATATACATTAAGTCCGGTTCTTTGACCGTCTTAATAATAATGGCCATAAACGAAAGATTTCTCAATCAAGTGAATTTATAAATCAACTTCTAGCCGAAAAAAACGAAAGGGCTACGGGAAGGGAGCAACCCGCCTTCCTGGCCCAATATAATTATTAAAAATTCATGTTGCGTATATTTAATAAAAACGTAAGTGCATGCATGACAATAAAATCAAACCTCCACTCATACACTTAGGCCTTAGCCTGACAAAATCCAGATCGCTTCTCAAGCGAGAGCTCTTCATCTTCTATTTAGCGAATAAAATTAAAACTCAATTGTCAAACGAATAATTATTTAATATTGGCAATAATGATACCCTCGGCCCAAACCCTCAAACTTAGTCAACAAAAATCTCCGACCTTCATCAATAACTTAAAAGTCCTAAAAATATTTTTCAAACCTTAATCGGTAATAATCGGTGGCCGGAATAATATTTTATTATCCGCCAATAATACTAAACTTGAAAAATTTCAAAACCTAACCAAAACTCGTCCAAAAATTATCAAATTTAAAACATAGACTCCTCTAATTTTATACTATTTATTAGGTATGAAAAACTGTCCAAAAGTGGCAACGCCGCTGGCAGAAATTCCGGCCACCACCAATCGCCACTAAAACTTCACAGTAGCTTCGTCTCCTCAATCCTAACAACTTTATAATTTAGCTCAAATACCAATTCCTAGTCTAACTAAGTCAATCAAGCAAAAACATAAAAATCTCAAATTTTAAACTCTAGAATTTTAAATCTTTAATTCTCCCTACACATTCTGAATTGAGCTACCAAATTCTAGAGAATTGTAGTACTCAACTAGCCTATCAAAAGCATATAAAGAACTCATCAAGAGGTGGCCTGTAGAGGGAGAAATCTGGCTACTGTGAACAGTGCACAGACGCCACTTCTTGATGTGATTGCTCCATAACGACGGAGAGTTGGCTCCAAACACCTATACACACTTGAAGGTGGATGTATGAGCTTCAAATCCATACTAAGATTCTAGCCTAACTCGGTCAAATGAGGGTGAACGGAGCAGGTGAAAATATGCAAAAAAGCGCCATTTTCGTGATGCTATAGTAACTGCTATAGTAAAAATCTGATTTTCATAAAGAAAGTTTTCTCAAATTATCTATCCTATAAAAAGTCAACTTTGTGACTCCATACGGTAAAACGGTTACTACAAATGGTAAAATACTAAAGTGACCAATCGTAAAATAATTTTAGGATCAGGATGTAACATAGACACCATTACAGTCAATCTAGGAGTTAACTCAACCCATCTCGGGAGCTTCTCTTCTCTAATCTACTACTAGTTTAGCCTGAACCTACACCATCAAGGGGAAGAAACTAGCTCGAATCACCAAGTTTTTCAATCAAAATGAACGTGAGTTGGTTAACGATGGTGCACCAATCCAAATTTTAATTGAAAACTTGGTAACGATGGTTAACCAAGTTGATTAAAAACTTGGTAATGACTTGAAAGTTTGGATACCAAGTTGGTTACCAAGTTTTCAATCAAATCGTAACCACTTTTATCTATTGGTGCACCAATCCAAATATTATCTATGTTTCCAACACTCATGCCTTGGTGATGCAATATCTAAATCTCATGTCACTCAAACGCTATACCTAGGAGTTTGTTTTTTTTTCTTTTTTCGATGAATAAAACATAAAAGATTACAAGGAAAATCCACATGAACAATTTACACTATGAAAATCAGAGTTAAAAAGCCATCAGATTCGAAGGAGGAAGGCTGAGATCTGAACTTTGCAAGTTAGTAATATGATTAAGATTTTTGATTACATCAACTAGGAACATGGGTGGATGCATAAGGGGTCGAGTGGGGGCAGTTTCCCCTAATGAATTTTCTTTTCGGCTAATAATCTTTATATATATATATATATATATATATATAGTTTTGATACATAAAAGTTTAGGTAAGATGGAGGCTTCCTTATACTACTAGGGCCAAGGCAAACCTGCTACTTCGGCCCGAAGACTGTCAGATTTACAACTTTGAGGGGGAATTTCATCCACATTTGAAAAGAGGTGGCACCATTCGTTGGAGGCCCGGAGGCATGCTCTAAGGAGACCACACCCTCACCCAGCGGCCTGAAGGCCCAGGACATTTTACAGATTTCCCACAATGAGGGATTGTTGGTAACCACTTTTATCTATTGGTGCACCGATCCAAATTTTATCTATGTTTCCAACACTCATGCCTTGCTGATGCAATATCTAAATCTCATGTCACTCAAACGCTATACCTAAGAGTTTGTTTTTTTTTCTTTTTTCGATGAATAAAACATAAAAGATTACAAGGAAAATCCACATGAACAATTTACACTATGAAAATCAAAGTTAAAAAGCCATCGGATTCGGAGGAAGGCTGAGATCTCAACTTTGCAAGTTTCCCCTAATGAATTTTCTTTTCGGCTAATAATCTTTATATATATATATATATATATATATATAGTTTTGATACATAAAAGTTTAGGTAAGATTCCCTACACTACTATGGCCCAAGACAAACCTACGACCTCGGCCTGAAGACTGTCGGATTTACAACTTGGAGGAGGGAATTTCACCCACATTTGAAGAGAGGTGGAACCATCCGTTGGAGGCCCGGAGGCATGCTTCAAGGAGACCACATCCTCACCCAGCGGCCTGAAGGCCCAGAACATTTTACAGATTACCCACAATGAGGGATTGTTGGTAGCAGGGATCGAACCTGTATGGGTTTACACCTCAAGTCTGCCCTTTGCCAACTGAACCAACCCCTATTGACAGTTATATATATATATATATATATATATATATATATATATATATATATATATATATATGTGTGTGTGTGTGTGTGTGTGTGTGTGTTAGTGTGTTCATTTGATTTTTCCCCATACGACTTAACATGACACTTTTTGTTTAAAATCCGCTAACCTACCAAAGGAATAAATCCCAGCTTTCGTGTCTGACCATGATTTTAGATTTTTGGGTATTAGTTTAAGTTTTTTTATCAAACTTTTAGTTTTGAGGGGTCTGGTTTTTGTGAATCATTTAAATTTCATTAAAGAGAAGAGTGTTACATCATGTGATGTATGCCATATAGAATGACATCAGAAATACAAAATGGAACTGGGTTGAACCAACACTTGCTAGTCTGTGTATTGCCACCCTATTGCATTCCCTTGGTTTGTAAATGATCGAGACATTCTGTAGTTGCCTCATTGTGTTGACAATGTCATCAACAATTGCTCCATTATTTAAAAGAGAAAAATCCCTGCAATGAGTTTCTACTATAGCTTCAGTACAATCACTCTCCACTACCACATTTGAGATTTGCAATGAGTATAAGAGATCAAGTCCATCTCTCGAAGCAATTAGTTCACTTTGCCACTACGTCAGAAAAGGCTATAGACTACAGGTTTCAGACGACAGAATTTTTGAATCATGTAGTCTGATATGTTTCAACGAAATGAGACGACAGAAAAGTGAACTTCTGTAGTCTGAAATAGGTGAAAACTCATGAATTTGGTGGTGTTCCAAAATTTTCACAAGTTAAAGAACTCAAACGACATTTAATTGTAGTCTGAAAATAGGTAAACTCAAGTGGAAAAACTGGGAAAGTTTTGTTAAATTTTTTGAGCTTAGACTACATTTTATTGTAGTCTGAATTCTCAACTTGACCTAATATGTTTCGAGAGGGAAAAATGCCGCGAGAGGGAAATCGCCGCGCGTTAAACACTTAGCCAAAAAATTGAATACCAAAACAGAAAGAGTACTGAAAACAGAAAGAGTAGTGAAAACCAAAACAGAAAGAGTACTGGAAACCAATTGCATGCGCTCGATCAAAACTCAATTTAGTCGAAACTCAGATGAACCGAGTCTCAGCCTAAACCTATTTCCCTCTCACCCATTCCCTCTCACCCATTCCCTCTTTGTCTCAGCCTAAACACAGAGAGATGAATCGCGATTTGGGTTAGCGATTTCGTCTTTCTCGCCGAGGAAGGTTGCAACTCCCTCTCACTCTTGCCTCTCTCACTCTGGGTATTTCGTCTTTCGATCTGGGTATTTCCCTCTCGCTCTTGCCTCTCTCACTCTGGTTGTTTATGATTCTAGGGATTTCGATTTGGGTGTTTGTCTAGGATCCGGTTTTAAGATTGTGCTTATCACCCGCATAACTGATGAGTCTTTGTTATTAGGATGTGTGCGATGATTGTCAAGATCATTATTCAGGAAAGCTTGTAATCTTGTTGATTTTATATTTTTGTGTCTGTTTTTGGTTTGAGCCTGAGATTGAAGATTTTCAATTCTGAAAGTACCAGCTTCTGACCTCATCAGGTTATGATTTAGAACTTGCTCTTCGGGTTATATGTGGCCATGTGGCTTACTATATATATACATATTGTTTATAAAATTCAAGTTGACGGGCTATATCAGTGTTTAGCTATTGCATGACTGTGCTGCCATATTGAGATACTGCTACAGAATTCTTTGAGGTTTCTGCTATTTACATCAAAGCATTTTTCATTGCTTGCATGTTTGTGTATTTCAGAATCTGTGTGCGTATTATTGTCTTCTTCTTCTTTTCTGGTATGTGTAGTTGCTGTGTGTTAATCCATAATTGGAGGGTGTCACTGGGAACAATAGTTGGGGGGAATCCAGATGGGTCTTCCCTCGTTTTAATTAAGCGAGGGACACATTTATCTTGGACTGTAGGGTGGTGTTCCCATCATTCACTTTACTTTGATTCCTTGAGGTTAGTGATCTTTGATTCCTTGAGGTTAGTGATTTTCACTGGGATTACTTGTTAATTCTCTTACGAGATGGAAGAGGGAAATAGATATAGGTTTTTAATATTACTTGCTGGATGCTATAAAATGTGGAATAATGGTATCCTGTTTTGGGTGTTTTGCAGAAGCCATTTATTTCACACAATTTAATGAACGATGAATAAACAGTACAGCTACATCCTTTGTAGGATATAGATAGTTTCTTTTGCTGATTTGTTGAAAAACACATGCATAATAAATCTTTTTTTGTTGAGGTAAATTTTGAGTCATAGAAGTTCGCTTTTCTGATAGTTATATCACTGATGCATCTGTTTCAGTGTTTTGCAGAGGACTCACTCTCACTCACTCTCTCTCTCTCTCTCTCTTTTTGTTTTTTTTCCCTTCTCGATCTCAAGTGGAGTAAATACCGATTAGTTAGAGAATTGGTTATGGATTTTATGTATTTCATTTATTGATTGATAAAGATTCAGTATGTGGGTAGTTTGATCTGCTGAGAATTGATTAATTTCATGGCTGGGTCTTCTTTTCTTTGTGATTAGACCAGTGTCTTCTCTGAAGTGTTTATAAAATGCAGATTGATCAAGAAAACTATGAGTAGTTTACTTAAGTATTGGCGGAATTACAAAAAAGTGAAATACAGAAAGAGACTATAGATTGTATGAATCATTGTAGGCACAAGTGCGCAACTAAGTTTCAGTTTTTAGTTATGAATTTCGAAAGTCGCAGGTCCGCTGCGTATTATTTTCAGTTTAACAGCATCACTGTTATGTTTTCTTTAACTTGTCTGTAGTCATATCTTCAACTCAAGAGAGAAAAATGAGTTGGGGTGTGACAATTTGCCATGTTAATAACATTGTTTTGTGATTATTCTTGAAATCATGCTAAAGTGCAGCTGAACAACATTACTTTAGTCTGTAGATTCTTATTTTGATCCATTAAAACTTTTCTCTATTCAAACATGTTGACTGTTTCTTTGTTATGGATTTAGAATAGTTTTAAATAGTTTGGATTGTTAGCTATTTGGGTGTTTAAACTGACATTTGTATTTTGTTGTTATTGCATGGTGCTTTGTAATAAAGAGCAAGGACAAGCAGAGCTGTAGGTGCTAAAGCAAGGATCAGCTGTAAGGACTTTAGTAGAGGTAAGGTACAGATTCAATATCTTAATGTGTATATTGGCAATTAAGTAGACTTTAGCTGCGTTTATGTCATCATAAGTATGTAGATGTTTGCCTTCCTGAGTTTTGGATATTGTTTGAATATATTGACATGTGACGTATTGCTTTGAGTCCATCATCTTATATCTGATTTTAGTTGCATGCATATGCCTATGTTGTGATTTTTTTTGCGTTGTATGCGTGTGGTCTTCTAAGTGTTTTGTTTGTGTATATATAAGATGGATAAATCATGGATGCATGCCGATAGGAGATCTTTGAAGTTTCAGATAGGAGTAGACAATTTTCTGAAGTTTGCTTTGGCAAATGCAAGTGACAAATCCTCCATTTGTTGTCCTTGTATGAAGTGCTGTAACATTGATGAATTTTCGATCATAGTTATTAAGGATCACATATACTTTAATGGTATATGTACTGAATATAAGCAGTGGAAATGGCATGGGGAACCTTCTACCATGAATAATGACAGAGTAGCTGAATCTGAGACGGTAGATTTTCATCCAGATTTAGGAGAAGTGGGGGATGAAAACAGTGGTATTGAGGAAAGGGAGGATGAGGAGATTTCAAGAGACTCAAACGAGTTCTTAAAATTTGTTAAGGATGGAGATATGCCTTTGTGGCCAGGTAATACAAAGACTACAAAGATGAACGCCATCATAGAATCGTTCAATTTGAAGGCCAAGCATGGAATTTCAGACCATTGTTATTCTGACATGCTGATGATGATAGCCATGTTCCTGCCTGAAGGTAACGTGATACCTGTAACTGTGCAAGAGGCTAAAAAATCACTTGCTGCATTAGGGATGGGGTATGAAAAGATAGATGCTTGTCCAAATGACTGTGTCTTATACCGAGGGGAGGATCTTACAGAAGCAAAAATCTGTCCCACATGTGGTGCATCACGGTATAAATTGAATAAAGATGATGTACCAAGGGAAGGGGTGCCCGCAAAGGTTTTGTGGTACTTTCCACCAATCCCAAGATTTAAACGAATGTTCCAATCGACCACAACAGCTAAGGCCTTAACTTGGCACGTGGATGATAGGAAAATGGATGGAATGATGCGGCATCCGGCAGATTCTCCCAGTTGGAAGCTAATTGACACAAAGTGGCCAGAATTTGGTAGAGAACCTAGGAACCTTAGACTAGCTCTTTCCTCGGATGGGTTTAATCCACATAGGTCTTTAAGTAGCAAATATTCTTGTTGGCCTGTTATACTTGTTACTTATAACCTTCCTCCGTGGCTATGCATGAAGAGGAAGCACATGATGTTAACATTGTTGATATCTGGACCCAAGCAGCCCGGTAATGATATTGATGTGTATTTGCAGCCGTTAATCGATGACTTGAAGGTTCTATGAGATGGAGTTGAAGGAGTGTATGATGCTGTCAGAGGAGAGTATTTTAAACTCAGGGCGGTTTTGTTCTGGACCATTAACGATTTTCCCGCATATGGGAATCTATCGGGTAGCATTGTCAAAGGGTACAATGCCTGTCCAGTTTGTGTTGACGAAACCAAACCATATAGGTTGAAGCATAGTAAAAAAATGGTATTCATGAGAAATCGCAGGCATTTGCCCAGACACCATCCATACCGAAAGCAGTCAGCTGCATTCGACAATACCATAGAGAATGATGTGGCTCCTATACCATTAAGTGGAGAGGAGGTCTTGTCAAGAGTTAAAGGCTATGTTGGCAGGAAGTTTGGTAAGAAAAACCCTATTCCCCCTTGGAAGGCTGGTGATAACCGACCATGTTGGAAAAAACAATCTGTGTTCTTTGAACTCGATTACTGGAAGTATCTTCCAGTAAGACATGTTCTTGATGTCATGCACATTGAGAAGAATTGCTGCGATGCTATTCTCGGTACCTTACTGAATATTCCTGGGAAGAGTAAGGATGGAGCTGCTGCCCGTATGGACATGGTTAGAATGGGCATTCGAACTGATTTGCAGGCTACACCTGGTCCAAACAGGTCCAAGTTGCCTTTAGCCAGTTGGAACTTGTTGCTAGCTGAGAAGAAAATATTTTGTCGTTCCTTTTTCGGTATGAAGGTTTCATCATGCTTCACCTCTAATGTAAGAAATCTGGTCTCTATGGAAGATTTAAGACTAGTTGGTCTTAAATCACATGATTGCCACACCATAATGCAGATTCTTCTCCCCATTGCATTACGGTCAGTTCTAGCAAAGCCTGTTCGGTATGCCATTATCCGGTTCTGCCTCTTCTTCAAGGCAATTTGCAGCAAAGTGATTGATGTTTCAAAACTGAAACAGATGCAAGCAGACCTTGTTGACACAGTGTGCTTGCTTGAAAAGTTCTTCCCACCTTCATTCTTTGACATCATGATTCACTTAACCATCCATCTTGTTAGAGAAGTTGAGCTATGTGGTCCAGTATTCTTGCGGTGGATGTACCCCTTTGAGAGATACATGAAAGTGTTCAAAGGGTATGTAAGAAATCGCAATTTTCCAGAGGGATGCATTGCTGAAAATTACATTGTTGAAGAGGCTATTGAGTTTTGCTCTGATCGTTTCCTTGATGAGGGTGCTACCACTGCCGGAATTCCATCTAAAAGCTTGTCTGGATTGTGTAACGGGTGCAAACGACTATCAGGTTCAGTAATGGTTGCCGTGCCAGACAAACAGTTACAACTTGCACACCTATGTGTATTGCGGAACACTGAAGATGCCACTCCATACTTCATGTACGTAGTTGTTTATTTACTTGTTGTGTTAAATAAGTATTTGAGATATTAATTCCTGAAATATGTTATGGATTTTGCTATCTTGCTGATTTGTTATCTTTTGGACCTGCAGTGAGCATATGGAATTCTTGAAGTTAATTCTCCCAGACATGAAGAAAAAGAAGAAGTGGTTGAGGGAAAAACAGAACGCTACATTTGCAGATTGGTTAAAGGAGAGGGTAAGTTGTGAGGAAACACACTTTACTTCATTACTGATTTTTAAGTTGTTTTGTAACAATTACATAATTCTATTTACAGGTTGCGAATGAAATGATGTTACCGCACAATCAAGTTTCAGAAGCATTGAGATGGATGGCTGGAGGGCCAAGAGACTTGGTACCTACTTATAGCGGATATCATGTCAATGGAGTCGATTTCAGCACCAAAGACCAGGACAACAAAAGAACAGTTCAAAACAGTGGGGTTCATTTGGTTGCTGATGCAATGCAAGTTGCATCTGCAAAGGATAATAACCCTAAAACTAGGGATATGGACTTCTACGGTGTAATACGTGAAATATGGGAGGTTGACTACTACAAATTTAGGGTACCACTGTTCAAGTGTGATTGGGTAGAGAGTAGTAAGGGCATTACAGTAGACGAACTTGGATTTACTTTGGTTAAACTGAATAGACTAGGGCATTCAAATGATCCTTTTGTCTTAGCTACGCATGTTACACAAGTGTTTTATATTGAAGACCCCTTAGATAGTGACTGGTCAGTAGTAGTGAGGTGTCCAGACCGTGACTATGAAGGGACTCTTGCAGATGAGGAGTCTGATCAGATAGAAGTGGAGCACCAACCATTTATGCCCACAATGCCATCAGTTGATACCTTTGATGATCTTGTTGGCCATCATCCTAGCATTCATATTCGAGATGGCAATGAAGGGATATGGATTGACAATTGATATTGATTAGGATTCTGATGTTTTTGCATAGTATAGGCTATCTTTTCATTTGTGGAACTTGTTGCTTGTTTGTTTCATGATATATATTTCAATCAAGTGTTTCCTTGATTAAAGTGTGCGTGCAATTAATGCTGTGTCGGTGTATTGGACTTGATGATGAATATGTGGCTTGTTGGATGAATCAAATATATATTTGTTGGACCTGATATATGTCGGTTTATTTATTTTTCATCTATCTAACAGACTTGTTGCTTTTGTGTTTCAGATCATGAAATCTGCCCGTAGAAGAGCAGCCGAGGCCAGAGCTGTAGCTTTAAGGATGAGAGCTCTGCAAATGAAAAGAACGAAATATGGGAATCCTAGTCTGACAACTAGACTTGAAGCAATTTCTCATGAGAGAATTGAGGTGTCCCCAAAGAAGAAAGCAGTGACATCCCCAAAAAAGAAGGTGCCCCGAAAGAACAAGGCAGCCACATCTCCGCAGAAGAAGGCCACATCCCCGCAGAAGAAGGGAAGACAAACTAGGAAGGATGCCTCATCATCAAAGAAGACAATCACATCCTCGAGGAAGAAGGCTGAACCAAAGAAGTCTGGAGCACTGGCAACGCGGTCAGCTGATAATGAAGAAGAGGAAGTTCAAAATATGGAAGCACAAGTTGAAAATGTGACTGGTGGTTTGAAGCTGCTAAGCCGAGGCATGGTGACAATGCAGCGTGTAAATCAGCGGCTGATCAGAGGAATAAAGCTCACTGTAGAGTTTAACGCCAAAGGGCAACCTTTTGGAAAAGCGGCAAGTGAAATGCAGTCTTACATTGGAGTCTTAGCACGCACTAAAATCCCAATTAGTTTTAAGGATTGGAGAGACGAAAATTTGGATGAAGAAAAGCAGAAAATCTGGGAAACAGTAGAGGTATTTAAACTAATCTTCCAAGTTATAAATATTCTTGTGGCTTTCATTTACTCTTGTCTCACTATAAACTAAGTTTGTTTGGTGTAACATAGGAGGCGTTTGTAATCCCTAAGGAGTGTAGGAGGCTTGTGATTGCATCTGCTGCCAGTAAATGGAGGGATTTCAAGTCCAAATTGACTGTCAAGTACATCATCCCTTTCTTGGGTGAGCCTGAATTGCTAGAAAACCCTCCAGATGATTTTCGATTTATTAAGAAACCTGTATGGGACATCTTTGTTGCAAATAGGATCACCAATACTTTTCAGGTATGTGAACTGTGTCTGAATTGGATATCTGTTTTTTATTATTATTATTTTTTATATAATTACTAAATAAGTAAATATATGCAATGCCTTACAAGCCCACACTTGTTTGTGCTTGGTTTCAAAGGAGTTGCGTCAGGCCCAGATAAAGAAGAGAAAGGAAAATAAGTACCCTCATCGTATGTCACGTAAGGGATACGCTAACTTAGAAGCGGAACTGGTTAGTTTCTGGAATTAAATTCAATTCCCTAGTTTCTGTGTTATGCCACTATAATTTTTTTAGTATAACTTATTGTTTATATATTCTGATATCATTATAATTTTGTATAGTTGAAGACAATCCCTGCGGACCAACTAGATCGTGCAGTTTTGTGGGTAAAGGCTCGACAAGACAAAAATGGCAACTTTAAATCACGTGAGGTGGAGGAGGCAGCCAATGAAATTGTAAGTCCTTATCTGCCGATGAATTGTAAGTCTTTATTTATTCTATATTTTGATTTGGTATTAAGAATTAACTCTTAAATTACATTGGTATTAGGAAAAGTTAAGGGAAGAGCAGGCAAATGGAAAACTTAAGACATCAGGTTCCGATGATGTACTTACCAAGGCATTGAAGAAGCCTGAGCATCCTGGTAGGGTGCGTGGTGTTGGTGGTTTCACAAAACCATCGACATACTTTCACCTCCCAAAAGGCAGCAGGAACCGTGTTGATGAAGAGATTTTGAAGGAGACTCTGGAGGCAGTATTGGCTGAGCAACATGCTAAATGGGTAGAGGAGAAGAACAAAGAATTTGCTAAGGAAAGAGCATTATGGAAAGCTGATCTTGCACGGTTGGAAGCAAAGTTCAGCGGGAAGGAACTGCCAGTGGAGTCACCAAAAGCTGCTACACCACTTCATGAAAATGGTTCAGGCCAAGGGAGCTGTCCCCGACCACAGGAGAATGTTGCAAACAATAATGTTGGGGAGGTGGAGCTCAATGGAGTAAAGAAGAAGCTGAGACTGAGCTATGAGGATGACAACCCCATTGTTCAAGAGGCCTACATTGTTGAACCGAACCAGAAACTAACCGGCACAACTGAGGATGATGTTAGAGATTTCCAAGTGCCGAGAACATCATTGAATGAGCAAATGGTGATTACATTTTTAATTTACAGTATAAGATTTCACAACTAATTTAGTTATGCAATGCTGATGAGATTTTCATTGTTTCACTTAGGCTAAACATGATGAGAACGAATGCGGTCTTGCCGTAGGCACTGTTCAAAATATTGTTGCATATGGAAAGGTTGTTGACTTCGGTGGTGTGGAGACATCCAAGCAGTTGCTGCATGGTGTTCCATTGGGAGAGGGCAATTTGCGTGTCACAGTTATTGGAAGCTATAATGATAATGCACTCATACCAATTCCAGTGAGGGATGATATCGTCACAGTCGGCGACGCCAAAGGGGGTTTTGTAGCTTGGCCAAGAGACTTGATTGTTATTCCAAAACCAACTCAAGTACCAACAACTGCATCCCTTACACGTGTACAAGTGCGTAGAGGGCCACATCCTCAACCCACTCAGCAGAAGGTAAGATAGCTTCCTTTGTTTCTACTTAATTTATTTAATATTTCTAGCATGTTAATGTGGAAAATTGTTCTTGTTGTAATTCAACTAGCGAACAAGGCTTACAGTAAAGCGTCTTATTTCTAAGAAAAGAGAACTAGATTATTTTGATGACGAGGAAGACGTGGAAACCTTGCCACCAAATCTGCCATTGCCATTAGAGGACTTGTGCAAGTGGGCCAACAATGAGTTGAGGAATGAACGCACCATAAACACAACACTTGGACCGGAATTCTTAGGGCATTCAAGGAAAGTTGATGTGTCCAGAAATGATATCTATAACATGGCCCACAAGCAGGAACTGAGTTCTGATGTACTTGTTTGTTACATGAGGTAAATAAAATTTCGCTATATTATTGCAATAATTTTTTCTTGAAATTTACTTTTAACCTCTTCGTGTAATGTATTTGTAGCTACCTTCATGGAGAGTTACAGAAGTCTGAGATGCTTGATATGGTTGCCTTTGTCGACCCTGATTTCACTGGTGCACTTGGGTGTGGAAATCCCACTGACCGGGCAAAGTTTTTATCAAATAGGTACAAGCAAGGGAAGCCTGGCCAAATTTTTTTGGTTCCACATAACAATAGGTATATGGTGATGTTTTGCATGAAATTAATTTAGCTTCTCAATAACTGTTAAGAGACATGGTATCTAAAAATTTTGTACGTCTTCTCTTATATATAGTAAAAACTGGATGTTGACGGTGGTGATTCCGAGTGATGACATGGTATACTTAATGGATCCCTTCAAGAGGGTAGCAGCATTTGACGATGAATGGAAAACTGTTGTGAACCAGTAAGTCGTATGCCTTTTTTTCAATATTAATTATGCCTTAATGTATTGAATTTGCAATTACACTAATCAATGTTTCATCTTTCAAGTTCTCTGAAAATGTTTTATGCCCCAAAGAAAAAGAAATCAAGCAGGAAAGAGACTAAGTGGGTGAAACTTCCTGTAAGTTGTAACACTTGGTTGAAGTCTTCATTTTTATGTACTTTGTCTGATATTTTTTCGATAGTTTGGCTAAAGGTAACTATATTCATAATTTCCAGGGAATTCCTCAGCAAAAGGATCACAATACTTGTGGATATTACATCATGTGTTTCATGAAAGAGATTGTTGAAGACAAGGACTTGGGGTATGCTATCAAGGTAAGATTGATTAACAGCCTTTTAATCATATATGGAGATATTGCTACATAAAGATGGGACTGAGCATAACTTGCTCCATTTTATTGCTGCAGTGGGGAACGAAAGATTCTGGTGGGCAATATAACACTGATGACATTGATGCGGTCCGAGCTGAATGGGCAAAGTATGTTGCTGGGATCCCCTAAACATTAACTTTAGTGATGTAGAATTGTAGACTGGAGTAGAATTTAGGAACTGCTTTTGAGCATGTATCTGAACTGTTGGGAAGTGTTGAAAACTATGCATGCATGCAGTTGCTACTCTAGGTTTTTTTTGGTCGAACAGTTGCTACTCTAGGTTAACTCATAGGTTTTTGTGTTAGCTAATGGTTGTGATCAAGATTTTAGGCTGTATTTTGGATTTCTTGATCACTATGTAAATCTTAGCTTCTGTAGGTTTATGGACCTAATGGATTGTACTTTAATGTGATGGATTGTTGCAATTAAGTGTTTGATGGCTAAATGATGCAATTTTTATGTGATTATGATTTTTAATTTCGTGAGAGAGGATGGGATGTAGAATGGTGGCTTGGAACACATATGCAGGTCACCGATATATGGCATCAACATAATACAAATAACAGAAACATGTAATTGAATCATTAGTCCAACGACAAAACTACAGGTAAAAACGAATTCCTCAAGTACTCACACTACAGAAACTTGTCATCCAAAACAATATCAAATGACAAACCATGTATCATATGTGATCCTACAAGTAAACCGACGACAGTAAAATGTAGTCAATACACTATCATAGGACGTATCATCCCAGACAAACGCAAAACATTGTATCTCTAACGACATCAGAATGCAGTTGGAAGACATTTCAAACGACAGATATTCTGGTCTGTATGTTATCCTACAAATAATAAGATTACAGATATACTATAATGAATGTAGTCTGAATGCGATCTCAAACGACATATTTGTTATGTAAGATTAACGATGGGCCTCCAACGACATAAATTGGTAGTTGGAAATGGGTCTAAAACGACTGACTCGATGACATATCTGTTCTCCGACGTGTATTAAGACTACATATGTACTTCAAAGAATGTAGTCTGAAATGATCTCAGACGACATATGTTCTACGTCAAGTCTAAACTTTGTTCTTTCTAACAACATAAATATGTAGTTGGATATCATCTCAAACGACATACACTCTGGCGGTTATATCATCCTACAACTTTTAAGACTACATAATTATGTAGTATGAAATAGATCTCAGACGACATATATTTATGTGAAGGCTAAAGTTAGCAACTCTAACTACAGATTACTGTCAACTTAAACAATATATAACCACGGTGATTTTAAAAATTCTATAGTTGTAAGCTTTATAGACGGCGGTTTTATGTTGTCTGTTTAACTTTACAACTACATAATTCTGTAGTTAGACTTGTGGACTTATAACAGTTTATATGTAGTTAACCTCCCCACAAACGACAGAAATTGTCCTAAGGCTTCAATCTGAACCACATCAGACGACATGCTCTTAAGAATCTTATGTCGTCTGAGATAGTCTTAATCGAGGGATTTTCTCCGTCGTCTAAGATGTAAAGAGATGGCAGCCGCCTACGCTACAGATTTCTAAGCCATCAGACGACAGTTTATGTCTGTCGTCTGTAGCCTTTTGTGACGTAGTGTGCTTTTCAGAGACTGTATGAGCAATAGGGTTTGCAAACGTTGCAATACAAGTCCTTGACTATCTCTAAGAACCCCTCTTGTTCCCCCTTGATGGAGTCTTGGTATATATGCAGCATCAACATTTAGTTTGAATGTACCAGTGGAAGGAGGCATCCAATTCTTTCTAACTTTTCGTTTGGGATCTGATGTGTTACTTCTTACTCTTTGAAAGTCCCCTAACCACACAAAACTACTGAGAGAAAGATCAGTGGAAGTTTGTTGTGTCCCAGGCCACAACATGTTATTTATATTCTTCCATAGAGACATAATCATCAGCAGTTTTGCAAAACTGTCTGCAGCCATTGTTGTTGCTATCTCATACATCCACTCTTTAAAATTGATATTAGGGAGTAGAGTATGTTGAAGATAAAACGGAGCACTAGAAATAATATTGTATGTTGTAGGACACTTACAGAATAGATGACCTGTGTCTTCATAGGGATATTTGCATAGCAAACAACTCATATCACCCTCATAACCTTTTGTTCTCAAACAATCCCTAGTTGCCAGCAGATTTTGACAAGCTCTCCACACACAAATTTGAGCTTTTTCAAGTACCTTGGCTTTCCAAATGGTAGTCCACAAAGATTGATAAGAATCACCAGTGGATGTAGATGCTAGGACTTCTGCATCACCTTGCTTCTTGTAATCCAGTATGAAGTTTTAACAGTAGAAACCTTTTTTTTCTGGAAACAACACATATCTATCTTCTATCGATCTTCTAGAAATTGGGATGCTTAGAGTTATTTCTGCAACCTATGGGACAAATAAGGATTTCACTATATTTGTCTTCCATTGATAGTGTCTTTGTCAATCAGATCAGCAACTGTCATAAATAGTGTTTTGAGGTCTAACAGTAGAGGAGGAGGGCTGAGAAGAATCCATTTGTTCTGCTAGATATTCACTTTCTCACCATTCCCAATTTTTTATTGAATACCTGCTCTCAGAATTGGGATACCTTGCATGATACTTCTCCATGAGAAGGAAGGAGCTTCACCAAGTTATGCATCTAAAATGGATGAGTTAGGGTAGTATTTAGCCTTGTACAAATAAGCTAAAAGAGATTGGGGTGTATTCAGAAGCCACCAAGCTTGTTTAGCTAACATGGCTAGGTTGTAAGCATACAGATTTTTGAAACCCAAGCCTCCTTCCTATTTTGTAAGACACATTTTGTCCTAGCTTCTCTAGTGAATTTTCTTCTTATCATCTGTATCACCCCAGAAGAAAGAGGCACAAAGCTGATGAATATCATCAGTTAAGGATTTTGGAAGTAGCAATGCATGATATAAAGAGGCATAGTTTGTGCTACTGCTTTAATCAGAACCAACTTTCCTGCACAACTGAGAATTTTTGCTTTCCATCCCATCAGTTTTTTTTGATAATTTATCTTTGATGTATGAAAATTTGGTTGTTTTCTTTCTGCCAACTCTGAGAGGTAAACCAAGATATTTGTCATGTTCTTCCATTTTTTCGACATTCAGAAGGGTTGCTAGTTGTTGTTGCAGCTCCAAAGCCACATTTCGACTAAAACAGACATTACTTTTACTGAAGTTAATTTTTTGTCCAGAAGCCGTTTCATAAATATTCAAAATATTTGGGGGGTCTAGTTTGAATTTGAATTAATATACTGGAATTTCGAAGTTGGAAAGCTTGCAATTTTATAGGGTTTTCATTATGAATTAATGTAATTAATAAAAAAGACTTCGATATCTTTCAGAATAGTACAAATGAATTGGAACTGGAAATGGAAATGGACACTGAGCCATTTCTACATGCTCCTTAGCCTCAACTCTTTGTTTTTCTTTTGCCCCACTTACATAAATTTCAGGTTCCGCCCCTCACTAGGAAGATGAAAAGAAACTAGTATACATTGGTAACCCATACGGTACATATGACTCTTATATGATCATGTCTGTTTAAGTCTGTTTAATTATGTCTGTTAGATCAATTCATTAAAGATCGGACGGCTGTCGTTCAAACTGTCGTTCAAACTCTCGTTCCGTCCCGTAAAGAGCTCCCGCGCCTGAGCAGTCCTGTTATTTTTATTAGGGCAAATAACAGAAAAGTACCATTTCAAGGTGGAAATGATAAAAAAGTATTCAATTGTTCCATATGATAAAATGGTCCCCTTTAAAGTATACTAAGTGATAAAAAAGTCAGTTATTTTATCCCTTGTGATAAAATAGTCATTAAAATTGGTTAGTTTTGATAAAAAAACTCTCCATTTAACAGAATTGTTCTAACCGTTATACCCTTCCGTTATAATTCATTTTGTTTCCGTTATAACATCTTTTTTTTTGTTTCAGACAGATCTCTAAATCTCTCAAATTTTTTCTCCTCCTCGATTTCTCTCCTCCGTTCTTTGCTTGGCGTCCGTCTTCCGCCACAGCTCTAGCGGCTTCTGCAACAGCTCAGTCGGCTTCTTCATTGTGTTTCAGGTTTGTATGATTTCGTTTAATTTTTGGTTTTGAATCCTTGGTTCAGTTTCCGATTTCATCATTTTCAGTTTCTGGTTTCGAATTGTTGTTTCGCTTTTCTGATTTCATGAATTTCAGCCTCTAATCATTGGTTCGCTTTTCTATTTTTGATCATTTTTATTGTGTTTCTGGTTTGCATCAGGTTTGTTTCATCTTTGCTTCTTGTTTCGATTTATTTATATGATTTAGATTCAGATTTAGTCATAAGTTGATTAGTTTGATATGCGAGTAACTGGTTTGCATCAGCTTGTTTCATCTGTTTTCCTTGTTTCGATTCTCTGCTAGTTTTTAGTTTGGCTGAATAGATTTTGATTTGATTTTGTTGAATGATTGTTGTGGTTTTGGTTTGTTTGTGTAGTTTCTAAAAGAATCGAGGTGCCTAAAGTGTGGTAGGTAGAAAATCGTGTTTGTACATTTTAGTTGTTGAAATGAGTTGCTAGTGTAGCTGTTTGTGTATCTGTTTTGGAATTTCGATTAATTATGTTGTGTTTGAGTTTGTGGTATGAACTTGATTAGAAGTCGTGTTATGTGTTTGCCTTGTGTCGTAACTTCGAGACCAGTAAAGCAATCGTTTTGAGAAAGAAGCTTTGCCTGACTTGTTTTTTTTGTAATGTCTACATTTGGTTTGTTGGAGGATGTTGTCGTTCTTTGATGCTTGAAACGTGAGCGTGTGAGTGCTGGTGATTTGTTATGGTTATCTGTCGATTCTATCCTAGGTGATTCTGCTTGAGGAATAAATTGGTTTTGGTTAGTAGAGTTTTCGAGATTAAAGAGAAACTAGGTACTTGTTTCGGTCTAGTTTTAACTAAGGATGTTCTAATTTTGTATCTGAATCTCCATTTTTCATGTGATTGCTAACTGCTTAACATATTAGATGTCTGAGAGAATTTTGATATGCGAGCCCTTTTTGTTTACATGTTTGAGAGAATTTATTGCATGAGAAAGTAAGTATTGATGGAAACAAACAGTAGAATGCTGTCATCGCGGTGCAGCGGCACGCTGCAAGAAATTGTACATACATTTTGCAATTTTGACGTGTATTCCCACACATGATTGGTTACTTAGGTAGTTACATGAGTATTTCTTAGTTACTTATGTAGTTACATGACCAGTTACATGAGTAGTTAGATGGCTCATTACTTCGTTATTTAGATAGTTACGTGACTAGTTACATGAGTCGTTCCTCAGTTATTTAGGTAGTTACATGACTATTTTTTTTTATTTTTTTTTTCATTTGTTACATGGCTAGTTACATGACTAGTTACTTAGTTACTTAGGTTGTTACATGAATAGTTTCTTAATTATCTATGTAGTTACATGTACAGTTACACCTACAGTTACATGCATAGCTACATAGTTAGATTTACAGTTGCATGCATAGTTACATGTACAGTTACATACATAGTTACATGACTATTTTCTTAGTTATTTTGTTCCTTTATGTTTAGGTACTATGGATAGTAGCTTCACTGCAAAGCTTGTGTACTCTAGTGAAGGGGCAGCATTGTCCTTTGACCGGGGGGTTTTATTTTTTGACTTTGTGAAATCTGTTCGGAATCGATTTTCCATATTGGACAGAAGCATTGTGAAGCTTAAGTATACCGTCTTTCCTGATAATACTGTTTATCGACTTGAAAATGAAGACGATATGAAGGTGATGTTTAGAGTTTTGGCACGATATAATTCAGACTTTGTTGATGTTGAGGTTTGCTCTTTTGATGTTAGTGCTTCTTGTTCTGAAAGTGTTTTGAGTAACAATGTTAGTGAGTATTTTAGTGTTTCTTTTGATGAAAATGATTACTTAGGATGCTACAGACCAGAGGAAGCAAAATGGCTTGGTACCAATAGGTGGGAGAAATATATTCATTCCAAAAATCAGAAGTTTCATGGTGGTGTGGAAGAGTTTAGGTTAAAATTGTGGATGTATGCAATTCAGATGAGATTTGAATATCAGTATAGTAGGAATAATAAGAAAAATGTTGTTGCTTATTGTTCTAAAAGAGAGACTGAGCATTGTAGATGGTGTGTGAAAGCTTCCTTGTCAGAGTATAATGATTTTTTTGTCATTACTGATCTGGTGAATAAACATACCTGTTTAGGTGTTGTTCGCTTGAAGGACAATAAGATGATGGGTTCCAAGGTTATAAAGGCTATACTGTTTGATAAGCTTCGAGAGAATCCTAACAAGAAGGCTATAGATATATTACGTGGCATACGGTCAAATTATGGGTTGAAAGTTTCATACCATACTGCTCGGTATGGAAAAGAGCGTGCTAGAGAATCTGTTCTTGGTTGTGATGCCGATTCCTATGTTCAGTTAGTTTTGTTTTGTCAGAAAACAGTGGAAATGAACCCTGGCTCAAGCATGAAAGTGGAGTATGAAGCCGAAAGTCGCAGGTTTTAGCGAATGTTTGTTTGTTATGATGCTTGGATGAAGGGGTTTCAGTCTTGCAGACCTATTTTGTTCATCGATGCTACCCTTATCACTAACAAATTCAGATGCCAGCTTATTGGTGCATCGGCCAAGGATGGAAACCAAGGTACCTTTTTAATTTAAATTTTTTAATTTTTTAGTGTGATATTTTGCTAGTTTCCAAATGTTTTAGTTTTGACTTTAGATTGAGAGTGATTTTTTCCCTAGTCCCTGTATAGTTACAATAATAGTTGCATGGGGAGTTACATGCATAAAATGCATGACTTTTGATCAGTTTCATTTTTTCTAACAGTTACAATGCTAGATACTTATGATCCAAGGACTTAATATCTTTTATATAACTGTTCATGTAACTGTCATCTTATATTTGCTTTATCTATTTTTATTTGTAGGTTTATACCCAGTTGCATATGCCATTGTTGATTCTGAAACTGAAAGTAATTAGAGATTTTTCCTTGAGTGTTTGTCTGAAGTGTTGTCAAGATACCCTATAAGGCAGGTGACGTTCTTGTCTGATCGTAATAATGGTCTTCTTAATGCATATCCTCATGTCTTTCCCAATAATCCACATGGTTTTTGTTTTCGGCATCTTAAAGACAATCTTGCCAAGAAGTATCCATTATCCTCTCCCCTTCATGTTTCCATTCCCTACCTGTTCATGTGTTATGCTTATTCTCGAACCCCGGAGGCTTATAAGATCAACCTTTTAAAACTGAAGGAGACAGGGGGTTCTATTGTTGAAGATTTTTTAAAAGATTTTCCCAAGGAGAGCTGGTTTTCTGCTTTTTTAATAGGGAGAGGTTTGGTGAAATGACTAATAATTTAGCTGAGACTTTTAATGGTTGGGTTGGGGACTTGAAAAGTCTTCCAATTTATGAGTTGAATGATGGTATTAGAATCAAATCAATGGAAAAAATAGCTGAGGGGAAGGAGGAGTCAAAAAAGTGGGTCAGTATTTGTGTCCGGTGATTGAAAAGAAGTTGATTAAAAACTTGGAGGTTGGACCAAATTGGAGAGTGATGAGATCTGATACTTTTGTTTATGAAATTCAGTGTCAAAAATATAGGGTTATATATGGTGAACTTAGGTGTTGATTTCTTTTGTTCATGTGGGGAATAGAAATTTCATGGATTTCCTTGTTCACATGCCCTTGTTGCAATTCAGAAACATAATGTCTCTGTGTACTCGTATGTCAGCCCCTACTATACGGTGCTACTCGTTTACTCTCTCTTTTTTCATACCTTTTCTTGTTTACTCTTTTACTCTCTTTTTTCATTTTTCATACCTTTTCTGCTTTTGTTTAGTTACCTTTTCCAGTTACTTGTGTTTTATCTGTTAATGTAACTAATTATGTAAACTCTGTCTTCTTTTTTAAGGTGCATAAATTTCGAGAAACCTACTCTCACATCATTATCCCAGTCCCTTCCATTTCAATGCCAGTTGATCTTGCTCGATCTTCATTTCCATTACAGCCTCCTTTGACTAAAAGACCTGCCGGAAGGCCAAGAGCAAAAAGGTACCGAAGCAGGACAAAGGTAAAAAGGCAGATCAAGTGCTCCAGGTGTGGGAAATATGATTGGCACAACAGAACCAGTTGTAAAGCTCCAATATAGCCTCCAGTTACTTTATATAGCTTCATTCATAACCATTTTCCAGTTTCTTATACTGTTATTTTTGAATTTAGATAGTTTGATATGATTGTTACCTTTGGTTGTTGTTTGACAGTTACTTGACTTGATCAACAACATTTTCATTAAGTTGTATTGTTTTCTGATTGTATGTAATTTGAAACAGATTTTGATATGAAGTTTTATGGATTCAATTATAGATTCCAATTTGATATAGACTTTTTGAGCTTTAAAACTCCCTTCTGTTCATAGATTGCAATTTTTGATAGTTATAATGTAGTGACTTTGACAGTTACAGATATAGTTTCATTGCATCATTTACAGCTACATAGATAGTTACATTTGTAGTTACAATACTAGTTACAATGCCAGATTCATGTCACTTTCTCTGTCATGCTCTTATTTGATTTCTCTGCTTAGTCCGAAACTTCCCATGTAAAAAATCATGAAACTAAAAGCAATAACTAGTTACTTTCATATACAGTTACACCTACAGTTACATGCATAGTTGCAATGTTACACCTACAGTTAGAAGCATAGTTGCAATGTTACATCTACAGTTACATATATAGTTACATAGTCAAATTGATTAACTTGCATACATGCCTACACCCCGACTAGTTACTTAGTTACATATACAGTTACACTTACAGTTACATGCATAGTTGTAATGTTACATCTACAGTTACATACATAGTTACTTAATTATTTGGATAGTTACATGACTAGTTGCATGGGTAGTTACACTACTGACAATAAGTTTCATTTTCACTAGAAAATGATGTAAACCCTGCCCATAGTTGCATAGATATTTTGTCTTTTATACATTGAAAGAAACACAAATTCGAAACAAACTATTAATAGGGTCTAAACAAGCTATTTTTTAAGTTTGAATTGTACCCATTTCTGCTTCCTTTTTCTTCCTGTGCTCCTCCTCTGCCTTGTTTGCTGCTTCCAATAGAATGTTGTCCTTATAGTTTTAGGAAGAAATGTTGACAAGCGCTTCTGTTGCCTTTCCCTTGTCAGCATTTTCAGCCTTTTCTGCCCGCAAATCTTTGAGCTTCTTCAGTTCTAGCATGAGTTTTTGATTCTTCATCTACAAATCCTCCTTTGCTATCTTTTCAATTACCCATTTTTGGTGGGTCTCTTCTAAATTTGTCAGGGCCTCTTCCAACATAGACTCATATTCCTCTTTCATCTCGATCATCCTTTCTTTCCAATAACTCGGTTCTTCTTCCTGTTTTTCTTCTTCTTGTGTCACTTCAGGAAATTTTTTTCCATGAAATGGTAAAAGCACAAAACATTTTCATTGTTAATGAGTTTGACAGTTTCGATTTGACACTAAGGTAACAAGATATATTGAGAGTTTCAAGTTGTACAAAAAACATATACGATGTCTCTTGTGTAGTTGTGAGTTGCTTCTGCTCATCATCAGAGTCATCGTCTGTTTGAGAGGGATTAGACTTCATCTTTTTGAACAATACCTGTCAAGCATACAACATAAAAATGTACAGTTAGCTTGACACTTAGAATTTTGCACAGTTACATGTACAGTTACATGCATAGTTACATTGGTAGATGCATGCTTTCATGTACAGTTACATGCACATTTACATTGGTAGATGCATAGTTTCATGTACAGTTACAAGCACAGTTACATTCCTAAATGTATAGTTGTATGTTCAGTTACATGACAGAAAAGTGATTCTGAAATTTATATTGTAAAACTGATGGATTTAGTTTTTCAAGAAATATGTACCACCAATGTATTTAAGTTGTAAACTTTCTTTAGCAGGCCTCTGAGATCCCACGTCGTCATCTTTAGCTCTGCATTATCTCTTCCCTCAATCGGTTTTATTGCTTTGGTTTTCTCGCAAAGCCAATACTACTACAAAAAAGGTCAGTTTTCCAAATGATAATTACTTCCAAATTATAAAGAAAACATAGACAAATCATAAAGAAACAAGTGATTTTTACCAAAATTAGGTGAGCACATCCTCCTGTGTTCTTCCATTGCCCCTTTGAGTTCAATCGTTTTTTCAAACAACGATAAAGCATATTTCTCACTTCTCTTGCCCAATTGTATTTCTCGACATCCCCCATACAACACAAATAACCTCTCCTGCTAGTTGACCACTCCTATTTGCAAATAAAAAGTTGATGCAGATCTCAAGCATGACCAGCCTAACTAAATCCTTTATTTTCTGTCTTCGATCGTCCTCATTCTCTACTGGCCAGTTCTGCAATATGTTTAAGTGTTCTTTGATGCTCTTTTTATTAACTCTGCCATGCCTTAACACTCTGCTTACAAAGTCTGAATCAACTACCCTAAATAACTCTCTTTCTCGGGGAATTCCTAGAATGTTCTTGACATCTTCAGTGGATATTCTGTATGTCTTTTCTCCTATGACAAATGTTTCTTCCTCCGAATTAAAGCAGTCATCAAGTATTTCTACTACTTTGTTTGACTTCGTGAATATATCTCGGCTGAGGGATCCATTGGTGTAGAATGCATCAAAGAGCTTGCCAAATGGGCTCTCTCGTATGCACTTCAAAGCTTCCTCATCTTCATTCAACATTGCCTCAAAACTGTCTAGGTTAGGCCAAGTTGACCTGAACTGGATTGCTGTCTTCCTCTTGTCCTAATCTTCTTTATCTTCCTCTTCTTCTTCCTTTGCCACTTTTTTTGCTTTCTTCTTCTTGTTCTTCTTCAGCTTCTTCATCTTCCTCTTCCTCTTCTTCTTTCTTCGCCATTTTTTTTGCTTTCTTCTTCTTTTCTTCTTCAGCTTCTTTCCTTTTTTGCCCCTTTATTAAGTTGCGTAATAGTACTCCATTTTCTGATACATCATCATCTCTTTTTCTTCTTTTTGTTTTCTTTTGCTCTCTTTTTACGCCATCGGTGTCATTTTTTCCCTTCCCCTCTTCATTTTTCTGCTGCACAAAAATTTATATTTTGATTAGTTCAACTGACTATGTAACTACTTATAGCATTAACAGATTTGATACAGCCACATTTACCTAAACAGTTACATACACAGTTTCATTTTTTAGTTTTTTCAAATCTATTTCTAACATTCTCAATTTTATGCACAACGAATCCAGAAATTCTAAACCAACAAACAACAACAACAAACACATCACTGTTTCACAAATACCTAGTTACTTATACAATTACTTGTACAATTACTTATACAATTTTCATTTTAATGTAACCACATTTTCAGTTACAAACCCAAAAAGACATGAAACTAACTTATAGAGTTACTTATACAACTCCAATATAGCCCCTACTACTTAATACATTTCACATGAAACTATAGCCCCAAAAAGAGATGAAACTAACTCTATAACACATTTCATATGAAACTAACTTATAGAGTTACTTATACAGCTTCAATATAGCCCCTTCTACTTATACAGCTCGAATCCAGAGCAACACCAACAAAAACAGTTTCATTTCAAATCAGAAATGTCCAGTTTTGTATCCAGTTACAAACACAGTTTTCATTTCAATTTTCATTTTTAAATCTGTTTCAAACATTTCTCAGTTACATGCACAATGAATCCTAAAATTCTAAACCAACAAACAACAACAAATGCCCAGTTACTTAGACAGATACTTATACAGTTTTATTTTTATTTTTTTTTAAAATCTATTTCAAACTTTTTCAGTTACATGCACAATGAATCCAAATGAAAATCGAAGGGCCAAAATTAAACAACAATAATCACAAATTCAAAACCAATAACAAATCAGAAGTGTCTAGTTACTTATACAGTTTCAAATACAGTTTTGATTTCAGATCTGTTTTAGTTTTTTAATTTTTGAAAATCAACAACGAATTCGCAACAATGTGTTCAAATCCACAACAAATCGACGACTTAATCCTAAGCCCTAAATTGATTCTGAACCGTTGATCTTCAAAAATTTAAAACTGAAACAGTACAGTGATTCAACATGAAATATTGAATCAGAAAGACTAAGAGGGATTAGGAATTACCAAAAGTTAGGTTTTGAAGTTTTGAAAGAGTTGAAATGCTCTTGAAGCCGATTTTTTGTGTCGCCGATGAAAACGAGGTGATGGATTTACAGTGGATGGTGACCTGGGTTCTGTGATATTCACCGTAGAGAGAGAGAAATATTTCAATGAGAAAGAGAAGTAGAGCGAGTTTTCAGTGAGGAAGAGAAGAAAAGGGAGAGGATGGAGCGAGCGGAAGTTTGGAGAACGAAATGGATAAAAACGAAATGGAGAAGAAACTAAATGGAGAAGAACTGAAGATTTTTTTTGATTCCGTTATTAACAGTTTATAACCGTCAATGACAAAAAATGTAATTTTTAAAAATTTTATAGACGACGTTTTAAGGCTAGACTTTTTTTATTATTAAGTAACAAGGTGTGATTTTTTATCATTTCATACCACTACCCTTTTTATTTTTCTTTTGTTATCTCTCCCAGAATTCAGTTTTAACTCTCCAAAAAAAAGATTTCAGTCTTAACTAGCTTGATAATACAGCTCCCACTAAGGCTGGGTTTGGAAGAGCTTATAAGCTCTAAAGGTTTTGGTGTTTGGTAAGTCCAAAAATAAGCTACTTTTTAAAAAAGTATAAAATGTTTTGAGGGAAAAAGGAGAAGCTGCAAACACCCACCTTCTACTTATAAGCTAAAAGTCAGCTTATATCTTATAAGCCCCCTACACCAAATGCAGATTTCTTTTTTCTTCTCCCAAAAGCCTCGATAGCCTTTTGTCTCATTTCTCTCCGCCGCGATGTCGTCGACCGAAACGGAGGACGCCGTACGACGTCGTAACGCCGTCAACGACTACCGTAAGAGGCTACTGCAGCACAAGGAGCTCGACTCCCGAGTCCGCGCAGGTCAGTTTCGCACCCAAACCCTAGTCCCTCTTCTTCTATCGCCAACTAGAATCGTTTCCGATTCGTTAATTTTTAGTTCTTTTCGCTCATCTAGGGTTTCGATTGGGTTCTGATTTTGGTGGGTTTCAGTATGCTGTGTTGTTATGAATTGGTATAGTTTGGATGGGGAATTTCTTTTGGGTCTGAATTTGAATTTGGTTGTTTCGGGTTTTGCAGTGCGAGAAAACTTGCGAGGAGCTAAGAAGGAATTTGGGAAAACTGAAGATGATTTGAAGTCGCTTCAAAGTGTTGGCCAGATTATAGGGGAAGTTCTCAGACCTCTCGATGATGAACGCTGTAAGTAAAGTTTGGACCTTTCTTTTTGTTTGGAACACAGTTGATATTGATCGGCTTCTAAGTAGGAAATGGAAACTTTTGGTGAATGCATTTTTGTTTCGAGATGCTTTTTGCTTGAGGATTGTGGAAGTAATTCTGTTTTCTTTTGTTGCTTCAGTGATAGTGAAGGCAAGTAGTGGCCCTAGGTATGTGGTTGGCTGTCGCAGTAAAGTGGACAAAGAAAAACTAGTAGCGGGTACCCGGGTTGTTTTGGATATGACTACCCTGACAATCATGAGGGCTCTTCCAAGAGAGGTAATTGCGGTTTTGTTGTTAATAATAGAATTGACATGTGTGTGTCTGCCTATCCGTGAACATTCTTGCTGTATTTGAATTGCAGGTTGATCCAGTAGTGTATAATATGCTTCACGAAGATCCTGGTAATGTTAGCTACTCTGCTGTGGGAGGGCTAGGAGATCAGATCAGAGAACTTAGGGAGTCTATAGAGCTGCCTCTAATGAACCCTGAGCTCTTCCTTAGAGTGGGCATCAAACCACCCAAGGTATGTTTTATATAGTATTGCTGACTTCATACTATGAGCGACATGTTCAGTAATGTATCGATCTTACACGAAATATTCTTACTTATTTTAGTGAATTGGTCCAGGGTGTTCTTCTCTATGGACCTCCTGGAACCGGGAAGACTTTGCTAGCCAGAGCAATTGCGAGCAACATAGATGCTAACTTCCTAAAGGTTAGTCTATTGTGTCTGTGGTGTTTATACTGAAGTTTCACTTTCTATGCAACAGACCATGCTTACTAATTTTGGTTGCTCATACATATCATCTTCTGTGGATATAGGTTGTATCAAGTGCCATTATTGATAAGTACATTGGTGAAAGTGCAAGATTGATAAGAGAAATGTTTGGTTACGCTCGTGATCACCAGGTTGGTGCTTGCAATTGTCATTATTTTCACTGTTTATTACCGTTAAGAAGCATACCTTATTTGTTGACTTCATGTCTAGCCCTGCATCATTTTTATGGACGAGATTGATGCTATTGGTGGACGGCGTTTTAGCGAAGGGACCAGTGCAGACCGTGAAATCCAACGAACACTCATGGAGTTGCTTAACCAGTTAGATGGATTTGATCAACTTGGAAAGGTACATGAGTTCTCATTCATTTTGTTGGTAATTCTGAATAAATGGATGCAAAGTTATTTATCGTTGTAAAAGCTTGTGTTGGCAAATGACAAATGAGCAATCGTATCTTAGCATGTTTTGATGGTTTTTGTAGGTGAAAATGATCATGGCGACAAACAGACCTGATGTCCTAGATCCTGCGCTTCTTCGACCAGGGAGACTTGACCGGAAAATAGAGATTCCATTGCCTAATGAACAGTCAAGAATGGAAATTCTTAAAATCCATGCTGCTGGAATAGCTAAACATGGGGAAATTGATTATGAGGCAGTTGTGAAGCTCGCTGAGGTGAGCATCATATGCTTATCTATTGTAAATAAATTGTTTCCATCTTTTACCCCCAACAATTTGATGAACCGTCTTTGTTTCAGGGCTTTAACGGAGCAGATCTGCGGAATGTCTGCACCGAAGCTGGGATGTCTGCTATCCGTGCTGAACGCGATTACGTCATTCATGAGGATTTTATGAAGGTAATTGTTGAATACAGTCTACTCTTTGTGAACAGTGATGAACTAGAGATGAAATAATTCTAAATTAATGCCAGCAACTTGTCACCAGTCAATCGGGCCTGAATTGATGCCTGCAATCTGTTATGGGCATTATGTTGATACTATTGAATCACAAGCCCCTTGTGCTAACAACAATGGAATGAAACAACATTTGCATATTGTTAGGGTTGTCTGGTTCATGTTGTATTGGGTCACAACTACGATGGAACTACTTTAACCCTGAATGTGATGAAAGAACCCGAATAGCCTTCCTTAACTGTTCTAGGATTTGTGTGTGTAGTTTTTCTTAGGTAAGGATGTCTTTAACTTAAGTTTGGTAAGGATTTCTTGAGTTGGCCAACTTTCAGATCAAATTTTTTCATCTTAATCGTTCATAATCTAGATATATATGTATAGATCATCTCTGCAAAATTTCAGCTCATTTGATGATCGTTAGGGCATTCAAAACTGTGATTTACAGAGAAGAACACAAACGGTTCCGGTTGAATAGATACGGTTCGTTCATTGTATTTGTACATTTTCAAGGCCTTAACGATTACCAAATGAGCTGAAATTTTACAGATGATCTATACATATATATCTAGATTATGAACAGTTAAGATGAGAAAATATAATCTAAAAGTTGGTCAAATTAAGGAAATCCGCACTAAATTTATGGTAAGGACATCCTTAGCGTAGAAAGATTGTATATATATATATATATGTTGTGACATAAAAGTAGTGCAAATATGGCCGTACTTATTTATTTTATTTTTTAATATATTTTATATAATGTTTCAGGCCGTAAGGAAGTTGAATGAAGCCAAGAAGTTGGAATCAAGCGCACACTACAATGCTGATTTTGGGAAGGAATGAGGCCAACTTTGAATCAAACCAAAGAGTGTTGATGAGGGAAAAACTCCAAGCATCTGCTGTCTGTTGGACTATTTTAACAGTGAATGGGAAAAACTCCATTCACTCGTGAGTTCATTGTTGAACAGTGTTTGTTGCGTAGTTTCCTGTACTTTGAAGACGTCTGTAGTTAATATCAGTGTTGGCTCGCAATTAAATTGTTTCTCTGATTTTTACACGAGCCATACCTTGTTCGTTGATCTATCTCTTCATGCCAAATGTACTTATTCTCTGATCTTATTATCAGCCAAATCAATTGTGAGCAAATTTTATGCATCGTTGAAGCCCTTTGATGCTCGTCCCTCACAAAATGGCCCATATCAATTGCATTGTTGGTTAGGATCATGCATGAATGTTGATTGCATTTCCATTTTCCAAGGCAAACAGTGTCCACTGGTATAGACTTCCTTGTGTTGGTGCACTGCTTCCTCTATTGTTACTAGCTGCTCTGTTCTTCTCATTCTAGTGTCTAGAGAATTCAGTTCAAATTTTAAAGAATCATGCGCAACTTTATATGTCCTGATATTTGATCTTCTATTGTGTTTGGATTCTCACCTGTGTTGTACAAACCTGCGGAAACAGTCTGAAAGATTTGTGTCGTCCTCTTCCATAGTGGGACTGTCTTC
Source organism: Comarum palustre (assembly GCA_951800085.1). Classification (NCBI taxonomy): domain Eukaryota; kingdom Viridiplantae; phylum Streptophyta; class Magnoliopsida; order Rosales; family Rosaceae; genus Comarum; species Comarum palustre. The sequence goes on from OX637589.1 coordinate 3,962,666, forward strand.
TCTTCTTTTGTCTTCCAAGAAGGGCAGATGTGATTTAGTGTTGGGGAAGCGAGGCTGAATGGACCTGACTGTGGAACTTGCAGCGGTGTGTTTTGGGCAGCAAAACTGTTGCCCTGGAACCCTACTGCAGGGACCGAAACCATGTGGATAGATAGTTTAAAATAGAGTAAATTTCAGTGCAGGTACTCAAACTCTTGTGACACGGTCAAAGTGATACCTAAACTTTGGAGATTTTGGAAAGAAATGAGATGTAGGAAAGACAGAAGGTTATTTTCGTCGAAGGTTTAGAGTTTAGAGACTTTTTGTCGAGAGTAGTGTTTAGGATTTAGATAACTTTAACTTTTTCTAGATCACATTTCCTTCAAGGGTTTGGGGTTTAGAGATTTTTTTGTTGAGAGTTTAGGGTTTAGATGACATTTAAGCTTGGCTTTGAATATGAAAAATCTGGGTTTTCATTCTGGGTATCACATTGATTCTTTCAAAAGAGTTCGGGGACTACTGATGTTATTATCAACTAACAAGAAATATTTGTAGTGGGTCCCCTACGCGACACGTCATCAAACAAACAACTCCGTGACTGAAAATGACATTAGACCTTTCTTTAGTATCAAAAATGAGGTTTGAGTACCACATTAGTAGTTTTGTAAGTTTAAAGGCCTGTTTATATTTTAAAAACTCTTTAAAATATAAGCACACCCTCCATTTCTATTTTTGTTTTATCATTTAATTTTTTGCACATCTTACCGCAAAACTTAGCAAATTGAGGTTTTTGTTGAGCTGGATTGGCGACGATACCTCTTGTTAGCTTTCTGTCTTTCTCCTTCAGAGTTGCCAATCTTTGGCAGCCTTTCCGTCTCGTAGGGGGATGGTGTATGTCGAGTGAAAACTCCCTATAAACAAGGTGTCCATTGATGACTGGTCTTAATGTGCTGGAGGTGGTGAAAGGCTCTTCCTTATCGTAGAAGGATAGAAGGTTATCGTGCCAACATGTGCTCCTTACCTGCTAAATCGGAAAAAGTTTGGGGCATTGAACTCCATGATCAAGTTTTAGGTAATATACGGACCAATGTATAATCTATGGGTGTGAAATTTGTACAAAAATACGGTTACTGATCCCTACCGCACCAAAAAAGATTTGGCGACCACATGCACCAAACTAAACATGGTTGAATTTAGTTACACGAACCGTATAATTACGGTTTGGTTGCGGTACCATCCGTTTTAAACCAACCACACCAATTGATTTCGGTTACATTATTCATGTTGTAGATGCTCTATATGCCCTAAAAGGGATTCGAACTTTGTTAAGCTTCAAGGACATCCACGCTAATGGTATTCATTTGGAAACACATTGCAAGAATGGAAGTGAATTTATGTGTATAACTTCAAATGAATGCGGACATAAACGCACCTTGAAGAAACTAAAGGGTCGTTCTAGTGGTCTGTATGACACTAAGATACGGGTTATCGAATCCAATGCAGTCGCCAAACATGATTTTTGGGATTCCCACTCTTACATGCTTTGGCATGATCGATTGGGACATCCTAGAAGAGATATGATGATAAGAATTTTGAGAAACTCTCATGAACATCCTTTCTTCTGTTCCAAGAGGAAGGCACTAGAGCTCGGCCTCAACATTAAGAGTGTCGGCCTCGAGTCCACCAAGCGTAATCCACGGCCGGCTTCACAGCCCTCGATGTGCAGTTCCCTAGGCACCTCCCGGGTCGCACTTAGGCACCCGGTGTGCAACACCTTAGGCACCACCCGGGCGGCACTAAGGCCTCCGGTGTGTGGTCCCGTAGGCACCCCCCGACTCATCAACACGGGTGAGGTGTCTATGTCCTCTCCTGATGCATCGATGGCTCTTTCCGACGCTCATCGGTCATTTTGCAAAGCTTGTTCTTTAGCTAAGTTTGTACCAAGACCCTCTTATGCTAAAGAAAACACAGAGAACATTTCATTTCTCTAGTGTATCCAAGAGGATATTTGTGGACCCATCCATCCAAAATGTGGACCGTTCAGATACTTCATGGTCCTGGTGGATGCATCAACGCGTTGGTCCCATGTCGTGTTATTGTCCACACGGAAATGCTGCATTCCCAAAACTCTTGGCACAAATTATAAAGCTCTAGACTCACCACCTAGACCATCCCATTAAATCAATACGGATGGACAATGCCGGAGAGTTCTCATCAAAGACTTTTGATGATTATTGCATGTCCATTGGGATTGAAGTTGAGCATCTCGTCCCCCATTGGCATAAGCAAAATGGTCTTGCTGAAGCTATAATCAAACGGCTTCAATATATTGATCGCTAGGGCATTGGTTATGCGCACAAACCTCCCTATTGCATCATAGGGTTATACAATATTGCATGCAGCAGTACTTGTTCGTTTCCGACCCGCCTCCAACCAAGAGCTTAATGCGTACCAATTGGTAACTGGATATGAGCCTAAAATTTCACATCTATGCATCTTTGGTTGTGCAGTCTATGTGCAGATTACACCCCTATAGTGTAACAGTAAAATGGGTGGGAGTAAAATATAGATTTGAGCTCGAAATAAAATAGTGTAGCCCCTATACATATAGATTTGAGCTCGGAATAAAACCATGTAGAAAATCTTGGACACAAAAACCATCATTTTATATATTTGGAGGAAAAACTATGCAGTATGTTAAAACATGGGCCGGAGCGCTCAAAGTATAAATACAGTCTGCATGGCTTCACGGATCTGGGTGGCCGAATTTTGGGTTTGTCTAAGCTACAAACAGGGTCTAAATACCTATGCGCCCGATGATGAATAGTAGCGAGAGTGTCAATTTACGGCGAATACCCAATAGATCACTGAAAGTAGCACACCTCACTTACGACTCGCTTAACTATGTATGAGACGAGCGTAAGCTGGGAGAAAAATATAAACAGGGCATTACCCTTCCGGAGGTTCACGGTCATCGACACCGTGGGAGTAATATACTAGGTCCCGTCACTCTCAGACCAAGCACCGAAAATCAGGACAACGGTACTACTTTTCGATCTGAATCATCACATAAAATCATTCGCGTCTAACCACGGGTTTTCTTGGTCCAATCATAAATCATTTATTTCATAATATATTGAAAACTTTCCTGAGACATCGACCATGAACATACAAAGACAATATAATTTCATATATAGGCAAAACCACTAACAAAGAAGGTTTAGCTTTCCCTACCTGGAATTACCGTTCCTTACGTAAGCTCCAAGCCCCTAAGAACTGCCTCGGTAATCCAAGGTCCCCGCGTAAGCAATTCATCCAATGAATCACTGTAAAATAAAGTAGCTTAGTAACGAAGTAACAATAACTGTTCAGTTGACCCTAACGTTCCTAGTTTACTAGGAATGACCACATTGACCAATTTGACCAACCAATTCTTTTTATGACTCTTTAACCTTTTTAGCTTGTTTTTCCGATTATCGACTATTTGCTTATTTGCCGGAAGTGCGACTTAACTCCCAAACTTCCTTTAACCATTTTTAATTTGACACTAGGTAGTCACATAGTAACTCGTTGAATTATTATGGACACCCAATGCATCAGATTGACCAATATATTCACTAAGAGTCGATATACCAATAATTCAAGTCATCCAATTTATTTAAATGAGTAAGCTTGTCACTTCCGGAATTTTAGTTATCATCTTCCGATAACAATTCAACATCTAACCAATTTTCGACTAACTCAAATCTTCTTACTAGTCACTTTTCAAAGGTGAAAACTTTCCCAAAATAGATAGTTTCCTAAAATTGGAAAGATTCCAATTATGGTTGGTTTCCGTTTTTAGCAAGTTTCATTAAGTGTAATTTCTGATTACAACCCTTAAGCTCGATTAAGTAGAAAAGATACATTTTAAAAATAGTCGAAGACTACCTCATCGACATACTGCCGAATTCACTGCCTCACCGGAACAGTCACTGGATTCAGGCGACATGCCGGAATATTCTACCGAATTCCGGTCACTTTGCCGGAAATTCGTCATAGCTTCCCCGTTTCTTCGATTCACCAAGTTCTCAATATATAGAGACAAAGAAAAACACTATTTCTCCCACAAACAACACCAAATCAACAACACAGAACCTACACTGTGACCTAGAGGCTCGGCCTTACCTCCCAAAAGCTCAAAATCAATGTTCTAGTAGCTCCATCAACCTCAAACTCGACTTCTAGGAACTCTGAGTACTCCCAAGTGCTGCCTTGGTCACCACCTCCACCAAATCAGCACCACACCACCTCGGGTTCTCTCTAGAAGCCTCTGCTATAGTTAGGTTGTCACTAGGAGATAGAGAAGGCCATTGAAAAGCTCGAAGAACTCGGTCGTCGGAGAACGCACCCACAACCCAGAAAAACAGAAATATGGGGATTTTAGATTTAGGGAAGAATCGAAGAATCAAGGACATGAAAAGGAAGGAGAATAGGAGAGAAGAAGAAATATACCAGTCACGCGCCTTCACGCCTTCTGGATCGTCAGATTTTCATCGTTGACTACCGTGCATAGTGGAGCTTGATCTCCCTCCATGGTGGTTGCCGATGTGATCTAAGGACAGGACTAGGTAGAGGAGAAGGATATGAGTGTTTTGAGGGTGGTGTGCCGTCAAGCGGTGGCTAGACGCGGCAGAGCGCCGTTGCAGAGCTCGTCGGAGACGAGGGCTCTGGAGGAAGGAGGGAGGAGAGGTTTGACCGAGCTAGACCTCTCCTTTATTTATAGAGAATTGGTCGGCCAGGTTTAGATCTTGGAAAGATCCGACGGTCTAAATTTAATTAAAGGTTAAAAGTAAATAATTAAATGATAAAACTTATTTATCGTAGTGGTTATTAAAAATTACTATAAACTTTAGAAATTCGTAGAAAATAGACGGAAACTCCGAAAAATATTCTGAAAATACCGAAAGACTCGTGTTGACGTGCACTTCGACATCGGCATCTATGATCACACATTTGACGATTTGGTAAAATCTCAATATTTCACTCTTGCACTCAAATGTAAACTACCAAACTAGTGTAATTACTATCATTCGGTAACTCGTTAAACTTGATAAATTTTACACGGGGCGCTATATCAAATATTATGAGTTGATAAAGAAATAATAAGGTATGCATAAAGGTGTGTAAAATGTAAAAAATGGTGTGCAAATTTTAGCACCCTAAATAAATCGGTCCACTTCCAAAACTGACTCGCAACACATCAAAAAAGTAAGGTAACCAAAAACATCGGTCTAGTCTTTTTCAAATGCAGTTGCGGTTTAAATTATAGCAAAACAAAAAAAAAGGTTTTGTTATGATTTAAGCCTCAAACTGTTCCAAACCAAACCAAACCACGTCTAGTCGCCCACCCTACTTTATAATCCTCTTCTTTTTTCTTCTCTGCATCGTTCCAATTTTATTGGATGCCATAATCCTCTTTTTTTGGAAGGTATAATATCCTCTCTTTTTTGAATAATATCCTTTTCTTTTGCAATAAGAAATCTTCTTCCATGAAAAGAAGGATCGACACCTAAACCAATTAAAAGAAGGCCCTTCTGCATTCTGCATTCTGCATTTAATAGCACCTAAACCAGATAAATAAAAATCTAAACGTCTCTCTTTGGCAGTCTTCCATCAATTTTCAAATAATCTCTCAAGGCGTCCACATCCAGTCTTCTGGCAAAAAGGATAGGTAGATCTCCCCATGTCCTGCATCTGTTATTGTTTATGCAATCATGTTTAAAAACCATATATATACACATCGTATTGATGTTTATCCAAAGATAGTTGTGATTGCACCTTAAACCCTAAACCCCATGTTCTTCTTTTTTATTTAATCAGTTTCAGCTTCAATCTCAATGACGACAGTAGAGGATTACCGCAGGAAGTTACTGACACAGAAGGTTCTGGAAGCTGATGTAAAGCAAGGTTAGACTCGCCACATACCATTACCCTTTTCCCTCATCAGAATATCGTTTTCCTTTTTCTTCTCTTTGCTAATACAATAGAATTGTCTATGTTGCTGTATTGTAAATCTGTGATAGCATATGCAGGGTTTGCATTATGAGTTTCAATTGACCAGTCGTGTTCTGAGTGTTTGATTCATTAATATACCCTTTAGCTCTTGCTTTGTAATTTCTATATATGGGGCACAATTTTGTTGTAATGGATTGAAAAATATTGAAAGTTGGATTCATGTTTTGTTTTGTTTCAATTGTATGGTATGCAGCAAGAGAACAACTGAAGTGTGCAAAGAAGGAATATGAGAAAACCGAAGATGATTTGAAGTCCTTACAAAGCGTAGGACAGATTGTAGGGGAGGTTCTGTCGCAGCTCGAGGATGGACGTGGTACAAAATTCTCTGTCCTTTTGGCACTTTTTGGAATTTCAAAATATGAATTAAAACCAGCTTCTTCATTAGGGAAGTCTGAAGATGAGAATTCGTTATTAACTAGTAAAGTGAAGGAGCAAAGTAGCAGAATTGGACCGAGACATTAGTCATAAGCTATATCTTAGGGTATATTTTGTGAGGTTTCTCTGAAGTAACAGTCTTTTCTTTTCATTACTTCAGTGTTGGTGAAAGCAAGTAGTGGCCCTCGGTATGTGGTAGGCTGTCGCACAAAAATCCCCAGAGAAAAACTTACAACAGGCACTCGTGTAGTTTTGGACATCACTACCTTGACTATCATGAGGCCTCTTCCAAGACAAGTAATTGCCATCCAATTGGCATTTTTTTGAGATACAATTACACCTTTTTATTTTTTGTAGCTTTCAACATTTTTACTTGTTCTTGATTTGCAGGTTGATCCAGTTGTGTATAATATGCTTCAAGAAGATCCAGGTAATGTCAGCTACTCTTCTGTGGGAGGCCTCTCTGATCAGATACGAGATCTTAGGGAATCTATAGAGCTGCCTTTAATGAATCCTGAGCTCTTTCTTAGAGTGGGAATCAAACCTCCCAAGGGTGTTCTTCTCTATGGACCTCCCGGAACAGGAAAGACATTGCTGGCTAGAGCAATTGCCAGCAATATAGATGCTAACTTTTTGAAGGTTAGTAGTACATTATTCTTGTTTTGTGGTTTTCACTGCTACTATAACTAAATCTTTTATGTCTGTCTACTTAAATTTTTATACCTATTATCCATGAGTATAGGTTGTATCAAGCGCAATTGTTGATAAATACATTGGTGAGAGTGCGAGAATGATAAGGGAAATGTTCAATTATGCTCGTGATCACCAGGTAATTGGAGATTCATTGAACAATTTTCAGACATGTATATTACTGTTTTAAAATGAAATATGCTTATTCTTGTTTATTTGGTGCGTAGCCTTGTATCATATTTATGGACGAGATTGATGCAATTGGTGGAGCGCGTTTGAGTGAGGGGAGTAGTTCAGACAGAGAAGTGCAGAGAACACTCATGGAGTTGCTTAACCAGCTAGACGGCTTCGACCAGCTTGGCAAGGTACGTATTCTGGATTTCTGGATATAGTTCAAGCCAAGCTAGCTTGTGTATCATGCTGCATATGTTGGCATGTTTTGATGAATTATTTGTTGGTTTCATAGGTAAAAATCATAATGGCAACAAATAGACCTGATACTTTAGATTCTGCACTCCTCCGCCCTGGGCGTCTAGACCGAAAGATAGAGATTCCATTGCCTAATGAACAGTCAAGAATGGAAATTCTCAAAATCCATGCTGCTGGGATAGCCAAGCATGGGGAAATTGATTATGAGGCAATTGTCAGGCTTGCTGAGGTTTGAACCATATACTTGTTTATATCACTAATTACTTAAAATTTGTTGCTTTTACATCCTTCATCAAGTAGATGCATTGTCTTTATTTCAGGGGTTCAATGGGGCTGATCTACGAAACATATGTACTGAAGCTGGGATGTTTGCCATACGTGCTGAACGGGATTATGTTGTTCAAGAAGATTTCATGAAGGTGAACGAGTTCAAACTACATGAAACAAAATGGTTTCGTATCTAACTTTCTGCGTAAACTTCAAGACTTTCTTGATTAACTTTTGTTATAATGTTTCAGGCTGTCAGAAAACTGAACGATGCCAAGAAGCTCGAGTCCAGGGCTCACTACAATTTTGGGAAAGAAAATTGATGCTGTTCAATGATGAGTCATATACGATATGCATCAGCTAGTTTTTATGATGAGTAGTGGAGGAGGCACACAATAGTTTTTTGTGATTGTAACAGTAACTTTTGTTGCTTATTCATTTCTGTAATTAACAGTAACTTTTGTTCACTTGGTTGGAAATTTTCTCAACCTTTTCATATTCGTGCATTTTCTTCTAACCTTTTCTAGCGGCATGCCGGCTTCAAAAGGGCGGAGCTTTGCTGTAATTAGCAAAAGTGAAAGAAAATGGTTTGTGGATGGGCAAAAAAGACTCCTTTAGGATTATCACCAAATGAAGGCCTAAACACATCATTATTACCGCAAAGAAACCAAGAGGTGATGAGTAAATGTGCTACATGATAATTCAAGGTTAATGGAAACTATGAGGTTTAAACAATTTGACAATAAACTCTTAATATTTGTTAGAGCGAGAGGAGAGAGAGGTTGAAAGGCTCGGGTCAAGGCTCCACTTCGGTTTTGACCGAAGTCAACATTCCTTTATTTCTTTTATACTCGAATCAACGGTTAAGATCAAATCCTTAATCTATCCAACGGCCCAGATTCAAAGAAGGTAAATGGTTAAATGGTAAAACTATTTTATTAGAATGGTAATTAAAAATTACCAGAAACTTTGAAAATTCACAGAAAATAAACGGATGCTTCGAAAATACCAGGATACTCGTGTCGACACGTACTATGACATCGAGTTCTTGAATGAGGATTTTGAAGAACTTTTAAAAACTCAAAAATGAACGTGGTTGTTCACTCGCGAAGTTACCGAGTGCGACTTAAACCTCAATAACTCGTCATTAACCACGGTAAGAACGTGCGGGGTCTCACATTGGTAAATTACTTGATGACAGATGGTGTGTGGACATCAACTAATCCTAATTTGTTTTTGTGTCCTTAGAAGTGTAAGATATTGTCTAAATGGTGTATTTGTAAACTGAAATTTGGTTGATAACTAAACCGTAATTTACTAATTATTCATTTATCAATAATTGAATTAATTATTATTTTATAGAGGAATTGTTGTTAAGAGTTTGCATAATTGTGCATAATATAAAAACAAAGCAAATGACTACATATGGATAGTAATAAGTGAAAAATTAAAATGAGAAATTAAAAATTGTTAGGGCTTTCCTTAATAACATTATTTCACTTTCGTTTGTGTTTAATCAATTATTATTAATTTTAAAATTTTATTTAATTAATTAGTACTTTATATATTCGATGAGACCTAAAGGGAGTCTATAAAAATTATTATCTTATGCATTTAGCGAGATTTCTAGTAATATGAACTGATCCCGAGTCCGTATCAAAAAAATTTATTATTTAATCAAAATTATTAATTTATCCAATATTCATTTATCGAGATTAGCTTCATTCATCTGTTTCAACCATCATCTAAAATTTCTTCTGATAACATGACTAGAGAGTTTTCTCTCTCATGTGTCACAAAAACTTGTGTATTCCTCAGCATAGTTATGTTGATGACTTGTAAATCACATTGTTAATATTTCTCTCAGCAACCCGAATGCATGAACCATATATATTAGACTCTGTATGTTACTCTATTGCAATTTTCGGTATCGTAGCTTAGTAAATATGACAGAACTTAAATGTTCAATTAAAATCTTGGTTTACGTTTACATTTTTTTGGCAGTGTTATCAAACTTCATTAATAAACTGAAATATACACAAAGATCGGAAGTAGGATTACATAAATCGATAGGGTTATCTAGATCCATATCTAGATCCATACTTGGATGAACAAGAATAAAAAAAACAAAGATAGAATTAAAACAAGCAAGAACAGAGAACCAAACATCAACCAAATACATTTGGGTTCCATCCAAAAGCAAGTTCAGCAGAAGAGGAGTTCACCACCGCATGACATAGGACCATCATCAGAGCATCTGCAAAGAGCTGAAACCCCCAATTCTTCTCTGTGCATGAACACCAACACAGAACCCAAATACAAAACTCCATAATTTAAAACCCAAAATCATACATAACATCCGCAATCCTCATCAGTGCAAAACCGAGCAATAAATCGCCAGATTGGGGGGTAACCAATAAAAGACAAAAAAAGAATGGGGATTGGAGATAGTCGAGGACGTAAACGCCAACACGGCCATGTTTGAGAGACAATTCAAAATCGATCTCACAAAATTTAGACAAAACAGTGATGATTATGTAAGATGTGCACCTTGATTGTGAACCATCTTAGATTCGACAAGAAAGATGAGATATAGGTTGGGTAATCTGAGATCGAAAGAGGCAGTAGAATTGGATAGTGGAAGAAAACGGAAAAACCGTGAAAAGAAAAATAAAATTTGTCACTGCCAAACAGAGGATCTACCACAAGAGTAGGAGAAAGCAAAATAAATCGACCTCCCCCATCTCTCAATCCAAGGATCAGATTAGTGATCCCGATGTGAGGAGAGGAGAAACCAAGGAGGTGGGTTTGGGTTTTTGCAGGGAGAGAGAAAAGAGAGGATAAGGCCGAACTGGTTTACGTTTACATTTGAGATGTAGGACAAAATTGAAATTAAGGGCAGAGTATCTGTGAACTGGATAGGTTTGATGATTAGTGATTCTGTATGTAATATAATATGAAATCAATCTGTTTAAAAAAATTTCATTTGTACCTTTTTTACTCAGATTACTATTCATCTAGCAAATTATTATTTACTTAACAAGTTGAAAGGGATTTTATGGGGGTGGATTCGGAGGTATACCCATTCAATTTTTCTTATACCACGTACCAATCAAGTTTTAATTGATAGGCAAAATTTTATACCGTTACCAACCATCGAAGTTGGTATACAGACAAGTTGGTACGGTAGATACTTGGTAGGTATAGTTGGTACTAGGCCTCTACCAAGTTTACATTATAGCCTAATACCTGAAAAGACCCAATAAATTATGGCCCAACAATATCATGAACACCTTTCAAATAGCAGATTCAAGATAATACAACAACTTTCAAAACATAAATTAAGTTCCTGAACAAGTAATTTCAAATGCATAGTCATAAACAAACAAGTTCAAATACAACAACACAAGAAAAAGTTATGATAGGAGCATAAAATACGACATTCTTAATATGTTATTATATCCATTTGTACCTTGTTTATCTCTTATTGTCGTAGATTAGAGTCATAATTTACAATCGATAATTTTTGGTAGAGTTGTTGTAAAACATGTTAAACATAGAGGAGTAATGTAGAAAATTGTCAAAAACCGATTTGTGGATTCTTAGATATGTTTTGGTGATTCTATCAAGCTTTTACATTGTCATAAATTAATTTAACTTCTCTACACTTAGGTGACATGTAGAAGAGTTCATGGGAGAAAGAATGAAGAGAATCGGAGCTATGGAAGACAAAAACATTAAAGGGGCTGAGAGCAGCAAAAGCAGGAATTTTCTGGGCACATCACCTAACTTCAAAACTTTCTCCAGGATGACTCACAAGGAATTAGAATATGTATCATATATGCACGGAAAGCTGTGTGAGTCTAGTTTCCAGAACATTTGAAATCGCATCCATATCTATGTTTTGGAGGGAGTTATGCCTAAATCAATGACCGGAGGTCAGTTTGCCAAAACAGAGCAGCTTATTGCTACCGAGAGGAACTGTTCCTGATGGACCTAGGGAAGCAAAGCAGCCAATCCATGAAGTCTAGTCCATGAAGGGGAAGTCCAATGACAAGTCCAATGAAGAATTAGAAGTCCAAAATTCGGCCAAAGAAGCCTCTAGAATCACCAAGTCTTGTTGACCAAGCAAACTAAGTTCATGAAAGAAAACCTAAACTTATTTGGTAAAGGACTTCTGGCTGCCGAACCCTATGTATTCCTCTATAAATAGGTTTGTATTTAAACAGAAAATCATCATCACTACCTTGCAATTACATAGCCGAAACTCTACCAAAACCTATACAGAAAAATACTTCGCCGATTCATCAACCAAAATTCATACAAATCATTTCATCCTTCTACCGATTTTCCCCACACTTGCCGAATCTTTCAAGGTTGTAAGAGTGATTTTATCATGGATTTTTGTATTATTTTCTGTATATTTTCGAATTCTAATGTAATATGCTTTTCGGTTTTGGTTTTATTTATCAAGCATGGGTTTCGAATTTCTTTGTGATCTTTGAATATTCTATGTTTTGATTTATAACTTCTTGAATATATGATGATTTTGTGATTAAGGTTTAGGGGCAGTAGCATGTTCTTATGTATTCTTGATTTCTAATTGATTAATTGTCATTAGTTCGTGCATCTAAATACTTGACAAATCTTAACGATTAGACAACCGCAACGGCTCAAATTAGAATCGAAATTGGTTAGTGTCTAGGATAATTTGAACGTTGTTGTCCGACCTTGCATGAAATTGTTATGTGTTCTTGATGGTTTTTCGGGTTATGTGTTGCATGAGTATGTTGATCACTTGTATATAATAGCTTAGGTTTTTGTTTTCTTTTTGGTTTTTGATTTTCGTCAACCTTCTGTCCCCTGTTTTCTTCTATTTTATTTTCATATCAAATGAACTCCAATTCCCCTGAAATTTTGTACGGTTGTTCATATGTGTGTCTCATATATCCCTGTAAATTTTGGTAATTTTCTAAGTAGTTTAGATTAGGTTTTTATTTAGGTTTTCGACTGCTGTTCGTTATGAACAACAGTCACTTTTGTAATTTCTTTAGTTTGTAATAATTGTTGTGTCTATACTAACGCTTGTTTTGCAAGGTACCCTCAATCTCCAGCCCTATACGATACCCTACTTGTCTTACGTTACTAACGATAAAAGGGTTTATTTGACGCAAGCTTAAAACCCCGACGTCAAGCTAATGAAAAACGTCTAGAAAGACTGAAACTAGACAAAACTTTGATCTAGGGTGATGTTGCGAGGTTGCAAGAGTGCTAGCTGCTAAACATCAGTCTAAATTGGACTCTTAACTTGTGGTGTTTCTTCCTGTCTCAAAACCTTGGACAAAAGCATTCTCTGCAAACACAACAATTATATAGGAGGAAGGCAATTATATCAGATCAACATATACTATTCAATTTGATCTCTATCCATACATAGATGCATGGGAGGCAAACAACATGATCTATGGAACAGCATTGATGATTATCAACCCTGTTTTTTAGCTTATGATATACACACACATACACACAAAAAACAGAAAAAAGTACAATTCTTTGAAATATAAAATATTCTAGGAACTCAAATAGTTAGAACAATCGATGGAGAGCAGGAGACTCAAAGAATAAACAACAATATAAATTTCTTTTAAAAAAAGTTAATTTACATCGATTCTTCTCGTCTTTCACAACAAATTGCCTACCATCTGATTCAAAACATAATTGTTACTCAACATTGGAAAGTATACCAATTCCTCAATTAGAGATAAAAAGTGAAAACACTCGGTACTTTTACCTTTGTTTCTTATGTTTTTAATCCTTATTTTGGCAGGACAAGTATATATATATGCTTAACGGATGAGGTTCGTTTACAATCTCAATAATGAATGGATTACTTACACAAAAGATAAGTTTGGGAGATACTCCAAGCAGCCAAAAAATTATGAGAAATGAAATGGCTACTGAAGTCAAAAGAATTATGTACAACAGATAACAAACAAAAGAAAGTAAATAGATCTGCAATTTAAAGAGTGAAGTAAACTGTATGTTTACACTACAAATCAATAATATGCATAGAAATGAGACTGAAAAGTATCATTTCATTCCTACTAACCTACAAATCAGACTGAGGTATAGCTATCCCACAATAAAATCTTATCACTACTTATCAATAATGTAGTACTAAATCCCATCGATAAAGAGGCTTCACATTTTTCATTCAACGAAGAAATTTTACTATCGTTAGAAATAGTAACAATTTATTTTTGATTCAGGCCATCTATGCAGGGTAAAACCTCTATGTATCTGAATTTTCAATGACTTTCAATGAAGGAAACAAACAAACAAAAGCGAAATCATATACTTGACCAGAGATACCTACATTTTTAGTCTGGAAAATTCAGCAGAAGGGCAATGTTAACTACGAAATTTTTAGAATACGGCCTCAACTGATTGATTTTAAATTGCAAAGAGAAGATAGTAAGCCCAATAATCATTCCAATTGACTGGGAGAAGAAAAAAACAGAAAGTTGTTTACATGCAGGAGAGCTGAGCATCCTTGTTGAAGGCATGGCTCATGAGCATTGTTACTCTTAACACCAGATTTTAGTTGTATAAGGCACTGGAAAAAAACACATGAGGACATTCAGCTGTGATTGTAGATCTGGATTTGAATTTGCTATGCACTTCAGGCAATGTGCTCTGCCAAACTAAGAATCTTAACATGCTTTTTCTTCCTCAACTCATGTGGGACAGGTCCAAATACTCTAGTCCCAATTGGTTGGCCCTGCTTGTCAACCAGTACAACAGCATTGTCATCAAACTTGACCTCACTCCCATCACAACGACCTCGTTGCATGGCAGCACGAACAACCACACCATACACTACCTTTCCTTTCTTCACTTTTCCATTTGGATGGGCTTCCTTTACTGATGCTACAATTGTGTCACCCAATCTTGCCCCTTTCTTCCTCGCCTTCAAAGCTTGTATGCACATCACCTTCTTTGCCCCCGAGTTATCCACGACTTTGAGAACGGTCCGCATTTGTATGAAAGTCCTTTGTTGCTGTAAAAGAAGTCAACAAAAGTACAAAACAATCTCATGTGTGCATTCCAAGTATCAAACAAGTTCAATCTTTGAGGCACTTAGCATCATTGGTTCACCACGACTTCCATAATAGACTAATTTTGTGGATTTAAACACCCTCATACATGTTCTTTTGTTAGAAACAATCTAGTCCTTTTCGTGAATGCTTTTATTTTATCTAACCTTCCCAGTCATAGTTCTTTTTTTTGTTGACTAGAATGATGTATCTGGCATCTAACATTTCAGCAGGCATAAAACAATTTGGAATTTGATAACAATGCTCAACTCTTTCACTCAGAAGCCTCCATTTAAGCCTCTCAAAACTAACTCTGAACTTGATCCTTCTATACTCTACATTGCAATACTACAAGATTACAAGAGACTCTGAATTATGTACAACCTAAACATATACCTACTCATCATAAGAGAAGAAACATCTAAACACTGACCTGAGACAAGAAAGTGTTGCATGTCATCTCATGTGAAGCGCTCAATATGCCAGAAAAGTTGTTGCCGAGGCCCCCCAAAAAAGAACGGCCCACTATAGTTTCCAGAATAGATCACAGTGAGTCAATATGCAATTAAAGAATTAAAATGCAAAACCAAAAAGGCCCTAATTTGAATGGCAGAATTCAGTCATATGTATGGAGAGCTACATATATATCTTGACACACACTCAGTATACACTACAAAACATAAGGCACACAGAAATCATTATTTGAGAAGTTCAGCATCCTTTCACATTAGCTGAACTAATTGATATTAGTATCATGCAAGGAAGAGGTTAGTGGACCAGAACAGCTCAGCCCCAAAGGTATCAACAACCGCTTTTACCCAGTTACCAAAGTCTGATGCAACAAACTTTATAAATTTACATGAGTTCAGACTTTCACACAATATGCTTTTGCTGAAGCAAAAGCATAAGGTTGCTTTGTAACAGGAAGTTTTTGCAACAGTTTATATCAACAGGTATATAATTCTCTACCTCAAACAACTTTGCTACAGTTTCCCAAATATTCATAGCAAATATATCCAACGTAGTACATACGACATTCCTGAATCTAGAAATGTCAGTATTTACAGTTAATTTCCTATCACTAATAACAAGGAATTAGAACTTAATATAGGAGAAAAGGATGATATAAAAGCATACATATTTAATTGAAAAACAACGTACCACGAGAACACTTTGAAGCCAAAGCTGCAGCCATATTCAAGGGTAACTTCTACTTTCACCGAAATCGACAAGCTATATCTGTAATCCTTTATAACTACATAGGCATACAAAGAATTCAGGATCAAACACAAAAATAGCCAGTTTAGTTCCACATACATGTACCAGTTCTTCATAGATAAACAAAAAAAGAAATGGACAAAGGATACGAAGTGCCATCAAAACAAAATGCTCTGAAACACTGCCATCATACATAAGGAGAAGAATTTATCCTTATCTTATTGATGGAGCGGGTACAAGACAAAGATACGAAGTTTCAGTTCAGACTCGAAGTGAGGGCCACCCAACATACATTGGACAACCAAAACAAAGAATAGTCCATTTGAAGAATCAAGGAAGTTGATAATAGCTTCCATAGGTTTTAGCTTAGGGAACTGAAGAACTCATGAGTCTAAATAGAGCAGTTCAAGAGCGGGGAGCGAAAAGTTTACATCTTAACTCAATTCAATCAGATCCTAAAGGAAGAGCAGGGAAGAAGAAGAAGAAGAAGAAGAGTAGGAAGAAACCAATGCAAGGTTTCCAGAGAAGAAGAGTAAAGAGACCGTACCTGAAGAATAAGAAGAAGAGAACTCTGAGTCTGATAGCTGACGAGGAGGAGAGTACGGCGTATTTTGAGGTAGGACTCGACCTAAGTCTCTTCTTTTTCTCTTTTTTTTTCAAGTTAAAAGTCACAATCACTTATTTGTGCGTATTCTTTGACGATATGTGCGTATCCGATCCATATCCAAAATCGATACGCGTATATTCTGAGGAAAGGTATGAGTCCAGGTCTTAACTGGCACGATCAGAATACAATTGAATTGTATGGTCTGTGGCATTATTGTTGATACCAAATGCCTAGAATTACTAGAGCAATCCAATGATAAAATACACACTACAGAGGTAAAGATTGATCCCTCATGGTAGCAGTTGACAGGCATCATGAAAATGTTCATGTTCATCGAAAACCAACTCCACCAGAAAATAGTGTAAAAGCTAAACCCTTTGCATATGAAGCACTTCAGGTGTAATGAAATCCACATAAACGCAGCAACCCACCAGTTAAAAGATGCAAGTCTAGAGCATAAACATGTCAAAAAAACTCAAAGGTTCAACCTTTTAAGCAGCACACCATGAATAATTGCCGGTAAAATTTAGAGATGGGTTCACTCCCATACAAGGTCAAACCTCAACCCAAAATCCCATTCCAAAGCAGCTGGTATTAAAATTTGCAAATGCCACACAGAATCAAACCACAAAGAGGACCCAGAAACAGTTATCCAAAACCAAAGCCACCAAACTCAAAAAAGACTAACAAAGTAACAATCTTTGGGTTATGCTGCCTCAAACTAAGAGAGACCATATGCCGAATACCAGAATTTACACAAACATGCCCAAGGAGCAAGCAAAGAAACAATAAACATGCTCTTGAACCAAGGAGCATGTAAACTGTGCTAAATAAATAAGTGACATAAAAATTAAAGTAAATCATTGTCAGATCACTCACTCGAGCCACATACACTTTCAGAACCTTGAATGAGCAAGACTAGCACATTTACTCAACAAATCAAGTTTTCACAGGATAATTATTGCATCAATGTAATTACAAAAGCCACTCCCTTTCATTTCCTTTCTCGCGCATAAACAATGAGTTGGCAACTGATGTTGGGTTCTTTCATTTTACAACTGATGACAAGGCAGTCAAAAACGCCATCAAACAAGAAATATCAGAAGCATCCATTTAGTTTTCAAATTCAAATCTGTAATTGTGCTGGGACTACGCACCGATGTAGATCATACGAATACGGTAGCTATTCGCAATTATCTTTTGCATTTAAAATCTTACTCATGATCAATCCACCAAGGTTCATGATGTCATATTTGCCGTTGGTCTATGAACGATAACTGAATCATTGCAGCAGCATGTATATTCATTGCCATTGTAATGAATTTAGAGCTTGTTGGTGAATTTGTTTATCTCCAGCTGCCACTACATTAAAACCTGGAGGGCACACCAACAAAATAAAACATTCACGAATGAATAAGGACTTGAAACTGCATAACATCCAACTATGTAACTCCCACACTCAAATATGATCCACTCATGAAGAGATAAGATATCCTATAGTCAGATCAGGAAGAACACATCCTACAGTCATATCAAAAGCACTCTTACTTGTTGCATGTGAATTGGCTGAAGCCTCCCAAAAAAGCTGCTCTCCTCTCCAATCAGTTATGACACCCCCAGCACCTTCTATCACAGGAATCAGTGAAAGAAAATCGTATGGCTGAAAAACAGTTAAATTATTATGAGATAAAAGCAAGACATCAGTATACACAGTTCATTAAAATAAAGAGTGTGGAAGTGTAGTAAAGTAAAATGCTCATGCTATAGATGTATCTAACACATCATTCTACGATAATAAAACTCCTGGTTATAATTTTCCTCCAAGAAGATCAGGGAGATCATTAGAATAACATTCTATGGCCGAATATTCATAGTAGAAAGTGTACTTATTCTACTTTATTTTATTTATTTTTAGATGAGAAAGTGTAGAACAGTATAAGTTATGTCTACAATTCAACAAGAACGACTTCAGCTTACCTTGAGACCAGACTCAACAACAAGATCCACATAACCAGAAGCCAGAAGGGCATAAGCATAGCAGTCACATCCATACAATGACACTTTAACCTGTAGACCGGCCATGGAATATATAAGAATGAATAGACCAGCTTGGTCAAATTGAACATGCCTAGATGTCTAGTTTTCACTTTAATGCTCCAGATGTCCACTTATACTAGGTAACTTTCCAGAAGAGTCGATTACAACAAAGTTCATTCAGAAACTTAGAGAGAGATTGTTTACTCTAGATAATGCTTAGTACCATGTTAGAACTTTCTCAAAAACAAAGGAAAACTACCGAAAGTAAAAGCTGATAATACAAATTAATAACAAAAAAAAGGAAGACTGCCCAATTTTTTTCCCTTTCATGCTAGATTTGAACCTGACTTTCCCGTATAGCTCACATCTTAAAAAAAATACTAATCACTAATATCAGGCGTTATTCTCCTTATCGCTAAATGATTATAATCATGTTTCATCTTAATTTTAAGGAGAAATGGAAGCATACCTTATTTCTGACGCGAATAAATGCCTCTTCTGCTTCTGCACTAAACAGATGTGGACTTGTAGTGTACCTATAACGCCAATAATTACAATTATGAGAGAAGCCATGGCACTGAAGGTAAAAAGGTTTCAAATCTTTCATCTCACAAGATCTGTAATTCTGTATGCTAATATTTCACTTTCAACTAATTCAATACAATGAGAAATACAGATCACATCATTTACTTCCTAGTCTCTACAAAATATAAAAGTGTATGTCTTAATCAACAGAAATCCGAGTCACTTTTCATGGAATGTAAGTTGGAGATCAGATAATTACTTTGCACTCATCATTTACAACAGGATGGAAGTCAAACAGAGAAAAAAGGAGAAAAACTAAAAGAAGAAAAATAAGTATCTTACAGATAAGCCTGTGCCAGATCTGTGCAAGTGCGAGTCGACACTTCTTTTCCATTTAATGTAGTCTTTCTTCCACTTAACCCAAGCCATCTTTCTCTTAAAATAGGCTGATCAATTATACCAAGGATCTGGAGATTGAATGTACAATTATCATCATCCAGTCAGGAGTAAGTATAAAGTCTTAGAAATAGAAACAGATTTTGTAGAAAAATCTAAACTCCATTTGCACTTTTTAGAAAATATAATGCATGCATAAAAGAAAAAAATTCACTCCCAACTCACAAAAGACGTGTGAGAAATTATCTATTTATTCTTATCTTCTCTCATGATACATTTTATGACAGCAAACGCCATAATTTTGTTTTCCAACTATTGAATTCTAGGAGGAAAAATAGTTCCTTGAAACACAAATGGCACAGACGCATATCACATTCATTTATTTTTCGTTAAAAAGAAGAAGCTTATTCTTCATTTATGCATGTTGTAGGCTTGTAGGGAGTGCATTGACGTAAAAGAAACAGTCTTGTAGCAGGTGATTCTTACTGGTTTTCCCCGCAGTAGCAGAGAAATAAGAGTGCCAAACACAGGTTTTCCTGGGAAAATTATTCAATTAAATTAAATTAAAAAAGGAAATTTAAAAACAACCAAAACAGGATATTCAATGATGTAAAATTTGGAGAACACTTGGTTATAACAGTATGTTATGTGAAAAATTACCGGTGATAAAACTTTTTGTCCCGTCTATAGGGTCTAACACCCAAACATAGTCTGCAGATGTCTCTTTGCACCTCCATCCATTCTCCTCTCCATAACTGCAATTATAGTTCTAAAATAACTTAAGAAATAAAATATTTTACAAATAAATTAGCACTTTACACAAGTTGCATTCTACTGTTTGCCAGGGACAAATTAAATAGGCAAAAAGAGAAATAAACTTTCATTTGTCCAGTAAAACTACTTAAGCTTAACTCGAGCTAACTAGCCATTTCTTTCCAGAAACAAGACAGAAAAACGGTGACACAATTTCACATTTAACTTGTTGACTAAAGACCACAAATTTAGCATCCAACTGTATGAATGTGAACGGTAAACAATAACGGATTCCATGAACTCAAAAATTGATATTCAACAGTTTTACCCAACTCACAGGAAAACCGTGGTATTAGCTGAGCTTTAATTGTTAACTGTTGAATTGCTAACAACAAATCTGACACTGATGGAGGCACAGTGGAAAACCAAATACACCTTAACAAACCAAAGCATACCTCACATTACACTGATTATATTCATCCCTAAACAGTTGTATACACAATTTTCAACTAAATCAAACTTGCAAACCACAGGAAACTTACACAGCATGAGAAGGAAAATTCTCTGATATAACTGAAATCATATGCTCCTCTGCTGTTTGATCCGCAATTGTCACAGGGCCTGCAGCATAGCAATAACTCCTTAAATTACAATTTCCCCCGATTTTTTTTTCATATAAACAGAAAAAAATGTCATTTCCCTAATTCACATACATTTTCTATTCGGAACAGTTTATCTTCAATCCTCAGTCATATAAACACGTAGTCACTTACTCAGATCTGCTTTATCGAGAATATCGAATTTTTGCCGGAAATATTTCCGAATGACTTCGCCGGATGCGTCGGCGACCTTATTGGCGACGGCGGCGAAGCGATCGAGATCGCTATAGTCGACGTCGGAGGCGGAGGTCATTGCGAGGAGTGGGGATCGACGACGGCGGAGGGGAAGGTGAGTGAGCGAGAGTGAGGGAGTGGGAGTTGAGAAGCGGAGAGATGGACGGTTAGGGAAGAAGGAGAGGGGATTGGGAATAGTCTGGGAGAGCATTGCCGGCGACGAGGTTTAAGTAGGGCGGGAAAGGGCTTCTCGGAGACAACGATGCAGAGTTGAGAACACACACGGCTGGGTGCTGATGAGGAAATTTTTTTATTTAAATCGCATACACAATTGTCCTGAGTGTGATTAGATTAAATAATACTTAACTCTTTACTAACGTTTTACTGAGAAATTTTTCAATGTTATGGTGACATTCTAATCAGATTTAACATACGATTTATTACAACTAAAATATAAATTAATATTTGTTTTATTTTTTATGAAATGACATTCAAGAGTATTTATTGAGTTCATATTAAGGTCTAGAATTTAAAGTTTAAGGTATCAAGAATATAGTTTGAGGTATCAGGTATAGGGTATAGAGTAAGATGTAGGGTTTAGGCTTAGAATTCAATAAAAACCCCACAATGACCTTTAATAAAATAACTAAAATCTACATATCTAAATTTAATTGTAATAAATCCACATGTCCAGATCTGATTAGAATGTAACACTATCAGACTTTGTCATGTGGTACTACGGTAGGACTGGAAAATTTCTCTATTTTGCAGCCATCTTTTCTTAATTGTTATTAGATTTTTTTTTGAAAAATATAATAAAATTAAAATAAGGCCGTTACCGTTTGGTCTAATGACTTAAGTTATCTATTTATAAGTGAGATATCGTGAACTCACAATTGATTTTTTTTCTTTTTTCATTTTTATATATATTTTCTAATTGCTTGATTATTATGAAAACAATAACTGAATAGAGCAAATACAAATTTTCTAATTGCTAAAGCAACATAATCCAAACAACAAGCATACATCAAACTCAAGTTTTCATCATTGAAGTAAAGAAAGAGCACAATGGATCAAACTTAGGATTATGCCTAGGTCACCCAAAACCATTGTAACTAGATATACATACATATAGACAACTGGACTAACCGATTCTAGTAGCTATAATAGCAGGCAAATATGTACTTGTAAATGAAGTAGAAGCCGATGTATGATGACAACCCTTACCATATACATTGCTAATAAAGAAAATAGAACGAGATAAGTCATATTAGAAGAAACCATACTTAAGCAGAACTTGTATATGAAAGTATAAACTAAAGAATTCTAGTACCCACACTATCAGAGTTTGTACTTTAACCGACGAAAATAAAAATAGGCCAACGAAGGCTTTCTTCATCTGCCAAAGTACACTTTAGCCAACGAATAAGGCTTTTTTCATCTACCAAAGTACACTTTAGCAGACGAATTTTTCATTCGTCGACCAAAAAAACTTTAGTCAGCTAAAGTGGACTTTAGCCGAAGAAAAAAATAAATTCTGTTGGCTAAATTTTTTTTGTTGGCTTTAGTCTCTATATTTTAGCTGATGAAAAAAATGAATTTATCGTCAGCTATAATATAATAAATAAAATATAAAATAAAAAAATAAATACCAAAGCCGATGAAGCCTCAAAAATTCGTCGACTATGGTATAATAAGGGTTTAGGGTTTAGCTATGATATAATAAATAAAATAAAAATTAAAAATATTTAAATACCATAGCCGACGATAAAGCATTAAATTCTTCGGCTATGAAAAAAATTTAAATACTTTAGCCGATGATAAAACATTAAATTCGTCGGCTATAGTTTTTTTACCCGACGAGATTCATATTTAGAGCATTCGTCGGCTAAGATTTTGATGTTGAAGTTCAAAACCTTCACTGGTTGCTTTTTATCGATTTTAAACTATTTTGTGTTGAAGGTCCGGCCAAAATATGTAATTTAGACGGTCAAATAACCGTTTTCGTATGTTTAAGGGTTTGACTTATGAGATTGATCATCCGGGTCGAGCCCTTAACTTTATAGGATCAAGGTTAATTTTTCCCTTACATGTATTTTATCATGGTAATATCAGACGGTCGGATTTTCATTTCTTAAGTTTGATAATCCGAATCACAACATGTCTACTAATGTTGTATAACTTGTTTACTAAGTTTTAAGTAAATGTTTAATTTCAAAACAAACTCTACGTAGAATCTTCAATCTCAAAAAAGTCATGAAATAAGATATGACCGGAATGGTGATATACATCTACGGTTGAAATATCACGAAATTCTGATAAAGTCTCGG
This sequence comes from Comarum palustre, assembly GCA_951800085.1. Lineage (NCBI taxonomy): Eukaryota > Viridiplantae > Streptophyta > Magnoliopsida > Rosales > Rosaceae > Comarum > Comarum palustre. The sequence continues at coordinate 3,986,259 of OX637589.1, forward strand.
TGCCGATAGTTGCGGTCAACCTAATTTACCATTCTTTCTCCCTAAGAGTAGCCATATATTAGGGGTTATTATTTAGTAAATTTTTAATACCACTGGTTTCGTCTCATCGATTTGAAACTATTTTGTGTTTAAGGTCCGGCCTAAATACGTAATTTAGACGATCAAATAACCGTTTCTGTGCGTTTAGGGGTTTGAGTTAAGGGATTGACCGTCCAGATCAAGCCCTTAACGTTATCGAACCAAGTTGAATTTTTTTATAATAGGCATATTTCGATACAATGATCATATCAGACGGTCGGATTTTTTTGTGAATTCTGATCATCGTTATAACAACATGCCTACTAATGTTGTATAACTTGTTTACTAAGTTTTAAATAAATGCACAACTTTGAAAACCAACTCTACATAGAACCTTCAAACTCAAAAATCTCATGAAATAAGATGTGACCAGAATAATAAAATATATCTATGGTTGAAAATCGTGTAATTTGGGTAAAGTCTCATTGCTGATAGTAGCGGGCAATCTTATTTACCATTATTTATCCCTATAGGGAGCCCTATCATTGAGGGGTAAATGTCCTAAAATTCTTCGATGGGCAGTTGCATCTCATCATGATGAGAGTTTTTTGTGTTGAATGTTTAACCAAAATACCTCATATAGATGCAAATATAGACGTTTTCCTGTGTTAAGTAGTTGAAAAACTACATTTTGAAGCCACAACCGGACTTGGATAGTCAAAAAGACCCATAAGTCTTGGCGAAAATCACCAATAAACCCACAAAGCTACAAGAGAAATAAACCCACAAAGCTACAAGAACAAAACAAACAGCTTTATTCCCATTGTTCTACAAAGATGCTACATTCACACAAGTCATACACAAACAAAAGGCAATATTACAATGCTCTGAACAAAATTGTCATTCATTTCTCGTTCTATGAATGCTTACAGAAAACAAAATTAAAGACTTTCAAAATAGCTGCAAAATAAAGGACCAATCAAAATAGATTCCTATGCAAGAACAAATTCATCTATCAGTCTATGTCTTATTCACAAGAAGCGAAAAAAAAAAGAAGAATCACTTAACGATCTCTAAAGACTAAGACAACAAAAAACAACCACAATATTATTGATATCAAAACAATTGTTTTTATTCATTCAGTAAGCAGGCACAAAACGCAATGATGCGTCAGGTGATAGAAACAAAAAAGGATATACAACTAAAAAAATTACAGGAATTTTATTCCTCAAGGTGATTCTACAATGATATGAAGAGAATTGGAAACAAAACCTGCCTAAACTAGTACCTTTTCATTCAACATATATACCAGAAGAATGCAACAATTTAAAAAAATTTGCAAGTATTATGGTGAAAATTAGGGGATTAGGAAGAGATGATTGAAATGAAACAAGCAATTGACCAATCTCAAATTGAAACGCAAAATCTATGAATGCTCAGACACTAATCAGAAAAAAAAAAGTACAAACTATGTCTAAAAAAGTTTTTTTGTGCCCATTCCAATATTTTTTTTGTTTAAATTACAATTATACTCTTAAATCGTTAAATATCTATTATCCCTCTTATCTTCTCCCCGATCTGACACTTTTTTTTTCTGATCTGACTTCTGCCAGTTTGCAAGCAGACGATGCTCCATCACCCATGTCGACCTCTCTAACCAGAAAATCTACCCTCTCCGCCATTGATTCCTACCTCTCATCTCACTATCCAAGTCTTCCTCAAATTCATGATCCCTTCCGCCTTAGAGATCACCGAAGCCCTCAAGTTCATCATCACCAACCTCGATTGGTCATCACAGAAGCTCAACGATGATTTCCAGCTTGGCGTAGGCAGAGCAATGTATTTTTTTCATACATGTATTCTATCATAATAGTAAATCAGACCGTCAGATTTTCGTTTCTCAAGTTTGATAGTCAGAATCACAACATGCCTACTAATGTTGTATAACTTGTTTACTAAGTTTTAAGTAAATGTTTCATTTCAAAAATAAACTTTACGTAGAACCTTTAAACTCATAAAAATAGTGAAATAAGATATGACCGAAATGGTGAAATACGTCTACGGTTGAAAAATCATGTAATTCTGATAAAGTCTCGGTGCGATAGTTGCGGTCAACGCAATTTACCATTATTTCGCCCTATGGGTAGCCCTATATTCGAGGGTTATTTTTCAGTAAATTTTTATACCACTGATTTGGTGTCATCGAGTTGAAACTATTGTGTGTTGACGTGCCGGCCTAAACACGTAATTTAAACGTTCAAATGACCGTTTCTGTGTGTTTAGATGTTTGACTTACGAGATTAACCGTCCAGATCAAGCCTTTAACATTATCGGATCAAGTTCAAATTTTTACCATAGACTTATTTAGACATAATGATCATATCAGACGGTCAGATTTTTGTTGGTGAATTTTGATCATTGGAATCACAACATGCCTACTAATGTTGCATAACTTGTTTACTAAGTTTTTTAAATAAATGCACAACTTTTTGAAAACTAACTCTATAGAACCTTCAAACTCAAAAATCTTATGAAATAAGATATGACCAGAATAGTAAAATACATCTATGGTTGAAAAATCACGTAATTCAGGTAAAGTCTCAGTGTAGATAGTAGCTGTAAGACCCTGCCCCAAAATTTCCCCTTTTACCGGGATCAGACAGGTTACAAAGGGTTGCAACCGTGCTGTTAGTTTTCTCCGAATTAATATTCGAGTTTAATATCGAGATATTCTTGATTCTAGAGAAAAATAGAATCAATGTCCCGAGTGTGTAGAATAGATTAATATGAGTCATCTGGTATGTTCAAAATATTTTTCGGAGCCACGAGCTGTTTATTATGGATTTATTTTGTTTACGGAAGTAAAGGAAATCTTTGGCTGTTTGCTACATTATTTCTTCAAGTATATACTCGTACTGCATTTTCAAGCTAAGAACTAATCAGAAGTGTCATCAGAGCATAGTGCAAATCATACCCAAAGTCGCCATCTTGAGCAGCACAATTCATCAGCTTCCTTGGAGAGTTATTATAAGGCGTTTAATTTAGGGTGGAAGGCATGATGTTATACAGCAATCAAACAACCAGTAAGTGGTTGGTAAAAGCTTATTCTAATTATCTGGAGTTTGTTTCATGCAGTACAAGTGTGTATGCCTTAAGGTTAAGTTTTCTTGGCTCATTTATTTCAATTATCATTAAGATCAATGTCTGTGGTCTTTTGTCGTGTGGTGTATGGGGGGTTTCTCTATGTCAAAGTGTTCAGCAGAAGCTCAAGGAATGTTCTCGTCAAAATATTTTTCATCATCTTCATAGGCAAGGTATACGTGTTAAGTACATTGGTTATCATATTGGTAATTAGCTGTGTTGTTATGTGGATTTCCTACCTACTGCTTGTTATCATTCGAGCTTTAAGACATACATATGAGGTATGTTTCTATATTCGCTTTAGCTGAAATGTTTCTTAGTTTGGTGTTTGTCAGTTAAGCCTATAACTGGCTTATATCCGTACGAATGATGCATGGAGACTATATGTATTTTCAATCAAGATGTATAGCTTCCCCTTTAAGACCTAGAGGATATGTTTGGGCCAAAATAATATTTCTTGGCAAATGTCCATGATTAGAACTCATTTGACCGCTTCCTGCTGTCAAAATATTTGTATATATTTTTCTTTCTTTCGGGGTCATACGTGGCGCGATTTGTAGATTACATGGATCTGTTTCATAATCTTCTTAGAAGATATTTTCTTCCCTTATTGATTTAGAGAATCTGATCTACCTTGAACTGTAAGGAATAACAAACCCGAGTCTTCTATGTAAAGAGGTTGATGGTAAACAGAGAAGGGACACATCAACTTACAAACAACCTTAAAACACTGCAAATTAAAACAAGTCTCCCTTAGAGCACTTGTACCAAAAAACTCTCAGTCTTTTATTCCATCAAAGCCTCATCACAAACAATTCTCGCAGCTACCTCACCAAAGCCTCATCGGGAGTAACAGTCCTGTTAGTATGCTCATATTGGCATCCCTATACAAACTAGATTGAGGAAAGAAATCATACATCGGATAGGATACTCTCTTATGACAATATCTTATGAAATATATATTGGAAATCTTGTTTCTGATTGTTTCCTTCTTGGACTTGATTAGGGTTACATAATAAACGAGGATTGGGTCAACTCTAGTAGAAGATATATAAAGTAGTCGACATCTATTGGATGCGCAACCCTTTGCACGCTGAGCACTGAAAAGAACACATTGTTCTGCTGCCATATACAAGTTCAACTGTTTCTTGTTGAGTTAAACTTGTTGTTTGTGAGTGATTCTCGTGTTGAATAGAAGATTAGTGAAGTCTTAAGGATTCGAAGTGTTCCTTGAAGACAATAGAAGAAAACAGTCTGTCTAGAGATTATGAATTTGTAATAGAATAGAGTTTACATGTGTTGTAAGACTGTATGAATTCATCTAGTTGAGAGTGTTTTCTGAGCTTATGTTTTTTCCTCTAATTTGAGGTTTTTACACAGCGTCAAAAATCTTGTGTTCTTGTTTATTTTTCTGTTCAGTTCGTCAGGGATTGAAATCGCGTTTCAATTCCCAGTGCATGTTTCAGTACCTTCAAATCCACCACCAGTTCATGAAGCCTCATCACAAGCACAAGTTCGTCAAAAACCATTGTACGTTAGAGCGTAAAACCTCTAACAAAATCCTTGTTCGTTGAAGAAAAATCTTAGGTGAACGCCCTGTAATCCTGATATAGCTCTGCTTGATAGCATCAGCTCGAGTAAGAACCGTCTACTTTACATTAAGTGGAGGAAAATCCTAGTTGTTCCTCAGTTAGATCTAAAAAAGAACTTGAGTGTCAGCTTGATCAGCACACGTACATTTGAAAAAAAAATCAGAAGACGAACTAACACAAATAAAAAGTTACACCTAATTAACCCATTGTTACACCTAATTAACCCAAAAATGCTGACATTGTTCGAAGAAAATCCATTTTGATTGTTCGAAGAACCAACTGCCTGTTTAATTAAGCCTACCTAGCTAAAATCGTGCATTTCTTGTTCGTTTCTACTCCGAGATAATTGTTTATAATTAAGTCGTATTCAGATCAGACCTTGAGAGAGATGCAAGTGCCAAGAGACTAAAGCAAACCCTTGCAATTGATTGAACTAATGAATATACCATCACAAAAACTAAGCAAACCTGTTTAATTATTACAATAATGCTTTCCAGGCATCAACTAATTCACACCCAGCTAAGCTAGCTACCTAGCTAGACGCGAACACATTCAAGTTTATGATACAACAGCGGCCCTAAGCACACCATGCTAATTAAGCTCAGCTCGATCATCAGTGGGCATGGTGACCAGGCAACTTCTCCTTGATCTTCTCCATCATGCCTTTCTTCTCGTGCTCTTGTGGAGTAGTCGTCGGGGTCTTGAAAGCTGGCCCCGCCTGTTGTTGCTCATCCTTGTGCTTACTACCTCCAAAGGTTTCCTTTATCTTCTCCTTCAGTCCCTTCTTCTTCTTGATCCTCCCTCCTAGCCCGTCATCCTCCGACTATAATACACCAACGAAAATTTCAAATTAATCAGTGTCATGTGTCGGCTATACTCATGCATGATATAAACATGGATCAATTATCGAGTCTTACAGAGCCAGAGCTAGAGCTGGAGCTGCGACGGTGTTCACCAGCCACACCGGTCTGGCGCTCCTGCTGAAGATGCTCACCTACAGTTTTCGGTTTTTCAGTTCCGTGAACGGCAGCGATCAGACCAACACCATCGCCACCTGTCGTTCCCGGCGTCTGAGCACCGGTTCGAGGAACATCAGCACCTGTGCCCGGGACATGTGGACCTGTTCCCGGGACATGCTCACCTGTGCATGGGACATGTATTCCTGTCCCCGGAATGTGTGCACCTGTGCCCGGAATATGTTGGCCAGTGCCGGGAACATGAACACCGGTGCCGGGAGCGTGTGTCCCCGTGCCAGGGATGTGGAGACCGGTGCCTGTGCCTTGTGTTCTACCGGCGTGGTGCTCTCCGGTACGGATGGCTTGGCCTTGGGCGTCATCGGTTGTGGCGATGCCAGAGAGGTGTATGGGGCGGCCTAGCTCGTCTGTCAACAGAACAGGGTTGCCATACTGGTCGGTGAGTGGGACGGGGTTGCCAAACTCGTCTCGAATTTCAGCCATTGTTGGATTTGAAAGTGTGATATATGAGAGTAGTCGATCGCAAGTTGATTTTGATGAGGCTTGGGGCTTTGTAGCTTGTTATAAAAGGGCGAAAAGGAGCTAGCAGGACGGCGGAGTTGCAGAGAGAAGGGTGTGGCTTCCATGCACGCTGCACAGATGGTAGAAGCCATGAACAGCATGCAGATGCATGGACGGCCACGTAGAAGGAGATTCCACGTGGGGCTCTGTTCATGTGACACGTGCTACACTAGGTGTCCCTATTTGGTATTGGATAGAGGAAAGGAACAATCGAACCAAACAATCGAACGAACATATCTCAAACATGTTCTTCTAATTTGGCACTTGGAGAATGAAACTGACTGAAGATTACTTGTGTCGAAATTTTATGAGATAAAACTCAAATCTCTATTAATAAACATAGAAGAAAACATTGATTTTGTTAAACGTTAAATTTTTGAAGTACCGTAAATACCTTTTAATTATTTTATTTAAAAAAATTGTAAATTAATGTTTAATGGTTTAAATAGTAATTTGATACATTTTAAAAAAAGGAAAATAAACGTGGTGCAATTGCAGATGAGAGGTCTTAAAATCATGGATGACAAATTTACAGTAACTATATTATAACTATAATGGTAAAATAAAAAGTAATAGTTTAATGTTATTTTCTTTCCAAAAAACCTAAAAAACAAATTGAAATGCAAGAAACGCCTTGAAGAGGCTAGTATGCCACTAAGCCACATTTCTCCCAAAATTTAACAGGTTAATTGAAGAGTTTTATAATAGTTAACTCTTATTGACATTAGATTGAGGGAAGACAGAGTAGTAGAGTAGTAATGAACCGTAACAATTTCCAAGTGTTTTCTGGTCCATATATATATATATGGGGAAAAGAAAAAAAACTCCATTGATCAAAGATCATGACAACCATAAAGATCAAACATGCACTACTAGTATATGGGACAATAGGGACAGACGATTTTTCGTTCCTATTGGGATTATAAGGGACAGAATCCGTCGCTATAAGGCCTTAGGGACGATTTTTCGTCCCTATTAGGATTATAGGGGACGAAATCCGTCGTTATAAGGCCTTGGAGACGATTTTTCTGGGTGTGCCCCCATGTACCACCTCCATTTTGTGATTTTGTAATTTAGGGACGGATTTTCCTATCTGTCCCACCCTGAACAGTATATCTACACGCGCTATCATTTTTCTTTTCTAACAGCAACAATCTCCTGTTTTTTTTATATAATATAATAATTTGATCGTCCGTCGCATTTTGAGGGGTAAAACTTGATAGACCGTATAAAAAGCTAATATTAATATTAGTTCCAATAAAAAGCTAATATTAGTGACTTGGTTCTTATTATTGGTGTCTATCATTACTTTCATCATTAGTGAAACTAATGCTATAAAGTTCTTTTAAAAATTGAAACGAAGTCACAACAGCTAGGCACTCAAGGAAACAAACCATAGATCAAGAACAAAACAGAGCATTTCAAATTACTTTTTGCAAGTGAACTAACCCAAACTTTGTCCAGAATTTACACTGATGTTATAAAAATAAGATTGGTATTGATGATGCCAATCTTCGCGATTCCAATATGATAAGCAAATCAAATTCCACAATCTGCTTCCAGGGTTCCTAAAAAGGGAAAAAAGAAGAATAAAGCTGTGATTAGATTGGCTAATAGGTTGAGATATCAATATGAAATTATAAAGAAATGATGGTGGTACTGCACATTTCAATTTTTCCACAGACGAATCGGTTTAGTAAAAAAGCCTCAGAGCATGCAAAAAAACACAAAAACCTAAACATGGAAAGAGTTTGAAACCTGAGAAATCTTGTTGCAAGACGGAACTACCACTTTACTATTAAACTTACACACACTGACACTCTCATTTACCCCACTTCACTGACCCACACTCTCATTTACCCCACACCCACTTCACTGTGAAAACATGTTTAATTATAATACGTGAATGAAAGTTCTTGTAACATACAACAACAACACCTAATATTACCGACAGATAACAAAAAGGTCACATTAAAAACAAAAACTCCTATAACAAATTTCTCATTCATTTCTGTCATGTATCACTGACCCTGGCACCTGAAATGGAATCAATCAATCAACAACGGAATAGAAATTATTCAACTGCAGAACACCAATATCTCCATACCATCAAAGTTACTTGCATAATGAGACCAAAATAAAGCATTGCAGCTGATTGTCTTGTTTATGGAGATGTATTTTGTTTCTGGAACAAAATAATACTAAAATTTGAAAAGAGTTCGAATATACCTTGGTAAGATAATGTTTAATATTGTCAATCTGAAAAGCTGGGTCCATTTTGCAAAAATTGGAACATAATTACTATATGTTTTTAACTTGGGGATTGTTTTTGAAACAATGGAAGAATATTAGAAACTTGTATTATTTTTCCATTTGATATAAATTTCATGAATTCTTAAACATATGGAATGCTCATGAAACTTTATCACATATATATTGACATGTTGATATTGGATTATTAACGGGAGAATATGGTCCTTACTTTAATTCTATATCCAACACAATTCTGTGCACATTTTGTAGCCTTAACCTGCTATATGGATCAATATAGAGATGAATATATATAAGCCATGTTGTTGTGCCAACACAACTTCTACTGCTTCAGCATGTCCATTTCCAAAAATGTGTTCTTCAAAAAAATTCATTGTTGAAGATCGTCGGTTTCCTGGCGCCATAACTTTGAAGGAAAAATAGTTTGAAAATAAAACTTAAAACTCGGTTAAGAAAAAAAGATTGGTAACTAAACCTTACAGCTAAACACAAAAAAAGGTATTAAGTAAAAAGAATTAAAGAAAAATGAAAACTGACATAATAAACTATAACGTCAAAGCTGCAATGAAGAAATAACGCACACAAAAACTATGTACAAAATAAAGTTTCAATGATCGTTTTGAACATAAAAAAGTAAATTTCTCATATGAAGCAGCCACATATATTTAGCCCATTATAAAGGGCCTTTAAAAAATCAAAACAACAATCACACATCTGAATATAAGAGTAGCAACAAACCACTCCTTTGAGTTCCCCAAATGCGGTATGTAGGATTTCAAAGGGTTCAAAATCAGTTATGCAACAGAGTACCTTACTTTCATCAGAACCTATAAAAAAGAGGGGGAAAAAGCAAATTAGCAGTAAAATAGAATTGTATTATAGCTTCCCCACAACACTCATGCATCCCAACTAAACGTTAATGACCTGTAATTGCATATATCTTTCTTATTTATATTGATATATAGATATTTAAAGCAAATATTAAAACTAACATAATAGACTGCAAACATGAAAACTAACATAATAAACATGGTAGGTTTTTGGGTTTTTCATATTAGAAAAATAAGTGGGACTTACCTCATCTAATGCAATCAAATGACATCCAAGGTCAAGGCATTGCAATTTTTATTGTTTTTTTCCTATTGTTCGTATTCTTTTTTCTTCTTAGTTGTTCTCTATCTTCTGGATTTACAACGAAGCACTCCCAAATATCACACATTCTGTTACTAATAACAACATTTCATATATACTCAGGTCACTAACCGAATTCCTTGAGTCTGTGTGTTTAGTTCTCCTTATATAACTATAAATGTTAGATCTATACACATTTTAAGGGTCAATTCCCAAACCTGTACCCTCATAAATCTATTAGCATTCTCTAACCAACTATCTTTGATCAAACTAAGATACAAAGCTTCCACATATTGAAGTCACATATGTATACTGCTGTGATTTTGTCCATACGAAATGTTTCCCACAATAAGATGATGGTCTGCATCAATGTTCCTCAAAGCACCCCAGACCATATTCCCTGCATTAATATATTAATTTCTGAGCCTTTTTATTTTCTAATATCGATTGAAATCACACACACACACATATTTATGGTACTTACATACATCAAGATCTAACTTATATCCCAGAGCACATGACAAATAAAAAGGCTCATTGTTTCCGGTTATAAGCAAACCTTGTTTCCAATCTAAAACCCTTTATGATGTAGTTTTTTTACCAAACTTGTTCCTTTTAACCAATTGATCCCAATCCCAGAATGATCAGTGTTCTTCACAAATGCATTCCACAACTATTTCCAGAAATGAGCTATTATAAAGATGAACTGTCTTGTTCTATTTGTCACTGTCTACAGCAGAACAAAGGTATTGAACTCAGTATCAGAAACAACGCTAACGTCCTAAACCTAAAACTCTTTCGTCCCAGCAAACAAACAATCGTAACAAAAAGCAAAAGCTCACATGGATATCGACAAACCCAGTATACAAAAGAACGGTGAGAAGAGAGGACAAAGTCGATCACTCTTCTTCTTCTTCTACCCATACTGCTCTGCTATCTCCTCTCTCTCTCACAGAAAATCGATGGAGAAGAAGAGAGAAGATCGGGACGTTGTTGGATGGCACTACGACAATGAATTGAGCCTTGACAGTCTACTCTGTTCACTCGATCAAACAACCCTCACTCACGACGTGGCCAGATTGAGAATAAACACAGGTGATCAAATGCCCCTTAGCTACAGTGGCCGAAGCTTGAGATCGGGGTTGAAAGAGCAGAACATGAGGTGTAGATGTTTTAGACGTTTTTGCAGATCAACAGTGCGAGAGAGATCGACAGAGGGAACCTGAAAGATCGAGAAGGTAGAAGAATGATGTGAAAGAGAGGAAAGTGATCCCGAGCGGCGGAAGGGTGCGGATGAGGGCTGATCAAATGGCTAGAAATCCTCCTTTTAGTGAAATGACGATTTTGACCCAATATAAACAGTGAATATCACTGTACGCGTCAACAGGACCGGACTCGGCAACGCTTAGTATATTAATTAAATTTCGTTCTTACTAAATATTCAAACAAAACACAACTGACGTTCTGTTTTCTGCTCTCATTCGTCTTTCCTCTGTGTTAAATTTAAGGGTGAATTATTTTCTTGTCCCACAAACTCTAAATTACCACGTATTCTAATATGCACCAATTAGTAAATAGTGCGACATTAGTAACTCTATTTGCTTTGACGAAGGGTGATATAACAGAATGATAATTGTACTAAGGACAAGCATCATAACAACTAATAGAGCAACCTTCCTACTATATAGTCGCACAGAATTATATCCGATGACTCTATGTTTCATCCTACCTCTAGGAGGTTACAACCATTTAACAAAGCAAGAAACTCGCAACAAACCAAGGGTAGACAAGACACGCAAAGTGCCAATACCAGGACAACGCCCACAAGGAGGCGACTAACCCCGTCGGTGGACGGCGATTAGCTTGCCGTCGGACAGTGAAGAAAGGCTTTTGGGTTGCTCTTAGAGGAGGCGCTCTAGATTTTTTCTCGTTTACAGTTATATATATATATATATATATATATATATATATATATATTGGATGATGATATTCTTTAGAAATGGTCGTATGACTTTGCAGAGCATCAGACATTTTGGTTAAACTTGGTCAACCGTCGTGTAATTGGGTGCATATCGTCTTTACAATATATTGTTGCATTGGCTCGTCAATTACGTGGATCATTAATTTTCGTTTCGATGAATTTTCTATGCATTCCAAAGATCAAGGCTCGTCAGACTAAAGAGTACTTCTATTTGAGGTAGTAAATCCTCTTCAAGTCTAGACCAACGACGCAAACACAGTCGCACGATAGGCTGTGTCGTGAAGAAAACCAATAGGTAGTACGTTTTGCAGTCTGCCGATCAAATAAAGCGTCCGAAGGCGCAGAAGTAGCGTACATTGTGCTTTCACTGCAAGGATTTTCATCTTCATTACTTGCCATTAAAACCATAGATTCAAGTAGCTTCAACTATTCATTTGAGAACCAAAGGACGTCAAATATCTCATCTCTTTCTTTCACATTCGATATCTTAAGATGAGTCATGTGCCGATAGGTGTACTAGTGTGTCTCCCCTTCTGATTCAATCGACACTTGAAAATATTTGACGGCACTTTTATCTTGCTCACGTATTTGAAGTTGAGACAACTATACATAATTAGATGGTGCAGTTTCAGCAACTTTCAGCAAGTTTGGAATTCCTTGTGGGAGTGGGCTATCCTAGCCTCATTCCTAATTTAAGTCTGATTCTAGCAACCCACAATTTCTCAGCCACAATATACACGACACTTTTCGGCCTGTTCCTATTTCTGCTAGGAGTTGGCATTCCCTAGTTTACGATCATTCAAATAAAACGATGCTGGCATCCACAACTCATCGGAACTGAGATTATGGTTGGCCACAGAATCTACCAAATTGTAAGAAAAGTAAATGAGGAAATACGATTTCTGAAATCAGATCATCAAATTTTGAAGTTTCTTGGTGTTATGTCCCCTCCCTCTCACTCTAATCAATATCTACCACAAACAGAAATCACATATGTTGTAAGGGTCTAAGGGATGGCAATGCTTTTTGGCAAGTCCAGGATCCATTTACCGTACATAATTTGATAAATTCATGTATGAATGCAATCAAGCAAAAGACAAAAGAATCTGTACAAAATATAAATCAGAACATAGATCGTTTATGCATTTCCATTTCTATAATTTTTCACTATATATTCCATGGTTCATCTTTACAGTGCAACTCCAAAAGCTAACCCTGTTGAATGTGAAGACTATGCAGTTGCAAGAGTTTACAGTGTCGTGATACATGTGCTCTTCACAACCCTTTATCCAACTGAGATTTCAAAAGAAGAAACAACACTGGAATCTGTATAAAATAACAAATATAAGTCCAACAAGAACCAAAAAAAGAAATCCAGTCCATGAAAGACAACTCCCATATTTGGACACAAAATTTTGATCTCAGTGCCAACTAAACCTAATCCAGAACATACCGGGTTGATAATTTTGGTTGTGGGGTAAAAAGTAATATAGCTTCTTACTAATTACATCAAAAACAGTTGGGCTCACCTGTAACATCGCTACGTGTGCTCACATCTTTGTAGATTTTGCCCAGAAGAACCCCTTCTTTTTGGTAGAATGATTCTCTGACAGGGTTCGAGCACTCTTGGAGCCAAATGAGAGCCGTCTCAGAAAAGGCTTTCCCGAGGAACTTCTCATGCTGGGACTGGATGTCATTTTAGGACGCTTTCCTTGATGTCCACTGCCTTTCAAGCGATCAAACACAATAGAATCATTATCAAGATCTAGCAATCGATTCCTTGATCTCCTGTTTCTAGCCTTCAAATCCATTTCAGCCTTCAATGCCTTTTCTGACAACTTATGGATCTGTTTCTCCCCAAACGTGCAAACAGGGCAAGCTGGGTCATGCTCGTTGATATCAGGCGTTGTATGCTCCAAACACTCAGCATGAAAAGCATGCCCACATGTTAGAACAGCAACCACAGAAAGCTCGTTGGCGATAAACTTTTGGCCACTCCACAAGGATTTCTCAGTTAATAGCTTTGAGCAAATCCCACATGTCTGCAAATCAACTGAAGGGGAGGCTGAAATTCTGCTACTGGATTTGGTTATCTTCTCATGATTAAAGCCAAAGGACTCACTATCAAAAGACCACCCTTCTATATTAGATGTGGCCATGAGCTCAGAAAATGCATGCATAGACCAACTATCTGATGACCCACCATGGGAGCCCCTAGCAGATTCATTGCTCCATGAGGGGAGCCTTACCCTATCTTCAGAAATTGAGTGGTAGCTTGGTGATTTGTTTCCTGGGATTCGGCCGTCAGATACTTGCCTTAATAGCTGATGTCGAGGAGAATAGCGAGGCCACTTTGAAGGGGTTGAGCTAGCAGGAGGCAGGTGATATTGGGATGACAATGGGGACGCATACAAGGATGAAGTAGAAGGCAATGAAACTGATAGCTTTGCAGGAGATGGATATGACACTGTTGGGGAATCAGTTAACTCCTTTGTCTACAAATTAATCCACAAACATGAGTTAGAAGTATGATATTTTACAGAAGGCTATATGATGCTTAAATCATACAAGAAAGTGTCCCACTCGCATATGATCAACCTGTTCTAGACTCGCATCCCCGGAAATGTTTCCTGAAATAGATTGATCTGCCATAACATGTATAAATATATCAGTGGAAAATGTCAGGGCAACAATTAAAATGTAAAAGGGAAGAAATTCAGCTACTTCCATCTACTAACCAATCATCCACAATCATGTTCCACTTTAAGAGTAGACCAGAGAAAAGAAATAGATAGGTTAATCAGGAAGAAAAAGAAATATGTTTTATTTTGTATTATAGATATCAAGCTACATTCCAAGATAATAAAAACAGCCAAGGAGCTTCACATATAGGTCCTATAATTCTATAAGGGTAGTTTTTCCAAGAAATGCATACAATCTCATCTTCTTCTAACCACATGACAAGCTTGCTTTAAAGACAAGGCATAGTCACCTATCCTACTTACAAGCCAGTCACAGGAAATCAAAACCACCAATCAGTCAAAAGTGTGTTTAAGATTGGATATCATATCAGTGTAACATCAGGAAAAGTGGATTAAAAAATACAACTATGTTAGCATTAACTACAATTGTAACATCAGGAAAAGCGGACTACATTTTGGAAATACAGAACATAATGTTGGTGATAGAACCTTGATACTCATCCCTCACCCTGATTCTTAAGGAAGTTCCATCACCAACAGCCAATTGGCTAGACAAACTTTAAGACCTATTGAATATAGAACTATGTAACATGTAATTATCAATTACTAAATGCTTGAAGCTTATTTGAGTAAATAAAATCATGAATCAACATGGAAAAGGTCAAAAACTCTGCAATCTGCATTCAAGGATTTTTATGCGACTATCCATGCGATTACACTGTCATTCTCTAAAAATTTAATCCTCATCCTCATCAGTCATATTTGGCAACACATGGCTTAGCTTGGAGCACTCTGGCTTGCATGTAAACTTGTGTCTATTTGGTTAATTGTCTCAGCACTGAGCACTGTTGATTGGACTAAATGCAGATAAACCATTAGAAATGTGTACTTCATAAACTCAATATACCCTTGTTTGTATCCAAACTTCTTCAATAAGACGACATTTACAAAAAAATATGGAATGAGATCATTTGTCAGGTTGTTACCATCGTCACTAGTTTAGAAGGAAACTGATTAAGCATTTAAGCCTGAACTAGTTGAAATCTAGGTAAATTAAATTACTTAACCCTCCTTTGTACTGCGACCGTTAAATTGTTTTAACTGGATGCAGAAATTGTTATACCAGATGCCATGCCTCCTATAACCATGTAATCCTGAAGACAGACTGGCGTTAAACAAAATACTCAGCCAACTTAAAGTGTATAAGACTACGACAGCATAAACCCACATGACAGTGCAAGAAAGAATTTGTGATCGACTATCCTCTATCAAACCAGTGAATTTTATAGTAAGAACTTCGGCAAAGGGGAAAACAAAATCTTGAATCAAGTACAGAATCAGAATCAATAAAAAGCATAAAAATTTACCTGAAGCAGGGGTTCTCACACTCTCAGCAGTTCCTTCAGAAACTGAAGACTTTTGCGTGGTATGTCTTCGTATGTGTTCCAACGGACTTCCCTCTTCCGATACACATGCTGACTCAAATTTAGCCTCAGATCCATCATTTCTGCTAATCCCATCAGAAAGCCAACTTACAGAAGTATCTTCACCAGCTACCCCGACTCTATTATCCCACCGGAAGCTCCACGTGGGTGAATACCGAACATTACGATGCAGATTCTCACTATTAGCTCTGTTTGTTATCGTCTTATCCCTAGCAGCAACACAACAAGCAGACCCCATATCCACCAAACACACTACACTCTTTAACTTACAATACTAACCCTCAAACTCAAAACTCAACTGATAATCACCAGGTAAATAGTAGCTCCTCTGCAAATACATAAACGAAACATATAAACTGTCAAATAAACACCTCTATTATTTTCATTTTCCATTTTTTTACCGACAAAAAATTAAAATTGCTTGAAAATATATATACGCTTCCAGGCTTCGATTCAATCTGCTACTGCACACTCAAAGATCAAGTCCAACTCCAAAAAATAAAAACCAAAAATAGCAAATAATGAACTCGCTAAATAGGTGATCCTGATTTTATGCAGAAAATATGGAAATTCATAGTCAAACACCACGAAACGTTTCGAAAACCAAAGGAAGTAATCCCTAACAGCTCTAAAATCCAATCACATAGCGCAATCAAACACACAGACCTTGCCGTGACGGAGCCGCGCATTCGGAGAGCGAGGGGAGGCTAGAGAGAGAAACTAGAGAGAGAAAGCGAGGGACTGGAAAGGCTGCTGCTGCTCTTCGCTCTTTGGTTGTTGCAGAAAGAGAAAAAAAAATATTGAAGAAAAATATCTTCAAGAAATTCTTTATTCTCTTCTATCTTTTTTATACATAAAAAATACGTAATTAAAGAAACTTGATTTTGTGTGGATAGGTAAGATTCCTACTGAAGTGTTCGGTGATGTTATTATCGGATACTGAGTTAAGAAATTATCAATCGAAAGCTTTTTTGAAAACGTCAATGAGGAATAACACGAAGAGGCCTACTATTTATAGTTTATAACTAATAAAAATATGACATGTAATGTAAAATTACGTATTAATAAAAAAATATATATGTTGATTCGATTCGGTTTAATCGGTTTTTAAAAAATAAGGAACTGAAACCGCAATCCTCGGTTTATGTGGTTTTCGAAACCGATTGTCTCAGTTTCTTTCGGTTTCAGTTAATTGGTGTCGATTCGGTACAATTTTGGTCGGTTTCGGTTTTTTCGACGCCTAAAAGTCCATCCCAACTTGGGAGTCATCAGATTAATAATTCAACATCGACGTCAATAGTGGATTACAGTCATTTTATATTTACCCAATGGGAAAAGCCCTTATGAGCCACCTTAGGTAACTAAATTAATTCGAACCATATTAGGTAACTGTCCAAAAAGTCTTACTCAACACAAGCAAGTGTTCCAATGTATTGAACTTAGCCCGCATGGTTTATCTTTCCACCAAAATGAAGGGATACTTATAGGTATGTATATCATCGAAAAATTTTGTATGTATCAAGATGCAAGTGAATCAAGTATTTATTAGAAAATCTCAACCGTTGATAATTACATTCAGTTTTTATTTTAAAAAATAAATAATATCATAAATACAATCTAACCGTATATTTAAGTTAGTTTAATGCACCAAAAACATTATGGTCTATCATGCAGTGTTGCATGGGATGCAGCCTAACTTTTTATTATTTAATAATTTATGAACAACAAGTGGGCAACTAACAACTTGCGAGACTTGTACAACAAGTTTTACCATGAAGTTACTATTACTGGTAAATAGTCAAAAACACTTTAAAAAAACTAGCCTTAAATTACCCAAAGACTTGACCTGGTTACTGTGTATGGCGGAATCACCATTGTCTAAATAAGAATGATTATAATTATAATGTGGGAATGTAACTTATTATCAGAACTAAATTATAAACATACAGATAAAAATAACTTTTGACAATATTTTTACGACGAGGTGTTAGGCACACATCATAATTTATTTATTTAAACATAAATACAA
The DNA here is from genome assembly GCA_951800085.1 of Comarum palustre. NCBI lineage: Eukaryota > Viridiplantae > Streptophyta > Magnoliopsida > Rosales > Rosaceae > Comarum > Comarum palustre. The sequence goes on from OX637589.1 coordinate 4,004,104, forward strand.
ACTAAAACTCATAGCTTAACTCTTGGGCAAACTGCTAAAAGATTTTTATGTACTCATAATTATGATTACAAAGACTGACTTGATATACAAGGCACACCAGTACTTCATACTCATTCAAAAGGAAAGAACAAACTACTAAGGCTTCTTACATGGTGAGAGAATATGATTCTCCTTATTTTTTGATGCCCATTTCACTAAGACTCAAGGTTCCATATATAGGGTATGGAACTCAAACTGGAATTGAAATACAACATAAAGACAGTAAAAAAAATATTGTCCTTTTATCATTTTCCACTAGCAGACAACTCTCTACCAACTAAAGCAGATTCCTTTATGATAAGGAAAAGAATCAAATGTCATAAAAATCTTTAAAATCTTCAGAATTATTGCCCAAAACATGATCAACTTCATAACTACTCCTTTTTCTTTCAATACCTTCCATGTCAATATCTTTATATATCTTGTAGTACATGTATGTCATTCTCAATCTTTTCAATCCATTGAGCACATGCTAGAGTAATCAGTTTCTTTTCTCTTGAGAGATAAAAATACATCACTACTAACGACATCAGAATGGTCATAGGCAATAACAATTATTTTTTTCTCCAAATGCAAGATAAGTATTCTCTTAATCATCCTCGATGATCTTCTTGATATATTCCAAAGTCATGACATTCATCCATAGGATGCTAGAACTAGGTTGTCCATTGTATCGAGAACATACAGGTTTTGAGTATCGCCCCTGCATAATTCTCACATAATGGTATGGAGATATATATATATTTTGTTTCTCAATTTTTCTTTTGCACCTATTCAGGAGGTGTAGATCTGAACTTAAGCCTGAGAATGCAGTTTGACTTTCTAACATTCTTGACTGTGTTCACTATAATGGCTAGTAATCTCTTAAGATCCTCATTTGATTTTGTTCACAAATTATGAACGAAGCCATTTTCAAATAGCCCAAGCTTATGTTCTTGAGGATGTTCACTCTGAACAATCACAACATATCTTCCTAGATATGGTCTTGGCATGGTGAAAAGTGTTATTGGCAGGACATGGTCACAAGAATGAATTCCAATACTGTCATGAAATTTGAACCACTCTGATTCTTTCAACGCTAGAACATCAACTCTAACACTTTCTTGATTGTCAAGGTATTTTACTTTGAACATATTCATTGGGACAACACTAAGTTGCTTGTTTCTTGGGTGTTTTTCATGTAACTCTTCTGCAAGAGCTTGAAGTGACTGTACCATAAGCCCTAAGTCATTTTCCTGAAATGCGAACATAAGATTATCGAGCAATGCTTTATGGTAAAAAGCTAATGTCTTGCCATAACGAAAAATTGGTTTAGAAAAAGTGTTTTATTGGTATTCAAAAACATTTAAGAATCTCTTAGGAGCAATCCTGCTTTTTGGTAAAGTAACAGCCATCAACGGTTTTGATAAGCCTTTACCGCATACCGTTTGAGACGGGATGGCCAACCATTTTCCTAAGATTGGTTAGTTATTGCTGGTTTCTTAGGACACAGAAAAAAACTTTTAAGAACATTTTCAATATCTTCTGGTTTTTCTGGTTCTTTCCCTGAAATTCTATTTCTTGGGTTACGACTTTCCTCGCTTCCTTCACTTCTGTTAAACATCACCAATTTTCTGGTAAAGGCGTCAGTGAGATAATTTTTGTTACCTATAATTAATTCCACATTATAATCATATTGGTTAAGAAATAATTGCTAGTTTGCTAATCTACCCGTATTAACACCCCTATCAAGCTTAAAATTTTTGAAAATTTTAACTTTAGCGTAATTTGTGCTCACGGTAAAAGGTTTCCCTAAAAACAAAAGAGAAGAAGCCACAAGCTTCACGACAGAAAAGAGAATCTACTGCTACAACAATATACCCTTTGACCTAAAAAATGCTGGAACGACATGGATGTGACTAGCAATTAACATGTTGGAATACTTGGGGAAGATCATAGAGGTGCATGTGCATAACATGTCGGTGACAATCAAGGAATCAAAGAAACACGTAGCCCACTTGAAGATAATCTTTGCAATCATACTCAAGTATGGGATGAGGCTGAAACCAGAGAAGTGCTACTTTAGAGTGACGACAAGCAAATTTGTGGGCTACATGGTCAGTGAGAGAGAGGAATTGAAACAAACTCAAAGAAAATCAAGGCGATACTAGACATTCAAGTACCAATAAAGGAGGTAGAAGTGATACAGGGTAGACTAACGTCACTTTCCCGCTTCATTGCTAGTCTAACAGACGAAGGCATTCGATTCTTCAAAGCTTTGAGGCGTCCAACATGGAAGGAGGTTGATTGGTCACCTGATTGTGTGGTAGTCTTCCAAGGCATAAAGGATTACTTAGCCTCAATCCCGTTGCTCTCAATCCCAAAGCCAGGAGAAATGCTGTATCTCTACCTAGTGGTATCCAAGACAGCGTTAAGCGCGACGATAGTATGAACAGAGGAAGAGAATGAGTTGCTAGTCTTTTACGTTGGAAAGAGAATGAATGGAGCAGAAACACGATACCTGCCACTAGAGAAAATGGCATTAGAACTCATAACAGTTGCTAGAAAGGCTTTGCCAATACTTCTAAGCCCACACAATTCATGTGTTCACAAACCAACCATTGAAACAGGTTCTGCAAAACTATAAACACAGTGGATGGCTAAACAAGTGGGCAATAGAGCTGAGCGAGTTCGATATTGACTTCAAACCAAGAACTGCCATGAAGGGGCATGCGGTAGCGCAATACACGGAAGGGGAAGACGCTTTTGAAGGCAAGAAGCAATGCACACAATAGAAGGGGAAAACAACCAAGCAGCAACACAACAATCCACCCACTAACAGTAAAATTGGAATTTGCATGTGGATGGGTCATCATGTGAAAAAGTCAGTAGAGCGGGAATCATCCTCACAGAGCCTAGGGGATAGCTTGATTATTCTCGTCGTTACCATGGTGAATGAACGTGAGAAACCTTTTGTTCAGAGATATTCCCACAGACAACACCAATGTTGATATAGTGGTTTATGGTATAAACCCATTCAGTTGTATCTATATGTGAGTAGCAGTATCTTTCTTATTGATCTGTCAGTATTGATGTTGACATAGTTGCAGTTTGTAAGAAGTAAATGTATAGAAGGAAATAAGTTAATATTTGTAGGCTGGAGGTGTGACTGATTCCTCTTGTCATTCGATGTGGGACTAATATGGTTCTAGTTGTTGTGTTGTAACTAAAGGTATCGATATTGTTGAACAGAGTCCAAAGCATATTTTCAAAAATGTGTTCCACATGTTCTCTTTGAATGAGTATGCTTCATTGCTTGCTATGTTTTCAATTGAAGCTTAGGGACGATTGCAATACTAGTTTCTCTTGGGATGGCTAGTGCTCGTATTAATATCTTCCTCACTGAAAACTATCACTGTGGAGTATGTGGCAGTTATAATGCAATCCAGTCCAGCTTTGGTTTGATCACTTGTATGTTATTCAGTTATTGTCTAAACCCTAAGCTAAAGAAACTTTGTATATGTCTCAGTCCGATAAATGTATGCATTTCTCAGTTCTGATTTTTACTTTTACTTTTGTGTTCTTGGGTTGCTATTTTCATTGCCAGACCTACAAATGAGATCTGAACAAGAAAGAGGGGAAAAACGCCTATGGCGGGCGGGAAAGAAAACCAGAGGAAGGGGAGGGAGGAAAGAGGGAGGGAAACGAGGAGGAGAAGGGGCGAAGACAAGCTCCGGGCAGTGCCCATGACGGGCACGAAGCTGCCACCGACTCTCAAGGTGGTTCTCTAGAGAAAAAAACCCTCCTAGGGAGGAAAGAGGCAGGAGATAGGGAGAGTGGTTGCGTCTTGTTCAGAACTTCATGATGAAGTCATATATCTGAGCACTGCATTTGTCTGCCTTCTCAACAATAAAAACTTCTTGCAAAAATGGCACCAGGCTCTTGGAGTCACCATTATGAATATATTCTTTGATGCCCCAGAAATAAGATGATGTCTATATCCCCCACAATGAACTTAACTGGTACTTTAATTTGTACCACATTCAATGGTGCCGTAAGCTCCCAGGTTCTGCAACCAGAGACAGATGTTCAATGGTGTTTAAGGGTTTTGCTAGCAAGCATCTTTAGTTTTGTGCCAGTTTGAAAAAATCAAAACGATCGAGAAGAAAAGTGGTAGTAACATACAAGACAATGTTTCATGGTTATGAACTTCTGATATCCGATAGTAGTTTTAAATTGTTGCCATCTTGTATTTAATCTAATTCCTAATCCAGGTTTTGCAATGTATGTTGCTGGATATAAGAACACTTAATCAGTTCAAGAACCTTATGAGCGAATGAAATGACAAAAATATTGGGTACGTCAAACTAAGCAATACCGACACATTAGGCAATAGCTATTCAACAATCATATATAAGCAAGCAGCTCCTAGAGAAAATGGATCAGTGGCATCTTTCTTTTATTTATTGGTTATTATGGTATGTAAGTGCATTCATATCCAGCAACTGGCAAAATCTGCATTAGGAATCAATCATAATAAGGGCAAGCTAGACAATATTCTAAAACCACAAATGAATCTGATAACCATGTATGCTGTCCTGTAAGGACAATGGCTTGTAAAGTTAACTTCACATATAAGATCTGCCTCTGGTATAAATGGACCTATCTCCAGCCCTTCCAGCATATCTGAAACGCTTGTTTCAGATACTAGAGTGGACAGAAACAGCATACATAAAACAGCTTGATTCATCTCCATTATGGACATAGATAACGAATTTAACAAACAGCAGCACTACACGCTCAAGAGTTGCCATTGCCAATATGATAAAGAATTTAAGAAAACGACTAGTTTAGATGGTTCAATAACTTGAATTGAAGCAATACTGAAAATATCTTCCAAACTAAACCCATGATTCACAACTTATAGACAACATTCATCATTTGTACTTAATACTTTATTGACAAAATCTTCACAAACTGAAGAGGTGACCACAAGAGTGAGATAAACAGATGGTTGCAGAAGTTCGAAAGCACCATTTTGCTGTAATTGATTGCGATGAGCTGCTGAAGAGGTTGAACTATGGAGAAGACAACTGATGTCACTGATCTTGTTTTCTATTGCACTCAGGCTTGGAAGATATTTAGCTGAAGAAGACAAGGGAACGTACTAGGACACCGTTTACCTATTTACCTATTTACCAGACAGTTATCTTCAACCACTTAACGGCCAACTAACAGGAAGGGTCATTGGCTAAAGTGGGTGATGGTGGTAAGGCCATGCCTATCGGCACCCTTCAGTGTTTAGCATTGTTGGTTTTTTCTAGCCTACTCCATGGCATTGGAGCATGGCTCTTGTAGCTCTTGTTAGCTTATTTCATATAGAGATTCAACATTTAAAGGACTGAAACATCAGAAGTGCATGATTTGCCAATTTCAGGCCATTAACACACTGCTTGTAGAGAAGCAATACAATAATTTCTAAAATCTGATTACATATTAAACTAGCTAGGGAAGCAGATAACACAAAATACTACCATTTTCCCTGCAGGGTAATCACCAGAAATGTTGCACTCAAGCCACTAGCTGCTCGTTTGCATCCTCGCTTTTGGATGAACCTTCATTTTTTATTGCTTCCTCTGCCAAGTTTGTGTCAGCAGCTGGAGCAGCCTCCTCAGAAGCTGTAGCTTCACCTACTTTCTCAGTTTCTTTCTTCCCAAACAAGCTAGATGGGAGTAACGAAGAGACAGCAGCGCTTCGACTTCTCTTTGCTGCTTCTGCTTCCTCAATCTCCTTAGCCTTAGCCTCAGCCTTCAGCCTTTCCTTCTCCTCTATCATATTTTCCAATTCATCCTCTTTCCCGTCCTTCCTCAGCTCCCCCTTGACAAACTCCCGCAACTCCTCGTTCAATTCAATCCATTCGTCCTCCAACAATGTATCCACCACATTAAGCACCTCATCAAATTTCCCTGCATCACTCAACGCCTTGATTATAAACTGATAGCTAGCAACATCCATCTTCAGCTTCTTCCCCATAAGATCAAAAAACGATTTAGCCTCATCAACCTTCCCCACCTTAACCAACCCATCAGCCAACCTATTATAAACAGCCAAATTTGGCCTCAACTTCTCATCAACCATTTTCCTAAAATACTCAGCTGCATCATCAGGCCTATTCTCCTCAAAACAAGTATCCATCAACAATGAGTAAGTATACTCATCCGGGTTCACACCCATCCCGCCCATTTCTCCACAAACCTCCTCCGCTTCACTCAGCATCCCATTGCTACACAAATGCTGAATCAAGTTATTAAATGACAGTGTATCCGGCTCACACTTGTACTCCCCCAACTTCCTAAAAACCTCAACAGCTTCCTTAAACCTCGCCTGCACGCAATACCCGTCAACCATAACATTAAAGCTCCCCAAATTCACCGTAAACCTCCTCGGCGGGTAATGCTCGCCCCTCATCCTATTAAACAACTTCAACGCCTCATCAAACTTGTCATACTTACACAAAGCCTCCAACACCGAGTTATAACCCACCGCATTCATCTTCACCGTTGAACCCTCCCCCACAGCCTTCTCGTAACACTCCATGGCCTCCTTCCCCATCCCCTTGATGAAATACCCCTTCATCAAACTCCCAACCACCGCCCCGTCCTCCACCTCACCTCCCAGCTTCTCCTTGAGCTCCTGGTAAAGCCGAAACACCCCATCCGAATCCGAATTCCTCACACACCCCACCATCAAGTAATGATACACCGTAGGATCCGGCTCAAACCCCTTGACATCAATCTCCTCCTTGAGCTCCAATGCCTTCTCCAGCTTGCCATTGTCCACCAATCCTTTGATCAGAATCCGGTACGTCGTAGGCGAGGGGTTAAACGGCGCGTCGTTGATGAGCTGCTTGTAATGCTCCATGGCGGTGTCAGGTTTGCGGCAGTCGAGATAGGTCTGGAAGATGAGGTTGTGGGTGACGATGTTGGGGGCGACGCCGGCCTGGGTGATGAAGCGGTGGAGGGAGAGGAGGTCGGAGTATTTGGACTGGCGGAGCTGGGCGGCGAGGACGGAGTTGACGGTGTAGATGGTGGGGCGGCAGTTGGAGTAGATGGAGTGGCGGGTGTAGAGGGCGGCTTCTTCGAGGTCGTTGCGGCGGATTAGGGCCAGGATTTTGTTGTGGAGGTTGAGGCGGTTGCCGGAGAGAGCCGAGACGGGTTCGGGGAGCTTGGGGGCGTTAGGGTTAGGGTTTTGGGGTTGCTGGGGTTTTGGGGGTTGGGAGCGGTGGAGGGAGGAGATTGGGGGTTCGATGCGTAGGCGGCGTTTGCGGCTGCGGCGTTCTGCGGCGGCTTCGTCGGGGGTGGCGAAGGAGAGGGAGCGGACGGAGAGGAATGAGGGGGGCGTGAGGCGGTGGAGGCGGGGATTGGTTAGGGTTTTGAGGTGGACCAGGAAGGTGGGTTTGGAGAGAGCCATGGATTTGAGAGTGGCAGAGGGTTTCAGTGAGGGTATTAGGTTTGGGTAAAAAACTTAGAGGATGTATTCAACCAATAATTTATTAGATGGTTTTGTATTTCAAAATTTCTTTAAAATATGGTGGTATTTAATTTTGATTCTAAAAAGTATTTTAAAATTTTATAATATTCAATTGAGATTTTAAAATCTCCTTCTAAATCTCTTGGTATTTAAAAGACAAATGATTTTAAGGATTTTACTACGTAGTGAATTCTGTAGGATTCTGAGTTAAATATCAACCTCTATCACAAATCACGTCTCATTATGTAGGATTCCAGGATTCTTGGTGGTGTGAACAGACTCACGTCTTTAACCACCCGTCTTGGTGGTGAAAATCATAGGCCAACCTTATGAAAACAATGTTCAAGAAACGATAGTAATATTGTACCCGTAGTTCATTAACATTTTAGGCATACAAATAGCTATTATGGTTACTTGGATAGTGAAAACACATTAATTTTATTACTTGCTATCTTCAGAGTGTAAAGACTAAACAAAACATTACAAACATTTGAAATTCAATGACGGGAAGAGGGTAGTTACAACTTACAAATAAGTGGTTAAAATATACGATTGGTTTGGAAAATGACATGGTTCAAGTTAGAGACTCGTACCAATCGTGTTTAGGTAGTTTGCACATTGATCATTCAGTATGTCTCTGAACTCTATATATTGAGTGTTGATTTTTTTAAAAATCTTTTCTGAAATAAATTGTGAACAAGGACTTGGTTGGGTTAGGAGAACCAAATTGCATTTGAGACGTCATCTTGTCTTACTATCAGTGCTCGATCAAATTGTTCGTAACCTATTATCCTATTTGAGCTATTCCCTTGTTTCTTTATGGGAATGTTGTAGTATTACAACTCATTACATGTAATGTGTTCTTATGTGAAATTAGATTGCTTTGTTTTAGAAAATGGCTCACCACCATTTGTTATCCTAAGGTTTTGTGATTCACATAATGGAAATTTTGAAATTAAATCGAAAGCTAATAGAAGGCTAAGCTATTGCTCTTGTAATAATGTCTACTAGGTCACATCTGACAATAAGTTGTTGGCTTACCACTAACATTTTGAGTCTTGTTTTTGTTCCTTGAGTTAATTCTAGATTTCATAAGGAAATCAGGTAGAAGCAGCCGTTTATGTGCCACCCCTTCACAATCCATTATCATTAGTGAGTTGTTGGTCCATTATGTTCTTTCATTGTTTCTTTGGTGTAGATGTGAGAGTGTACAAGACAATGCACACTCATCCTGAAGTCCCATTTTTCTCATAAGATCATAGGCAACCTCACCGTTGAAAGCAGGAGCAGGAGCAGGAGCAGCACCAAGAACCTCACCACTAAAGCCAAACAACACCAATGAGACCAATTATTGTCATCAGCTGCTGTAAGAACTGGTGACGCCCCCCAAGATAAGGTCATTGAGGTTAATTATCTTGTCTCAAATTGAACGAAGATGTGGATGCATCTAGCATTACTGTGCAGAGTTTATCTATGCTCCTGCTACAAGGGGATTGACATTATTGCCAAGAGTAGTAAATCTGATGTGTGTTGAGTCTTGTTCATATTATAGTGTGGGTTTAAATTACACAAAAACTATAGGGAGTGGATGCTCCATTATTTGCTGTATATCTGAATGATATTTCATGGGATGGTTCTTGAAAATTAAAAGGAAATGATAGATTATGGTTTATAGATTCTCTTGTTGTAGTTTACATTCGATCGATTGTATTTGCAACAATTAAATAGTCTGCTACATGGCTTGCACTTGTTCAAAAAAAACCAATCCATGTATTTGATCAAATCCAAACAAATCTAGCTAAAATGGTACTTCAACATTTGCAAAAAATACTTTTTGGTATCTAAGAAATTTTTAACGTTGCCAAATATGATTTGAAACATGTTTAGACTTTTTTTACCTGCTATATTATGAGTAAAACAATAATTTTAAAAATTAATCTAACCATTATTGCTAAACATATATACGATTAGTTTCTTTTATACAGTTGTTTTTCATCAAAATATATACTTTAGTTTTAATATTAAGTTTATTACTATTATACCAAAAAATTTTATTACTAATATACTTTACTTTTTCCAATCAAAAAAAAAATTTGTTCTAATATTAACTTTAGTACTTGAGTTGTAGCTTATTTTAATACAAACTAAAACAAAAAAATGTTTATGAAAAATATGTAAGTATTTAAGTGAAGATGGATATATAAAATAAAAATATGCTTATTTTTATTTTATATATCCATCTTCACTTAAAATATGCTTATTTTTATTATTCTTAAATTATCCCTCATTGGAAGCCTTGTATAATTTGGTAGGTTTGTCTGAATATATTTTAGAGGTAAAATAAAAAAGTTGTAATAATTTGGAGAAAAAAATCTATTATTTTAATATATAAATTATTTTTCTCCTCTAAATAAGTGTCACATTATCGATTTAACATATCGTATTTGGTAACGGTGCAATAGTTCAAGTACTATTTCAGGTAATAAAATTTTAGGGAAGAGATTTGTTGAGGATTAGTTGAAAATTTTCTCATTAATGGTTTATTACACCAACATTTTAATCATATTTTTCCATCTCAACTGTTCAGTTTATAAGTCTATATAAGTAGATCACTTATATAAATTTTCAGTCAAATTGGTGATCGTTAAGACACCGAAATAGATCAAATCAACGGATGGTTCACATATGTCAAACATAAACCGTTCAAGTTTATAATCGGTGAAGCACATTTATGAATATCTTAACGATTTTCAATTTGTATAAAAATTTGTAGAGATTGTCTACTCATATATATCTACAAACTAGATGGTTCAGATGTGAATATTCGATTGAAAATAGAGTGAAACGAAAAAGTACTTATTTAGTCCTCAACAGGAATGTCCGTAATAAAACCCCTCCTTAAAAATTTATAGGTACCAAAAAAATACGTTTCGTGATAGTTCAGTTATCATTTTAGGTTTTTACTCTTTCATCTTTTAGAAGATGATGGAGAAGAAATGAGAGATTAAGAAGGGAGTTCACTCTTAGTTATTGGGCTGGGCTACTTAATCCAACCTGAGCCTGAACACTCCAAACGGGTTCTTCTTAGCTATGATGGTTTTTGGTAAAATAGAGGTTCTGTTCATGAACACTGGACCTTCTTAAGATTATTGATCATAATAAACTTTTGATTGCTCTACATTTGACAACCATAAGAAATCAAGTCTTGTCTATCGTTAATAAGGTAAAACAACTTATTATAACGAGTATAAGAGAATGAATTGACTAATATATTATTCATCTCATTGTGGAGGTTTATATAAGATTACAAGAAACACAATTGGTAAGTATAAATCTACGATGTAATTACAAAATTACATTCCTAATATGACTCACGCTGACATTCCCTCTCAAGTTGACGTATACACATCAACCATGCTCAACTTGTCTAGTGAGTCATAGAACGTCTTTCTAGATACTCCTTTAGAGAGCATATCTGCAAGCTGTTATTCAGTATGAATAAAAGGAAAGCTAATGATATCAGCATCTAGCTTCTCTTTTATAAAGTGACGATCAACCTCCACATGCTTAGTACGATCATGTTGCACTGGTTCTGTGATATATCAATTGTTGCCTTGTTATCACAATACAGCTACATAACACTTTTGGGTTTGACACCCAAATCACGTAATAGATTTCTCAACCACAACAATTCACATACTCCATGAGCCATATCTCTGTACTCTGTCTTAGCACTAAATCGTGTCACAACCTTCTATTTCTTACTCTTTCATGTAACCAAATTACCTCCCACGAAGGTATATTATCATTGCTAGCTAGCCATACGGGCCCCCTACTTTAGAAGTGAAGCGGGGCAATAGTAGCCTTATTTGGCTCCGACCCTAGCTTGAGAGACTCATTGTCATGGTGGAATCTCTCCGCCATGAAGGGTCGTTCATTACTTAGTAGCATCCGGAATGCTCCGACCCTAGTCTGGGAGACTCTCCGTCATGGTGAAACCTCTTTCCCTACTTTTAACATTGATTTTTAAGCCAATGAGATTGGCAAGTGTTTGGTTTTTCTCGAAATGATTAATTGAGATTCTTTCCTAACGAGGCGTGCACATAAATTTTCTAGAAAATCAAAGGGAGAGCATAAATCGATTATTTTTCTTGCGCTTGGATATTCATTTGTCCACTCACTCTAACATCATGTTTTTAAATGTTTTCCCCTGGACCCTTCGTTTTCAAATGCCCAGTGTTGTAGGGATGCTGAGAGGAGGTCGTGTGTACAGAAGACGAGGCATAGCTAACTAATCTGCTTACGCTAGAAATTTTACTTAGGTATCTCATCTATGTAGATTTGCTCTAATTACCCCAACTTAGTTTAGATTATTATATTTGTGAAGAGTAATTGTGGTTTAGGGAGCATGATGGCTCCAAAAGTTGGGGGTTGATTTAAATTATTCATGGAAGTGCTGAGTTTATTTGTAGGAATGGTTGTTTATTTCAAGGGGGCTTCAGTAAGAAGTTTCCTTGAGATGGTCCCCGCATGATGTACTTCAGGTTAAAGGGGTTTAACTCGGGGTGGGTCTTAACAAGGAGCATAGGGGCAAGTGTACTCGACTACGGCACCTACGGTGGTGGCGCCCTTGGCACGGTCCGGAGACCTGTCGAGACCATCAAGGGCACCGTGCTCACTCACGGTTCTCCTTGGGTTCAAATAGGGAAAGAATTAACACATGTTAATGGTTCATTTGAGATACCAGAAGATAGTCTTTACATCGGTCCAATGACGTTGCGTTGGCGCAGAACTATATCGAGCTAACAAGTTCACTGAGAAAGCGATGTCTAGTCGTGTGCACTGAGCCAAGTACAATAGTGCACATATTGCACTATGGTAAGGGACCTCCGCTCCAGGTACCTCTTCATTTTCATCTCTAGGACGTAATGGATCTTTGTTTACATCCAAACTTCGACTGACCATGGGGGTGCTAACTGGATGCATTTTGCCCATATTAAATCGTCTGAGCATCTTATGGACATATTGTAAGACCCCGTCCCAAAAATTTACCCTTTTACCGGGACCAGGCGGGTTACAGAGGGTTGTAACCGCACTTTTAGCTTTCTCCGAATTAATATTCAAGTATAATATCGAGATATTCTTGATTCTGGGGTAAAATAGAATCAATGACCCGAGGGTGTAGAATAGATTAATACGAGTCCTCTGGTATGTCTGGAATATTTTCCGGAGCCACGAGCTGATTAATATGGTTTTATTTAGTTAACAGAAGTAATAAATGTTATTTGCTTTATCGTAAAAAGATGACTATGCGATAAGTCGAGAATCTGAAAAAACTTTATTCGAGAAAGTTGTAGAGGATGTTAATACGAACTCGTGAGTATGTCCTATAAATTAATCGGAGTTCGTATACATATGTTATTCGAGATAATGTTTAGTTAATATGCGGTAATTAGTAAATAGCAAAATATCTATTTACTATTCACGATAACTTTCTATTATCCAATATGGGCCGTCAAATCAATCAGAGATTTGATCTGGGCCGTTGGATTTTGTATATATAAATGGGAGGGGTCGACCGGGACAAAGAGTTCCTCTCTTTCTCTCTCGACTGTGAGATACACTCTCTTCAAACCGGTCAATAGCAGCTCCAAGGTGGAAGCAGGCAGCTGTAGAGGGGCCCCGATGCAGAGGAGGAGAAGGAGGAGGAGAAAAAGCCATGGGATGCCGTGCAGCAACTATCGAACCTTCGAGATCGACTGGGGATCTCCTTCACCCTCTTTTCCTTCTGTTTTAAATGATTTTAAGATGCTTGGGTCGTGTAAGAGATGGTGTTGCAAGTATAGAAGCTTGGTTTGGCCGGAAAACCGAGCTTTCCGGTAAACTAGTGATCAGAGAAGACATGGGTAAAAACCCCTTTACAGCGACAGATTTATCTTTTACTGTTTTACAGTGGGTGTGAATTGTCCGAATTACCCCTGGCAGTTTGAGATAATTACAGGGCTGCCACTGGGACTGAAATTCTAAAATGCCCTTGGCAGATTTGTATATTTACAAGACTGTCACTGAGGTTCAAGGACGATATTGCCCTCATCAGTTTTAGATATTTACAAGACTGCTCTTGAGGGTGAAATTCTAGAAATACCCTTAGAAGCTTACTGAATTGACAATATTTCTCCTGGCAGTTCTAGATATTTACAAGAGTGCCATTAGGGGTAAATTGACTATTATGTCCTTGGTGGATTTATTTAATTATGTGGTTGCCGTAATATTCTGTTTATATGTGTATGAATGTTATAGATATGTATGGTGGAATGTTCGAGATAATCCCTATAGATAGTTGGTCGGTGGATACCTTAGTGGAGAGGTTAAACTTCGGATATGCAATAGGCGTTTGCTATCTATATTAATAGATCGACTGATAATTAGAAAAGCGGGATTCGCCCGGTCAGGAAGTTAATTAAAATAAGAGCTATGTGTGGCTTGATCCCTAAGTACAGGGTACGTAGGCAGTCTGACCGGGATTCGGGTGCAATCATAATTAATATTTAGACCCTAGGTCATCTAAAGTAATTAGTATGAAATCTAATTCGGTAATCGGGATAACCTCAGGTTAAGTGAGGTCTATTTTGGTGTCGTTTCGACTGATGAAAATGGTTTGGGTAAGGGTTATCCCTTCTCAAGGGGGATTACGAGGGTAATCTCTCTTAAGATGAGTCTCGCACGTCCTATCCTGGGTTTAGGGAGGTAATCTCGGGCCGGGGCATGACACATATGCAGACTGATGAATCATTATTCCACATGCTTTATGCTCTAGTTCAATACCTAGGTAGAATCGTGTTTTCCCCAAGTTTTTCATCTCAAACTCGGATTTCAAGTAAGCCGTGGTTTCTCTTATCTCATCAAGAGTACCGATCAAATTCATATCGTCAACATATACGACTACTGTCACACCCCGAATCTTTTGAAGTTGATAAAAGTTACCTTTCACAGAGATTCACGAGTTACCGAGGACTTTTAATTTCGATCGGTAATTCGATAAGTTATCGCTCGAGTTAATTTTCGAGTTTTTAAAAGTACTCCAAATACCTGATTCGTTGACTCGATGTTGTAGTACGTGTCTACACGAGTCTCCCGGTATTTTCAGAATATTTTTCGGAGCTTCCGGCTAATTTCTGTGAATTTCTAAAGCTTATAGTAATTTCCAATTACTATTCCGGTAAAAAGGAGATTTACCATTTAACCTTTTTACTTTTTATCTTCTTTAATCTGGACCGTTGGATCTATTCCAGATTGAATCAGGACCGTTCATTTCCCTATAAATAGGGGGTGAGTTTTGACTCGGTCAAAACTCACTAAACCGGTCTCCCCGAGCTCTCTCGCCCCCTCCCTGTTCTCCGCCCGGCGCCGGCGACTCCGGCCACCACAGGGCGGCGGACTACCCTCTTTCTCTTCCTCTCTTCCTCCTCTACCCAGCCCAGCCCTTGGATCACCGTATTGTCCACCGTGGAGGGAGAGCGACCGAGAAGAAGGCTCGGCGGTCAACGGCCGATTTCCGGCGAACCAGGCGGCGACTCGACCTCCTACCGGTGTGGTTCTTCTTCTCTTCCTCTTCCTTTTCTATGCTTCTGAACATTCGATTCGAGCCTTAATCAAAAAGCCCTATTTCCACTGTTCTTACTGTTTTCTGTGTTTTACGGTTTCCTGGGTTCTTTGCTCCGGCGACGTCATCTGATGAGCTTCTCAAGCTCAGGTGAAGCTGGAAACAGTGGGCTAGGGCTGAGACGAGGTTTTGGGAAGCAGTAGTTCAGATTTGGAGGTGAGGGACAGGTTTCTGGTTTTGGTTCAAGCTACTGTGCTGTTAATCTGTTTGAAATGTGTTGCTGTGTTGTTGATCTGTAATTTGGATGTTTTACTGCATGTGTTGTCGAGAACTTGGTGATCGAGAAACGAGGGAAACTCCGGCGAAATTCCGACAGGTTGACCGGAATCCGGTAACGATTCCGACGACGAGTTAAAATGGCAGAAAATGCCGAGGAGGTAGTTTTCGATCCCTTCAAAGTGTGTTGTTTCCGTTTAGTCGGGTTAAGTGTCGTAATTGAAAATTACGTATAAGGAAACGTATAAAAACGGAGACTAACCGTAATTTGGGAACCTTCCATTTTAGGAAACTTTCTATATTTGGAAACCTGTTAAATTGGGAAACTTTCCATTAAGGGAAAGTTTCCATCTTGGGAAAGTTACTTTTTTTTTCTTCAGAAAAATGGTTAAGGAATTGAAGTTCAATGAAGTTGGACACTATTTGGTTAAATGGGTAAAGTGTTAAATTGTTATCGGGAATTGATAACTGGAATCTCTGAGAAAATGTCAAGTTGACCAAGTTAAGTAAAGTTGATGTTTCACTTAAATCGGTAAATCGACTCAAGGTTAAATGTATTGATTAATGTGACACGTTGGGTGTCCATAGTAATTCAACGAATTAATACGTGACACCCTAACGTCAAGTTTAAGTAATAAAGGAAAGTTCGGAAGCTGAGTCGGACTTCCGGTAAATTGAGTTAAGAGTCGATAACCGGGAAAGAAAGTCAAAAAGGTTAAAGTGTTATAAGAAAGTAACTTGGTCAACTTGTGGTCAAACAGGAATTCCTGGTCAAACTAGGAAAAGACCAAGTCAACTGTGAATGACTAATATATTGGTTTATTTGTACAGTCTCTGGTCGGACGTGAGACGGGCTCGACTTCGTGGTTAGTTCGAGGGTTTCGCTCGAGGAACTTTCCGAGCAGGAAGAAGGTCGCGATGAGTACTGTGAGTGGACCTTGCTTTTAAATTAAACTGCATGACATAGACTTTATTTGTTTTCTCCTTTATTTATGAGATTTCCTCCATTTAATGTTTTACGGTGATTTCGAGATTTAAGGACTTACCATTTTAAAGATAAACGAGCCGGGAAAGAGGTTCCTACCTTTCCCGGGGTTTTAAAGGATTTTCTCGGATTATGGTTTAATGGTTTTCACCGTTTTGGGGATCATGGAGGGAGATGTTTTAAAAAGGAGAATTTGGCTCTTGGATTTAAAGGGTTTTAAAGTAAAGGCAGAGAACCGGTTTTTGGTTCCTGGAAAGGTTTTTAAATCCAATGTATTTGAGGTGAAGTCAGGGAGATTTGACTTGGTTTTCGATTTATTATTCCCACGAGGTTTTACGAGGTTTTACAGGTTTTAAAGGGATATAAAGGATAAGGATATAAGGATTGGTTGCTAGCATGGACCCTCTCTAGTTAGAGCGGGTACCATCTTCTGGATAGAGCAGGTCAGGGACCTTCTCCGGTAGAGCTGGTCATTTGACCTTCCCGGATAGAGCAGGTCAGGGACCCTCTTCGGTAGAGCGGGTCATTAGACCTTCCCGAATAGAGCAGGTCGGGTTTTCTCGTGGATGAGGTTAATACCCCACATAATTGTTTATATTTGAGCCAAGGCATTGTTTATGTTTTACTTGGATTTTCCTAGAAAAAAACGTAGAGGGAGAACATTAAAGGAACTAGAGCTTTTATATTTATTTTTGTCCACTCACCCTGACAGTTTTTCAATGTTTCTCCCCTGGGCCCTTCGTTTTCAAATGCCCAGTGGTGCAGGGTTCTCGAGCGGAGGTCGTGCGCGTACAAGAGTCGAGGCATAGTCGATCAATCCGTTGCTGCTTGAAATTCTTTAGGGTAATCATCCTAGTAGACTGCTCTGACTAACCCAATATACCTAATTAAGTAGGTTAGGGAGCAGGATGCCTTCATGAGTTAGGGTTTATTGTTAGATACTCATGGAAGTGCTGAGTTGGAATGTAGGAAGGGTTGGCCATTTCAAGGGGGTTTCGGTAAGAAGTTCCCTTGAGGTGGTCCCCGCAGGATTTACTTCGAGTTAAAGGGATTTAACTCGGGGTGGGTCCTGACAACTACTATCACAAATCTGGAACTTGTTCTCTTTATGAACACACAAGGGCATAGCTCATTATTCTTATATCCATTCCCAAGCAAGTAGTCACTTAGACGAGTATACCACATTGGTCTGGATTGTTTCAATCCAAAAAGTGAGCGTTGCAACTTAATAGCATACGCACTCCGTGGTTTAGAGTCTCTTGACTTAGCCAATTAGAAACCCTTAGGTAATCTCATGTATATCTCTGTATCTAGATCCCCATAGAGATATGCAGTAACCACATCCATAAGCTACATGTCAAGTTTTTCAGACACTACCAAACTCACTAAGTAGCTGAAAGTTATGATGTCCATCACGAGAGAATATGTCTCCTCATAGTCTATTCCAGTATGTTGTGAGAAACCTTACGCCACAAGGCGAGCTTTGTATCTAAGTACCTCGTTCTTCTCATTACGCTTTCTAACAAAGACTCATTTATGTCCTACAGGCTTTACACTCGGCGGGGTTAGCACAACCACTCCGAACACCTGTCTCTTTGTTAGGGAATCTAATTCTACCTAGATAGCTTATTTCCATTTAGGTCAATCGGCTCTACGTTCACATTCGGTGACAGAGCGTGGTTTGATGTCAACAAGCTATATGATCTCCTGAGGTACGGAATACATAAACACATCATCGACATGCATGGATGATCGGTCCAACAACTCAAAGGTGTTTTCATAGCACATTGAGATTTCCATGTTTTCCGACACCGATAAAGATCCTGAGGCGTCCCCCAGTGATACCAACATCGATTCAAGGACATAAGTATAGTCGGAAACAATCTCATGAGAAGGATTCTCAGTGTCGATGTGTAGAGGATCAGTTTGTGCCTTTGGTTTCCTTTTCTTTCTAGAACGCGTATCAATCGAGCCAAGTGGCCTCCCTCTTTTCCTCTAAGGAGCCACTATAAAGACCCACCCCAGGTTAACCCCTTTAACCTGAGGTAAATCCTGCGGGGTCCATCTCTAAGGAACTTCTTACTGAAACCCCCTTGAAATGGACAACCCTTCCGGCAAATACACAAAGCACTTCCATGTAATATATATTCCAACCTCAACACCTGGAGCCATCCTGCTCCCAAAATCACAACTACGCGTCACCAAAAATTAAACTAAGCTAAGTTGGGGTAATTAGAGCAAATATACATGGATGAGATACGTAAGTAAAATTGTTGACGTCAGCGGATTAGTTTGCTATGCCTCGTCTTCTATACGCACGAACTCCTCTCAACAACCCTACAACATTAGACATTTTAAAACGACGGGCCCATGGAAAAACATTTAAAAATAGGATGTTAGAGTGAGTGGAAAAAAAAAATCCAAGCGTGAGAAAAATAATCGATTTATGCTCTCCCTTTGATTTTCCCGAAAATCCATATGCACGCCTCATTGGAAAAGAATTCCAAATAATCAATTCGAAAACCAAAACGTCACTTGCCAATCTCATTGGCTTAAAAATCAATATTAAAAATAGGGGAAGAGGTTTCATCATGACGAAGAGTCTCCCAGACTAGGGTCGGAGCCTTCTGGAGGTTACTAAGTAATGAACGACCCTTCATGGTGGAGAGATTCCACCTTGACAATAAGCTTCTCAAGCTAGGGTTAGAGTCAAATAAAGCTACTATTACCCCCTTCACTTCCTTAAGTGGGGGGTGTATGGCTAGCTAGCAATGATTATATATATCACGACCCATCATGATGAAGAAAACAAACAAATATGAAAAGTCAATAATATATGACTCCACCCACACAAATTAAAACATGCATCTCATGCATGAGGCACGGTTCCCCGATCGCCCTTAAAACAATGGTCATAAAACATCATTCCAAATTTAATCAATAAATCATAGATTTCAGCCGACATAACATAGAAGCTTAAGGAAGGGGAGCAACCCACCTTCCCGGCCCCACCGGCTCATTAAATCAATAAAAATCATACTTTTTATAAATAATTATGCATGCACGTCTTAAAATCAAAAGGTCCAAGCACAGACTTAGGCCTTAGCCTGACGAAATCCAGATCGCTTCTCAAGCGAGAACTCCTCATGTTTTGTTCAACAAATAATATTAAATCTCAATCGTCAAATGAATAATTATTTAAAATTGGCAAAACGATACCCTCTGTCAAAACACTCAAACTTAGTCAACAAAAATCACCGACCTTCATTAATAGCTTACGAGTCCTTAAAATATTTCTCAAACCTTAATCGGCAATAATCGATGATCGGAATAATATATTATTATCTGTCGATAATACTAAACTTGAAAAATTCCAAAACATAACAAAAACTCCTCCAAAATTACCAAATTTAAACCATAGGCTTCACTTATTTTATACTATTTTTTGATAGAAAAATCTGCCTAAAAAGTGACGGCGGCCAGCCGGCAGAAATTCCGGCCAACATTCCTACCACCTCTAATCGCCACCAAATTTTAATAGCTGTTTCGTCTCCTCATTTGGAACAACTTTCTAGTTCAACTCGTAGGCCAATTCAGCATCTAACTAAGCCAATCGAACAAAAATGTAAAAACCAAAAATTTATAAACTTTAAATTTTTGATTCTCCCTCCACACTCCAAATCAATCCACCAAACTTTAGGGGTGAGTAGTACTCCTAAAACCCATTCTAACCAAATATAAAACTCACCAATTGGTAGCCTGAGGAGGGAGAAATCTGATCTAGATCTCCTACTGTAAACTCGACAATCAACTTGAAATTTGTCCTAAACCATGACGAGATAGGTCAAAAAGCTTATCTAGAATTAAAGTAGACTTAGAGACGATCATTTTGAGATAGATGCGGCGGCTTGAGATGGCCTGATGGCGGCACGGAAGCGGCAGGAAGGTCCGGCAGCGGAGAGAGAGAGAGAGAGAGAGCTCGGGGAGAGAGAGAGAGTGGTCGGGCGGTAAGTCCTATTTATAGTCATTTTATCGTATAGTAACTTTACATTTTTGCTTATAACTTTTACATAAAAACTCTAATTTGAGCGTGTTATGTGTCCATGAACTCGTATTGACGTTATCTACGACTTTCATGAAGAGCTTTTTCTCAAATCATGACTTAACGAAAAGTCAACTTTACGATTATTATACTGTCAAACGGTTGCTTTAAATGGATAAAGACCAAAGTAACCAACAGTAAAATAATTCTAGGATCGGGATATGACAATTCTCCCCACCTTATAAAAATTACGTTCTCAAATTTTCTATACTCGAAGTCCAACACAATGGGGGACACTACCACTTAAAATAATATTATTGTTCTCAAATAACAACTCACTTATGAGAACTCTTCTAAATCGCCTCACAAATAGTATTGTTATAACCCTGCACACCTGCTCTTTACAATCAACATCCTTACTGATCCTCCTTGTAAGCCAATTTCCAGTACTAACCGGAAGGCTATTAACATAGGATGTAAGGAAATAGACTTATTCTCGTAACGTGAACATACATGACACTAGACATCCAATATACCCCAAGGATACCCAACATATTCCACAAACTCATGTAACTTTGTCACATGTCACATTTATCTAACGTAGCACTCCTTCCTACGTGGATAATATCCAATACTCTCATTTTCTGACGTTCGACTACTATTCTCGGGTCAACGCTAAAGCGTCAGAAATCTTACCTTTAATCACAATGATCTTCTCATTGAGTCACTGATTATACCGAATCTCTGACTTCTTACTATACTCTAAACCATGTACGATGTGGATTACGACACTGCTTACCAATTGTCCACCGACTGTAATCCTCGTGGAAATCACTACTGTTTCCCACAAAAAGATTACAAACTCTGTCGTGTATTGAAAACATCCCTTGATAACAATTCTCTGTTGCCTAAGCTGGATTATAATTAACTTAGCTAAAGAACAAGCTTTGTAAAATAATCGATGAGCGTCAGACATAGCCATCGACGCATCAAGAGAGGACATAGTCACCTCACCCGTGTTGATGAGCCAGGGAATGCCTACGGGACCACACATCGGGGGCCATAGTGCTGGCCGGGTGGTACCTAAGGTGTCGCACACCAGAGGCCTCAGTGCCATCCGGGAGGTGCCCGGTGAACCGCGCACCGGGGGCCTAGGTGCTAGCCCAAGGTTGCCTCTGGTAGGCACGGTGTCGTCACCCTCAATGGTGAGGTCATGCTCCAGTTCCTTCCTCTTGAACTAGAAGAAAGGAGGTCCATGAGAATTTCTCAGAATCTTAATCATCATATCTCTTCCAGGTTGTCCTAATCGATCATGCCAAAGTATGTAAAAGTCGGAGTCCCAAAAATCATGTTTGGCGACTGCATTGGATTCAATAATCTTTATCTTAGTGTCATACAGACCACTAGAACGCCCCTTTAGTTTCTCCAAGATGCGTTTACATCCGTATTCTTTTGAAGTTATACACATAAATTCACTTTCATTTTCACAATGCGTTTCCAAATGAAAACCATTGGCGCGGATGTCCTTAAAACTCAACAAAGTTCAATTTCCTTTTAGGGTATAGAGAGCATATGCATCATAAATTCGAGTACCATTGGGCAGCAGAAACTTAGCTAAACCCTGGCCTTGTACCACAAGTGATGATCTAATCATGACAGTCACAGATGTTTGACACGACACTAGATTCACAAACAATTGCCTATTCCTCAAGATTGTGTGGGTAGTCCCACAATCTGCAAGACATTCCTCCATACCTATAGAATAAGGCAGAGGCATAAGCATGTAGTCACACATGGACTTTGCTCAAAATATGCAAATTACAGAATGCAGTCCTGAGTAAACACCCTCTAGGACAGAATGACCTATGTGCACTAAAACGGGTATAGCTTTGTCGTCAAGATGGATATGAATGAACCGCATAAACCGTTGGAAAATAGACTCAAAGAGCTTTCCAGTGATATAAGTTGTGTTCTAGGTCATCCGGAACTGTACACAGTTCTTAGATGAAGTCACTGCAATGTTGCAACAGAGTTACTGGAGGTGTTATGTTTGTAGATTTTGTTCAAAAGAGGATTTTAGAACCTCAAGTGATGTCGTAGGGGGATCCTAGGCCACTATGCCTGCGGTCTAATATCTATTGGAGAGACTTAGAGCGACATTATCATGTTTTGCAATCGAGAATAGTGTCAAAATTAATCGAACATAGAAGACAAGAACATCCAAAAATAACAACTTTTATTAATCAATATGCCAAATGGCTACAAAGAGATCTCAGAAAATAAAAAGGTGTCCAATAACCACCAACTAACTTCGGCACGGACATCATGCCTTAACATAAGCTTGAAAATGAGACAATGAAAACAACCATAAGCCTAATGACATCAAAAGTCGGCGGCGTCCATGTTTGGGTTTATATCCCGAAAATCAACAATCGTGAGGTTGGCACTGGTGATTGTATCATAAGTCTCAGTACAATTACTCTCAAAATATTCCTTGTACGCCTTGTATGCAGCAACCACATGTGGAGCAGCCTAACATTGCTTAATCCAATGGTCCAAAGATCCACACTAGAGGCATTGAGAGGGCCTAGCATTGATCGGCTTTTCTTGTTGAACCGGTTTGGGAGGAGCACCGCGGTGAGGGCTGAGGGCAGCATCCTCTCTCCGCCATACATTGGGGTGGCCTTTAGGCTTGCCACGCTGCCTATTGCGGGAGCCATGCCATGAGTTGTTTCCACAAGGGTACGGTTCATGTCGTGCATATGGTTCAGGACGTTCTCGTGGTTTGTTCTGAGAAGCTTTACCACTCTTGGTCTTGATATAGTTATTTTCTGGAACAGTCAATGTCCTAACAGGTCTTATGTTGTTTCTATCCAAGAGCTTGTTGTCTTTTTCTTCATTAAGCACTGTGTTATGAGACCATTGAAAGTTGTGATCCGCTTGTTTTTGTATTCTTGGGAAAGTCAACGATATCTTGATACTGCTTCATTAACACACTAGCTGATCTTGGGAAAGTCAACGATATGTTTTTCAATCAGATCTTCCTCAGTCTTTTTCACACCACAGAAACCAAGTCTTGCTCTTAGGCCAAGCATGTCCTTGTGATACTCCCCAACATTGGTGTAATCCAAGAGACGCATGCTATCCCATTGCGCCTGCAGCTCCGGGGGGAGTGTTACATGGATGTTACCGAACCTAACCACTAAAGCATCCCAGAGTGCTTACGGTTGGTCAATATCTTGATACTGCCACCTCAATGTGGTGTCAAGATGACGACGCAGGAATATCATAGCTTTTGATTTGATCTGTTCATTAGGTGCTTGTTCTGGGGTCAGGGGAGGGACTATGGTGTTGATATATTCCTTACCAATGAATGTCTGCTTGACATCCAAGACACATCGATGGTACTCTTTACCCTCGACATCAAGGATATCAAACTCCACACGAGCCTTATACATTGCTCTGCATACAAGAATTCAAGCGATAGTTAGTTTTTCTGAGACCACAAGGGTTCGATGCTTTGAATTCAAAAATATATTGAACGTTGTCCAACAACTTGGGTGCTCTTAAGCGACCACTTTAATCAAAGTATTGAATGTTGTCCAACAACGCGGGTCTAAGCTACCACTTTAATCAAAAATGTAGAACGTTGTCCAACAACACGGGAGCTCTAAGCTACCACTTCAATCTAATAATGTCTACGTCGAATTCCAAATGACGTGAGCCTGTAACATGATTAGTGTTGGGATTTGACATACACGCACCAAATTCTAAGCTTAGAATGGAGGGGGAAAAGGGATGAACCGATTTTATCCTCCCTGAGTTTAGTAAGTTTAGGGTTTTAAAGACATACCTTGTTGATAGTGTGCTGCTGCAAGCAATGAAAGGTGTAGCAGAGGGCACTCTGGTGCAGTAAAAGGCGCAGCAAGGGTGCAGGAGCAGGACACTGACGCGCAGTAGGGGCACTCGGGTGTGCAGGTTGCAACAAAATGTGCAGAAGAGGTGCAGCAACTTGTCACTAGGGAGCAGCTGGGGTGCATCGGTGTGGTGTGACTGGTGTACAGCATAGAGGTGCGACATAGGGTGCGGCAGGGGTGCAGCTGGTGTGCGGCACAAGGATGCGACATAGGGGCGCGGCACTTGGGTGCGGCTGGTGTGCGTCACAGGGGTGCGACACAGGAGTGCTGCACTGGGGTGCGGCTGGTGTGCAGCAGGGGGTGCGGCTAGGGTGCGGCACTAGGTGCGGCTGGTGGGGGGGTTTGGCTATTTTCTCTAAGGGTTAGAGACACGTGTTGATAACGTGTTCTAGGAGAACTGAATTGTCTATATTCATCAAATGAGAGGCCCCTTATATAGGGGTTTACATGGAGCCTAATTGTCAGGACCCACCCCGAGTTAAATCCCTTTAACTCGAAGTAAATCCTGCGGGGACCACCCCCAAGGGAACTTCTTACCGAAACCCCCTTGAAATGGCCAACCCTTCCTATAATCCAACTCAGCACTTCCATGAGTATCTACAACAAACCCTAACTCATGAAGGCATCCTGCTCCCTAACCTACTTAATTAGCTATACTGGGTTAGTCAGAGCAGTCTACTAGGATGATTACCCTAAAGAATTTCAACGGCAACGGATTGATCGACTATGCCTCGACTCTTGTACGCGCACGACCTCCGCTCGAGAACCCTGCACCACTGGGCATTTGAAAACGAAGGGCCCAGGGGAGAAACATTGAAAAACTGTCAGGGTGAGTGGACAAAAATAAAACTTAAAAGCTCTATTCCTCTAATGTTCTCCCTCTACTTTTTCTAAGGAAAATCCGCATGCAGGTAAAACATAAACAATGCATTGGCTCGAAATATAAACAATTATGTGGGGTGTTAACCTCATCCACGAGAAAACCCGACCTGCTCTATTCGGGAGGGTCTAATGACCAGCTACCACCGAAGAGGGTCCCCGACCTGCTCTATCCGAGAGGGTCTATTGACCAGCTCAACCGGAGAAGGTCCCTGACCTGCTCTACCCAGAAGATGGTACCCGCTCTAACTGGAGAGGGTCCATGCTAGCAAACAATCCTTATATCCTTTTCCCTTTTTCCCTTTTTCAAAATCCCTTGAAAACCTGTAAAACCTATAATACCTCGTAAAACCTCGTGGAAACAATAAATCGAAAACCCCATTTAAAATCCGTGAGCCACATTTCTCCTTTAAAAACATCCCCCTCCATATTCCCAAAACGGTGATAATCAATAAAACCATACCCCGGGAAAAATCCTTTAAAATCACGGGATGGGTATGAACCTCTTTCCCGGTTTGTTTGCCTTTAAAATCCTTAAATCCCCTTTTTCCCAAATCACCGTAAATCATACAAATAGAGGAAATTATATATATGCAGGAGAAACCAATCAAGTATAAAGCATGCAATTTAATTTAAAACAAAGTCCACTCACAGTACTCATCGCGACCTTCCTCCTGCTCGGAAAGCTCCTCGAGCGAAACCCTCGAACTCACCACCTAGTCGAGCCCGTCTCACGTTCAACCAGAGACTGTACAAACAAATCATTAAATTAGTCATACCACAGTTGACTTGGTCTTTTCCTAGTTTGACCAGGAAATCCTATTTGACCACATGTTGACCAAGTTCCTTTCCCAAAGTACTTTAACCTTTTTGACTTTCTTTCCCGGTTATCAACTCTTAACTCAATTTACCGGAAGTCCGACTCAGCTTCCGAACTTCCCTTTAACACTTAACTTGACGTTAGGGTGTCACGTATTAATTCGTTGAATTACTATGGACACCCATTCAACCATTTCACCAATACCTTAGGAGTCCTTAAAATAATCCTTAAACTTTAACCGGCAATAATCGATGGTCGGAATAATATTTAATTATCCGCCAATAATACTAACCTAGAACAATTCCAAAAATTACCAAATTTTAACCATAGACTCCTCACAAAATGTACTAATTAATGGACATGAAAAACTGCCCAAAAAGTGGCGGCACCGCCGCCAGCTCCGCCACCGACGGCGGCCGCCGGCAGAAATTCCGGCAAAAATTCAGGCGACCTCGGATCGCCACCAAATTTTACCAGTAGCTTCGTCTCGTCAATTGGGACAACTTTCTAGTTCAACTCGAAGGCCAATTCGGCCCCTAACTAGGTCAATCGACAAGAAATACACAACCCGAATCCAAAAGTCAACCCAAACTTCAAATCCATAATTCTTCCTACACACTTCAAATCTAGCTACCAAATTCTAGGGGCTTAATGTACACCTCAAACCCATCAAAACCATATAAAGAACTCACCGGGAGGTGGCCGGAGGAGGGAGAAATCCGGTGTCAATGAACAGTGCACATGTCCCCCCTTCTCGCCGTGATTTCTCTCAAACGGCGGCGACCCAGCTCCGATGGCCACCACCAACTTGAAGGTGGCGCTGCAGGCTTCAATTCGGTACCTAGCACGCGCCCTAACTCCGCCGGACGGAGGAGAAATCCGGTGATGAAATCCGGCGGAAAATCTGTCGGGTTTCGGAGGAAAAATCGAAGTGAACAGTAACTTTTTCGATTTTTACCCTTTCACCGAATTACCCCAGTAACTCACTATATATAGGCTTTTCACCCAAATAGTAACTTTTGTTTTTTGACCATAACTTCCTCATACGATCTCCGATTTAAGCGTGCTACGTGTCCACGGACTCGTAACGACGCCCTCTACAACTTTCATGAAGGAAGTTTCCCCAAATTCTTGACTTAACGAAAAGTCAACTTCACGATCATTATACGGTTAAACGGTCACTTTAAATGGTAAAAGACCAAAGTAACCAACCGTAAAATAATTCTAGAATCGGGGTGTGACAATTCTCCCCACCTTATAAAAATTTCGTCCTCGAAATTTCTATACTCAAAGTCCAACACAGAGGGGGATAGTACCACTTAAAATAATAACATTGTTCTCCAATATCCACTTCCTTCTGAGAACTCTTCTGAGAACTTTCCGAGACGTCTCACGAATAGCATTGTCAAAACCCTAAACACCTGCCTTTTACGACCAACATTCTTACTGATCCTCCTTATAAGCCAATTTCCAGTACTAACCAGAAGTCTATTGACATAGGATGTAAGGTAGTAAACTTATTTACGTAACATGGACATACGTGACACTAGGTATCCATTAACTCTAAGGATACCCAACATATTCCTCAAACTCATGTAACCTTGTCACGTGTCACATCTAGCCAACGTAGCACTCCTTCCTACGTGGATGATAACCTCCAATACTACCTCATTTTCTGACACCCGACCACTCTTCTTAGGTCAAAACTAAAGCATAAGGTCTTACCGTGGATCACAATGATTTTCTCTTGAATCATTGATTAACTGAATCGCCGAATTCTTACTGTACTTCATCTCATTTATGAGGTGGAATACGACACTACGTATCACTGATCCACTATCTGTAATCCTCGAAATTCCTACTGCACGACACAACAACTTCGACCAGTAACCAACCTCCTATCCCTTCTCGTTTAGCCAAGCAAACACCAACATTTGTCCTTACCAACCGCAAGTGACGTCGTCCCAACACCGCTATTAAACATTCCGATTCACTAACCCCTCGCTTGCCGCGAGTAAAATCTCTTCAAGAATACTTGTATTCTTTCGTTGAACTTTAGATATCATCTCCCACATTCCCTATGCAGGAACTGATTACCACACCTGAGGAGTAGGGTTCGATGTCACTAATGGATTTAAATCCTCTGGTAACACAATACCACGTGGAGTCAAATCTACTGACAACAAGTCCACGAGAAAACAATGATGACTTGTGTTACACCAACCATCACCTCATTTGAACAAGGCTCCCTACTCTGGTTTACGCTTCCTAGAAACCATTCTGTCAAGTTGTCCTGTTGTAGAGTAATTGTCTTCCCTTGACCTATCCTTACTCAAACCACTTACACACACAGGACATGAACTGCCATGAATTTTAGCGTAAATCCAAAACCATAGCCTTTAATTCAGGGAGATCCAAAAGCTCCTGACATCGAGATCCAACAATACTTATTCCTCGCATGAAGACAAATTATCAGGCTTCACACTGCCTACAAAACTATTCTGACCGGATAAATCTTGATTTTTCCAACAAGCCGATCATTAGAGTCGCCAACTCAATCACCACCTTGCGGGGTTACAGCGTACTTTATAATTGGTAATACATCACCGTACTACTCATAGGTGAGGTGCCACTGACCTCCCTATCTCTTACCTTAACTTGGAATGACGCATAGTGCAGAACTTGCACTTCAACCATAACTGTGCGTCTAATAAACATTATCCATAACACAATCTGAAATAGACTTACCAATAAAAGAATTCCAGAACCTTACCCGCTCAACCAGGATATTTCCTTCATAGATGCCTCCATTACCAACTCGTCTGGTAATAACCGACAACTTCGGACATTTAACCAGATCAGACATCTACATAAAATTTAGTGCCACTGGTGCACACCCAAAGTAACCCCTGATTAAAGCATCGGGAATTAATTCCACTCCGAACTTAACCATATTGATCACCAAGCATCCGGTTCTCAAGACACAATTCGTCGAATGCCATCACCGCACTAGACGAGTACACACCACAGAGTCAACTCGTACAACTAGACAGTCTCTAACAAAACTGTCCCCCATGCTCTGCAAGTTTACCATCCACCACATCCTCTATTCGGTAAGATTCAAGATGCACAACCACTTACCATTCCAATTGAAAAGGAAAAATAGCTGCGTGCACCGAAAATCACATTACCACTCCAGATCCTAAATTACAAGATCCACTGCCACACGTTAACATCCCCTCAGATCATAACTTAATCTGAACGTGGCTTAATCACTCCACGATTTCCAATGAAGTGTTGTTCAACTTAGCAACACACCTTACCAATCTCTGTAACAAATATCACCACACCTAGACTCGTAAAACCTTCGAGTCATCAAGGAAAACCTTTCCTAGTTCCACCGCTTTCACACTCACCGAAAATGTTGACAATTTTGAGGGTCACCTCCAATGATCTTTCTTGCTACTACTCTACACTCGTGGCGCCAAGAACTGCCGCTAGATCAATAATTCCTAACAAGTAGGGTCACTACACACATGACCAATGACCATAGCAATGCCAACAATACTTTAATCCTCTCAGGATTTCATTATATACACTAAAATTCAATTTCCCAGATCTAATCCTCATTCCACAGATCAAATTGAGAATATTGCCTGTCACTGCAGTGGATGTAACTTATGACCCCAAACACGACTAAGTACACCTTCGGTTACAATACTTGATTAAACCACAACCCGTGAGTTCACAAATTCCCATGCCATCAAGCTCAGTTAATCGCCCTCGAGGAAACCAAGTGTCATAACGGACGACTTTGGTTGTAGGTTGAAGCTTGAGCAACTACAACTTTCTCTCCTACTCAACAATTCAGTAAACCTTGCCCCACTGCTGTCACTTCACCATTTCAGTGCATTTATCTAAGAAAACAATCAACCACCTACTAACAACGTGTAACGATTTAACTAACCATCTTGAAAGTCGAAGCGACTACAATTAACTCACTTCCGACCTATTCTTAAACGGTTAGACCATCTCATCGACGTTTTGCACAGAAACTTCTAACCGAACGTCCTTAATCTCCGTTCTCAATAAATGGAACTCTTATGACACATTCTTAAAAAAAAAATGATGTCATCACCAGCCTTAGTCACTTATCTGGTGTCATTCTGACCACACACAGCAGTACAAAAATAAATTATGCCTTACATGTATGTGCTACCCAAATTTCAGCTTTACCACTTCCCTACACAGGAGGATACACGTGCTCCTGTGGGGTATTCCCATGTACAACTTCGGCCGTCGAAACAATACCGTTTGCACAACGACCGGTTCCTACACCACAATAATACAAAGTCAAACAAGACTCGTATCACTATCTCCGGTTCCCCAAGCATTCTTAGTCCATGACCCGGTAGCTTGTTGCCACTCCTATCATCTCCTTAAATTTTGAAACCATAAACCTTTAGCTACAAATCAAAACGCTCGCTTGATCTGTCACTGAACCCCAACACAGCCAACCTGGAGACTCCTTCACATGTGTACTAATTAGAATACCTTGACCATAGGTGGATAACTCACCTTATGGTTGACATGAGCCCCAAGATCCGGTGACACGATTTAATTTCAACCTTCACGATATTTGGCCCAATGACCATTGTCACCAACCAGTCAAATCATGCTTGGACTCACTAACAATCCAAATCTTTCTAGTACTCCAATCATGGGTGGCTGAAGCGAAGAGAATCTGGTCGTGGCTGACGACAACAATGTCGGCACCAAGGTGACCCAAACCGTCAGTTTCAGTGGTTGTCCTTTAAAGCATCACGTGACCAAACTAGCCTTTACTTCGTTAACATTCTCCAGTAGTGTCACATCATGGACTTGTCACCAGAAACAAGTCCATTGATCCCAAAATGACTACACTCATATTCCTTAGTCATTCTACTTCGACACATTCGCCAGTTCCTCTGGAACAACACTGAAAAAAACGACAATCGACGAAATCTTGACAGTCGTCAAATCTTAATATTCATCTTCTCTAAATAATCGCGCTGGGCGACTTCAGCTCCTTTTTCCATCGCATGATGCAACCTCTTTCATCAACTCTTACGACTCTTCACTTCTAAGAGTCTCGTAACTCGAACATTAAGGCCTCGCCTCAGGTCTCTAAAACATTCCTGCCAACAACATGGCAGCCTTCTAGGCATGAAGTTACTGTTTCACCACCGAGCACTCACACCAACTGCTCAACCAATATTAAACAACGCGAGTTTCCAGCTCGATCCCCAACTCAAATCTCAAATCTCATTGGGAAACTCATAACAATAAATACGTAACGAGCTCACCTTGTTCCTTACAGGAGCTCTCTGTGAGGTCGGCGTACTGAGGCATAGTCTTGAGGATTCAGATGTTTATAGGACCACTCGGTCCATAAATTAACCAGAAAGTACTAACTCATATCCTTAATAAACACTAAGTGTCCAAAGCATAAAATGCCGATGGATCCGCCGCGGTCGGACCATCACTCTATAGACACTAAGTGATACTAAGTATACGAGGTAGTAACAGGAAACGATAACCTAATGCTCTGATACCAATTGTCAGGACCCACCCCGAGTTAAATCCCTTTAACTCGAAGTAAATCCTGCGGGGACCACCCCCAAGGGAACTTCTTACCGAAACCCCCTTGAAATGGCCAACCCTTCCTATAATCCAACTCAGCACTTCCATGAGTATCTACAACAAACCCTAACTCATGAAGGCATCCTGCTCCCTAACCTACTTAATTAGCTATACTGGGTTAGTCAGAGCAGTCTACTAGGATGATTACCCTAAAGAATTTCAACGGCAACGGATTGATCGACTATGCCTCGACTCTTGTACGCGCACGACCTCCGCTCGAGAACCCTGCACCACTGGGCATTTGAAAACGAAGGGCCCAGGGGAGAAACATTGAAAAACTGTCAGGGTGAGTGGACAAAAATAAAACTTAAAAGCTCTATTCCTCTAATGTTCTCCCTCTACTTTTTCTAAGGAAAATCCGCATGCAGGTAAAACATAAACAATGCATTGGCTCGAAATATAAACAATTATGTGGGGTGTTAACCTCATCCACGAGAAAACCCGACCTGCTCTATTCGGGAGGGTCTAATGACCAGCTACCACCGAAGAGGGTCCCCGACCTGCTCTATCCGAGAGGGTCTATTGACCAGCTCAACCGGAGAAGGTCCCTGACCTGCTCTACCCAGAAGATGGTACCCGCTCTAACTGGAGAGGGTCCATGCTAGCAAACAATCCTTATATCCTTTTCCCTTTTTCCCTTTTTCAAAATCCCTTGAAAACCTGTAAAACCTATAATACCTCGTAAAACCTCGTGGAAACAATAAATCGAAAACCCCATTTAAAATCCGTGAGCCACATTTCTCCTTTAAAAACATCCCCCTCCATATTCCCAAAACGGTGATAATCAATAAAACCATACCCCGGGAAAAATCCTTTAAAATCACGGGATGGGTATGAACCTCTTTCCCGGTTTGTTTGCCTTTAAAATCCTTAAATCCCCTTTTTCCCAAATCACCGTAAATCATACAAATAGAGGAAATTATATATATGCAGGAGAAACCAATCAAGTATAAAGCATGCAATTTAATTTAAAACAAAGTCCACTCACAGTACTCATCGCGACCTTCCTCCTGCTCGGAAAGCTCCTCGAGCGAAACCCTCGAACTCACCACCTAGTCGAGCCCGTCTCACGTTCAACCAGAGACTGTACAAACAAATCATTAAATTAGTCATACCACAGTTGACTTGGTCTTTTCCTAGTTTGACCAGGAAATCCTATTTGACCACATGTTGACCAAGTTCCTTTCCCAAAGTACTTTAACCTTTTTGACTTTCTTTCCCGGTTATCAACTCTTAACTCAATTTACCGGAAGTCCGACTCAGCTTCCGAACTTCCCTTTAACACTTAACTTGACGTTAGGGTGTCACGTATTAATTCGTTGAATTACTATGGACACCCATTCAACCATTTCACCAATACCTTAGGAGTCCTTAAAATAATCCTTAAACTTTAACCGGCAATAATCGATGGTCGGAATAATATTTAATTATCCGCCAATAATACTAACCTAGAACAATTCCAAAAATTACCAAATTTTAACCATAGACTCCTCACAAAATGTACTAATTAATGGACATGAAAAACTGCCCAAAAAGTGGCGGCACCGCCGCCAGCTCCGCCACCGACGGCGGCCGCCGGCAGAAATTCCGGCAAAAATTCAGGCGACCTCGGATCGCCACCAAATTTTACCAGTAGCTTCGTCTCGTCAATTGGGACAACTTTCTAGTTCAACTCGAAGGCCAATTCGGCCCCTAACTAGGTCAATCGACAAGAAATACACAACCCGAATCCAAAAGTCAACCCAAACTTCAAATCCATAATTCTTCCTACACACTTCAAATCTAGCTACCAAATTCTAGGGGCTTAATGTACACCTCAAACCCATCAAAACCATATAAAGAACTCACCGGGAGGTGGCCGGAGGAGGGAGAAATCCGGTGTCAATGAACAGTGCACAGGTCCCCCCTTCTCGCCGTGATTTCTCTCAAACGGCGGCGACCCAGCTCCGATGGCCACCACCAACTTGAAGGTGGCGCTGCAGGCTTCAATTCGGTACCTAGCACGCGCCCTAACTCCGCCGGACGGAGGAGAAATCCGGTGATGAAATCCGGCGGAAAATCTGTCGGGTTTCGGAGGAAAAATCGAAGTGAACAGTAACTTTTTCGATTTTTACCCTTTCACCGAATTACCCCAGTAACTCACTATATATAGGCTTTTCACCCAAATAGTAACTTTTGTTTTTTGACCATAACTTCCTCATACGATCTCCGATTTAAGCGTGCTACGTGTCCACGGACTCGTAACGACGCCCTCTACAACTTTCATGAAGGAAGTTTCCCCAAATTCTTGACTTAACGAAAAGTCAACTTCACGATCATTATACGGTTAAACGGTCACTTTAAATGGTAAAAGACCAAAGTAACCAACCGTAAAATAATTCTAGAATCGGGGTGTGACACTAATAAGTAAATGTACTACATGTACTATGTGTAGTACAAAGAGACATATATGGAATGCAATACAAGTTTCCTATTATAACTAAGGCTCATGGGCTAAAACCCGTATATATAGCATGGACCTAAGACACATAATGTCTGAAATATCCTTGAACACTGCCCTTGAACATAAATCAACAAGGCTAGTTGAAACACTATTTTCAAGAGCCAAAACTCTCCCAAGTTCATTCAAATTCACACCCCAAGAAAGGTCAGGTACTTTTCGTTTGAATCAACGTAATACCTTTCCATTGGAATTATTTTAGAGTAGACAACAATTGCTAGGTGGTTGTGTTCTCTTCTCAAAAGAGTAGGTATTCAACCACTGTTGAAAAAAAAATGGTGAAAATAACAATATTATTTAACTACTTTAAAATTAGATAATTTAAGTGGTTATAGGGCGAATAAGAATAATCACCCAAAGTTGAATGCTTGAAATGGTTTTATACGTTTCACCTTCCATGGTTGTTTGAATTCTTAAGAATATAATCTCACAAGAATGTGAAAGGATGTAATCTCACAAGGACGTGAAAGGTTGTAACCTCACATAATATGAAAGGTTGTACCCTCACAAATATCAAAGGTTGTACCATATCAAAGAATGTCAAGCGTTAGCATGTGAAAGGTTGTAACGTATGAATAGGGATTCATGACATTCAAGTGGAGATCACATTCCTCCATGTATAAATAGGTGACACTTCTGTTGTTCTAAACACATTCTAAATAGTCTCAAAACACAAACTCAAATCATCTCCTCCTCTCTTGAGTTCTCTCCCTTTCTAGTGTTAGTTTTCTGGTGAGAGAAATAATGTATTATAAGTTTTGTCGAGTGTTCTTGGTGGTAGTGCAACTCCAAAGAACAAGCAGTCATTGTATCTTGAGAGACAAGTGTCATCAAGCATTTGCACCGATAGACGAGGCATAATTTGTCTTAAGAAAAGTGTGTGAGACACACGACTCGACTCTAACATTTTCCTCTCCTACATACGAGTTTGGAATCATAAAACGATTTCGTGTTCTT
The DNA here is from genome assembly GCA_951800085.1 of Comarum palustre. Lineage (NCBI taxonomy): Eukaryota > Viridiplantae > Streptophyta > Magnoliopsida > Rosales > Rosaceae > Comarum > Comarum palustre. The sequence goes on from OX637589.1 coordinate 4,039,313, forward strand.
CATTCTAAGTGTTCCAAAACACTCGATCCGCTTCCACAAATTTCACTTCTCCTTCTATCAAATGTGGTAGTCAAAGTTATTCATATTAATTATTTTTATGTTCATCATTTCATTATTTATAATTATTTTATTTAATTATAAATTAAATTTATTTGAAAATATATATATGTAATATTTAATCCCATTTTTTACAACAACTAAATGTACAATAAACCCTTTTTAGCTCATGTACTAGGATCAATTGAATGGCAACATATAAGGTGCTGAGGTGACAACTTTTACCCTTGTACACTCCATGAGTCTTCTAGTTCACCCGAGCTTCGGGTCCTTTTATGTCGATATTTGCTTTCTGAAGTGAGCCTATTTAGCAAGAAAATGCGAGTTTACGTAGATAATGAATATAACAGCTTGGCAAGTTTGACATGGCTCTAAAGCTACTAGATATGGAGCACAAGAGAATATCGTATATGAAATAAGGACTAGAGGTGCAAATGATGATCGAGATGTTGCTTCATCAGTTTCCCTAAGTTTTGAGTATGTTAGTTTAGACAATTGGATTCATCCATACTAGCCACTCATATAGAGAAAAGTCGATAATATACCAAAGAGATACACGACTATCATATTCAGCATTACGATTCGTACTATATTGGTCATATATCTTGGTACGATTACTCTACTTTTGTAGATCAACGTGTGTTTTTTCCACCACCTAGAGTTTTTGACTGAATATAGATGAAGATGATGTTTGCACTATTTATCTACTTTCATTTGATTTTGTAAACTCATATGAAATGACATATAAGGGCAAGTAGATAAACATCCAAACACTACAAAAAAGGGCCTTTGGGCGACGAAGAGAGCTGAAACAGGACGACGAAAGCTATCTCTTAGGCGACAACAACTTTGTTGTCGCCTAAGAGGTTCATTCTTAGGCGACGACATATTTTTCGTCGCCTAAGGTCTGAAAACTTTGGGCGACGACGTCGTTTCGTCGCCTAAGAGTGACCCTCTTAGGGGAAGATTTTTTTAAACTTTAGGTGACGAATTTTTCGGTTTCGTCGCCTAAGGTTATTTTCGTGTTTCATTTTGAATTTATTTTTATTTTTTCATTGTGATTTAACCTTCTGTTTTTTTTATTGTTACACCATTTCGTCGGCTAAGAGTATCTAAATAAATTAAAACAAATTGAAATTAAATATTGGGGTTTTAATTTTTGGTAAAAATTTTACACTGGTGGATGCGTCTCATGGATTTGAAACTATGCTCAGTTGAAGGTCCGACCAAATTACGTGATTTAAAGGGTCGAATCGCCGTTTCCGTCCGTTTAGGGGTTTGACCTTACGGATCGAACACTTAACGTTGTCGGATGTACTAGAATTTTTTCCTACACACATAATTCATGATGGTGCTCATATCTGACGGTCAGTTTTCCGTTTCTCATGTTCGATCATCAAAATCACAACATACCTACTAATGTTATATAACTTGTTTATATAAGTGTGGAGTTCAAGTATCGTTTTTAATACAAACTATATGTAGATGCCTTAAATGCAAAAAAGTCGTAAAATAAGATATGACCAGAATGGTGAAATACGTCTACGGCTGAAAAATCACGGTATTGCGGTAAAGTCTCGATGCCGGTTGTTGGGGTCAACGAAATTTTAACATATTTCTCCCTATGTGTAGCCCTATCTTGGGTGGTTATTTTTTGTAAAACTTTTATACCGGTGGATGCGTCTCGTCGATTTGAAACTATTCTTAGTTGAAGATCCGGCCAAATTACGTGATTTAGAGGGTCGAATCGCCGTTTCTGTCTGTTTAGGGGTATCTCTCTTAGGCGACGAATTTCGTCGCCTAAGAGAAACCTTCTTAGGCGACGAAATACTTATGTCGTCGCCTAAAAGGTCGGGTATAACCAAAATCCCTAACTTTCTCTCTCTCTCTCTCTCTCTCTCTCCGATCCACCTCACTCTCCCTCTCCTCCGCCTCCCTCTTACTCCCTCACTTTCACTCCCTCTCCCTCTCCATCTTCTCTTGCCGCTGCAGTCGTGCCATAAGAATCAGATTTCATGATCGATTTAATTAGATGATATTGAATTTACTTTGGACTAAATTTATATATTTGTACCTTTATGAACAATTTAGATAATTTGTAATGAAAAATTTGTTGTTTTGTTCTTGAAATTTTTTGTGTTGTTATTTATATTTTATAAAAATTTACAAAAATAAATAAAAAAATACAGAAAATACTTCATGCAACGAAATAAGGTATTTTTCGTCGCCTAAGAGAGGTTTAGGCGACGACTTTTTGCACCATTTCGTCGTCTTAAGATCACTTAGGCGATGAAATATACAACTTTCGTCGCCTAAGAGTTATTGAATTTGTTTTTTTTTAAATATAAGGCAACGAATATATACGTATCGTTGCCCAAGGTATAACACTTAGGCGACGAAACTAACGTCGTTGCCAAAGATCTAGACTCTGAAGCGACAAACAATTTTTCGTCACTCTTAAGCGACGACTCTAGTTTCGTCGCCTAAGAGCGAGACTCTTAAGCGACGACGGCTATTTAGGCAACGAAATGTGTGTCATCGCCTAAGGTCTCACTCTTAGGCGACGAAAGAGATTTCTTTCGTCACCTAAGATTTTGGGCGACGGACTTCTTGCGACGACACCTTAGGCGACGACGCTTCGTCCCCTAAGATCTTGGACGACGAAATTTTTTAACCGTGCGACAAAATTGCTTCGTCGTCCAAACACTCTGTTCTGGTAGTGAAAGAGAACAACTTATGTTTCTCTTTCAAACCTAATCGATGGAAGAGGATGCACTGAGCGGCTGATCGACATCTAAAGGTCCTCTGAATCATCAAAATCTCCTGCAAATTAATTATGATTCACAGAACCAAAAAAACAAGAAGATGGATCAGTTTATTCATGAGCCATTGGAGGGTAATTTCTTATGGTTTGAGAATCCTCTAGTACTGAAGTCAAGCCTTACGTACAGTAACGCCATATTGCCTTGCATTCTTCGCTGCCCAAGGGAACGAAGGTATAAGTAATCAATTCCATTAAAAACTGATAGCTTTGGTTTCAACATTAATCTCAATTATTACTACTGTTTTGCAGAGTTCACGACCACGAAAAATTGAGCAGCTGGAGAGACAAAAAGGACGAACAAGAAAGAAAAACATGGAGTTTGAATGGATTTCGGGCAAGCGTGAAGTGGAGCATAATTAGACTGAGATTGTTGTTCCGCATCCAAAAAGAAAGAGAAAATGTCCATTTAGTACAAATTTTTGGACCTCATTTCTCATTCCAACAATTTTTTTAAAACATTGACCATTTCAACTTTTTTTTTTTAAAAAAATTGTGTCTATTCTAACAAAACTCATAACAACGCTAAACAGCCTATAATATTTCAATACTCATTTTATCCTCACCCATTAAAATATACTTAGAGAAACAAAATGAAAGAGGGAGGAGACATGATCGACACCTCACCGGCTCTGGTCACCGCCGGCCAGACTCCGATCACCGGAATCTTGAATCAAGTTTATTACCCCTTAGTAAACTCTCACTGAACCCCTAAAACACATTTCAATTGTCATAGCCAACTTTACTACCCCATAATATAGTCTCACTGAACCCTAAACTATATTCATATTGCACAACCAACTTTACTACCACCTAATAAACTCTCACTGAACCCCTAAACCGCATTCATATTGTCACATCCAACTTTATTACCCCCTAATAAACTCTCTGAATCCCTAAATCGCGTTGCTATTGTCACAACCAACCTTACTACCCCCCCTAATAAACTCTCACTAAACCCCTAAACCACATTCATATTGCACTAGCAACTTTACTACCCCTTAATAAACTCTCACTGAACCTCTAAACTGCATTCCTATTGCACAACCAATATTACTACCTCCTAATAAACTCTCACTTAATCCTGTCGTCGGAGCTATCAGCAGCAACCCAAACCCTAGCCACCATCACCTTCGAATCCTTAAACACCTCTTCCCTAACCAAATCCAAAACAGAATGTCGAAGCTCAGAGTTGAGAGGAGAGAGAGAAGAGACCTGACTACTCTAAACCAACCACACAGACCACACGATCTATAGATCTAAACTGAATCAGAATTTGGAGGCAATGGCTTCGTCGTCGAGGTTGTGGTGTCGCCATTGAGGCTTTGAAGGTTGAGGCTTCGTCGAAATAAGAGCATAGAGAGAGAGAGAGAGCAAAGAGACCAGATCGGAGTGGAATGGAGTGGAGAGGAGAGAGGTAGAGATAGAAAAGAGACCATTACAGAATGGAGTGGATATGAGAGAGAGAAGAAACCAGATCAGAGTGGAGAGAGAGAGATGAGAATGAGAGGTGGGAGAGATAAAATATGGTTTTGATTAGGTTTGGGTAGTTTTGTCTTTTGGTAAAAACAGTTGGAATGAGAATTAATAAAAGTCTTTTAGATCTAATGAACGCTTTTTTGATTTTGTAGTGAATGGTCAATACCTTAAAAAAAATCGATAGATTTGTCACAGATAATGATAGTTGAAGGGCGGTTTTGGTAAACATGAGAGGTGTACTTAGATTTTTATGTAGCTAAAAAGTAAAATGAATGTGTGCTAAGACAAAGAGGTATAAATAACAAATTTGAATGTGTAACTCCAATTTTTTTTTTTTAAAATATAATGATAAATGTACCGATACACTGAATTGGAAAAGGCAATTATTGACTGTCTTGTCTTACACTGAATTGGAAAAAGCAATATAATCAATGTAAAGTGAGTTAAAAATTGCTTACGGAACCATGATTAACAACAAGGACTAAACATGACAACCTTTGTATCTGTTTTCTTTCGGGAAGAAGAATGTGACATAAAAAGACAAAATTAGTGTTCCAACTTTAACAATAATATTATCATAGTTATCAAATTTTACTTATTTTCGTTTATCCATTTTTTAATTTCAAAAATAATTTATTTATTAAGATTGTACCAAGGTACATTAATTAACAAAGATTTGTTGGAAAAAAAACTCATTGCCTAACAAAAATGGAAAAGGAAAATGAAACACGTCGCCCAAAAAACATGCCCTCGACCAAATGACTTCAAGCGCAACTTGCATTCAAAGACTCGATAGGTTAACAAGATTATGCAATTCACACCATTATCGCATTTCACTACGTTCTTCATTGATGCGAGAGCTGAGATATCGGTTGCCGAGAGTCGTTTAGACATACTAAAGATGACAAACCACCCGCGCATTCATCGTCTTCGGGACGGTGAGGGCACGCTTTTTCATTTAAGTTCCTTGATGCAATTCACGTCAGTGTGCGGTACGCTAGGAAGAGTCATCCAAGAGGGTGTGTTAGATTGAGACGAGTAAGACGTTCGCCTCTCAGGAGAAGAGGGCGAGGAACCATGGTTGAGGATGCGTCGGAGGGAAACGCGTGAGACGCTTGCCTTTCCGGAGGAGAGGGCGAGGAACCACATGACCCCTCGCCCCAAGCGTTGGAACATGTTTTTGGGTTGTTCTGCTTGGTAGGTTTCGACAATGATCCTTCTGCTAGTTCACTTACGAAAACCTTGTTACGGAAACAAAACAAACAATTGATAAAATGCGGACTAAAGTCGTTCAACTATCATTGCCTAATTTAATTGACATATCTCTACTCTCATTCTCATTGACTTGAGCAACATTGAGACCTTGGCCGGCATTCTAAATTCGTAGTGAATCACTATCAGTCTCTAATCTTCATTGAATTGTGTAGGAAAGTATTGTATAATTATTGTAATTGATTTATGAGATCATATCAGATTATCTTATAATGGTAGCTTGTTGTATTAATTCCTTGATTGTAGTAGTAAGAGTCGTACCTGTTATATCTCTCTCTTGTATAATTCATTCCCCCATTGTACAGATCAATGAACTAATTCATTCCAGCCAAACTATTTCTCTTTTATGTTATCAGAGCAAGAATCAATATGATCTTGTCTCCTTGTTTTTGCACTCTATCCCTCGTGTAGACATCCCTCTATCAATCAGATATTGACTCTGTAGCCGTTGCATCTTATCTCTCGTGCAACGAATTCTCTTCCATTGTACTCTATATCTCGTACAACAATTTTTCTCATCTCCACGGCAAATCAAAATTAAAAATATTTTTCGTTGATCATCCTAATCATCGGTCCTTGATTATAGTGTTCAACCAATGTAAACGAGCAAATCAATCAATTCAGAAAAATGGTTTCCTCCATTCGCATTCCACTCCCCAAGCATCAATATCAAAATGCTTTGGCTATTTTGAATCATAAGGGATCTAATGATACAAAAATTAATGTTATAACTTCCAATGTTACCAAACTAGGCTTATTTAAAGTCACCTCCCGCAACTGGATTCTTGATAGTGGTGCAACAGATCATATTGTCTCATTATGAAGTATGCTAACTTATAGCATGAAAAATCATTCTTTGCCTACAGTGTTGTTGCCAAGTGGTAAAAAAATCTAAAATATCTTCTACGGGATCATTACCGTTAAATTCACATCATTATCTTTATAATGTGTTATATATTCCGAATTTCAAAGTTGATCTTATGTCTATAATGTGTTATATATTCCGATCTTTGGCATCGTCATCTTGGTCATGTTTCATCTTGTCCTCTAGATTATATCGCTAAACATTTTTTGGATATTTCTATTCCTTCTGATTCAAATTGTGTTTGCGATATTTGCCCATTGGCAAAACAAGGTCGTCTCTCTTTTGGTACCTGTTTTATCTCATTTGTTAAACCTTTTGATCTCATTCATTGTGATATTTGGGGTCCTTACAAACATCATTCTCTTTCTGGTGCACATTATTTTCTTACAATTGTGGAATATTATTCTCGTTTTACTCGGGTTTTTTATGCAACATAGATGGAAAACTCAGTCTTTGATTAAACTATTTTTTGCCTTTGCATTTACTCAATTTTCATCTCAAATTAAAACTTCTTTGTAGTGGTAATGGGGCTAAGTTTCTTTTCCTTCGAAATTTTTTCAAAGACATTGGAGTTCTTTTTCAACATTCTTGCATTTATACACCCCAAAAAATATGGGGTAGTAGAACACAAACATCGTCATATCCTCCATGTTGCTCGAGCTTTTAAATTTCAAGTCAATCTTCCTGCAAAATTTTAGGGAGAATATGTTCTCACAGTGGTTCATGTTATTAATTGTTTACCCACTCCACTTCTCTTTTTTCAAACCCTTTTTGAGCGTCTTTATTTCATACCTCCTCTTTTTCATCACTTTCGTGTTTTTGGTTGTTTGGCTTATGCTACGAATGTCAAGGTCACGCATAAGTTTGCCCTGAGTACAGTCATGCGTATCTTCATCGGTTGTCATGTTGGTCAAAAAGCCTATAAACTTTATGATCTCTCAACTCATAATGTTTTTACTAGTCGTGATGTAATCTTTCATGAGAATATCTTTCCATATCAGTCTGTTGTATCTAAGCCCATTTATGGTCCAATTCTTCCTCTAGCCCACATCACTAGCCCATCTAACGTGTCAAGTCACACATATCCTTCATCTCTTAAATCGAGTCAACCAACACCTCAGTCTCTTCTCGAGTCGGCAACGCGTCCACCACTCAGTGTTCCCCGACACGCCGACGATGGTGTCGTTCCGCCAGTCCAATCCCTGATGTCTGATCCATCCAATCTTCCACCACTACAAGCGGTTTCACATTCCAGTCTGCTTCTATCATCTGCCTCTGAACATCTTCGATTTAATTCTTTGTCTTCCTTTCTAATTCTTCGAACCTATACCTGACGTCAGCCCATTCTTCCGCAAACAGATATTTTTGATCTGCCTCCGTCAACAAATCCTATCATATCCTCTCCTCCTTCCTTCGCATCACCACAGCCACCGATACGACCAGAACCCGACCATCTTCTGTCAGAACCAATTCGTGATGCACTAGTCTCTCATTCTGCTGCCGCACCACATCCCTCTACCCTTATGCTCTAGCCGCCCATTCCCTCATCTCCACCACCACCATCTCTCCGTTGTTTTACCCGAGCCACTGTGACTTTAGTTTGCCTAAAGGATTATGTCTACTCACAAATTACTGGCCCAAACTCGTCATCTTGTTTTTCTCTGGGTTTTATCAAAGGTACACATTTCCTCTATGTAATTATCTCTCATATCATCGTTATACTCTTTCACATCATTCGTTTGTTGCTCAAGTTACCCAACCTCATGAACCACACAGTTATGCAGAAGCTGCTTCCCACCCAGAATGGCGAGAAGCCATGTGTTATGAGTTGCAAGCTTTATAAGCGAATAACACATGGACTCTGACATCTGTTCTAGATGGTAAGACCCCTATAAATTGTCTTTAGGTTTACAAGATCAAGCATCGGTCTGATGGTTCAATTCAAGGGTACAAAGCTAGTTTGGTAGCGAAGGGCTTTACTCAAATGGAAAGTATCGATTATCATGACACTTTCTCACCTACTGCAAAATTACTTCTATTCGATGCTTATTATCTTTAGCTGCTGCTCAAAATTGGTCTATGTATCAGTTAAATGTCCATAATGCCTTTTTGCATGGTAATCTTGATGAAGAAATTTTTATGTATCCTCCTCCTGGTCTTCGGCGACAAGGGGAGAACTTAGTGTGTCACCTGAACAAGTCTTTATATGGCTTAAAGCAAGCTTCTCGGAAGTGGTTTAAAAAGGTCTCTGAGTCAATTCATTCAGCTGGGTATAGTCAATCTAAAGCAGATGACTCGTTATTCACTCAGAAACGGGGAAAGTCATTTACTGCTTTACTAATATATGTTGATTATATTTTGATCACTGGTAATGATCCTATGGCCATTTCTTCTCTAAAGAATCTTCATAATAGCCGCTTTGTATTAAAGACTTGGTGATTTGAAATATTTTCTTTGGATAGAGGTTTCTCGTTTGAAGAATGGAATTTATATTTCCCAACGAAAATATGTCTTGGAAATATTCAGCGATGCAGGTTTATTAGGTGCAGCTTTCGTTGATACTCCTATGGAGTGTGGTTTGAGATTGTCAAGCAAAGGTGACATGATCAAGGATGTTGCACATTACAGGAGATTGATTGGCAAGTTGATCTACCTCATCATCTCAAGGTCTGATGTAACATACTTAGTACATGTATTAAGTAGGTTTATGCATGAGCCACGAAAACCTCACATGGAAGCGTAGCTTTGCGAATTGTCCACTATCTCAAAAATGCACTAGGGCAAGGTTTGTTCTTTACTTCTCAAAGTGATCTTAGACTTCATGCTTATTGTGATTCAGATTGGGCAGGTTGTTCAATGACTCGGAGGTCCACTACAGGTTATTGTGTATTTTTTGGTTCTTCATTAATTTCTTGGAGATTAAAAAGATAAAAGATGGTTTCACTCTCTTCAGCTGAGGCAGAATACAAAGCAATGACTGAAACTTGTTGTGAATTGACATGGTTGATAAACCTTCTCAAGGATTTATATGTTCTCCACTCAAAACATACTTTGTTGTATTGTGACAATAAAGCAACTCTGCATATCGCAGTCAATCATGTCTTTCATGAAAGAACCAGACATATAGAGATACATTGTCATTATATCAAGGACAAGATTCAAAATGGTTAAGTGGTTACAAAACATGTGAGTTCTTCTTCTCAGGTGGTTGATGTTTTTACCAAGGATTTAGATAAAGAAATTTTCATTCTTCTAATTCACATGTTGGGAGTTCGAGACATTCACTCTCCAATTTGAGAGAGAGTGTAGGAAAATATCATTGTATAATTATTGTAATTGATTTAGGTGATCATATCAGATCATCTTAGAATGGTAGCTTGTTGTATTAATTCCTTGATTATAGAAGTAAGAGTCTTACGTGTTATATTTCTCTCTTGTATAAAACCACCTTTGTACAGATCAATGAACTAATTCATTCCGGCCAAAACTATATCTCTTTTAAATTGGATCTTACTACAGATTTTCTTATACCATTCTTTGAATAAAAATTGACAATATAAGAAAAGAAAAAAGAAAGGTATTTTAGCTTTTGTATTAAACCACTTAGGGTTAGTTTGGTATTGATGTGACTTTTTTACAAAAATTGTTTCTGTTGTACTGTGAATTAAAACAGTAAATTATTTGGTAAATGATACTTTTAAATGTGTTGTCAAGATAAAAAAAGCTAATTTTTATGTTTTTATTCACAACAACTTAAGGTTGTTTCTAAAATCTGCTTCCACTGATATGTAATTTAAAAAAAAACATAATAAAAAATATAAAAATTAAAATAAAAGCTGATTTAATTAAAATGAAGCATTACCAAATTAGGCCCAATGCTATTATGAAAATGACAAACAGTAAGTTCCTAAAAAGCTGCAGATTGTAAGCAGCATCTAAATAAGCACACGCTCACTGTCTGTCTGATTATCATTAATTTTCGATAATTATGCAGATTAACAGGGAGATTAGATCTCATATTTAGTAATTAATTAGACTTGATCATGCACATGTGTGACATTGTTTGCTGCACATGGGAGTCTTGTTCCTTCACAACATGAGTCTTTACTTGTTACCAAAGCTTTCCTTCTTTCTATTTTCTATTTTTCTCATTCCCCGCTTGGTAACTTTAACCATTTCAATCACTTTCATTTTTTGACCAACTTTTATTAGTAGCTTTTACTTACATTTTGACCCTTTTTTCATTTCAATAGTTCAAATAGTTATGTGTTTCTCTTGTAGTAAAATATATAGGATGATGGTAGGTGATCTCTAGTAGCAAAGCAAAGCATAGGGAAAACATTATTTGATGCATTTTTCCAAGAGTCACATTCTCAATAAGTTTGATATGCCTCCTAGTAAAGAAAGGGGAAATCTCTAGTCTAAAAGACTAAAACCATCCGGTTCACTTAATGCATGGTGCATTGAAGAATTTTTTTACAAAATATGTCATAAATTGATATATGTAGATAAAAATTGAAGAACAATACACGGCATACAAGAATAATATAGAGAGACTGACACTCACAGCCAGGAGATGTCTAGTGTTCCTTAAAAATTTGACGACTTCATGTCTTCACCCATTGTTACAAGTTCGCAACTCCCATGATGAGAGATTTGGTACCTCATGCTCTGACTTCTCACCTTCAGTTGCTTTTCAAGTACTTCCTAGCTTAATTTTGAGACTCCAGATTCTTGGTTCTTACTCTGCCTTGGCATATAATCATTTTACTGCAAGAACCAATTCATAAGGTGAATTCTACATGGAGTATCTTTGTGGTTCAAAAGCTACAATATGAACTGCATAGCAAAAGTGTTTTTTGAGTAAAATTCAGTTTATACTCCTGAACTTTAGGTCTAAAATCAGTTTCATATCTAAATTTTTTTTAATCAGTTTCATACCTAAACTTACGAAAAAGTTGCATCTCAATGATTATGATGTATTCTCAAAGACCTAACCTTCTTAATTTTAATTTGGTTATAAATGATTTCATGAACTTAAAGTGTAATTCTCTAAACATAAACACAATATCTAGAGACAAAACTTGATATGCTGAATCATTGATCCATAAAATTAGTCTCTATCAACTACTGGAGATAAACTACAGGGGAAAAATATATATGTATTCCATTGAAAGTAACAAGAATAGCATATATACATTGTACTACACATGTTTAATTCTATAATGGTATGAACCTTCGAGAATTTCCATGATTTCCAATTTGTCGAATATGTTACACAAGCCAATTTTCCAATTTCCATGATATTTTGGAAGAGTAATGCTTAGTAAACCATCTTTTTGAAAAACCACTTAGAGACCACCTTAGGTGGTGGTATATGTGGCCTAGCCACATCATCAAAGCATAAGTTATGTTTTTTATATTTCATTTTACTTGATTATAGAAAATCATTTTTCTTTATTCATGAGTTTCTGAGATTAATCTTATAAACCCTGGTACACAGCATAAAAATTGCTTAGTGTCTACTACGTAGTTCTACGTACTAGGTAATTTTACAAGATTCTTTTTAGCGTTATCTGTGCGGGTGGATCGTGTTTACACTGCTGTATTTATTTTCATGTTGTGATCAATAAAATAGGCTAACGTCATTTGTTCAAAAAAAAATCTTATAAACCCTAGGTTTTATCTTCTTTTTGATCTCTTCATCATCATACAAACAATTGTACGTTCTCTCCTCCTCTCACCCCCCAACTCAACTATCTTACCTCCTCTTCCATAGATCAACTCATTAAATTAGATATGACATGGCACATCATGATCTTGTGTTGGATGGGGTTTTCTTTGATATCTATGCAACTGCGTGACTACAATTCCTTCAATAAAAATCCCTCATGTGACCAATAAGGCAGTAAGTATATCCTTCAGACCCTGGTTAGACAATCAATGGTACATATCAGGACTCTTGGCTTTCAATTTTGTTGGGGTAGTATTTAGTGTGTCTACACTTTAAGCATACGTAATACGATTTATGTTAGTCTACAAGCCATAACACGACCCGACTATAATATATATCACGAAGTCTGTCGCACAAACTAAGCAGCGGTACCTGAAACAGGCCAATCCGACACCGGGAAGTCACATTGCCAACCTCGACAACTCACCCTCACGGAACATGTTTTGAACCTCATGTCCCACATCGAAGGATATGTAAAAGATAGAGTCTCATTCTCCTATAAGAGAAGACTCCCCCTCTTAGTAGGGCTCTTTCTCATATGAATGCTACTACTCTTGTAATGCGTCATCTGGATTCGCCATTTGGGCATTCAACACTAAATATATATTAAGTGGACGTAGCCTTGCCCACTGAAAATAAGGTGAACCACTATAAATGTGCAGTCTACACTCTCCACTTCGCTATTTGTTGTCTCCAATTCGCTATTACAAACACATATCACATGAATGATACCAAGTAACAACATTGGCGCCGTCTGTGTGAGGTTGATACAAAAGGCTTCAACACTACTAATGAGACACAGCGAAAACTCATCCAATGCGCCCTCTGGTGTGCCACATAGCACCCTATAGTGTCCCCAGACAGCGCCCTCAGTAAACCCTTTGGAGTCCCTCAGTGCGCCCTTTATGCCCCAGAAATAGTCATCATCTCGCACACACCCTATAGCTCTCTACTTGTGCCCCAGAAAGAGTCGTCAGCTTGTGCACTCCATATAGCGCTTTAAGCATGCCCAAGAATGTGTCTTGAGCACTCCATATAGCGCCCTCTGCACGTACCAGACAACGCCTTCAGAGTAGTTTTATGTCTCGCCCCTTGGATTCCGCCATAGCACCCCAGTGTGCACCTCCCTCGAATCAAATGTACCAATTAGCATTCCACCTTCTCGGCATAAGATGAGAGTGCAACATTATCTATCTCTCAATACACGCTCCTGCAAAAGAGCAATTCTAATGCCATGCTATACTATGACTGTTGAAGCACACAAATATCCGACAATTCCCTAAACTACATAGCGGAACTCGGGGACTTGTACACATTTACATAGTTCACAATGTCAAAGCATGAATTCACTTTAACATTTTCAAAGCCCGGACACTACCCGACACACATGGATTCTCTCCACACATATTTTAAAAACCTAGGGACTGCTCGACACTTGAGAATTCACTCTCCCAACACTGAAACCCGGGGACTTCCCAGCACATGTTTTTACGTGTACTTGACTAAACAAAGTCATAAACGTGCAAAACCCACAGTTTTGTAAATGCTAAAACGCTATAAATGAAACAGGCTTATCCCAACTATTATTCTCTGGCAAACTCTTGTTCACCAAGCGTCAATGCTAAGAATAAAGATAATTCTCTAATGATTTCATTTAGCAACAAAAATGTGCGGTGAAACGCATAACAATGTTGTGAAACAAGCAAACAATTGACTTTATTTCACGGTTGACCCGGCCGATTAATATTGGAGAACGGCATACAATACCTTATCGCCGTAAAAGTGTAATCACCTTACGAGATAAGTCTCCGATACAATTTTTTGTACAATCTCTAGTCACCTTATCGCCATGACCTTACGAGATAAGTTCCCGGTGAAATCTCCGAAATTACATTGCCATCGCATGAGATAAAACCATGCCGCGGTAGGAGAACGACATTACCTTATCTCCATAAGAGTGAGTCTCCAAAAAATCTCTACGATTATCACCGTAAAAGTACAACTACCTTACGGGATAAGTCTCAGGATAATCTCCACAGTTATCGCCATACGAGTACACCCACCTTACGTGATAAGTCTCCACAAAAACTCCACAATTTCGCCAACCGTGACATAACAACAAAACGTTGAAAATTAAGCAGCTTATCTCCCTATGAGCACTTTGTTGCATGTGTAGGAAAATTATGCAGGTTATTGCCATAAGAGCACTTTGTTGCCTGTGTAGAGAAAATTATGTAGCTTATTTCCCTAAGAGCACTTTGTTGCCTGTGTAGGGAAAATTATGCAGCTTATCGATCTCCTTAAGAGCCCATTGTTGTCTATGCAGAGAAATTATGCATCTTATCTCCCTAAGAACACTTTGTTGTCTGTATAGAAAAATTATGTAGCTTATCGCTATAAAAGCATGTTGTTGCCTGTGCAGGAAAATTATGCATGAAGAGATGTAGCGGGAAATGATTCCATGGTTCACTTATCGTCATAAGAGTGTGGCCTATGCATGGAAAATTATGCAGCTTATCTTCCTAAGAGCACTTTGTTGTTTGCGCAGAGAAATTATGCAGCTTATCGTCATAAGAGTACTTTGTTACCTATGCAGGGAAACTATGCAGAATAAGATGTGACATAAACTGCAGCGTCACTACGCCACAAAAACAAAAAGCATCAAAAGACGACATCCACCGTCGAGACCCTTCTTGCTTGAGGAGCTCGGGGACTGCTAGGGCTAGGTGCCACATTGACATTACTTATACTTGGTGACTTGGTTTTAACTCCTCAACCAAGAATGATCTCTTACTGGGGAACTTTGGTGACTTGTTGGGATAGCCACTAGTGTGACTACACCCCCAAGCATAAGCAACATCATTTATGTGGGCCTACAAGCCATAACAAGACCTGACTATGACATATATCATGAAGCCTATTGAACAAGCTATGTAGCGGTACCTATAACCGGCCGATTTGAAGCCGGGAGGTCACATTACCAACCTCGCCAACTCACCCTCACGGAACATGTTTTGGACGTCCTATCCATATCGAAGGATGTTTATAGGTGGAACCTAATATTTCACCTTTACCGGGTTACAATTAAAATGTGAAGCCACTCTGGGCCCTTTGTCTGGGCCCAATTCGCCATAAAGCTAAGTAAAGCAAGGGAAACTACTCCCACATTGGAAAGGGACAGGAATGCTGCCTTCAATGCTACTATAAATACCGGCACATGCATCCCGGTAAGAGGAGGACTTCTTGACTACTCTGAATCTTTCTGCTTAATTGACAGTGTCTGACTTAAGCATCGGAGTGGCTTCCCTCGGTATACCCGGGGACGCCTCTTTGACGTGTTTGTTTTTTACACAGGAAAACTCGGAAGACAAGGAAGTACGCTATTTCTGGAACCGTGCCACCCGCTAAAGGGACAACGAGCCACCCGGAAACAATTGGTGCTCTCGTTGAGAGTTGAACTCAGGACCTCACGCTTACCAAATGGACGCCAGCCAGACTTGCTAAGGTAATAACCCCAGTAGGGAATCCTCCGGGTTATGAAAACCCGCGAACTTTTGACAGTGCATACATCAAACCCGCTACCCTCCCACCCGCTTGATAATAGGTACCAAGTTATCTACAACTGTCCAAGTTTATTATATTTTGATGTTATATATATAAAGCTTTTCAGGCCCACATAAAACCCGGCCGGGTTATGTCTATCAATCAGTTTGTTGAGTGAATGCAGACAATCTCCATGACGTGAAATATTGCAAGCCTTAACGGCCTTATTTCACTGTCAAACCCGACAAGCTCCGATAAGCTCCGATAATCTCCGGTCTACATGACGTGAAATATTGCGAGCCTTAACGGCCTTATTTCACTGTCAAAACTCGACAAGCTCCGATAATCTCCGGTCTACATGACGTGAAATATTGCGAGCCTTAACGGCCTTATTTCACTGTCAAACCCGACAAGCTCCGATAAGCTCCGATAATCTTCGGTCTACATGACGTGAAATATTGCGAGCCTTAACGGCCTTATTTCACTGTCAAAACTCGACAAGCTCCGATAATCTCCGATAATCTCCGGTCTACATGACGTGAAATATTGCGAGCCTTAACGGCCTTATTTCACTGTCAAACCCGACAAGCTCCGATAAGCTCCGATAATCTCCGGTCTACATGACGTGCAATATTGCGAGCCTTAACGGCCTTATTTCACTGTCAAAACTCGACAAGCTCCGATAATCTCCGGTCTACATGACGTGAAATATTGCGAGCCTTAACGGCCTTATTTCACTGTCAAAACTCGACAAGCTCCGATAATCTCCGGTCTACATGACGTGAAATATTGCGAGCCTTAACGGCCTTATTTCACTGTCAAAACTCGACAAGCTCCGATAATCTCCGATAATCTCCGGTCTACATGACGTGAAATATTGCAAGCCTTAAACGGCCTTATTTCACTGTCAAAACTCGACAAGCTCCGATAATCTCTGATAATCTCCGGTCTACATGACGTGAAATATTGCAAGCCTTAAATGGCCTTATTTCACTGTCAAAACTCGGCAATCTCCGGTAATCTCCATAACTTGAAATATTGCAAGCTTTTCACGGCCTTATTTCAGTCTTTGAAAGTCCTAACGGACCTGTAAAGCCCTAGCGGCATTGTTTTTATTTACATGCCAAACCGGCACTAATGTGTATATTTTGTCAACACTTGCATATTTTGTATCAGATTACCGTGTTATTTGGCAGGAGGCCCTTGAAAGTCCTTATGGACCCGTAAAGCCTTAGCGGCCCTATTTTTATTCACATGCCAAACCGGCACTATATGTGTAAATTGTCACCACTTGCAGGTTATGCATCCGGTTGGAAGTCCTTATGGACCCGTAAAGCCCAAGCGGCCCTATTTTCACTTTATAATGTTAACATGCCAACCCGGCACTATTGTGTAAATTTTGTCAACACTTGCAAATCATACATCAGTTTAACGTGTTATTTTACAGGGAAAAAACCCGTGTTATAGAAAGACATTCTCCCGCAAGGCCTTAGCGGCCCATGGAAGTCCTAACGGACCCGTATACCCTAGCGGCACTATCTTTATTTATATGTCAAACCGGCATTATGTGTAAATTTTTATACTATGCATCAGGTTACCGTGTTATTTCACAGGAAGAATTCTGCGAAGGAAAAGCTTGAAAACTTTCATTCAGAGAGGTCAATTACAAAAGTAGCAAACCGCTAGAAAATGCATACTACACTACAAAAGCAAAGACAAAAAACTTAGAGGCTCCAGCTCATGGCGCTGCAGACCCGCTACCCCCGCCAGTGCTCGAGCCGCCACGTCCTCCCCGGGGCCGTATGATAAACTGTCCCCTACGGAGCGGTGGCCGGTTTTGAGGACCACCGACAATCCCACCACGGGAAGTACCTCTCCGGGCTGCTGAAGGACGAACCGGGGGACTCCAAAGCCGGTATGAACTCCGGTCATCTTGACCCCGGAAGGCCTATAGAATCCTCCGGATCCTCTTATCCATCACCGGATCCAGAGGAATGTCGGGGACATCTGCAACACAAACAACATAATTATAACCCGGGACAGAGAAAAGAAAGAAAAGCCCGGAGAGAGAGGACTTGCTCATCAATTGTTGGAAGTCAACCGGTACTTGGAGCGTGTATCCCGGGTTTTGAACATCCACCCATCCCCGGGAGCTAAGAATTGGTCATCGGGTTCTAAAGGCCGTATCTCCACGGACTCGGGGATCTTCCAGTTGCTCCTCAACTCCACAATCTCCTCCGCTGTCAGTGAATACCCGGGAGGGTCGAGAGCCGTCTCATCAATGAAGTTTACAAAGTTGGACTCGGGGAGATAAGTGTCCATTGCTTCGTTGGCCATCTGTAAAATTTTCAAGTTTCCCCCCACTACAACCCGGAGACGTCGTTTTAAGTTCTGAAGGTGAAAAAGGTCTGCGAGTTACGCTTGCGTACGGACTTGGGGGACTGGATACCCCGGGTTTGGCTGCTACCATTGTAACCCGGTAAAGAAAAGATTTCAAGTCCCCACCCAAGCGTACCCCTTGACTGAGGACTTGGGGGACTTGTTTATAGGTGGAACCTAATATTTCACCTTTACCGGGTTACAATTCGAGTGTTTATAGGGTGAAAGCCCAATTAAATGTGAGAAGCCACTCTGGGTCCTTTGTCTGGACCCAATTCGCCATGAAGCTAAGTAAAAGCAAGGGAAACTACTCCCACATTGGAAAAGGACAAGGAATGCTGTCTTTAGCGCTACTATAAATACCGGCACATGCATCCCGGTAAAGAAGAACTTCGGAACTATGATAGAGAACTTCTTGACTATTCTTGATCTTTCTGCTTAATTGACAGTGTCTGACTTAAGCATCGGAGTGGCTTCCCTCGGTATACCCGGGGACGCCTCTTTGACGTGTTTGTTTTTTACACAGGAAAACTCGGAAGACAAGGAAGTACGCTATTTCTGGAACCGTGCCACCCGCTAAAGGGACCACGAGCCACCCGGAAACAAAGGATATGTAAAAGATGGAGTCTCATTCTTCTATAAGAGAAGACTCCCCCTCTCTTAGTAGGGCTCTCTCTCGGATGAATGTTGAAACTGTTGTAATGAGTCATCTGGGGCATCCACTCCTGTAATTCACTCTTTGGACATTCAACACTAAATACATGTTAAGTGGACGTAGTCTTGCCCACCAAAGATAAGGTGAACCACTATAAATGTAGGGTCTACACTCTCAACTTCATTATCTGTTGTCTCCAATTCGCTATCACACACACACATATCACATGAATGATCCCAAGCATCAACAACTTTCAAATTACGACTTCCTGGGCAACTTATGCATGCTGCCATGGTAAGAGGCAAAAGATGAATATGCAACATGCCATATATGTCAGGATTAATTACAAAACAACACATAAACTATGATGTTATTTTTATTTTTATACATAACTATCGAAGTTTTACATTTTCAAACCCTAAGTTTTATTCTGTTAGTATTTTGATATATTGACCACTAACACCGTTAACTTTTAAGGGTATTTTTGTCATTTCATCAAATATATCATTTTTACATTTACTTTAACAAAATAATTTATTTTTTAGGTTATCAAATACAAATAGCACAATTTACTTTAGCAAAAATATTCAAAAAAACTACAAAATTAAATATTTATTTTTGCAAAAATATAGTGATAAAAGTTAGTAGAACTCATGTATGCATATATATATTTTTGGACTTACATCTTAAGAAAAATAAAATAAATTACAACTGAATTCATTATATTAAATTACAATCAAATAAGAATAACTAATCACAATCAATGACTAAAATATCAACGAATATGAAAAATATAGGTGGTTCGGAAAAAAAATCTCGATAGATATATTAATAAAAAATAGAATATCTATGAAAATTTTAACGATATTAGTTCAGAGTATCACAATGCTAACAGAATGAAACTTAAGGTATGTAAATGTATAAAAATGAAAATAACATCTGTGGTGTTTTGTAACTAATCCATAAGTAATGGTTCATAGTACCTGGTGAACCGGTTAGAACAAAATGATTGTTATGCTTTACATATATGTTTCTTGATCTGCTGGAACGTACCACTTCCTTACAACAATATATTGGTGAAATAGGGTTTAATGCTTTTGCTAAAGTCAACAAAGCATTGGAGAAATTTATGTATGAGTGATCTTTTCCAGGGGTGTATGATTAATATGCTAAGGTGTGATAGATGGAAGAGAAATTTGAACACAAGTTAAGAGTTAGGTTCTGTTCTCTTGCTGTAAAAAAGAATGAAATAACGATGAGTGCTGGAAAAAAAAGATAGATAGATGCGTGATTATACATGGTTTAAAGAAAAATATTACTTCTAAATTTAATTGAAAGTGAATAAAAAAAATATTTTGTAATCAAGTAAAAATGTTACCGTCATCGAAAATGTTCTACAACGTTTATAAAAAGATAGCTCACTTAACATTACTTGATTTCAAAAGTTTGGGTGAAACAGGTAGCAGTGAGGTTTGATTGTTAAAAGGTTCAATCATTCAACACAAAGCTAAACAAAGAGAAGTTGAAGTGAACTACTTGCTCCATATTATTATAACAAATACAGATACATATTCGCCCCCATATTTTACAAACCAAGAACTCAATAGTGACAATACCACAAACTCATTGTTTCTTGCACATTAAATTATTCATTAACAGTGAGATTCCTCCCACCTTAGACTAATTTGGTGGAAATCAAAGTACACCTCTCCGGCTCTCTCTGTCCCTTTTCTTAAACCCAGAATCCAGAGAATTGATCCCCAAGATATCAGTACTGAAACATCTCTGCAGAAGCCATGATGGGCTGGTTCAGATATGAAAGATCCAGAGGGTTGAAGAAGCAATCAGCACTAGGCTCTGTGAAGTTGTTTCTGTTGCTTGAATCCTCCACACAGCCACCATGGTTTGCATTCAGGAAAGTGATGATCTCATTCAGAGACTGCAGCCTGTTGCTGAGCTCAGCCGCTTGGGCTCTGAGCACAGAGTTCTCTGCCTCAATGTGCATGTAATGCTGGCTTGTGATGTTGAGGCTGCTGATGATCTGGTGGTTCTCCTTCCTGAGCTTAGCTTTTTGCGCAGTCAGATCATCCAAGTGCTTCTGTTTCCTCATCCTAGACCTTCTTGCAGACTCCCGGTTCGACAGCATTCTCTTCCTTTTTCTTTGATCCATGAGAGCCTGCAAGTCTTCTTCAGAGCCAGAGTTTTGAACCATGGAGGAAACAGAGGATGTTCCACTGGAAGAAGCCATTGAAACACAGAAACTTTTCTTTCTTTTTTTTGCAGATTTTGACAGTTAGTAAGAGTAACGAACTCAGAGAGATAATCAGGCAAAGGCAGGACCCCAGAAAAAACTTAAATATTGTAAAGAAAATAGTAGATAATAGTTATAATATAGGTTGTTGGGGGCTTATTTTCAGAATTTGGGACTTGAAATCATGAAACGTAGTAAAGCCAGTAGAGGAAGACAACAGAGAAAGACTGAACTAAATGGGTCCTGCGCCTATATGTAGAATTTATCATACACTCGGATAGAAGGAGTTCACAGAGAGTTGGAGACATGAATCTCAAACATCAAGAACAAGAGGTTAAGCATCAAGATAAATTTCTTGAGAGCCCTAAACAAACCAAAACCTGAGAAGAACTGGGTACTTGAAAAGCCTCAAAAACCCAAAACCAGCATAATAAAGACTGGACCCTTCTGAGATTTGAGGTCAGGAAAACCCAAAACAGCAAGTACAAGAAGGGTTTGAGGAACTTGGAGCAAGAAACCCGAATGAAGACAAGATCTCAAGCAAAAACAAGAGCAGGGAAGCTACAGGTTAAGGCAGGAGCATTGAGGGGAAGCTATGGACCAAAGGGAGAAGAGGGCTTTGAAGGGATTTGAGAGTGGAATTTATAGAGCAAAGGAGAGGAAATAGTGAGCATAAACAGAGATTAAAAATTGTGAGAAGAAATTTAAAAAAATGAGAAAAACAAAGTGAAAAAAGGTAGTTTGGCTGTTGGAATCAAATGGCATAGAATAGTGACGGGACATGTGAAGTGAGGAAAGAGAGGAATTCTTTCCAGCCAAAAAAAAATAAAAAAAAAGAAAGCGAGGAGTTCTTCACTCCACACCCGTCCTGATCCAGCTGGGAATCAACAATCTCATGTTTTTGTTTTTTATTTGTTTTCTAGTGATGGGTTGAACTAGAAAGAGGTACCTAGGGCAATTTCGGAACCAAAAATCTTGTGTAACACAATAGTTACTATCTTTTCTTTGTGAAAATGAATAATGTATGTATTACATGTCCAATTACAAATTCCGTAAATACAAGATCAAAGCTAATAACAAAAAGCGATGGTTTCCAACAAGATCAAAATAGAATGAGTGAGTGGAATCTTATGATCGGTTAATCTATATACTGAAAGTCTTACATTTTAAAGTAAATTATACAATGCTAAAAAATTTAAGATATCTATCATTCATATCCACTAGTATTGTCGTCACCACTAGCAACCATGAAATAGTGAGAATGGCTAAATCAAAGCGTTGATGACCGAGACCAAATGAATCTCAATACACAAATCATACGAAAACCCATGAACCAAGAAGATTTTGCCAAAAAACTAGGGGTGGGCATAAATCCCATAAATTCCGGTCCCGTCCCGATCCTAATGAGATTTGAAACTAAAAACACTTGTTTCGTCCCGTCCTGTTAGAGAAACAACGGGGCGGGACGCGGGACTGAAATTTTGAGTCCCGTCTAACTTTAAAAAATTCATAACAAATTATAGAAACCTTATTTTGGAGAGATTTCAACTCTCAACTAATCTTTAAGTTGTCCTCTATAACTTTCATGAAGACACCAAACTTATATAACAAACTAATTTGTATAATTTTTGAAAATAAGTCAACTAGTACAAAATTTCATAATTGATATGCATAATTTACCAATGTAGACTCTAACGTTTAAAAAATCATAACTTAATCTAGAAAATTCATTTTCAAGTGATTCACATTCTGAAATGAACCTTAAAATGTCTACTATAAATCATATGAAGATATCTAGATGAAACGTCAAATTAAACTATACGATTTCAAGAGAAAATGAAACTAATGCAAGTTGGTTGGGATTAGGCTCCTTTCATCTAACTTTCAAAATTCATAACTAATTATAGAAACCTTAATTTTGAGAGATTTCAACTCTCAATTAATCTTTAGGATGTCATCTGTTACTTTCATAAAGACACTAATTTTAAATAACCAACCAATTTATACAGTATTTTAAAAGAAGCCAACTGGTTCATAATCTCATAATTTACTGATGCAGACCCTAAACTTTAAAAAATCATAACTTAATCTAGAAAAATCGTTTTCAAGTTATTCAAATTCTGGAATAAATATTAAGATATATACTACAAATCTTATGAAGACACCTGGATAAAATTTCAAATGAAGCTGTATAATTTTCAGAAGAAAAAAAATTGATGCATGATGGCCGGGATTGGACTCGTCCCGATCTCGTCTCGTCCCATCCGGGATTAGGCCCGACGAGATCAAATCTAAAAAATTTAAGGCCCGTCTCGATCTCTTCTCATGTGTAACAACCGGAACGAGACGTGGAATGACCTCAATGCCATCTCATGCCCACCCATACAAAAAACTGCATTGTACAATCCATTATTAAAATAAATGGTGGCTATATAACAAAAGGCAATGTGTGCATCATGTGAATAACATTAAAATTTGCATCTCGTATTTTACAATCTACACTCATAATGATTTCTTCTTTAAAGCAAATAAGTATGGTTTTTAGCAACATGTGTTTGTCTATTTAACTAAAAAAATTTGAATTGTAAAACTAACCGTGGAATTTTAGTTTCCAATTTTAACGCACTGTGTTCTGTCTACATTGAAAATGCTATTCTATTTGGGGTGATCTAAGTGTAAAGCTTTTGAAACTTAATGATTGCTATGAATATGATGAATAGCTTATCAAAATCGTTGCTTTCTGTGAGCTTAATAACACTTTTCCATTTCATGCACAAGGATTACTTACTTAAGTACTTGATTTTCATTATTATAGACGCAACCAACTTTTAATTTCTAGAACCTCATAATTGCTTGAAGAAATAACTTGGTCCAAATTATTATTTTTTTAAAGTTGGTCGTGAACACATTCTAATAGATGAGTATACTATATAGATGACATAAGAATAGCTACATAGACAGGACGTGGCTTTTGCTCTTTTGGTTCACACTTTGTAACAATGTTACACACGCGTTTTCATGTTAACCAACCTGCTTAAGAAAACCCCAAGGGTTAAGTACATGGTGAGCTCCATAGTCCTATAGACATCCCCCGTTGTTTCTGCGGGGCATAAAAATGATGTTTTATTGTTTGGTACGGTACACTACTAATGTGCTTTTTCCATTAGTTGTTAGTCTCATTCTCAGACCAAAATTTGCAAGTTGCATTAGCCTACTTCCTTCCTTGTGAAGCAAATGGATTTATGGGTTGTGGGCACAAAATCTGAAAAGTGACTTGCAGAGAATTGTTTTGATAGTTAGTATGTGATTTGATTTGTACCCAAGACCCCATCCAGGCCAAACTAGTTCCTATAGCTATGGCACCAGGTAGGGTATGGTATGGTATGGTTTTGATTAATTGATTTCCCCAATATCAATCTCAGCTTTATAACCAACATATTTTGAAGCCTGTTGTGTTGGACTGGTATGATGGTTCTCCACCTTATTGCTTACCCTACAGTTGGGTGAAGTGATCCAAGGTTGTCACTTGTCAAACACAAAGCAATGAAGGTGAGCCATACAGGTGGGGGATGCGAGACTAAACTTCGATGTGTCATAAAGATGTTCAAGATCTCAGGCCAAGATCTTCATCTATGTTTCTGATTAACATACAACTACTTTGTGCATTCTTTGTTTGGAGAAATAAAGATGAGTTCGTCCTCTTTTCTCAGTTTTCTGTTAAGTCTACATTTATATTATTCCTAAATCTAAATTAAACCTTAGTTAAGTGTTTATTTATTTATTATGTGTAATGTTTTCTTTCAGCCACATGAAAAAAAATCTTATCAATTCAAACATTAAAGTACTCATTGGTCTAGTGACATAAGTTTGTTTTTTACAAGTGGCAGATCGTGAGTTCGACTCACATTAGACTCGTTGTAACATTTCAGTTGTTTGATGATCAAAAAAAAGAAAAAATCAAATTGTAACTATGGGAGCCTTTAATCCATCAAATGTGTAATTGCTTGTGGTTATTCAATTCGTTCAATTGTTTTCTGTTTTTATTTTTGAGAAATAATACTCAAGAGTAAATGAAAAGATAATAACATATTAGGATAATTGGTTTTAGCATCAACCACTAAAATATGGTTATATGAATGTTACCAGTGACATCTATGAGCCGATTTAGCCTAACCCTTAACTGAATTTTGGCACTAAAAGTGGTCACGATCTAAACTAAACTAACAAACTCAGAACTTCAAATACGAAACTAGCCACCAACACTAAAGAAACCACTTTACCTCCTAACGAGGTAAATCAGGAGGTATTTACAATAGTAGTTTCATTTCGTCTCGCTTTCATCATGTAATAAGTCATTACAGATAAATGTAGGTTGATATGGGCTTCATACCAGTGTGCGCACTCAATGTATCTTGTCTACTCTATGTTGGCTGCGTGTTCCGTCACCGCTATTTCAAAGCTAGACAAATTATGAAATAGTGGAAGCTAGAAATTTGATTTAGAGCTCAAGCAATACTCAAACCCAAGGGTGGCAAATCAAGAAATGGAAAGCTAGAAAATTTAAGTTTGAGCTCAAGAAATTGTCAAACCCAAAATATATTTAGAATGTTGTTTATATATATATATATAGTCCACACAATTATTCACTACTTATGTCCTTATGATGTAAACCTTATCCCTATATAAAGGGGTCTAATGAGAATGAATTAGATACTTTTCTTCCTCCTCACATTCTGTCTCTCTCTATTATCTCTCTTTTCTCCAGTTTATAACACGTTATCATCACGAGTTTGCTCTTCATTTTTTTTCTTTTCTACAAACTCCATGATGATCCACATGCCTATGGTGCAACAAGATTGCTTATGACCAAGGCTAATGATCTATGAGTTTTTCTTTTCTTATGAATGTCAAGTTATATATGTGTTCATTTTATATATAACTGTTTATAGATACGGCTTTGATAACTTCATGTTTCAATAATCAAAACTCGAGTCCGCTGACCGAGTAGTCTTAGGCTTATGACACTGTGACATCACACGAATGATTTTTGTCGTGTTTGTCATATAGGATCCATGTTCATATTCATGAACACATATGATATTCTATCATCTTTTTATAGAACATTTAAGCTCTGATATGGATCCTTATATGACACTACCAGAATAAACATTATAGCCGACGAAAAAAAAACAGGCCGACGAAACAAAAAATCGTCAGCTAAGTTAATTTTTCATCGGCTAAAGTGGATTTTTAGCCGACGAAATTTATTTTTTTCGGCTAAAATAATTTTTTCGTCGGCTATAGTCTGTAAACTATAGCCAACGAAATTTTAAAAGTTTAGCCGACGAAATATATAATGTCGTCGGCTAAAAGTCTTTATATTTTCAGATCTAGACAGCATCTCATTTGAAAAAAAAACGGGAGAAAAAGTTTGGGTGTTGTCGAAATTGTTGGGTGTCGTCGAAATCTGTCCAAAATTAGTTTGTGGAGCTATATATAGGTACGTATATGTTACATATCTTGATTTTGAGTTGATTTAAGAGTTTTATTTGAGTTATATATATATTGATTTTTAGTTTTAATTTGAGTTGAATTATTGGATTTTAAGTGTGATTGAGTTGATCGATTTTGATTTGATAATATATATGAAGTTGTTGTTATTAATAAGTAGTAGTAGTAGCTATATATATATATATATTTATATATATATATATATATTAATTTAATTATAATATTGTGTTGATTATGATTGATGTTAATTGATATATATATAATATTGTTATATAATTAGTAATAATTAGTAATTAGTATATATATATATATGTGTGTGTTAATTATTAATTTGTTATTAATTAATTGTACGTTAACTGTAGATAGAATACTAAATGATTTGAAAAATTAATTAATTAATTAATTAGAGTTTATACATATATATTATGTTATCTTTTCAGGATATGGATAAAAGTTGAATTTCTCTTCCAAAATGAGACAAAAGATATGGTAAATGAGTTATTAGTTTTATTGAATATGTGATGGATAATGCTAAAGGGAATACAATTTTCTATCGCCCGTGCACTAAATGTCAGTGTCGCATCGATATGCATCGATTTGCAATTGACAAGGTTTGGCAGCACCTTAAGAGTAATGGGTTTTGGGAGAAGTACACATGTTGGATATATCACGGTGAAACATCATCAGGGGGTCCGCATAATCATGGGAAATTTTCTGAGACGGACAGTACATCCAACGATCCAACAACGGCCTTCAACAACGATATGTTTCCTTATGAGAGCGGTGTATGCTCTGAAGAACCGTATATGCCTGAGCCGGTGCAGCCCTTCCCTAGAGTTGTCAACACTGCTGGCATTGATAGGTACAACAAACTACTTGCTTTCCAACAGACCCCTGTGTACCCCGGTTGTCAGAAGACAGTTATTGAAAGTGTAATGGACGTTATGAAGATTAAAGTTGAGACAAAATCGACCTTGAAGGCTGTTGATGACTATCTACAGTACACTGCTTCGATGCTGCCTCACGGTCATCGTCTTCCTACCACTCACCATAAGGTTCGATGTATCATGAAAGATCTTGGGCTTTCCTATATCAAGATCAATGCATGCATATGAATGTGTTCTCTTCTAGGGTAAATATCCAGAAGGGAATGACCTTGGTGACCTTGACGCATGTCCGGTATGTCAGAGTGACAGGTATAAGCTGACTCCTGCAGGCAATAGGAAACCCGTGAAGATACTTCGGTATTTCCCGTTGAGGGATAGGCTGGAACGGTTGTACATGTCATCACACACGGCCAAAGCTATGAGATGGTACGTTGATAGGGAATTGCATGGCGAAGATACCTTTATACACCTTGCTGACGGGGAGGCTTGGAAGCATATAGACCGTGAGTTTCCTCATTTTGCGTCAGAGGTCCGAAATGTGAGGCTCGGGCTCTCATCCAACGGGTTCAATCCTTTTGGCAACATGAGTCTTCAATACAGTGTATGGCCGGTGATTTTGGTACCATACAACCTTCCTCCATGGATGTACATGAAGAAGGAATACAATATGTTGAGTTTGTTGATTCCGGGGTCCGGTTATCCAGGGAAGTGTCTCGATGTGTATTTGAGACCCTTGATTGAAGAGCTTAAGTTTTTTTGGGACGTTGGTCATCCCACTTATGACAAGTATATGCACGAGATGTTCTAGATGCATGCCATGGTTGTTGGTACCATCAGTGATTTTCCAGCCCTTGGGATGTTGTCGGGCAACGTTGTTAGGGGATACAAGGCTTATCCAGAGTGCCTTAGCGATGAGGGGAGCAGTAGTCATTGCAACAAGATATGCAAATTGGGTCACCGTACTCTCCTTCCGTATGATCATGAATGGCGGTTCGATGACAAGGCATTTGATGAGACTGTAGAGTACGGTGTGCCTCCTAGAAGATGGACGGAGGAAGAAATTTTAGCAGTGCTTAATGAGTATGATTTTGGGCAGCTCAACAATCATCCCAATATTGTGGCGGCAATACCTGACAGACCCGACATGTATAAATTTTGGACACATAAGAGCATATTCTAGAAACTCTCATACTGGAGTAAGTTGTTGATTAGGCACTACCTAGATGTGATGCACATAGAAAAGAATGTGTGCGACAGTGTGGTGGGAACAGTGCTGAACTTGTAGGGGAAGACGAAAGACGGTCCGAAAGCACGCATTGATCTTAAAAAAATAGAGATACGAAGACATTTGTGGTTGAAAGAAGGGAAGAAAAAAATGCCTCAAGCTCCTTACACCATGAAGCCTGACCAAAAGAAGGTAATTTTCAGGTGGATGAGTTCTGTGAAGTATCCTTCAGGTTACGCAGGAATATAGCCTGGTGTGTAAACATTCGGGACAATAAAATGTACGGGTTAAAGAGTCATGACTGTCATATTCTTCTACAACGTCTCTTCCCTATTTTCTTTCGACCGTTCCTTCCCCGTCAGGTGGTGGAGCAGTTAGTAGCGTTGTCAAGATTCTTCCAGAAGTTATTCACACGGGAAGTTACAAAATCGGACCTCCGAGAAATGCAAGAGGACATTATTTATATCATGTGTAAATTTGAGAGGATATTTCCTCCAAATTTTTTTGACATCATGCCCCACCTGATGATCCATCTTCCCGAGCAATTGTTGCTTACCGGTCCAGTACACTATACTTGGATGTATCCCATGGAAAGGTATGTTTTTTACACCTAAATTCATAATTTACATGTTCAATATATAATCATAACATATTACAATAATTTATTTATATATAGGCAACTTGGAGACTACAAAGCTTATGTGGCTAATAAATCTGCGCCTGAAGGATGTATAGCTGAAGCATATATTGCGCACGAGTGCGTCACCTACATGAAGTTGTATTTAGGAGCGTTGAAGGAAACTCCACAAACCATACCAGTAGATGTACCGAAGTTCAACATTTCCATAGTCTCTAATGATGTTGAAGTTTATGGAATTTTGCCAAACTCCTACCAAGTTGTAACCACATGAGCTAGTCATAGCCTATTGGTGGGTATTGATTAACTGTCCAGAAGTTGAATACTGGAAAGACATCCATTTATACTGTCCTGACAGACAAGGTGATCTCGACAACCACAACAAAGAGTTTGCGAACTATTTTGGCGGCTGGGTATGTAATTTTATCAATGAAAGGGTCTATTGATCAGCTCTATCGGAGAGGGTCCCTTGACCCTCTCCATTCGAGAGAGTCCATCTGACCAGGTACCGTCAAACAGGGTCCTGACCGGCTCTATCCGGGAGGGTCCTTTCGACCAGCTACCACCAAAGCGGGTATGACCAGCTACAATCCAGAGAGGGTCCATGCTAGCTAGCAATAGATATAAACATATATACTTGAAAACCTCGTGGTGATTAAATCAAAATCCAATTCAAAACACCCATAACTTTTCCCCAAATACATTGGATTTAAATCTTTCCTAGGCATCCGAAACCGGTTCCCTGACTCTACTTTAAACCAATAAAATCCAAGAGCTAAGTTTCTCATTTAAAAATATCATTCCCCTCCATAACCCAAAATAGTGATAACATCTTAAAATCATTTTTCTGGGAAAATCATTCAAAACTCACGGAAAAGGTAGGAAGGTCTTTCTCGGCTCACTTATCTTTGAAATATAATAAATCCCCAATTTTCTCAAAATCACCATAAAAATCAATATGGAGGAAATTCTCATAAATAAAAGGAGAAAATTAATAAAAATATGTTGCATGCATTATGTTTAAAATAAAAAT
Source organism: Comarum palustre (assembly GCA_951800085.1). NCBI lineage: Eukaryota > Viridiplantae > Streptophyta > Magnoliopsida > Rosales > Rosaceae > Comarum > Comarum palustre. The sequence continues at coordinate 4,069,662 of OX637589.1, forward strand.
CCACTCACAGACTGAAGCCTTAGCCTGACGAAAACCCGAATTCCGCTCAAGCGAAGTCTCCACAAAACGAGCCTGTTCGCGTCCTGTTCTACAATTAATATTAATTTTTCGGACGCTAGAATAATAATTAAATAATATATGCGTACACATTTATAAGCATACAGCTCGCTCATCGGCTCCACACTTCTCAAATTGTCAACTAAATCAATCCAACAAACTTTATGGGTGAGTAATACTCCTAAAACTCATTCTAATCATATAAAGAACTCACAAATAGGTGTCTTGAGGAGGGAGAAATCCGATCTAGAATTAACAATATACACTATGTATTCAACAAGGAAATTCTCATAATTCAAGGCGAGTTAGGTCGAAAGACTTACCTAGAATTGAAGTAGACTCAGAGTCCGTCCTTTTGGGACCGGTGTGGCGGCCTGAGGTAGAGCGACAGTGACGCGGTGGAGACTGGAAGTTCCGGCAATGATTTCAATCAGGAAGAAAGAAAATGTCAGGGAGAGAGAAAGAAAAGGCCGGGTGAAAATTCTGATTTTTTACTCCGGTAACTCCTATATATAGTCATTTTACCGCACATTAACTTTACATTTTTGTTTATAACTTTTCCAAAAGAACTTCGATTTGAGTGTGCAACGTGTCCACGAACTTGTAACGAAGCCCTCTACAACTTCCATGCAGAAAGTTTTTCCAAATTCTCGACTTAACGAAAAGTCAACTTTGTGACCTCTTACGGTAAAACGGTTACTACAAATGGTTAGAGATTAAAGTAAACTAAGAAGTAACCGACCGTAAATTGATTCTAGAACCGGGATGTGACAATTCTCTCCCCCATATAAAAATTCTGTCCTCGACATTTCTATACTCGAATTCTAACACAGTGGGGGATAGTTCCCAAATAACAACTCATTTATGAGAACTCTTCTGAATCGCCTTACGAATAAAATTGTCATAACCCTGCACACCTAGTCTTTACGATCAACATCCTTACCGATCCTCCTTATAAGCCAATTTCCAGTACTAGCCGGAAGACTATTGACATATGATATAAGGAAATAGACTTATTCATGTAACATGGACATACGTGACACTAGGCATCCATTATAACCCCAAAGATACCCAACATATTCCACAAACTCATGTAACCTTGTCACATGTCACATTTAACCAACGTAGCACTCCTTCCTACATGGATGATAACCTCTAATACTCCCTCATTTCTGACACTCGATCACTCTTCTCGGGTCAACATTAAACCGTCTAAAGTCTTACAGCTGATCACAATGATTTTCTCTTGAATCATTGATCAAACTGAATCACCCAATTCTTACTATACACCAAGTCATTTATGATGTGGAATACGACACTGCCTACCAATTATCCACCGACTGTAATCCTCACGAAAATCTTTTTTTTTCACGAAAAGATTACAAATTCTGTAATGTACAGAAAACATCCTTTGGCAAAAACGTCTTGTTGCCTAAGCCAGATTATAACCACCCATAGGCTTGTCCACGTCTTTCCACTCGCTGAAAACAGTTAACCCAAACGAGAGCAAAGTTCTTACCATCACCTGGTTCGAACCTCATGACATCAAGCAACAACTCATCATCAAACTACTCAATAACTCGGCGTCAAAGCCAATTGTTAACATGTTATATCTCCAGCATTCATAAATGCTTATAGCGATCAGCTAACCTTGCAATCGAACCGATTGAGAATTCGTGCCCCGCAAAATTGCAGGAAGCCAAAACTCTAAATGATAAAAAAATACTTCGCATGCAGAATCAAGGCTCACGCTAATCCATGAAGAAAACCATAGCCAAATCGAAACACGTGAACTCTGTTTCCTTTCAAATAGATCACAAGATCGGATTCACGTCTTTTAATCGTGCGAGTTTGATAAAGAAATAAACTTCTTTCTTCACATGACCCTATAATGGTCTCACTTGTATACATCAAACAGTATCTTAAAGTTACGAAACATGAAATCAGTACTGCAACTGCTGCATCCAGAATATCCGATTCTGTAGACATAAGGACCCAAAAGAGTTACTCCTCAAGGAAAGTTTAACGCAACACTACGTTAAACCCTTTTTTAAACATCCACTCTAACAAAAAATTCGGATCCCTCACTTTTCAAATAAAACCACAACTCGTAAGACTCAGTTGACGTCTTAAATATAAGGACAATCAACCTATAAAGTCTCAAGAAGTTGATAATACTTCATGTCATTACGCTACTCTTGCCCATCACATAAAGGAGCTATATTAAACTTAAATGGGGCAATGGCGAGATATCAATCCACTCGATAAGACGCTAAGAGACTCATCGTTCTCTACGCTGAGCCTAGGGTGACGCACAACTGTGAAACCCAACTCAATCTGAAACTCGAACCAGAGAAAACGTCAACAAAACCACAGTTTCAATGTGATTGTCAACTTTACCAGTATCACTGAGCCTGAACAACCACTAGCTTTCTTTTACATCAAATGAAACCCAACTCAATATGGAAACTCGAACCAGAGAAAACGTCAACAAAACCACAGTTTCAACGTGATTGTCAACTTTACCAGTATCACTGAGCCTGAACAACCACCAGCTTTCTTTTACATCAAATGACACTTTCAACAATCTCTAACGTCGTATCATTGACCTAAAGTCACACTTCTCATTCTATCTCCGTTACTATTAATAAGTCAGACCACTGACTAAGATTCGATGACAAATACTCGAATCATATACACCTCCCAGGTGCCTCTACTTCTCACAATAAAATTCTAGCTCAGAATTCTACTACACTGCACGTGCGACAAACACCAAATCACTTTTCATTAGACAAAATAGTTTCCACTTAAGAACTATCATTACCAACTAGGCTTTGCCATCTTTCAAGTCTAATACTTCGGGAAAATGTCAAATTTTACGTCCACTCTCGGCTCTAGCTCGAGAGGAACTCAAATTTCAACTTCCACTCAGAAGTTCTGTACCTCACCAAAATTTTTAATAGTCTAATTGAGACAGTAACCAGGACTATACTTCAAAATCATGATTCGTTCAAATGCCGTAACCTAGAATGATGACCACAACCACAAACAACAATGACCTCACAGGTTAATTTTGGATCAGTATAGGATTCTACTACAATACAATCCGTAGAAAGATCCCTGCTCTACCTAGTAGAAAATTTGCCACATTCAATAATAAATCTCTTTATAACCTTTGACTCATAATACTTCTGGAGTCAATAAAGAAATCATTTCCCCTTCTCCACAGGTCATACTCATTGTAAAGCAGACAATTAATAAACCGAACCTCGCATTTCGTTGCTGCATTAAAACACTTGTGGCTCCAAGATCTGTTACTCATTCAGACCTCAATTCACATAGGGTTACCACTTAATTAACCACAACCTGTGACTTGCACTCTATAGTCAAGTCCGCACTCTCCCTGGACACCAATAACCATCTAGAAACTCAATCCAACTTGTGGCCAATACCATATGTCCAGAGCATAGTTTCAGCCAATTACTTAATATTGGCTGATGGACACGTACTCAACATGTGATGACCGCTATGGTCATACTGAGATTAGTATGTGGTCTCACCACACATAGATATTTATTTGAGAACGTCGCCCCTTGTTAGCAATCTGCTTACCAATCACAAACCCTTACGAGAAATACTCTCTGAATCAACAGAATAACTCCTTTCCTGAAATCATCGTAAGACATTATCACCGTACTGCAACCGATAGGTAAACCACTTCTTGCGACTCTCTTGTCATCCGTCAAAACATGAGGCTCTACGATTTGTCGCCAAATCGAAACCCAGATCAACTAGGGTCACTACTTAATTGACCCCTGACTACACATCGCTATCGATTCTTCATTCCTCTTAGGATTCTGATAAAATTATACCAGAACCTTATCCTCTAGACACCCATGTCCGTACTCCACGGACTCGAAATTCGAGTATACTACCCATTATTACAGTGGGGATAACTTATGTATCCTTAAACACGCCACATAGTAATACTTTGATAAAAGAATATAATTGATTATTCGTTTCACAAACCCGAAAAACCAACCTGAAATTTTCACTTTCAAATTATAGAGTATACACTATAACTTCAATAACTGCGAATGGTTCCCAAAACTGAAGCAATAACAAATTTCGCATTCTCTAAAACACGTCACCACAAGAACTTAGTCCAACTTGCCTAACATCAATAAAGTGGGTGAATAAATCATAAACTTAGCACATTACAGCTAGTCATCCATTTCGAAAGATATAATATCCATAATCCACTCCCATCACAAATTCAGGACTTATGAAAATAATCCATTAGCAATACCACCTGAAATAATTATGGCATACTGCTAGTCCATGATACAGTGGGCTTTGCTTCCCTTTGTCTCTTCCTCGAATTCTATGCATCTGGCTCAACACGCACTAGATCAGTTGTTATCGACTTTTTACATTCTCTTAGCTTTATCACAGGTAGGAATGACCACTACGGTCCAACTTCCGACCCACAACATAAATAAGACTTTACTACAAACATCCAACACTATAGGAGTCTGACCTCCGATTCTAACTATCATGAAGATCTTACCATGACCTTATACCTAAAATGCTTATCCGACAAATGTCACTCTCTTCAATCAAAGTTTGACCGACAGTCAACACATGAGTGACACCTTGCAATTTCTGATATTCACTGATAGTGACAAAGCAATTAGCTCGTCACAATACTCCTTTTTTCAGAATATTTTCACTATGCAAATATTCACTCTCTTTTTGCATCAATAACCACAACTACATCAAAAACATTCTGCTCTTCACCCCCAAAGAGCAACATAGATTGATACCGAGACGTAATATCATATTTCCAAAATTTCTGCCTTTGATTAATCTATCCGACACCTCCAGGGCATGATCTAATATTTCAATTACTAAAACACATCAAATGCCCAACCTTGCACTTATATCAAAATCCAATCAAACAATGGATTCATGAGTCCTCAGCTCATATCCAAACTCACAATCTCGGTCAGATTCAGAAAACTCATAGAAAAGTGTAGATAATTTACCTTTCCCTTATGGGTACTCTAAGAGGTCGGCGTACTGAGGTATAGTCTTGAAGATTCAAATATTTATGAAACCATCCGATCCATTAATCAACCAAGAAGTACTGACTCATATCCTTAATAAACACTAAGCGTCCAAAGCATAAAATGCCGATAGATCCACCGCGGTCGGACCATCACTCTATAGACACTAAGTGCTACCAAGTACATGAGGTAGTAACAGGAAACGATAACCTAATGCTCTGATACCAACTGTCAGGACCCACCCCGGGTTAAACCCCTTTAACCCGAAGTAAATCCTGCGAGGACCACCTCAAGGGAACTTCCTACAAACCAACTCAGCACTTCCATGAATAAATTAAATCCACTCCCAACTCCTGGAGCCATCCTGCTCCCCAAGTCACAACTACGCTTCACTATCCTATTCAACTATCTAAGTTGGGGTAATCAGAGCAGTCTACATGGAAGTTATACTTAAATCAAACTTGTTGCGACAACGAATTAATTGACTATGCCCCGCGCGACCTCCTCTCATGAATCTTGCAACACTGGGCATTTGAAAACGAAGGGCCCAGGAAAAAACATTAAAAAAACATTAGCGTAAGTGGACAAAAATCAAATATAAAAAGGTAAATATCTTTTCATGCTCTCCCTTTTATTTTCTAAAATTCCCATGCACGCAACCCATAGAAAACGATTAAATAAAATATATACAACAATTTCCTTGGCTCAAATCCATTATTTAAAAAGTGGGGTACTTTTACCTTGACCACGAGAAAATAACTGACCAGCTCTATTCACGAGGGTTTATTGACCAGCTCTATCAGAGAGGGTCCCTTACCCGCTCCATTTGGGAGGGTCCCTTGACCCGCTCCATTTGGGAGGGTCCATCTGACCAGCTACCACTAAAGAGGGTCTTGACCGGATCTATCCGGAAGGGTCCTTCTGACCAGCTACCACCGAAAAGGGTCTGACCAGCTACAATCCGAAGAGGGTACAATCTCCATCCGGAGAGGGTCCATGTTAGCTAGCAATACATATAAACATATATACTTGAAAATCCTTGAAAACATCATGGTGATTAAATCATGTTAGCTGCCACCTATTTCTGGAATTCCTACAGCAATACCTTTGATTTCAGGTTTGGTCAAATGGGCATCACCCTACTGGATATTTATACAATTACTGGCTTTCCAGTTACTGAGGAAGCATATCAAGAACAACTCTTTGAAGATGCAGATGTTTTTCATACTACCAACCCAGCAGACTAGCCAACACACATGTCCTACAAATGATGGGTTGGACATTTCTATGCTCGCGTAGATGAGCAGAGTGGAATTGCATTCCTCGACTTCTGGCTTCACAAGTTTATGGCCTGCGCAACAACTCAAAAATTTAACCAAGACCTGGGCACGCACTGCAACTCTTATCTTTAATGGGCACCGTCTTGGTCTGGCTCAAATGGTATTAGAATTCCTTTATCGAGCACTGCACAAATTGTCCCTCCACCAACTGAATTATAGTGATGTATCTGGTCCCCTTTGGATTCTAGACCTCTGGTTGCAGATTTACTTTGTTCAGTTCAGAGATGAACATGTTACTGACTTCCTAGCGAATCAAGTGTTAGAGAGGGCGTTCGCTAATGCTTCTTCACCTCCATCCATTAGATATGCCCGATCTCTAGAGTACCTATTCAACTTGGATGCCACAGCCCTAGACTCTGGTCTCCTTGTTCTTAATCACAAATATCCAGAAGCTCTGACGAATGGGTTTATGTGGTCTATAACACAAACTCCTGAAGGACGAAGATTGTTCAACCAGTCTATTTCTCTTATGGATATTCCTCTAACCAAGCTGGCTGGCTTTGAGCTCTATGTACCCAACCATTTATGTCATCAACTTGGCTTTCACCAGCGTGTGTCTTACCCTCTTACTGACAACATCAACTGTTACAGCTCTTGGCGAATAGAGAAAGCACATGATAGGAGCATTTTATGCTACGTTCTTAAAATATTTTTATCCTCATTTATGCTTTGTTTATCCATTATTAGTTTAGTATTGTTAGTTATTTATCATAAGAGTTTTTCTGTAGAGCAATAACTAAAATGTGCACTAATTTGTTAAAAGCTGACTTATGAAGTTATCATGTTATTTCTCATGATTCTGTAAATTTGTACATTGTCATTACTTGATTAATTTTCTTTAATGTTTAGACGACATGTATATGGACTTAACGAAACAAGAATCATGAGAATCAGACTTATGGAAGGCAGCAAAAGAAGCATGGAAAGACAAGAGGCCAAAAGCATGAAATCGGAACAAAAACAGAGGATTTCAAGAAACCATAACTGAACTTCAAAACTTTCCCTAGGACGATCTAGGAGGAACTAGGAGATCTAGGAGATGTGCCATATATGGATGAAAAGCTGTGGATGTCTAGTTTCTACATCTTTTGGAATCACAGCAATCTAAGTTCTGAGGAAGGAGTTACGATGAAATCAATGGCCGGAGGTCAGTCTGCTGGAAACAAGACATATTTTGCTGAAGTTGTCTACCGAGTTCGTGAGTGTGTTTCTTCACCAAAATCCTTCCCAAGCATGTCAAATGATTGATGAGGAGCTTAATGAAGATATGGGAAGCTGTTTAGAAGAAGAAGAATCAAAGAAACCGCAAGGAGAAGCCGAAAACAACAACTAGGAAAGTTCTCCCGGTCAAAACAGGATAACTTGTTCTACCGAGCCTATGGATGGGATTCGGCTGTCCTAGGGGTACCAAAACGTGTATGGGAATCCTTCATTGATCCCTTGACATGTAGGGGAGTCCATGATTTAGAAAAGAAGCCTCTAGAATCTCCAAGTCTTATTGTCCAAGCAAACCAAGTTCAAGAAGGAAACCCTAAACCTATTTGGGTTTGGATTGAGGGGTTGCCGACTTTGCCTTAATATTTCTCTATAAATACTCATGTAATAGTTGAGTTTTAGGTGTCAATTTATCTAAGCCATAGTATAGCCAAGCTCTACCCAAAAACTCGTACAGAAAACAACAAACCAGCCGCATCATCTCCACCGAACCGCCGCTGCCACTTGCCGCCGATCACCACCTCTTCTCAAGCCAATTGATTTAGGTTTAGGTATGAGTTTTCTATTGGTTTTATTGTGTAATTTTCTGTATGAACAGTACTTTAATTTTTATATATATTTTCTGGATTTTCGGTTTTATGCATGGCATGTGTTGTTAAGTTTTTCTTTGTGATCTTCTTAATACCGTGTGTTATGTGTAACGATTGATGCATGTTTTAGTTTCATAATTTAGTCTAAGTTGTGTGTTCTTATGTTTTTTATGCGTTAGTTGATTAGTCATCACCTGATCATGTAATCGAACCTAAAAATAGTCTAGGCCAAGACGTTTCTAATGGGGGAGTTTAATAAGCCGTAGTAATCTAGGATCAAGTTAGACATATTTGATAGTTTGATTCTAGGTGCTGCAAAGGGTTGGTATGGTGAGTGACTTGCATGCTAATAGAATGAGTGACGTCATACCTAGGATCATGTCTTCAACCGACTCCGGTTCGTAAGTGTATCTTGTTTAGATTAGGCATATTTGATAGTTTGAACAAGGTGACACATATATTTTTTATGTTCAGGCGTATTCGAAGTTCCTAAAATACTTGAGAAATCGTAAGAGGTTGAAATTAACTAAGGCATAGGATAGTAAGAACAACTGATAAGAGCATTTTACGCTATATTTTTAATATGTTTTTACCCTCATTTGTACCTTGTTTATTCCTTAGTAATGTCGTTTTTACTTATTTTGAGTCAAAAGGGTTTTTCTGTAGGGTATTGGTTAATACGTGCATTTATACAGAAAATTGTGCCTAAGTGTTGAAAATTCGATTTGGAACAAAGACTTGGTTATTTTCTCTTATGATTAGTTATACCTTTACATTGTCAATTTTGATGAATTTGGTTTAATATGTAGATGACATGTAAATGAGCATATGAGAACAAGAATCATGAAGATTGGATTCATGGAAGACAACAAGAGAGGCCATATAAATGAAGAAACTCTGAAACATAAGATTTTGATCCGAGCAGAAATTTCCAGAAACCCTACATCAACTTAGGAAAATCATATCTAAAGATCCATGAGGAATCTGAGGGCGAACCATATATCATTGGAAAGCTGTATGTGTCTAGTTTTCAGATCTTCTTGAATCTCAGCATTTGGAGTTCATATGAGGGAGTTAAGATCAACAAATGGACGGAGGTCAAGCTGCAAAACTGGGCAGTTTTTGCCTAAGTTGCCACACGAGTTTGGGAGGATGTTTCTTCACCAAAATTCTTCCCAAGCATGTCAAAGGACTTAAGAGAAGCTTAATGAAGTCATGGGAAGCTGCATTGAAGAAGAAGATTCGAAGAATGCATCATGGCAGCCGAAACAACCAAGTATGGAGCTTTTCCGGTCAAACCGGGAAAGTCTGTCCTTGCCGAGTTTGTCCATGATTTCGGCTGCCTATGAGCCCAAGAACTTGTGTATAAGGCCTACATGGATCCAATAACATGTATAGGATCCAAGAAATCAGAAATCCAAGGTCCAAGTCGAAATCCTTGTCCAAAGATGAAAGGAGGAAACCAAGTCCAACAAAGATTGTGTCTCCTTGAAGCTGCCGAATTTCTCTAGGGTTTTCCCTTAAATTTTCTGTATAAATAGGACCTATGTACATCAATTTTAGTGTCTCAATTGCTCTAAGCCTTAGAATAGCCTAGCTCTACTTAAAAACCCTCCCTACACAGAAAAACACAAAGCCTTGCCGCCGCCGCACCCTTGCTGCCGACTGCCATCTTCCGCCGATCATCCTCTCATCCTTAGCCGAACCTTATAGGTAGTTTAAGCATGAAATCCTTTATGGTTTTGTGTACTAATTTTCTGTGTAAAATAATTTGTTATGATATATATACGATTTGGTTTTTGGTTTTGCATAATGAGCATGTTTATGAACTCTTCTTTGTGATTTGCATATGAATATGCTTGTTGTGTAACGATTTAGATTGCATGTTAGGATTATGATTTAGTTTAAGTTGTTTATGTTTGTGTTTAGTAGATGTCAAATTGATTAATTGCTTACCTGATCACATAATCGAACCTAAAGATAGTCTTGTGCACGGATGTTTCTAAGGGGGGAGTTTAATATGCCGTAGTAATCTAGGGTTGAGTTCACCGCGTCGGGCTCTCAATTATAGTTGCTGCATAGGGTGGTAGGGTAAGTGATTTACATGCTAATAAGATGAGTGACGACATACCTAGGATCATGTCTCCAACGACTCGTGAACGGTAAGTGTATTTTGTGTTAATGTGATGCGCGTCATAAGCATTAAACAAGATGACACATAAACTTAGGATGATGCGCGTCGTAAGTTCTAAGTTACTTGAGAAGTCATAAAAAGTTGGAATTAATTTGCATCTATGATAACATAAAAGTAATAACTTGATCTTTCATGACACTTATGTGTTCTCTAATCGGTGTTTGCTATATCTTGTGCTTGAGTATTGATTGACCAATGTATGTAAATATTTTGCTTCTTTTCTTTATATGTTTCGAACCACTTCATAAGATCCCCATAATATTTTGTATATATATTTATACTTGTATTCTTTTGAAAGTACTAACGATTTGTCTTGCAGAATATAAATTCTTCCCTAGTGTCCCCGGTTAGAACGATCCCTACTTACTAAAGCTATAATGATAGGGTTTTTAATTGTACAGGTCAACTTTTGACAGGTCAACAACGCAATTTAGACTTGCATGAAATCATTATGTGTTTATTTCTATGTGTTTCTATGTTATGTGTCTTAGGTGATTTATTGACCAATTTTGTATATATTAGTTTATGTTCTAGGAGTAGAAGTAATTTAGAAAACCAATCAATAATCCCCCATGATAATTCGGTAAATATGTGAATAGATTGTAAATAATTTAATTCTTTTTGTTGATATATATTGGTACCATGTCTTTATTTTGCCGATTGCATATGATTGTACTTATGTGTTTTATATTTGTATAGTTGTGACAAAATTATACTTGTATGCTTATTTTATATTTGTGAATATTACTAATGTTTTTAAATGCAGATATAATCCTTCCCTAGTGTCTCCGGCTAGAACGATCCCTACTTACAGGTACTACAACGATAGGGTTTTAAATTGCAGGTTCTTTAACGGACCTCGTCAGCACCAAGACAAAAGGTTGGGGATCCTCGCTTCCAATCAAGACTAACTCCAACAAAGGCCAGGGTACACAGTTTTGAAATGCTATTTCCTTCCAATGATGTTTCTCAAAAATATACTCAGTGGTGGAGCTCCCTTCATGATCACCATTGGCCTAAAGATATCAGTGTTTTCTTCAGACTGACCTTTAGACATACCAGATCTTTCTTCTCCGCTGAAGACAAATCAATTCTTCATGGAGCTGCTGTGCCATGGAAATTCGCACAAGCTGAAAGTTTACTGGCGAATCAACAGGCAATTGTATTTTAAATTGATTCCAACCCCTTTCAGTTAACAAACCACTAACTGATCATTTAACTTTGCAGAGTGACCTATCAAGTGCTTTTCCATCCCAAGCATCATATTCACAACCCAGAAAAAGAAGCAGGAAAACAATCATAGAAGATTTTGATGAAGATATTGAACCTCATCCGATAAGTTCTCTTTTAAAAGATCTTTAGTACCTCCAACAATGTTCATCTTATTAAGAACCCTGCACTGATGTGTAAACTTGCTGCAGCTAACTCGTAAGCGGAGAAACATTACAACGAATACCTCCTCATCACACTAGGCTTCAATCCCAAAACCTCCTTCTCGAGTTTAGGAAGCAGAATGGCGAATAGCAGTAAACGTTGTGTTGTGTAGTCTATTGCCTCCATCTAACGCTGTTCCTCTCCAAATGCTGAGTCCTTCAGAGGTTGAAACTTCTTCAAATCTTAACTCCACTGCTGAAACAGAAGCTGAAAGCTCCATGCCAGAACATTCCAGTGAGTCTAATAAGAACAATAAAATGATTATCCTGGCAGAAGTTGCTCATGACGTAGCGAGCAATCCAATTCCACTTCCTCAGAATCTCCAAGGACAATCCCAAGATGTGAGACCATTAGATACTCATACTCCAAAGGTAAGATGGTTACCTGATGATTTATTTTAATTATTAGTTTTTTTTTTAGAAAAAAAACTCATCATCATGCTTCTTTGACGTCTTCCAACAGGAATCAGTCCCGAAAGAGACCGCGAATGGACCCTTTATAGCTCAAACCTCACCAAGTGAAGCGTAGGAAGATGCAGAACCCTCCAAGACACCAACTATCCAGGTATAATAGTTCCATTCCTCACAAAATATCTATTCTTTTTCAGAAACTCATACTTAGTTCTATTTCCAGGAATCAACTCCCTTACCAATCGCGAATGTGCCTCAAGTTGATATTTCTGAACCTTCAAATGCATATATGACTTCTGAGAAGCCTGAGGATATTCCCCCCTCAACCTTATTTACCCCACAAGGATCTTCTCCTACTATTTAAGTCTGTATACTTCTCATATCTTGCTATACCACGAATTGTAGCCATTCCTAAAATCTAACTACTCAAGTCTTCAATTTTCGGATATTAACGGCTGAAGAAGGGCTTACTCACAAAACTAGTGGATCAACAAGTACAGCTGCCATAATTATGTCTACTGCTGATAAGTCCCTAGAAGAAAGTCTACAAGCTTTTTTCGAGATTTCCATCGTTAATCTTGGAGTAGTTGCAGCTAAGGAATTCCTGGCGAATCTCGATGCTGTTGACATCACCTTGGAGGAGAATGAAAATAAAATCCTTGAAGCCATCTCATCCCTCAGATGTCATGTGAATGAAGAAAAACTATAGCTCCTTGATAGCTGTATGCAACATCTGCATTCACAAACTGACAACTAGGAGTCTGACGAAAACAATGCCAAAGTCACCAGCGAACAAATGAATCAGCTCCTGAAAAATTTTTCTGAAGTATCCAACCAGCTCCAAGCTGAATATCAAGAAGCTACCATGATCGCGGACAAACGCATAGCGGAACTGGAAGCTCTACTAAAACATGCACGTGAGGAGAAACAAGCCAAACTTTCTTTCATTCAAGCGCGAATCTCAGAAATAAAGAAGCTAAAAGACCAGCTAGCAAAAGCAGAAGACTCCGAAAAGAAGGCCAAGGAAAAAGCTCTATTGTCAAAGGCTGATCTCGAGAGAATCCAAATAGACATTAGGTTCGCTGGCAAACTTCTGTAAACAACCCATTGGGCCTGAATTCTCCTGAGTCGTTGTTGTAAATGGCCCAGACCTCATTTAATTAATTAAAAACCAACTACTTGATTCTCTTCTAAATGCATTTCCTCGAAAAATCACAACGCCTGATCTCTAATTAATGCTGAGATCCTGAAAAGATGTGAAACGTAACTACTTTTGACCAAAATAAATCAAAAACAGTTTCTCAAAAATTCCGAGATTCATCCATCCTCTACTATAAATTGTGGAACTCAGCATAGTTCCTTTCATTCTTCACAACATCTTTGTAATGGCTTTTTTCTCTCATCTTCTTCTTCTTAAGAAATTCTTTCCACCAGATATCAAACTCTCTGAGTTCCTTTCCCGAGTTTAGTGGCATGTCCTCAAATGGTATATAAGTTTAATGACATGTCCTCATGTCATTCCTCAAAATGTAACTACTGTTGTAGGATGTGCGCGAACGCGTGGCATCCTCACAACGTAGTGCATAGAAGGATAATGGAGACTGCCAACTTGTACCGCCCCATTCTGGCTTGTGTTTTTCTCTTGATCAGCACATGTTCTGCCAGATGGTATATATGAGTCTCCAATTCTCCAGCTGCTTGTACTATCTTGTACTTCTTACGCTAGATAGCAAATAGTAGTAGGACATGTATCATGGTATCAGAGCCATTTTCTGGCTTCTTTATATTGTAAATGTTCTTGGCCACAAAGCCAAATATAAATAAAAACACTTGATTGTTTTACTTATCTTTATCTATATCAGAACAAAAATTGGTTTCCCAATTTTAAACCACAGGTGTTGGTTCAATGGATGAAATTGCAACTCAAATAGTTACAGATCGAATGAAACTCTCAAAGTTTCAAAAAAATGCAAAATTTTTGAAAAAGTATCAAATCCAGATGGTATAGTGTTGGCCCCCAAGTTTGATTTGGTTGCCGCGAACGGGTTCTAGAGAAAGCTAAACCAAACAAACTCGTCATTTGTACCATGCCCCCAGGTCAAAAATGTGTTAGAGAAAGAACAAAGTCTTGTCTAGAGGTTGAACAACTGATGGAGGATCCTCATACTCTCAGATACTAGGAAGATATTTCTTCAAATGGCGACCATTAATAGGATTAGTATGAATCTCACCATCCAATTCTCTGAGACAATAAGCACATTTACCAACAAAACGATCAATAACAAAAGACCCATCCCAAGTTGGGGACCACTTTCCACGTCCGCGAACGTGTTCGCCAAAAGGTAAAATAGCTTTCCAAACTAAGTCTCTAACTCCAAAACTACATCCTCTAGTGCGTTTATCATAAGCTCGAGCAACTCTTTTCTTCTCCATGATGAGATTATCCATGATGAGATTATCTAAAACTTCCATTCGCTTGGAATCCAGATCTTCATGTTCCTGATACATGGCTTGAACATAATCTTCACCAACTAACTGATGCTGTTCGCGAATGGGTAGAGAATGAACATTGATTTCCATGAGAAGAACTGCATCATGACCAAACATCAAAGCATATGGAGTGGTTCCGGTAGGAGTTCTTTTGGACGTTCGATAAGCTCACAGAATGTGATCCAACTTATTATGCCAATTCCTAGGGTTATCTACCAACATCTTCCATAAAATATCCAGGATAATTTGTTGCTAGCTTCTGTCTGTCCATTAGACTGAGCGTAATAAGGTGTAGAGTGTAGAAACTTAATTCCATATCCTTCAAGAAACTCTTGAGTCTCTTTGGCCATAAAAGCTGCCCCTAGGTCCGCTACCAAGCATTCTGGTATGTCATATCTGTAAATAATATACTGAAACACAAACCAAAAAACTGTTGTGGCCGAAGCATCTTTCACTGGGACTGCCTCCACCCACTTAGTAAAGAAATCTATCCCCACCAACAAGAACTTATGATGTTTAGAGGAATATGGATGAATGACTCCCACAAAATCTAATGTCCAGCCTTTGCCAGGCCAAGGCTTAATAATAGGTTGCATGGGAATATCTAGAACATGCTGGACCGGTCTATGAGCCTGACATTCGAAACAATCCTTAGCAAAACTGATGCAATCTTTAAGAATAGATAGCCAGAAGAAACCATATCGGCAAATGAGTCACCTCATCTTAGGTCCAGCCTGATGAGATCCACAGACTCCCAAATGTACCTCTCTCAGCAATCTTTTAGCTTATTTTCCATGGATATATCGTAGGTCAACACCTTCTTCTCTTCGGTGTAAGAGCTCGCCTCCTTTGAGGATGTAATTTAATGCAACATACCTAACATTTTTATCTACTGGAACAGATGGATTTGTCAGATACTGTATAATAGGCTGCCGCCAATCAACATCAATAAGATCTAGTATTGCCACCAACCATTCATCCTTAATTTTTCGGCGAGCCATAAAAGAAGGTAAAATACGTTTCTCCATCTTAAGAATACGTTTGCGAACACCATCAGCCAAGCTGACACCAGTAGCAATCTGTGCTAACTCGTTTGCTGCAAAATTCTTCTCTCTAGGAATGTACTCAAGCATAACGTCTGTAAATTCATCCAACAACTCCATTGCTCTTTCCCAGAAAGGGATTAGACCAAACGCAATACACTTGTACACACCTTTAAGTTGGTTAATCACTAAAAATGAATCTCCCAACACTTCGACTTCTCTTACCCTCATCTCCAATAGCATCTCCAAGCCAATTATTACAACTTCATACTCTGTCTGGTTATTAGTACATTTCCATTCTATTTGAAAGGAATAAGAGAACATGTCCCCTGCTGGATTAACCAATGAAATACCTGCTCATGATAGAGAGTCTGTACAACTTCCATCAAAGTACAAGACCCATAATTGTGTATAAACCAAGTCAACTGCTTTGTCCTGACATTTGACGAGGCCGTTAGTTAACAACCTGCAATTTAAACCCTATCATTGTAGTAACTGTAAGTAGAGATCGTTCTAGCCGGGAACACTAGGGAAGGATTATATCTGTATTATAAACAAGTTAGTAATATTCACAAATATAATATAAACATACAAGTACAATTCTGTCACAACTATACAAGTATAAAACACATACACACATACAATCCATAAAACATAGACATGACATCGAAATTTATGAACAAAAAGAATTAAATTATTTACAAATTATTTACATATTTACCGAATTATGATGGGGATTTTATGGTGATTTCTAAAGTCCTAAATCTAAATCTAAATCTAATATTTACATTGGTCGATCAATTTTGTTAAACACAAAACATAACTAACACCAAATAGAACACACATGAGTTTTACACAAGAACAAGATGCAATGAAATATGTTTTCTTGAATTCTAATTAATTCCAACTATTTAGACTTCTCATGTAAACTTAGTGCCTACAATCGCCTGACACTAAGTTTGTATATGTGTCATCCTGTTTAGTGCCTACAATCGCCTGACACTAATACAAAATACACTGACTGATCGAACGAGAGTCATTGGAGACATGGTCCTAGGTATGGCGTCACTCATCCTATTCATCATGCAAATCACGTAACCCTAAAAACCCTTGGCAATGCCTAAGAATCAAGGCCTACAATCGCCTGACCTGAACCCTTAGAACACTACGGCATATGAAACTCCCCCCTTTGGAACATCCGTGCACAGACTACCCTTAGGTTCGATTACATGATCAGGTATGTGATTAATCAATTGGAAAACAACAATAACATAAACATACACAACCTATTCTAAATCCAAAACCTAGCATGCATTCTAAATGTTATGCTAACAAACAAGTTCATAAGTAGATCACAAAGAAAGACAAACAAACATGTTCATAACATAAAACCATAAACCGAAATACCAATATATATATAACGTTGAATTAAACACAGTAGAATTACACAAAAACTTGGAGGAATCCATTCCAAATCCTACCTAAAGGGTCGGATAGGGCAAGGGTGGTTGGCGGCTGCAAAGGGTGATCGGCGGCAAGCTTTGTGCTTCGGCTGTTTTGAGGGGTTTTTGGTAGAGTTGGCTAGCTAAGGTTTTCACAAAATTGAGGACTCTTTTTCAGCTGTATTACATGTGTATTTATAGAGACAAAACCCTAAAGAAACCTAATGAAAATCGGCAGCCCCCTTGTGTTCCAAACCGGGTAGGTTTTTCTTCTTTCCTTGTGGGATTTGGTCTCTCTTCTCTTTAATTTGCTGACTTGGAAAATAGTTTATAAACTTCTTTTTCTGAATTCATGGGCTCATCTTCATGTGTGTGGATCGGCATTGGGCTCTCCTTCATGCTCATGGACTCCTAGGACAGCCGAAAGGCTTCCATAATCTCGGTAGAACAAGTTATCCTGTTTTGACCGGGATAACTTTCCTAGATGTTGTTTTCGGCTTCTCCTTGGTGAATTCTTCGATTCTTCTTCTAAACAACTTCCCATATCATCATTAAGCTCTTCATCAATCATTTGGCATGCTTGGGAAGGATTTTGGTGAAGAAACACACTCACACATTCGGACAGAAGTTTCAGCATGATCTGCCCTGTTTCCAGCAGACTGACCTCCGGCCATTGTTTCCGGCATAACTCCTTCCTCAGAAATTGGATTGCTACGATTCCAAAAGATTTAGAAACTAGTCATCCACAGCTTTCCATCCATATATGGCACGTTCCCTGGTTCCTCCTGGATCGTCCTAGGGAAATCTTTGAAGTTGAGTTATGGTTTCTGGAAATCCTCTGTTTTTGTTCCAAATTCATGCTTTTGGCCTCTTGTCTTTCCATGCTTCTTTTGCTACCTTCCATAAGTCCGATCCTCATGATTCTTGTTTCGTTATGTCCATATACATGTCACCTACACATTCAAAAGATATAATCAAGTGGTGACAATGTATTGGTTTACAGAAACTTAAGAAAAACATCACGAACACTTCCAATTTCAGCTTTTAACGATATTGCACATACTTTACCTATTTTACACATGTTTTAGCCAATGTTCTACAAATAATCTCTTATGCTAAATATCTACTAATACTAACCTAATAATGGATAAACAAAGCATAAATGAGGGTAAAAACATATTAAGAACGTAGCATAAAATGCTCCTATCAACTACCCCACACTTACCCTTTGCCAGTCCCTAGCAAACTAAATATAAGACTCTACTAACACTAACGACACAAAAACAACTAACACTTAAACAACTAATACCCTTAAATGATTTGTCTCAGATTCTTTATCATGCATAACTTTCAAGTTAGAACATTTGAATGAAAAGCGTAATTGCAAAGCTTCATAAGCATGTATCATAGCATGAACAAATAAGATATGAGATCATATAGCACAAACATGTATGATAACCGTTCCACCTCACAATGGCATACTCTCTTCTTTTCACTCATCCATGGTATTCACTCAATAGTATATGCAAGAGAAAAGATGATAACATAACAAATAACTTACATATTTCAACAAATAAAAGCACTTTGTGAATAGAATTTCCTGGAAAAACCTCATATAACAACTATGTGCAATAATAGACCAAAACCATATGCTTAACTTATGAGAAGATCTCCACAATTCAAAGTTAGCTCTCTTAAGAATCATGAATTAATCTCAATGAAAATGGTTGTAATGGGGCTAAGTTTCATAAGGTAGGAATTTTTTTAGAATAAATGGTGATTTTAAGACGTCACCAAGACTTAGCAAATCTCGCTCCTCCTCATGTTTTCACTTCAAGGGTCGAATTTCTTCATGTTGGACCCATACGTCATCATACACTTTTCCACATATTATGAATAGGACAAAGGTCATATAAACACTTTTAGACCTTCAAATAATCACGAACTCCAAATCCATAATTTACAAAACACCAAAACTTTGTGCCTTTTACTTTTGATCTGAAACTCTTTTATTTTCCGATTTCTTCTTTTTTTTTCTTTTTTTTCTGAAATTTTTTCATAATTTTTTTTTCTGATATACACATTTCGGCACATATACAATACAAAACATTGGTGTTTAACCCCACACTTGCTCTTTATTACCTTGTCCACCCCACACTTGCTCCACAGCATCACGCATTACAGCTCCATCAAAAGTACTTTGCCAAGTCTTGATAACAAGGTAAAATTTTAGCTATTCTAAGCAAAGGAATTCTGTTTAAAGGTGATGAAATAAAAGGCTCAATGTAAGCTCAAAGGGGTTAAGACTAACGAGTCCCACGACGGGCACAAAATAGGCATATGCTTTATTTGGCTGTGGTGGTAATCCTAATGAGATTTAAATTCAATCATATTCGAAATCAAGACATGTTATGATTATAAAGTTTCGAAAATCACATAAGCAAGTTCTAGTAAATTCTAGAGTCCATTAAAAAAATATAGCACATAGTTATTGAATATGCAAAGAATGATGAGGTTTCAAAAGATAGTGAAAATGTCGAAAAAATTTAGACAAAATCGGCACATCACTCATAAAAGAAAGTTTTTAGGATCAAAAGCTCACATAGGTTATGTTGGAACAATCTAATCAAACATGCATACTTCATTATCAATCAAATCTCAAATATTCATACTAATTCACAATATCCATGAAACGTACAATTTCTTAAGATAAATGTTAAACCGTCAATCATGCATTTAAAAGATAAAATCATCATAGACTTTTAAGGGTATATCCTAAGACTCAAAAACAATTAAAAACCTTTAAAACAAAAACAAAAACTTAAATTAAATTTCGAAACAAATTTTTTTTATTTTTTTATTTTTTTTTATAAAAATTACGGAAAATATTAAAAATTGGAAGAAAATTTCAACATAAATTAAAAAAAATTTCGAGAAAGTTGAAAAACATAAAAATAAAAATATGTTACTATGAAACCTCTACCCCACACTTAGAAAATTATATTGTCCTCAATGTAAAACCAAAATAATGTCATAATTTCCTAAGCATGTGTCTAAGTCACATAATAAACCAAAATAACAAAATAATTCAACCATAAAAGTGAAGGGATTAGATAAATGCAAACTCTCGTTGATGGCTCCTCCACAGCTACGGTTGAAATGAGTTGCCTCTCATGCAGCGCTTAATGTTTATAGTCTATCAGCCTAGACTCTTCTCTTCTTGCTTTGATGGCGTCACCTTTTCTCTTGTGATGACGGTGGTTCATTCACAAGTTGCTCATCCTTTTCTCGTCTTTGTTGCTTTGTCAACGTTGATGACACAATAACTGGTAGAGTGTCATCTTCTCCAAGAAATACGTACTTCAAATGTTTGGGGAGAGCTTTTAGCTCTACCTTAGGGGCCTGTTTCATATATGGTAACAACTTATTAGTAGAAATTGGAATTGACAAAGGAGAATACCTTTCATAGATTGGTTGTGACTCAAGCTCCTTCACAACTTCAAGTATGGACGGCTTCAAATCATTCAAAGCCTCCTCATTCCGTTCTCCAAACTTGTCAAAACCGGCCCTTGCTCAATCTTTCTTAGTGCTTCCAAGTCTTCCTTGCTTGGCTGAGCTCAAAATTTTTTTTCTTCTTAAAACGTGCTCTACTTCACTTTGTTTAGCATTGTGCACGATATCATGACCAGGTTTGGCTTCCTTGCGTCCAACGTCACCAAACAATTTCTCGTCAGAACTGGTCATTTATGGGAACCTACAAAATCAATCTGACACAATTGAACAAAGATCAAGTGAGCATTGTCAAAAACTTAGATAGAATTCGAAACATAGCTTACATAAAAATTTCGGCAACATCATGGCATGGCATAAGTTTCGAATTCAATGACATGTAAGCACAAAAGTGTCGGCAACCTAGTAAAGTTGCTAGCTGATTTTATTAACTCTTACTTTCACGGTACGTAGAGCAGTGAAGACCACTGTGCAATGAGCTTGTTCAGCTCAAGGTAGTGTTTTGCTTTGTCCGATATACCATAAAAATTAGAGCCAAATTAATTTGAAGTTCATGGCGTCATACATGTCTAAGTAAATTCTAGCGTTTAAAGTGTGGTGATGCTTCGGCCCAAGCATTTGGCTAGTTCGAGCGGGTTTCGTGGTTTCAGAAGGCAAGTGTCAATGTCACGGGGGGCGAACCCCCTACAAGAACCAGGCAGGACTCGTTTGTGATCAAGGAGGCGGACCCCTATCGACCCCTTCACCGAGAAGAGTGGTCAGTCATGATCTTGAGATCCAATTGAACAAACCTGAATTCCATATCTATGACAGAACGACCCCTTACTCAGCTAGGAACAAACTCGGGTCACTAGACCACTCGACAAGTGTTAATCAAAGCCGCCCTCAACCTCATGAAATCCGCAAATAACATGAAGGGTTTAGGCTAAGATTAACAAATGCGGCTTCTCCCTACATGTTACACTTTAAAAACCACAATAAACTCCAAACACATATGAAGCAATAAACCTCCTAAATATTTACTAAGTTACAATAGTTACAACAAAACACATATGACACAAAAATATACTAATATAATACATACAACTTCGACACTTACACTAAAATATAAGAGAGAAATTGTTAGTCAAAAATTATGGCACAAAATATACAACATTCACACAAAGGAATTCGGCACATACAAATATACAATGTACAAATCGACAATACACACAAATATAAGAGAAAAAAAACGTTAGCACAAAATATACACATAAATCCTTTTTAGCATCCCCGGCAACGGCGCCAAAAACTGACGAGGCCGTTAGTTAACAACCTACAATTTAAACCCTATCATTGTAGTAACTGTAAGTAGGGATCGTTCTAGCCGGGGACACTAGGGAAAGATTATATCTGTATTATAAACAAGTTAGTAATATTCACAAATATAATATAAACATACAAGTATAATTCTGTCACAACTATACAAGTATAAAACACATACACACATACAATCCATAAAACATAGACATGACATCGAAATTTATGAACAAAAAGAATTAAATTATTTACAAATTATTCACATATTTACCGAATTATGATGGGGATTTTATGGTGATTTCTAAAGTCCTAAATCTAAATCTAAATCTAATATTTACATTGGTCGATCAATTTTGTTAAACACAAAACATAACTAACACCAAATAGAACACACATGAGTTTTACACAAAACATAACTTTCCTAGATGTTGTTTTCGGCTTCTCCTTGGTGATTTCTTCGATTCTTCTTCTTCTAAACAACTTCCCATATCATCATTAAGCTCTTCATCAATCATTTGGCATGCTTGGGAAGGATTTTGGTGAAGAAACACACTCACACATTCGAACAGAAGTTTCAGCATGATCTGCCCTGTTTCCAGCAGACTGACCTCCGGCCATTGTTTCGGGTATAACTCCTTCCTCAGAACTTGGATTGCTGCGATTCCAAAAGATTTAGAAACTAGACATCCACAGCTTTCCATCCATATATGGCAAGTTCCCTGGTTCCTCCTGGATCGTCCTAGGGAAATCTTTGAAGTTGAGTTATGGTTTCTGGAAATCCTCTGTTTTTGTTCCGAATTCATGCTTTTGGCCTCTTGTCTTTCCATGCTTCTTTTGCTACCTTCCATAAGTCCGATCCTCATGATTCTTGTTTCGTTATGTCCATATACATGTCACCTACACATTCAAAAGATATAATCAAGTGGTGACAATGTATTGGTTTACAGAAACTTAAGAAAAACATCACGAACACTTCCAATTTCAGCTTTTAACGATATTGCACATACTTTACCTATTTTACACATGTTTTAGCCAATGTTCTACAAATAATCCCTTATGCTAAATATCTACTAATACTAACCTAATAATGGATAAACAAAGCATAAATGAGGGTAAAAACATATTAAGAACGTAGCATAAAATGCTCCTATCAACATTCCAACTGGTTCTGAATAGGATAATGCAAAAGGAAATCTAAAACTGCTTGTCCAGTTTGTGCTTTAAGTGGGACATACTGGAGCGAAAATTCAGACAAAGCTAGCATTCATTTACCAACCCTACCTCTCAAGAAAGACCTAGTTAGCATATACTTCACTAAATCAGTCTGTGCTATGACCAATGTACTGAATGACAACATGTAATGTCGTAGTTTACATCCAGCAAAATATAAGGCCAGACAAAGCTTCTTAATTGGCGAATATCTGGTTTCTACATCCAGCAATGTCCTGCTAAGCTAATACACCGTGTATTCGATGATCTTACCATCTTCCCTAGTCTCATCCTGAACTAATAATCCTGCAATAGAATAAGAAGATGCTAATATGTATAACTTCAAAGGAATGACTGGCCGTGGTGGTCGTGACACATGAGGACTTGCCAAATACTCCTTGAACTTCTCAAAAGCATCCGGATGCACTGATTCCCAAATAAACTTTTCTTCAGCCTGCAACTTAAAAAGAGGAGAGAAAGGAGCAATATTCCCTGCAGAATTAGAGATGAATCATCGCAAGAAATTAATCTTGCCTATTAGACTCTGCAACTCCTTCTTGTTCCTTGGAGCCGGAGCTTCTATTACCGCCTTAGCCTTATCTCCTGGAACCTCTATATAACGTTGATGCACCATAAAACCCAAAAAATCTCCTGCACGAACCCTAAAAATACATTTGGCTGGATTCATACGAAGTCTGTGCCTTCTCATCCGGTCGAACACCATTCGCAAGTCTTCAATATGATTTTCTTTATGTTTTGACTTGACTATCACGTCATCGATGTAAACTTCTATCTTGGTGATGAGGATGTCATAGAAAATAAGGTTAATGGCTCGCTGGTAAGTGGCTCCTGCATTCTTAAGACCAAAAGGCATACCTATATATTCAAAAGCCCCTGTAAAACCTGGATACCAAAAAGCTGTTTTATGCATGTCTTCTTCATGTATAGATATCTGATGGTAGCCAGCTGTTCCATCCATGAAAAATAGAATTTCATGTCCTGCTACAGCATCTACTAACATATCCGTCATGGGCATAGGATTCACATCCTTAGGTGTTGCTGTATTCAAATTCCGGTAGTCGACACAAACACGTATCTTCCCATTCTTCTTTCAGACCGGAACAATGTTGGATAACCACTGTGTGTACTTTGCTGGCCTGATTATCCCTACCTTGACCATGTTTTACACCTCTGATTTGACTGCCTCCGCTGTTTCCGCATTCATTCGCTGATGTTCCTGCTGAACTGGCTTATAACCGTCCATTATAGGCAACTTGTGACAAACCAGCTCAGGTGCTAGACTGGACATGTCTTCATATTTCTCGACAAAACAGTCTTTAAATTCCTACAACAACTCAATCAGTTGGTCGCTGCTGTGGTTCTAAATACTGACTAATGCCAACCTCCATTGGTTCCTCAGAAGAACCCAAGTTAACTTTCTCAACTGGATCTTTTACTTTAGATGGAGTATCATCCAAGGCTGCAAGGGTTGGCTGAATAATGTCCTCCTCACATTCGCCATTGACTAACTCGTCTTCAATACACTCCACTAAGGTTATACCGTTCCAGGCTTCTTGTTCCTGCTTAAAGACAGACAATCTCTGATGTAGGAACGCATAAGCCTCTATCTCATCTTTGCCTAAGTTTGCTATCATTTCTGATTATTGGAATGTGGTACGATGAAGCCAGGCCTACTAATATCAGCGCGAGCTTGGACTAGACCCTATCGCGAAAGTTCTAAAGAGGTGACCCCGTACGGATTACCTTTGCCATCTACCCCAACAACCCCAAGAGGGCGCATGTCTCTATAGTAATACTCAGAATCGAGCATACATGTAGCTACTGAATATGGTCGCTCATCGGCCTTGACTAGTTCTGGTTGATCTGTCACTAGATTCCACATGAGTAGCTTCTGGTGCATAGAGGATGGAACACAATATGCCAGATGAATGAAATCTCTGCCAAGTATAATACTATAAGGAGCAGTGCAATCAGTCAGGAAAAATGATTGGAAGAAATCAGATGGTCCTAACTTTATCTTAAGCAGCAAACCCCTAGAGGTTTTGGTCACATTGCCTGCAAAGCTTTTAACTTTCAGGTTGCTATTGAGGATCTTCTCTTTGGGAATCTTCAATGCTTTCATTGTTCGCACAGTAATGATGCTAACAGTATCACCATTATCAATTAGGATCCTGTTTACCTTCATACCTTCCATCTCAACTGTCATGTATAAGGGTTTAAGATGTTGGGTCATGGTTAAGGTTGGCTTAGTAAACGTCATAAGCAATTTTTGGCACTCAGATCCCTCATTCACGAGCTCATGCTTCTTAACTTGATCCTTCTGTAGACCTGACGATAACTGCACTATCTTTTCTGTGATGGGAAGCTTTTTTTCTTCAATGTTACCTGAATTTAAGAAGACATAGGATGGTATGGTTCTTGACAAAGCATACTTCTTGGAGAGAGTATATGTCATGTTACATTCCAGTTCTGTGGACACTAGTGATTTTAAGTATGTCCCCCATGTCAAATGTAGCATGCCACACTCCAGCATTCTCCAGGCTCTTATGCTTTTAACCCTTCCATGCTGTCATCCTCTTTGAGGTCCAAAACTGCTTCGTCTTCCACCGGCTGCTCAAGGCTAGACTCAACCTGTGCAATTCTGTCATCGATGATAGGGACATCAAGAACAGATTCATTTTTTAAAATAGTCTCAGGTGTAGGCTTTGAGTAACTTGCAAACAAGTCACTCCTTTATTTTCTTGAGAAACCACTTTTGGTTTCCATTCCCGCCTTTGACGGCGCTCCACCTTATTCAGAGGTGTATCTACCCTGGCTCTCTTACTTTGAGCCTCCTCAGATGTAGTATCTTTTACGAACGACGACCTATCAAGGACTGAAACCTTTCGCTCGTGCTTGTCATCCATTGGTCGTTGTGACAATCTATTAAACACACTCTTTCTTTACTGAAAACCAACATTCACCGGCTCGCTTTGACTGGTTCCATGGCAAACGTGCACATAAGGTCTAATCTTTAAGTTTTCAACCACCCTTCGTAGTTGCTCTGGCGTTCGCCGTATTTGGTCAGGCTGAATGTCTCCTTTCTCCAAGGCCTCTAGCGTTCGCTTTGCCTAACCATATTTTTTCTGAGCATTCCTAGTCTGAGTTGGTGTCGCCTCCACCACTTTCCCTCATTCTCGTACATACCACTTATTCTCTTTAATGACTACTTTTGAAACGGGGATATATATGGATTTGTTAGAATATCTGGTTGAGCTTTCTGCTGAGTCCTAACTCCATGATTGGTGCTAGTAAAGGCTTGGAACTGCTGAACTGCCTTAGACCCCTGAAGGATCTAGTTCACCTGTCCTGACGTCTTCATGTTTCGTGGACTAGAAGGTGTATAATGGTCTGGTGATGACTGCAAGGTAACAGCCTCCGATGACTTAATAGTCTTTTCAAACTCTGCGTAACTCATCTTCAGTCCACATTCCACCTTGCATCTAGAGCACAACACCACTGTCGAACCCTCCATAGCTGGTTCCACTTTCTTGATTACCACCGGTTAGTCTGAACACTCTTCTTTATGCAGATCCAATGTCAACTTTCGTGCCCCTTTTTGGTTGAATGTGACATCCACCATCGACACCTCTGCTTCTGGCATGTCTCCAAACTTCAGGTGCCCTTCATTTAGCCATTGCTGGATCTGGTCCTTAAGCTGTATACAAGTTGCAGTGTGATGAGTCCAAACATTATGGAATTTACAGTATGTTTTACCTGTAGTAACCTCTTCAAGGAATCTCCATTCTAGGCTGGAACTGTCCCCCAAAGAATCTCCATTATTTCTTCTGCAATTAATGTATCTAGAATGATATGGGTCAGATTAGCATCGTATGTGTAATCTGAGAATCGAGGCCTGACATTCTTCCGTAAAGGAGTTGTCACAGGTTTGATGTCAACCATGGCGACTGTAGGGAATGAGTTAACATCTACCCAAGCTGCTGTCTTCTCACCGTCAACATCCAGTTTTCCAGTATTGATCCATGTCTAAAGCTGATATTTCAATCTGATACATTCAGAGGTATTATGATTCCACAAATTGTGGTACTTGCAGTACTTCTTTCCCCTGATTTGTCCTGGCTTTAGACATACTCTGCAGTTATGTCATACCTTTCCTTGAGCCAACAGCTCGTCAAGGATCTCTGGAGCCTTGTGAGCATTATAAGTGTAGGACTCATACTTTGGCTTGGCGAATACTCTAGTTGTTACCTTGACTGGGTTCTTTTCCATGCGCAAGGCCCTAGGCTTGACTACTTGTCTCCTAGCTAACTCCACTGTCGCTACGTCCTCTTCATCATCTTGTTCAACATATCCTTGTGGCTCTACATAATAATGTTGTGGACTATAAAAAGGGTCCAAGTGTGAGTACACTGTTGACACCATCCTACCCCGGTTAGGACAATATCTGGGTTTCAAAGTTTCTGGAATATAAGATGTTGGTGATCACCTTGTGATATCCTAGGACCTCCATCCAGTTCATCTAAGAAGTTTTGGTAGCTGGCTACCTTGCTCATCAGATCTGTCATGCTTGCAAAGTGAACGTCATGATATTTAGCCCTCTGACGACGTTCTAAGCCTTTATAGCTACGCGAATGGCATCCTGCTCTGAAATTAGAGTCTTACACTTGGTCTGCTGAATTTTAAACCTCTTTAAATACTCCACATGAGATTCCATTGGTTGTTGATACATGGAAGTCAATGAAGATAGGTCAACCTCGGGTTCTACCGTGACAAAAGTTGTTCTGAACATAGCTTCCATGGCTAACCAATTAGGAACTGATCTAGGAGCCAACCTAGTATACCAAGTCAATGCGGACCCTACAAGAGAAGACCTAAAAACTCTTAGTTTAAAAATATCATTGGTCTCATAAGAACCACATTCGCTCTGGAAGCGAGAAATATGGGTGACGGCATCTTTTGATCCCTCTCTAGAAAAAGTAGTAAATCGAATTTACTTATAATGCTCAGGACATGGCATGTATGTTACTTCGTCTGGGTATTGATTAGAATACTTCAAATTAACAGGTGGTTGTCCCATTGTCCTTACAGCTTCTTAAATCATCTGCATCACCTGATCTGGTGTGCATACGGGACCATTCGCCACTCCATTAGGGATTTCCATCCTTGTTTCAAGACCTCTGGGTAGATCCTGATTCCTTTAATGCCTCATAGTTAACTCCTGTCTAGCAGGCATCTCTCTTGCGTCTGTTCGAACCAACGTAAATGGCCTAGTAGTCTTAATGGTCATAGTCTTGGCAGATGATGACAAGTTTGACATCTCTTCAAAACTCTGTGACTCCAGGTCTTCTTCAAGCTTTCCTTTTGCCCTAGCAGTTCGCTGAGCCTCTCGATTTCTCTCGATCCCCAAGACCTTCTCCACCTCTGGAAGGCGTTCGAATTGCCTGTCGATCTTGTCATCAGTCTCAACACTGTCCTGGGTGGTAGAATTCTGCAGCTTCTCGACACTTTGGCTTGTTGCCTTGATTTCCTAGTCATGTTGTGTCTGAGCCCGCTCAAATTGTTGTATGGTTGTTTCAACTCGCTTCATCTTCTCTAAAAGCACTGCTATCTTGGCGGCTAGATCTGCTAGTAAGCGCTTTGATTCGTCGTCAATGATAACCTTCTCACAATTGATGGACTCTGTTGGTTTTCCTGATAATAACCCGAAACGCGAGATCGTTTCTTCAACTGATAAACCTCTACAGTTCGCTAAGTTATGAAAATTAACCCGCGAATGTTGTGGTTTATTGCAAGATGGGTACAACTTCGAGTATTCATTGACACCCGTGATTCTTGTCACGTTGTCCCACTAGGCATGCCAAATTTTTGGTGTGAAAATGGATTTTCTTCGAACAACCAAGCTTAAGGCGTGCCAGTACCTATGGGTCAGGTACAACCTTGATTTTCGACGCTTGTTTAGCTTCTGACTTCTCTTCAAACGACTGTCGTACAGGCGTTGGTCAGGCCTGCACTTAGGTTCTTCTTAGACCTAGCTGAAGAGAAACTACGATTTTTCACGAAGTGGTGGTGAACTGTTTGCTCATGAATGAGGCTTGATGAGTAGAAGCGGGTAATACTCACGGATGAGGCTTTGATGAGTAGCAGCAGGGAATGCTTACGGATAGGGTTTTGGTGGTACAAAAAGACTCGAGGAATCTTTCTGGTAGAGGTGCTCCGGAGAGGCTTGCTTTACAGTGTGCAAAAGTTGTATTGATTGAGATGTTGATTCTTCTCTTTTCCTGTGCATTGACCCCTTTATATATTAGATGCTAGGGTTTATTCTTCCTTGCAGACCAAGATGTATCAAATCTTATTTAGATCTCTGGAAAATCCTTTAAGCAACCACAAATCCTTGTTAAGAATGACCTAAAACAGGAAAAAGAAAACATTAATAATAACGTAGACTGCAAGAATCGGTCTAATGGGCTCTCATGCAAAGCATTCGCCGGAAAATATAATTTTTGGCCCAAACACTTTCGATGAGAACCTCAATCTAGTTATCTTAATTTCCAAGTTATCCATGCAAATCTTGATAAGCCACAGACTTGAATTTTTTCGGGTCCAAGTTCGGTCTCACAATCAATTCAACTCAGTTTTACTTTATCGAAGCCATTGTTGAATACATAATGTTGGGGCTGTTGGGCTAAACAAGAATCAAGATAGAAACATATTATCTCTTTGGCATGTTATTAAGTGGAAAAAATTGAACCAATAAAGAAATTAAGTGTTAGAAGAAGTGAATAACTGATTGAGATTGCTAGTTGTTGAAGAAAATGTAGGTTCAGAGAGAGAGAGTTTTCTGAATAAAACCTCCTATCAGATGGAACGTGAGCAAATAAAATTGAAAATTATCATTAAGGGTAAAACAAGAAATGAGCTGTTTTAGAAAAAAAAAAATAGGAGGTATAAATAGCAAATTAAGAGGTGTAACTAGAATTCCTCTTCATAGAATGACAGAGAAGAGAAAAAAAACATTGGTTTCACTGATAGTAGTTTCCATGTTGTTTTTACTTTCTTTTGTGACATATCTCTATTAATTAAGGTAATATTAATTATAAAATTTCATAATCCCTCTAATTACCCTTTTCGATAAAATATTGCATTGACAAAATGGTAAAAAAACTGAAACTTCGGGAGATAAAAGAACAGATAGCTGTTCTGGGTAAAAGTTGATAACCTCCACAATATGAGAAGGATCCGGATCCTCTCGTGAGCTACATATTTACCTAAGCTTTTAATTTGATAAAGACACGTGACGTTTGGGAATCCAATGGTCAACAATAAACAAAGCTTTCTTGTCTTTGTTTATTGAGAAAATTTTACATATAGTAGCCCAAATCAAGACCATTCATCATTTTAGCATACCACATGTAAAAGCGATAGCATTGGTACCTCAACATTGCAACCCAACACAAAATGCATACCCACAGTGTCAACCTTATTTTCTTCCATGGACAATTTCGTCTTTTACCTTACAAGAACAAAGCATTCACTAGCACCAAAGCACACCACTATATGTGCACGAGTGATTGTAGATTTTGGTGAGATTGATCTACAATAAGCCACTAGGTTCGCTAATTGAAGACTGACCAATGCAACCCACCGATGAAATCCATCCATCTATCATTATTTTTTTTTTGCAAAATGCAATCTAAAGGGGGTGTATTCAAAGTAAGATTTTAATGGATTGTTTTGTATTTCGAGAATCCATTGAAATCCGGTGGTATTCAATTAAGATTTTAAAAAGTCCTTTAAAATCTTGAGGTATTCAATACAGATTTTAAAAACTCCTTTTAAATCTGGTGGTATTCAAAATTCCACGGATTTTGAATGATTTGAGTAAGTGAGGGATTTTGTAGGATTCTAGGGTGTTTGGTATAAATACTAAACCACCCCAGAAATCAGGCCTCTACCCCTGAGAATTTGACGTATTTCATTTTCTCAATGGCTCCAGCCAAGAAGGGAAAGGCTAAAGCCAAACCAAACGCTCCGGCAGAGGCGGCTCAGTCAAATTTCCCGGCATGTATTCGCTCCGTACCTCCCTCCTCAGTCGCCATCACCATCCACGCAAAACCCGGCTCCAAACTCGCCTCCATCACCGGTACACCTCTCTCAATCTATCAATTTCATCCCTTGACGCCTTTCTCTAACACTTTTGCTTTTGTTTTGTGAATGAAAGATTTCAGCGATGAGGCATTGGGTGTGCAGATCGACGCGCCCGCCAAGGACGGCGAAGCTAACGCCGCCCTCCTCGACTTCATTAGTTCCGTAAGTTGTTCTGTTCTTGTTGTTGTAAATATGTAAGAATGGTTAAGGTTCTGAGTTGAATTATGGCCAAGTGTTCTAAATGTTTGATATCTATTGAGAACATTAACTGCCTTCGCATTTCGGATACTGGCCGAGACAACCAAGGTTGTAAATTGCATCTAGAACAACTGACCTTTTTTGTTTGTGGATGTAAATGTGTGAATGATTAGAGGCCATAGATTTTATAAATTGTTTGTGTCTTCTGCTTTGTATTGAAAAGAGTTTTGTTGTTGCAAAAATTGAGTGTTAGTGTGTAAGAGGGATATGTAGGTAGGAACAAATGTCTTGGACATGAAGGGAATTCCCTTCTATAACAGTATAGATTTACTATTATCCGAGAATTGCTTCATTTGGCGTCTTTGCTTAAGCTTTGTGAGGCGTAGTTTGGTGCTAATGGCAGAGTGCTAGTATTTCATTGGTTAATACTTGAAGAGAAGAATATGGAGGTTTTATTGGTGATATTTAGAACCTGAGATGGGAGAGTGGTAGGACTGATATGCTATGTGATGCCATTCCTTTTGTGATGAATGATTAAGGGGAATTGTGAGTTTTGTTTTGACTTCTTGTATTGATAAATCTCAGACAATCTTAGCACAGATTAGAGGCTCATGAATAATAGGAGATTTTGTGCGCTATGACATGTATGGGGTTCGATAGGATGCTCATGAGCCTAGTTTATGGATAGGTGTCAGGTGAAGGAAGGCAGGTTAATTTTTATGGTGGAAACTGGCAACCTAAAGTGTTTCGGTAACTTGTGGGCTACTACTTCCCAAGTTTGAAGGATACTTTGTTCTCCTATTCAAGAAATGTGGTTTTTTGTCAGAGTTTTAGTACCTGTAAGCAAGCTTCGTTGGGAAAGTTTTTTGAATACCTGCAAAGGAGATAAGTATTGAACTAACAATAAAGGTGAGTGGGGTAAGTAGTCTTTTGAATGGTGAAACAAGCTCCTTTGATGTGATTCAGCAAAGACTCATGGGTGGATGTAAGCTCCAGTCTTTTGCCATGTCTCAGAATCTTGGTTGAAGTCAATTCCTCTTAAGATGATTTTAGTGTGACTAACGGCAACAATGCTGATTTTGGTGGTCAAGGTCGCCATCCCCGAAATGCAAGTGAGTTGTTCAATCTTCGCCACGCATCATTAAGGAATGTGATTGAGAGGACATTTGGTGTCTTTAAATCACGGTTCACAATTTTCAAAACCGCACCTCCATTTCCATTTAAAACACAAGCAGAGTTGGTGTTAGCTTGTGCTGGACTACACAACTTTCTTCGTAAAGAATGTCGTTCCGATGAATTCCCTGTTGAACTAGAAAATGATTCTTCACCTTCATCCTCTCTAGATATGGAAGATGAGAATCTTGAACTTCTTTCTCAAAGTCAACTACAACAAAGAGCAGAGGCTAATGCTTGGAGGCTTTCTATTGCTCCTATGTGGCGAGAAAGACCACGAAATGGTGATAATGGAAGTCAAGAGGACACCAATGAGAATGAAAATATGGATGATGTGGATGAAGATGAAGATTATGACGATAATGAGGTTGGAATGGATGAATATGCAGCTTTTTAATTTTTTTGTTTCTTAAGAATGTAATGTACTTTGTTTCTCATACTTTGTTATTCATGCTTTTTAAGAATGTAATTTTGATTATGAGATGAGAGGAAGTAGAGATCAGTTGTTCTCATTTTTCTAGAATCCTAGTTTAGCATTAATTGAGTTTCCAATGTGTGAGCTGATATGATCAACTAGGAATGTACATGTTTGTATTCCAGGAGCAAACAAAGAATTTGCGTTTGCAAGGTTTTTGGTTTATAAACTGTCAATGAGATGGTGGTGTGATAGTTTTCAAGGGTTCATGGTTTTATGAAATCCAAACAAATCTTGTTAAAACAATACATCAAAATCTGTTTAAATCCATGACAATCTGTGGATTCTAATAAATCCATCAGAATCAATTAAAATCCATGGATTATAGTAAATTCATCAGAATCAATTAAAATCCTAATTGAATACATCCCCTAAAAATGGCGAAAGGAATTTCATATTCATTCCTGCATATTGAAGCACCTGATAAATCAAAGATTTGTCGACCATGGGGAAAACGGGACCTATAGAACACTAGCTGGGAATTTGGATAAGGTAAGTTTTTACTCCGAGTTTCTCATCCAATTCCCTATTTACATCCATTTTCTATGCATTCGGCAGCAGTAGAAGGGTGGGCATGTGTGTCCCCTGATCTGCAATTTAGATTCACTCCTCTTCGAACAAAATAACTTATCCTTTTCATGCAAGAAATACAACTCTGCAATTGAGATTTTAGCATGGGCTATAAACAAGAGAGATGAGGAAAGAGAAAGGAGGAAGGAGAGAGAATGGGTTTAAGCTGGGAGTTCAAAAGGGAGATTCAATTGAATTGTTGGAAATCGAGAATTTCGATGTTGTGGGGTTGAAGTTGTAGGAATTATGGAGAAGAGAATCTGGTATTGGATGGTGGTGTTGGGGGTGATGCTGCCATGGGGGTGAATCTGTAAAATTTTCTCTCGTTTATTTTGTGCTTGTTTCTCTTTGTTCTGCACTACTTCTACTCTTCTCTCTTCTCGTAGTTCTCGTTACTAAGAGCCTCAAATAGTTAGAGACTCAGAGGCATGCAAGCACGAGCATTCTGCACTCACTTTGAATTCCATGTTGATTCATAATCTCAAAGACTCAAACCGTCGGCTTGATTTCATATCATCGATCATCACGAATTCCCCAACCTCTTTTTCTCCCTCTCAGATTGGCCACGGCCCTAAAGCAATTGAGCTCATATAATGGAACAACACCACCCACAGACTTCCAATTCACCATCGCCCAGAACTGCATTAGTCAATCCTAAATGAATATATCTTCCCAATTCAAGGGATAAAGAGCCAAAAATTTAAAATATTGTCTAATGTCTCACAAGGAAGATTCAAAGATTCAAAAGGGGCAGAAAGTGATTGAACCAAAAAATTTAGGCTATGAGGCCAAAGAGATAGAGTTTTCAAGTAGTAACTCTTGGGTTCCTGACCTTCTTGCCCTGGTTTTCACAATGGGTTTCCTCTAAATGGGAATCCAACTCGTCCCCCACTCACCACCATCTAACTTATTCCTCCTCCATCGCCACTTGCAGCCTGCACAATTTGAGTGTGGTTGAGGAGAACAAAAGAGAGATAAAATAAAGGGACTAAGAATGAAAAGAAGAATTGTAGCCATTAAATCAGGTTATCCACGTGTCATCATCTTAAAAGAAGCTTAGGAAGCTCAGGTGATATAGTAGCTCAAGAGAGGATCCACCCTTAACTATGTCGTTAATTTCATTCTGCACAACGGCATGAAAAAGCTTCATCTACTTCTATAGCGTAAACTTTATCTTAGATATCATCGATAGGATGATCAAAGATAGGATGAACCACCTCAATGTCCCAACAAACCAGAACATGATCAACATGTTGGATAATATGAGAAATTCTTGTATGCACGTCGTGTATGTACACGACACAATCTTATCCATTCATAACAATTCATATGTTTAACCACTCATGTATCAATTTTATATCTTTTAACATTCATATGTGTCATGTACATACACGACTGTGTATTAAAGATACTCCATTTTAAACAGTGGCATTTTATTCACTTTTAGTAACTTAACACAAGAATTTGACCGTGGACTAAAAGGCCAAATCAGTATACTAGATAATTGAGAGTATATGAGTATACCTATTTAATTTAAAACACATAAAGGTATTACCAATATAAATTAAAAATTAAGAGACATAACTGTTTTTAAGTGTAAAGTGTACTATGTCACAAGTATTTTCTGTAATCTTATAATGCATGTTTATTCGAATAACCATGATTTTAAAAAGCAGGTTGATACTAATTTTTTTAATTGAGTATTCTCATAGCAATACCAACTAAGTATAATATAGACACTGAACATATCCAACAGCCCCCTTCCCATCCTTAGGGAAAATGACTATTTGCACAAAAAATAAAAGTAAAACCTTAAATCAATGAATTCAAAAGTTAAACACCCATTTCAATACAAGGTATACTTATTAATACCCAAATACACAAATCTTTATTAAATTCATAATAAAATAATTATTTTAAAACAATTTTACCCTTGTTCTTTATACACACTTGGAGAAAAAAAATGAGAGAGAACAGTTTGTCGGAGCCTGGCCGGTCTCCGGTCACAAAACGCCACATTCCGGTCACCGGACACCGAAAAATTACTGGTAGGCGGAATTTTGCCGGATTTTTTTTCTACTAGGGGCAATAAAATTTTACAGAAAGTTTACTGTGACTACATCTACATCAAATCCAAGTCTACTAACCCCAGTATACTCCAAATCTAAGTCTACTAACCCCAGTATACTGTAAAACCAAGTTTACTAACCTCCAGTATACATCAAAACCAAGTTTACTAACCCTAGTATACCAAAACCAAGTCTACTAACCCCATAATATATCAAAACTAAGTTTAATAACCCCAGTATACTCTAAAACCAAGTTACTGGTATCTGTTATTATGATCCAAGTTTACCCTAAAAATAAAGGGACCTGTTATTCTGATCACATCACCCTTTAACTTCATCTCGAAACAAAAAGATCAACATTTCAATCTTAAAAAGAACTCCACTGTTGATTTTGTTACATAAATCAATTATGACTCTTGTAACAAAAATAATAATAACATTTCAGATGTATCCACAAAGACTAATGGAACTCATTAACTGACCAATAACAAAACTGGACAGATCATTGATGCTAACTTTGACTTTAGACTCAACAAGGATTGTGTTGTTCATCCGAGTCATGCTCATAAAGCAAATCATCCTCGGAATCATCTTTAAAGCTATAATCACTGATAGTATACTCTAAAACTAAGTCTACTAAACCTCAGTATACATCAAAACCAAGTCTACTAAACCCAGTATACATCAAAACCAAGTTTACTATCCCTAGTATACTCTAAAACCAAGTTCCTTACCCTTAATTACAGACCCCAGTAATCAGTTACTGCCTTAGTATTACCCGTCAATAATGAGTTGAAACATAAACAACTAAGCAGTTAGAATAAGAAGAAGAAGGTACGCAGGAAAAAAACAAAGCAAAAAACAAAATGGTATTACCTTAGTATAAGTGTATAACTCAAAGTCTAATTATCAGATCCAAGACCCAAACAAAACACAATACACCAAGAGAACCTTATAATTACACAGCTAAGAACTGCATCACCCCCTTAACTGCATCACCTCATTGAAACTGCATCACCTTTCTCAACTGAGATCGGAGATCAGAGAGGAAAGATATGAGATTGTCAACGTTAAGAGAGGAGAGATCATACATCTTTGACGTCAGAGAGGGGTTATCAAAGGTCGTCGAAGTCAGAGAAGAGAGATCGGAGGTCGTCGACATCAAGAGAGGATAGATAGGAGGTCTTCCACGTCGGAGAGTACAGATCGGAGGTCGATTGCGGAGGTGGAGTAGTTTTCAGGTTTTCCAGAGACCGAGTCGTCAGGGTCACATATATCGACGACGCCTTGTGCGTCGATGATGGAGAGAAAGAGAGATTTTATATATATAGAAAATGAGATAATGAGAATGAGAGGCCGAGAGTGGATTTGAGGAAAAAGATAAAATTAGGGTAAAATAATAATCTTTTTAAAAATACTTGAAATGAGCTTCAGAAATCTTTTTTCATTTGAATTGGCAGTAGGTCCCTATAATTAGTACTAGATGTGTATTTATTGTTTTTATTATAAAGGATCATTTACACAAGATGTACGTTGAAACAAAAAATGATGTTTTTCCTTTAAAATAAAGATTATTCTAATTTACATAAGTTGAAGATGCTATAAATTGTTGTTTCCAACTGTCGAGTATTTTTTTGGCTATGAATTTGAGAAATTACAGTAAGGTAGGTGTGATTTGGTTTAGCTAATTAGCAGATTTAGTTTTCCTCTTCCGTTTCTTTTTGGAAATGAGCTGATTTAGTTTTTATTGAAACCAAAAATCCTAACAATAATTGGTCATATAATACTAATTATAGGGATTGATTTCTCATTCTAATAAAAACAGATTTGACCTACCCATTCCAATTAATCTTATTGAGATTACATTTTTGCCCCTAACCTATTATATCTGCTCCTCTTTCCTCTATCACCCCTTTCAAACAGATTGCCCATCTCATCCTCTCCCTCTCTTATCTGAAAGCTTCTCTCTCTCTCTCAGCCTACTTCGTCGTTCTCATCGATCACATCCAGTGAGCATCTCGTTGGTGAATCCGAGAGGGTTTCGGTGGTGGAATTCTCCAGTTCATCTATTCTCTTTCTCTTTGACCATGTATCCTCCTCTACTGAGAGGGTTTCGGTGGTTGACCTGTGCAATTAAAAACCCTATCATTGTAGCTTTAGTAAGTATGAATCATTCTAACCGGGGACACTAGGGAAGGATTTATATTCTGCAAAACAAATCATTAGTACTTTCAAAAGAATACAAGTATATACATATATACAAAATATTATGGGGAATTTATATGGTGGTTCGAAACATATAAAGAAAAGAAGCAAAATATTTACATACATTGGTCAATCAATACTCAAGCATAAAACAACATAGCACCGTGAAGAAAGACATGTCACAGATTTCGCAAGTTTAAGAGGTCATATTTGCGTTTTCACAACTTGTAATTAATTCCAACTATTTAGACTTCTCATGTAAACTTAGTGCCTACAATCGCCTGACACTAAGTTTGTATATGTGTTGTCAGGACCCACCCCGGGTTAAACCCCTTTAACCCGAAGTAAATCCTGCGGGGACCACCTCAAGGGAACTTCTTACCGAAACCCCCTTGAGATGGTCAACCCTTCCTACTAAACTAACTAAACCGGGTTAGTCAGAGCAGTCTACAGAGATGATTACCCCAAAGAATTTCAAGCAGCAACGGAATGATCGACTATGCCTCGACTCTCGTACGCGCTCGACCTCATCTCAAGAACCCTGCATCACTGGGCATTTAAAAACGAAAGGCCCAGGGGAGAAACATTTAAAAAAAAACTGTTAGAGTGAGTGGACGAAAATCAAATATAAAAACTCTATTTCCTTTAATGCTCTCCCAAGACTTTAATGATTTAAATAACATTTATGCATGCCCACAATTACTAAATTCCACAAATGCATGGTAAGATAAACCAGTAAGGAATATGGGAAGAGAAATGTTCACAAACATAATAAGTCTGACCTCTCAGACTAGGGTCGGAGCTAAGAGCTCTAGTTGCGCCATCACGCTATGCTAGCTAGATAAAATAATACAGTCAACCCTTATAATATCAGCCTGACCTCTCAGGCTTGTCTGTCCACTCAGACCAGGGTCGGAGCTAAGAGCTCTAGATAAAGTGATAACGGTCAACCCTTATAATATCAACCTGACCTCTCAGGCTTGTCTGTCCAGTCAGACCAGGGTCGGAGCTAAGAGCTCTAAATAAAATGATACGGTCAACCCTCATAGTGCACTACGTAGTTTGCCTGACCTCTCAGGCTAGGGTCGGAGCTAAGAGCTCTAGTAGCGCCCTCACGCTACTCTAGCTAGCATATTTATTGGTCAACCCTTAAAATAAAAATTCATAACAATACATTAATCAAATTCTCTTCCCAAAACAATAAGTAAAACAATTCCTTGTCATATATGCATAAATCCAATTTCCAACGAAGTCTCGGGTTCAATTCCATTCGAAGGACGGGCCATCCCCGTCTATAACCATTTTCGGAAAGAAATAGAAAATGGAGTAATATTGTAAATACGTTCACGCATAAAAGTCAATATCTCAAACAATAGTAAAAATCTTTAACCGAGGTTCCCGCTAAACTTTATTTAAATACAAACGTTCGAGAACCCGAGAAGGATATAATTCTCGAAAACAATCATAAAAACCATGCAATTAACTCAATAATTAAGGCATGCATTTATTTAAAATAATATGTCCACTCACAGACTGAGGCCTTAGCCTGACGAAAACCCGAATTCCGCTCAAGCCAAGTCTCCAACACGAGCCTCTTCGCGTCCTGTTCCAAAATTAATATTAATCTTCTGGACGCACGAATAATAATTAAATAGCATAAGCGTACACATTTAAAAGCGTACAGCTCGCTCACTTCGACACTCATTGTTATCTCAACACTATATCTACGATGGACACCCATAGGATATCTATCCATTGAATCCAAAGTAACATCCACCTCTCCTTAATGTGCTTCCACGTTTGATGTCTGACTCATCCATCATCAACCATCAAATAATACCTCTAAGTATCTAATACAATTACTCTAATCCTTCTTCACTCAATCACACTTCCCCCTTATATACTGTTCTAGCTTTATCATGCACTCCACAACTACCTTTGACAGCAAGTCACCCAGTATAATCTTAATTCCTCCAAAACAATGCTAATCAGACAACTTTTGTCATCAACAGCAAATAATTCAACCTAAAGCCAACATTAGTTCTTCGTTATGATTATCCAACTCTTCACCCTTTTGGAAATGAAACACCATGATTAACTATGGAATATCAACCAGCCAACATACAAGACAACCAAAACTTTTAACGATTAATCTTAACCTTCATCAAGCTTCTAGATCATCAAGTCCTCATTCTAAGCATCATGGTATGGCTCTGCAACTAACCTTCTCCACTACTCCATCACTGTACTGCAAGTGCTCCAAATTATCATCTTAATTCCCATACAGGTTCAGCCCAGAAACCAAACTCAAACACTCATGACCACAAGCTACTTCTGCTGTCTCCCGCCGTTAAACACAGCAGCCACTACTGCCCAAAACCTAGATTTCTCATCCCTCAACAAAACTGAGAATCAAGCATCTCAAATCACTGCAACAATACCACATACTAATTTAAAAGCCAGAATTAAATAGATAACCACCCGCCGTCGTCGTGCACGGCAGCACGCACGGTGGTCCTCCTCTGCCAAAACCTCAATTTCTTCCAAACTCAACCATACTCAAATATAATTACACAGATACATAGAGCTTGATGAGTAGGTGATCTTTCCTACCTCACTTGTCTTCGCCGGTGACCGGAAGACACAGAACGACGGCCGGGAAGCTCAAATCTTCTTCCGTTCGAATCTCCTTCCTCAGGCCTCTTCTTTGAAAACTGAGGACACAGAATGAACAAGGACGACGAGGCGAAGCTGTCACCACCACTCGCGCTCTCTGTCGTGGCCAAATTCCGAAAACTCAATCGGAGCACAGTCGAGCTCTTCGTCGACCGATCCTCTCCCACAATGGATACTTGAAGAAATTGGTAAGGGGGTTTTGAAGAGGATGAGAAGAGGAAGAGATTGGTGGTTGTCCGCCGGCGAACGGTGGCCGGAATCGCAGGCGTCGAGCAGAGATTACCGAAGCAGGAGGAGAGCTCGGGGAGCTCGAGTTGACCGGGTAGAGGAGTTTTGACCGAGTCAAAACTCTTCCCTTATTTATAGGGAATTGAACGGTCCAGATTCAATCTGAAATCGATCCAACGGCTCAGATTCAAAGAAGGTGAAAAGTAAAAAGGTTAAATGGTAATTCTCCTTTTTACCGGATTGATAATTAAAAGTTACCGGAAACTTCGAAAATTCGTAGAAAATAAACCGGAGACTCGT
Source organism: Comarum palustre (assembly GCA_951800085.1). NCBI lineage: Eukaryota > Viridiplantae > Streptophyta > Magnoliopsida > Rosales > Rosaceae > Comarum > Comarum palustre. Next base: position 4,111,024 of record OX637589.1, read on the forward strand.
GTCGACACGTACTACAACATCGAGTCATCAATTCAGGTATTTGGAGTACTTTTAAAAACTCGAAAATAACCTCGAGCGATAACTTATCGAATTACCGATCGCAATTAAAAGCCCTCGGTAACTCGTGAATCTCTGTGAAAGGTAACTTTTATTAACTTTAAAAGATTCGGGGTGTGACATGTGTCATCCTGTTTAATGCCTACAATCGCCTGACATTAAGAAAAAATACACTGATCGAACGAGAGTCATTGGAAACATGGTCCTAGGTATGGCGTCACTCATCCTATTCATCATGCAAATCTCTCACCCTACCACCCTTGGTAGTGACTAAGAATCAAGACCTACAATCGCCTGATCTTAACCCTAAGAACACTACGGCATATGAAACTTCCCCCTAATAGCTAACTTGTCTAGATTCAAGCTAACCTAGAGTTCGATTACGTGCTCAGGTGAGGATTAATCAATTCAAGTTATTAATTACGTGAACATAAACAACTTAATCTAAGTTGTCATCCTAACATGCAGTTCTACACGTTAGAATTATAAACACAATCACATGAAAATCATAAAGAAGAACAAGTAAACATGTTTATAACGTAAAACCGAAAACCAACACAAACATATATATAAATAACCATCATCCATACAGTAGATACATACATAAACCTTGAATGTTTTCATACCTAAACCTACCCTAGAAGTCGGCAAGGAATGAAGATGGAATCGGTGACAGCAATGGATTCGGCGGCGATGGAAACGGTGGCAGCAAGGTTATGAGTTTCTGTGTAAGGAGGGTTTTTAAGTAGAGCTAGGCTATTCTAAGACTTAGAGCAATTGAGAGACCCTTTTTCAGTTGTATTACATGTGTATTTATAGAGAAAAACTTGAGAGAATCTGCATCAAAGTGGGCAGCCAAGATCTCCCATTCCTTGTTGAACTCGGTTTACTCTTCCTTGTTGAACATGGTTTCTTCTTTCTTCTTTGACAAGGATTTCGACTTTGGACTTGGATTTTTCTGTTCTTGGACTCTCCCACATGTTAATGGATCAATGTAGGCCTCATTACACAAGTCTTGGGCTTCTAGGCAGCCGATTTCATGGGCAAACTCGGCAAGGACAGACTTTCTCGGTTTGACCGGGAAAACTCCATACTTGGTTGTTTTGGCTGCCATGATGCTTCCTTTAATTTGACATCTTCAATACAGCTTCCCATGACTTCATTAAGCTTCTCTTAAGTCCTTTGACATGCTTGGGAAGAATTTTGGTGAAGAAACATCCTCCCAAACTCGTGTGACAACTTAGGCAGAAACTGCCCAGTTTTGCAGCTTGACCTCCGTCCATTGTTTTGATCATAACTCCTTCATCTGAACTCCAAATGCTTCGATTCAAGAAGATCTGAAAACTAGACACATACAGCTTTCCAATGATATATGGCTCGCCCTCAGATTCCTCCTGGATCTTTAGATATTATTTTCTGACGTTGATGTAGGGTTTCTGGAAATTTCTGCTCGGATCAAAATCTTATGTTTCAGAGTTTCTTCTTTTCCATGGCCTCTCTTGTTGTCCTCCATGAGTCCAATCTTCATGATTCTTGTTATAATATGTCCATATACATGTCATCTACACATTAAACCAAATTCATCAAAAATGACAATGTAAAGGTACGGTGAATCATAAGAGAAATACCCATGTGTTTGTCCAAAAACGGTTTTACAACACTTAAGCACAAATTTCTGTATAAATGCACGTAATAGCCATTGCTCTACAGAAAAACCCTTTTGACTCAAAATAAGTAAAAACGACATTACTAAGGAATAAACCAAGGTACAAATGAGGGTAAAAACATATTAAAAACATAGCGTAAAATGCTCTTATCAGTGGTGGAATTCTCCAGATCTAATATTTTAGTACTATATGGTCATCTTTTCTCTCTCTCTCTCTCTCTCTCTCTCTCTCTTTGACCATATCTCTTCTGACTCTTCATCTGCTCAAGTTTACTATCCCAGTAAAAGTTTACTAAGGGTAGTAAACTTTATTTTTTGTATGTAAGTTGATTTTTCACTGTTTTAATGTGTATAATGGGCATTGGAGATATTGGTTTGCAAGTTTACTACCTCTGGTACACGTTTATTAGGGGTAGTAAACTTATGATTTACTACCAATGGATCGAGTTTGTTCATCTGCTCCAGTTTACTACCACAATAAAAGTTTACTAAGGGTAGTAAACTTTATTTTTCACATCTAAGTTGATTTTTCTGTTTTAATGTGTATAATTGGATTTGAAGATACCGTTTTGCAAGTTTACTACCTTTGGTAAAGTTTACTACTTCTGATACAAGTTTATTAGGGGTAGTAAACTTATGATTTACTATCAATGGATTGAGTTTTTCATCTGCTCTAGTTTACTACCCTAGTAAAAGTTTACTAAGGGTAGTAAACTTTATTAATCGCATCTAAGTTGATTTTTCTCTTCTGATCTCCTCTCTGTCTAACTGTCACTCACAGATCCTTCATCTCCACCATCTCCGACTACCTCATCCTCGCCTCCCTCATCTCCGACGAGCTCATCCTCCCCTCCACTTAATCTCCGTCTCGTCCTCGCCGGTCGCTGCAACACTGAGTCTGACGAGCAGCATCAAATCCAGATCTGGTCATGTCGTCTACACGTCGACTCTAAGAAACGTCGATACTAGGGTTAGTAGACTTGGATTTGATGAAATACTAGGGTTAGTAGACTTGGTTTTAAAGTATACTGGGGTTAGTAAATTTGGTTTTGATGTATACAGTGTGTTATTAGACTTGGTTTGGAGTATACTAGGGTTAGTAAATTTGGTTTTGTAGTATACTAGGGTTATTAGACTTAAATTTGGAATATACTGAGATTGGTAGACTTGGATTTGATGTAGATGTAGATGTAGCCTCAGTAAACTTTCTGTAAAAGTTTATTACCTCTAGTAAAAAAAATCCGGCTACGAGTAATTTTTCGCCGTCCAATGACCAGAGTTCAACGGTTGGTGACCGGAGAGGCTCCGACAAAATATTTTTTCTCTTATTTTCTTTCTCTAAGTGTGTATAAGGGTAAAATTGTCTTAAAATATTATTTTATTATAAATTTAATAAAGATTTGTGTATTTAGATATTAGTAAATACACTTTGTATTAAAAAGAGTATTTAACTTTTTAATTCATTAGTTTAGAATTTCGCTTTTCTTATTCTGTGTAAACGGTTATTCTCTCCAATCTTAAAAGCGTGACCAACGACTACGGCACGTCCCTTAATTCTGGCTTTACTCCACACTAATTATCATTCACTATAGGTAAAAATTAAACCCACGGACAGTAAAAAGTAATATACACATTTCACCTAGGCAGTGTACAACCTGCCACCGACAACGGTATTATTATGTTTCTAAAACAAAATGAAGATTAAGTTAAATAAACGAATAAACCAAAATAAAAAAATTAAATAGCAAAGTCAAAGAGAGAAAATCATTACGCAATCCCCGGCAGCAGAGAGTTAAACTGCACCTACCTATTTAGTACAGCCGGCAACACATTCTTCAGATTCCGTCCGCCACGTGTCAGCTCTCTACCAGTTGGGCCCTCAGCTCCGAGTCGAAGTATAAGTAGGAGAAATGAATTAGCTGCTCACTCTCTTTCTTCTCTCTAGTCGCCTCCTACCTTCGATTTTTTTGTTTTATTTATTTATTTATTTATTTTTATCGTTCGAAAATCCACCGAGGAATCTTCGCCGTCCTTTCAGCTACAGATCCAGCGTTTTCTTCATCTTCTGAAGAATCCAAATTGTGGAAAGGTCTTCTCTGTTTTCAATTTGGGGAGGTTTTTAGGGTTTCTGAATAGAGCTCAGGCTGCATTGCTCCGTTGATGCGTGTGATTTTCCGGTATCACTCTCATGTCGGGCCCACTTGATCGGTTCGCCAGGCCTTGTGAGTCTCTTCTTCTCTCTCTCCCTCGGTTAGGGTTCTTAGCTGAATCTGTAATTACAGGATGAAAAATCCAGCTTCTTTTTTTTTTCTTGTCTGAAGAACTGTTTTGATGGAATTGTCTGTTTTTGTTTGATAGAAGAATTGCGCAGTAATTTTTTTGATTATTTTTGTTCCGAAATGTGATGCTTTTTCTAATTTTTATACATTTGTTGGTAGCCAAACCCAACGGTGCTGGAGAAATGTGTTTTCCTATTTATTGATATTTGAATGATTTTGTGAATTATATACTTCACTTAGGATAATTGAATTTTCACTGTTTTTCGGGTAGTCATGTCCATTGTGTTGTAACCGTGGCACAGGTTTTGAGGGATTTTATGGTAGTGATGAGAGAAGAGAGAGGAAGTCTGATTTTGAGAACTCTGAGGATGAGCGGAGGACTAGAATCGGTACTCTGAAGAAGAAGGCCATTAATGCATCTACCAAGTTTAAGCATTCTCTCAAGAAGAAGAGTAGTAGAAGAAAAAACGATGGTAGAGTCAGCTCTGTTTCTATTGAAGACGTGCGTGATGTTGAAGAGCTACAGGCTGTTGATGCCTTTCGACAATCACTAATTTTGGATGAATTGCTGCCTGACAAACATGATGACTATCATCTCATGTTGAGGTACTCACTTTTTTCTTTTTTTTACATTTCAGATCAATATTGGCGCATATACATACTGAAGTTGTGCTTAAGACTTGGGAAACTATGCTTTGGATTAATACAATCTTGCTTCTTTGCTTCTGTTCTGTAAATGTGATTTTGCTTTGCTACGTCTTGACTTGAGTATGGTTCTTACTGTTTTGCCTTTAGTGTCATGAAGTGAGCTTGCATTAACTTGATTTGCCCTGAATATATGTAATTTTTCTAATAAGTAATTACTTTCAGGTTCTTGAAAGCAAGGAAATTTGACGCTGAAAAAGCAAAACATATGTGGGCAGATATGCTTCAATGGAGAAAGGAGTTTGGTTCAGACACTATTACGGAGGTAGGGGCAGCTGAAATGGCTGTTTTGTTATTTATTGCCTGATCACTGTCTTTCCACTTTTCATTTACCATGTTAATATTTCTTTCAGGATTTTGAGTTCAAAGAATTGGATGATGTGCTTAACTATTACCCTCATGGGCATCATGGTGTCGATAAGGAGGGAAGACCAGTGTATATTGAAAGGTTAGGGAAAGTTGATCCCAACAAGTTAATGCAAGTTACCACTATGGATCGCTATGTGAAATACCATGTTCAAGAGTTTGAGAAGAGCTTTGCAATAAAGTTTCCAGCTTGTACTATTGCTGCAAAGAGGCACATAGATTCAAGCACTACAATCTTAGATGTTCAAGGCGTGGTATGTAACCTGCAATTAACTATTACTATGCTTATTCTCTGCAACAAGCAACATCTAATTGTTATGTTTGTTTTGATTCTTTTAAGGGCTTCAAGAACTTTACAAAGTCGGCTCGTGAACTAATCATGCGGTTGCAGAAGGTTGATGGTGATAACTATCCTGAGGTATAAAAACTTAGTTCTTTGGACATCATGTCATGGCATCTTGGATGTATAAATTAATATGTACTTTTTGAAAGTTATAAACTTTTTATATATATTCAAAATAAATGTTACCTGAACCTTTTCTCTGTTCTTACCTGGCAGACTCTCTGTCAAATGTTCATCATCAATGCTGGTCCTGGGTTTAGGCTTCTGTGGAACACTGTGAAGACCTTTCTTGATCCTAAAACAACATCAAAGATTCACGTATGTACAAAATGATTCTTCCTTGTACCGGATCTATCAGAATTTACACTTAAGGTTCATTGCAATGTCAAGTTATTTACTGTTCTTTGTTCTTTCCATCCAACAATGTAGGTTCTTGGAAACAAATACCAAAGCAAATTACTTGAGATAATTGATGCCAGGTGAGATGGAAGCAATGTACTTTACTGTTTTTTGGGAACATATTATATTCTGTGCTTTGTTTATGCACATGTACACACACGTTGGTGTATAATGTTCTTAACACGTGCATATACACAAACACACACACAAACATTCTTTGCATCGTTTATGCAAATGTACACACACACTTGCATATAATGGTCTTTATACTCTTGGACACACTACTAAAATTTTGCGAATTTCTCTGATGGTCATTATGCTTGCTATTGTTACAGCTTACTAAAATTTCTTCAATATTTGCAGCGAGTTGCCAGATTTTCTGGGTGGAAGCTGTACATGTGCAGATCAGGGTGGTTGCCTTCGCTCTGATAAGGGGCCCTGGAAAAACCCTGATATTTTGAAGGTTAAATTTCATCCTCCAGATTTGTTTTATTTTATTATGGAATCTTAATCTTGGATATTAATTGTAAGAATATATAGTGATGACACATTTGCTTGTTATTCATATCGGTTTTGTGTGTTGTATATTGCAGATGGTTCTCAGTGGTGACGCACGTCGCGCAAGGCAGGTTGTTAAAGTCTTAAACAGTGAGGGGAAATTTCTTGCTTTTGCTAAGCCACACTACCCAATGGTATAACTTTTGTCACTTTCAGAGTTTACATATTTAAAGCGATATTATGTTTGAATCAGAAGTTTCACGTACTTTTCTTGGGGCTTATAAACTGAAGCAGGTAAAGGGTAGCGATACATCTACAGCTGAGTCAGGATCTGAAGCAGAGGATATTGCATCCCCCAAAGCTTTGAAGAATTATTCACATCTTCGATTGACTCCTGTTCGAGAAGAGGTAGGTTAACCTTTTAGAAGGCTTAATATATTTATCTATGTTACTGGCAGTCGAAGACATTTTCACCAATCAAATGGAAGAAGAAACTATGTTTATTGGTAGTTATTTGGTTTCTCTTTGAGAGTTCTACATGAGAAGTGAAAAAGAGGAATATGGAATACTTAGGAAGATACAAATTGTGCCTTTTTCCCTAGAGAATTACTGTTGGCAATTTGATAAAAGAAAATATATAGTGGATAAAAGGTTTTAGGGCAGATGAAATTCTGACGTTAGAGTTGAGTCAATGTCTTTGGAAAGATATGTTGCTGCCCTTTTCTTTTCTTCTACACATGCAGTTGTGTGGAATGGGAAAACATTACTGGATTTGAGGATAATAATTGGATTGATTGCAATGTATTTTATGGCATAGACCGGTGCAGGGATATGTTATCTTTGGTTATTTTGCTTGAACTGGTTTCAAATTAAGGGCTCCTTAATCAATGAGACGGTTAATATATACAAGTACTAAGTTGTAAACTGGAAACTTAATACTCTGTATTGATGCTTGTGTACATATGAGTTATATGACAACAGTTTATGCACATTCTCATGTGCTATTAATGACTTGCAGGCTAAGGTCGTAGGCAAGGCAAGCTGCGCTGGAAGCTTCTCAGGTTATGATGAATATGTTCCTATGGTTGACAAAGCTGTTGATGCTGGTTGGAAAAAACAAGCTTCCCTGCAGAAAGTTAATTCTCCCAAAGGTCAGCAAGGCCACCTAGTATTTACTGCCTGTATATATGCTAAGCGCTAGTGAAAAGTTCAACAGACAAGATGAAAGAAAGAGATATAATTCTTACTTCATTTAGTGTGGCCTAGTTTATCTGATAATTAAAATTCACTCCCAGGTGAATGAAAAGTAATGAATTTTTTCCAGCTGCATGGATTATTTTTACGGCACATGGCTTTTAGAAATCGGAAATTTTGGTAATGTGACTAGCGTCCACTGATGCGCCTTCCCCTTGTTATTTAGATTATATGTTTGTGTAGTTGTAAGGAAATTCCCTCTCGTTCTCATTTGATTTAATTGCTGCAACCTTGTTACTCTTTCCTATTTCTTGTGAAAATGTCCAAACCAAGAAAATTGATAATTTTCTTTGATTCAGGAACAGTTCCAGTACCTAACATCCAAAAAGATCCGGAAGGAATTCAAGCTCGGATTTTGGTAGCGGTTATGGCTTTCTTCCTGACTTTTCTCACACTCTTCCGCTCAGTTGCTTCCCATGTAACTTGGAAGCTTCCCGACATATTGACTAATAAAGAACAAAATGTCACTGAACCCACTGTTGATGCAACAAATAAGGAAGAGTGCCGTCCTTCACCATCATCACCATTTTCAGGTGCAGATCTTCTTCCTACAGTACTGAAGAAATTGGCTGAACTTGAGGAGAAAGTTGATACACTCCAATCTAAACCATCTGAGATGCCTTATGAGAAAGAGGAATTGCTCAATGCTGCTGTTTGTCGCGTGGATGCCTTGGAAGCAGAGTTAATTGCTACTAAAAAGGTATGGATATTTTATTAATGGTAATGCTGTGGTAAACTGTGAAAGTCAATGGATCTTGAACATTTTCCTTATCCGGACATGAAATGTTGTAAACCTAACTACCAAAGTTGATTGAAGCAAAGTAAAAGAGAACGGAGGGAATTGAAAAACTAGTAACAGTTTAACAACAAAAAAGTATGTCTTTTGCCATTTGACAAGTGTTAGTTTGCTAGTTGAGCTGGCCACATGTGTTTAGTGTCTCACTGTGCATATTTTATGGTTGTCAATGTTCTTGGTTGCATCACTGGACTATATTTAAAATGATAAATATACTGATAGTGTGTTTCCTTTGAGCAGGCTCTCCATGAAGCTTTAATAAGGCAAGAAGAGCTGCTGGCATATATAGACAGGCAAGAAGAAGCCAAATTCCGGGTAGGTTGACTGCAAACTCTATGTAGAGATGCTTTTTGTTTTATATTTTTCCATTCGTTTTGAGTTTTGAGACATTTATTTATTTCATTCTTGATTGCTGTTTGGTCAAACAGAAAAAGAAGTTTTGCTGGTTTTAAGTGTTGCTAAGGAAGGGAGACTGGAAAAGAGGATCTGCAAGAGGTAAAGCTGTTTCTCAAATGCGATCTCATTACCAGTGTATGACTTGACCGTGTCTATTGAGAACATTCTTGGAAATGTCCATTAGAGTTTATCGTAAAAGATGTTGTGCAGTTTGGTTTACTTATAAACTTACACAGGGAGGCTATGCTGCAAACTGTAATTAGAGTCCTTAAGACCGATGTTTTAGAAAAATATTGCAATGCGAATGACAAAGCCCATCAATTTTTTTTGGTGAATGAAAGCCCATCAATGTTGACCTCCACCTTTAAATCAAATAAGCCTAACATCCTAAGCAGCGGCTGGAGAAGATTGACCTAGAGCTTATAAAAATCTCAAATCTGCTCCCAACTTCACTTTGCTGGCCGTTATCTATGCCTAACGTCAAATGCAAAAACCTAATTTTTTAACAAATAATATTGACTCTTCACAACCTACAAGCAATTTTCCTGAGTTTCCCTCCTATGTTAGCCAAGCCAAAATATTAGAACTAGCACGATAGTGAGACACTTCCCTACTCAAACGATCCAGGTTGCGTTGTACCACCAATATCCATACTAAAATGATCATCATAACGGAGGAGAATAACAAAAGACTATTCGTAAATTGCTCCTGTCTCGATGGCATTAATTGTGGTTCCAATTTCCAAAGGCTGTTGCTGGTGTGGAGTTATTGTCACATCCCGACTCAAGTTAAGGTCTAATCTCGAGTTAAGGCGTGAGTCACTCTTATTATAGACAATTTATCATCCATAATTAAAATGCGACATATATCGTTACATAATGTAAGAAAGCAAAAACTTTAGAACATTTATTCAAATTACAAGTCTTAAAAAAGCACGTTTAAAACATTTCAAACACTCAAACAACAAACAAGAACAACGTTTCTTTTCAAAACGTCTATTCTTTCTTCAAGCCCTATTTACAAAAGAAAACTAGAAAACATTAAATTACTTTATAACATAATCGACGTTTCAATGTCTACACCTACAATGGGTTTGATTAATGGGTGAGTTACGATACTAATCACACATCATCATACATAAGCAACAATATATAGCACATCGAGAACACATGAATATCGTCTCGACTCCCTTCTCACAACTCACATCACCCTCAACTATATCAACTTTATTAGTCGTCTTGTTATACTCAGTCATCCGATCCGCAACCGAGGAGATCATTTGACCGACTCATACGTCCTAGGGGTATTATTTCCAACTACTTGAATTTGTGCACGTGTGGGCTAATCATAGATCCTAAGGACAACCCATGAGGAAACTCAACTACACAAAATGATTTCTTAACGAAAAAATCTCATATATTCCTGAACACTCATTCTCCTTTTCGCCTCCAATCTCACTCTTTCCCTCAATATAATCATGTAATATAATTTATGGTTAACATATATGCTTTCAAACATAGACATATCATAATCAATTCAACATTTCTATATCACGCAATACTCAATTCAGCTCATATCAAATAGTCCAACATCAACAATCGGACATCATACTTATAAATCCAATATCAAACAATTCAATACCACAAGCAATCCAATGTCAAACAAGCCATGTAATAAATAAATAAATAAATAGCAACAACACAAACACCCCATCAAACCCTACCTTGAATAGCAAAGCTCCCACTTGAGCTAAAACCAGTCCCTACACCGGTGGATCACCAACTTCTTCTCTGGAACCTTACCATAAGGTAAAGTACATAAAAACATTAATAAATTATACAGAATTACCACTAGTTACACTTTTGGGACCATAATTACCATCAGCAAGCATGTCTTTTATTTTTACCAATAACTCATTTTCTATTCATTTTAACTAACATAATCTATTAACTAGTAAAATACAGAATTGTCCTTTTATATTTTTTGTATGACATACTGAGTATCAGTAGCATTACAATATATGAATACTGACCCTTAATAGTATTAAAAAACTATTGTTCGTTATATTTTTTTTACAGTACTACTGAGTGTCAGTAATATTATAATATATGAGTATTGACATTCAGTAGGACTAACAACCATTAATTGTCATATTTTTTTGTATACTTCTACTTAATGTAAACATTACGACGTGCAAATATATGAATACTGACCCTCTGTACGATTAACAAACATTTTACAGTATTACTACAAGTACGTAGAATTACGATTAAATGTGTCACGACCCCAATTTTGAATATTAATTTTTTTTTCAAAATTTGGGCAAGATAATATCTAGAACTTAACAACCCCAAAACCTGCAAACTTACAAACCCAGAGTAATAAATTGAATATAAACTCAACAAGTGAGTGGCATAATTACATCTGGTTACACAGTACTCAGAAAACGAGAAACATCAACTCTCCCAATCAAATATAGAGAAAATAATACAAGCCTCACAGCTAATTAATTACCCGAAACTATCCTGAACTGATCTCCAAGTCACACCTGCGGATTAACACCTATAGGTCCTGTAGCACCCCGGAAGGGGAAACTACAGTGGCCACGGTTTTAAGCCAATAAGAAGCCAACAAGTCCGAAGGACATGCCAACAACTTATTAACCTAAATTCTTAGGCGTTTTATTAAGTAAAATAAAATTTAATCTTTAATACTTTGAATGGCACCACAAGAAATTCTTAAAACATTCATCAGAGTTTTTTCAATTTCGCGGAAGGTGGTCAAATTAAAGGGTCAATTAAAAAACTTTAGCGACAACAATAAAAATATAAAACATGGTTAACAGGATGACACCTTTACTGTTTATGTAAATGCTCTAGTAAACGACCCGAAGGATAAAACAGGAAGAGTGAGTACAACTTAGACCAAACATCGAGTAAGGAATGAGGCTCCACACACCCAGCTCTCTCTATCTATCCCGTCACAGTACACAGTACCTGCAAACAACCTGTTGTAGGGGTGAGGGTCGTCCTCGCGTGCTCACATATAGGCCCACCAATGATAGGTTTGAAAACCATAAAACCATATATATATACATATAGATTTGAGCTCTTAATAAAACCATTTAGAAAATCCTTGGCACACAAAAACATCATTTTATATCTTTCGGGAAAACTGTGCAGTATGCTAAAACAAGGGCCAGAGCGCTCAATGAACAATACAACCTGCAGGGCTTCACGAATCTCTGTGACCGAATCCCGGGTTTGTCTATACAGCAAACCGGGGCCAACTACCTATGCGTCTGAAGACGAATAGTAGTGAGAGTGTCCATTTACCACTAATACCCAACAAATCTCTTGTAACAGCACACCGCACTTACATCTCGCTTAACTCTGTACGAGAGGAGCGTAAGTGGGATAATTAAAATAAACAGGGCATTGCCCTCCGGAGGTTCACGGTCATCGACACCGTGGGAGTGCTATATATTAGGTCCCGTCACTCTCAGGTCACGCACCGGAAATCAGGATAATGGTGCTCAACATATCACATCATCATATAAAAATCATTTACGTTTAGCCTCGAGTTTTCTTGGCCCAATCATAAATCATTTATCTTTTAATATAAAGAAAACTTTCCCGAGGCATCGACCATGAGCATACAAAATCATGCACTTTCACATATATACAAAACCACTACCAAAGAGGGTTTAGCTTCCCTACCTGGAAAAACCGTTCCATACGTAAGTTCCAAGCTTCCAGGAACCGCCTCGGTAAACCGAGGTCACCGCGTAAGTTACTTCGTCCAAATGAATCACCGCAGAATTAGAGTAGCTTAGCAACCAAGAAACAATAACAATCAACAGACCACAACATTTCTAGTTTGACCAAGAATGACCACATTGACCAAGTTGACCAACCAATTCTTTTTTATGGCACTTTAACCGTTTTGACTTTCTTTTCGGTTAACGACTCTTTACTCATTTACCGAAAGTCCGACTTAACTTCCGAACTTTCTTCAACCATTCTAATTTGACGTTAGGGTATCACATTATAATTCGTTGAATTACTATGGACACCCAACGTGTCACATTAACCAATTCATTTTCCAAGAGGCGATTTACCGATTTACGTGAAACATCAATTTTTCTTAAAACGGTCAACTTGACATTTTCAGAATTCTAGTTATCATTTTTCCGATAACAATTTAACTCTTTACCAAGTTTCACCAAATTGTGTCAAACTTCAAATCTTCACTAAACCGTTTTTCTGAAAATGACTTTTTCAAAAAGGAAACTTTCCCATATTAGTAGGTTTTCAAAAATAGAAAGTTTCTTAAAATAGAAAGATTCCAATTACGTTTAGTTTACATTTTAGTACGTTTCCTTATACGTAATTTCCGATTACGACTCTTAACCCAATTAAACGGAAACACACATTTTAAAGAAAAGGAGTCGAAGACTACCTCTCAGCATTTCTGCCGGTTTCATTGCCTCGTCAGAATCCTCTGCCGGATTCAGGTCAACTTGCCGAAATTTCGGCAGAGTTTCCCTCGTTTCTTCGTCTCCAAGTTATCGACAGACATGCAGGAAAACAACAATTAGTCACACAAATCAACACCACAACAACAAAAACAGTCACACAGTTGTAGAGGGTTGAGACTCACCCTCTGTGGATCTCGAACTCAAACCCATAATTCTCTCTGCTCACCAAAACCACAGCAGGCGCTCCTCACCTCTGCTAGTTGCTGATCCGAATACAGCAGCTCCTCCAATCAACCATACCGCCACTAGCTGCTCTGCCTTCACATCCCAAAATGCCTTGGCTGCCACCACCTCCACTGCTCGCTGCCGAGATGGCCTCGCTACTGCCTACTTCCTCCACAAGCAGAGCCTCTACCTCTGCCTCTGTCTAACCACCAGTAGCTGCCCTGCAGCCTCGCCTGAGCTTGAGAAGCTCACCAGAAATGGTCGCCGGAGGTCAAGAACCCGAAAAGTGAAAACACAGAAGGATGGAGATTTTTGATTAGGACTCCAATCGAAGAAACAAATGACACAGAAAGGAAGAAGAAGAGAAGAAGAACCATACCGGTTGGAGGTTGAGTCGCCGCCTGGTTCGCCGGAATTTGGTCGTTGACCGTCGAGCCTCCTCTCGGTTGTTCTCCCTCCACGGTGGACGTCTGAGTGATTCAAGGACTGGGCTAGATAGAAGAGAAAGAGAGGAAGAGAAAGGGAGTGGTCTGCCGGCCTATTGTGGCCGAAGACGCCGGCGTCGGGCGGAACACAGTGGAGCAGGAGCGGAGCTCGAGAGGAAGGAGAGAGAGAGATGACCGATTTAGGATCTTTGACTTCGGTCAAAGGTCTCACCCCCATTTTATAGAAAAATGGACGGTCCAGATTCAATCTGAAATCGATCCAACGGTCCAGATTTAAAGAAGGGTAAAAATAAAAGGTAAAATGGTAAAAACTGTTTTACCAAAATAGTATTTAAAAGTTACCAGAAAGTTCGGAAATTCACAGAAAATAAACCGAAGCTCCGAAAAACACTCTGAAAATACCGGGAGACTCGTGTCCACACATACTACAACACCGAGTCCTTAGATGAGGAATTTGAAGAACTTTGAAAAACTCAAAAATGAACGTGGTCGCTCACTCGCGAAGTTACCGAATGCAACTTAAACCTCAGTAACTCGTCAATAACCACGGTAAAATCATGTGGGGTCCCACAGGTCCAACCTCTAAACCAATAAATGGTGCATCAGGTTGTAAACAACAAACCCGGTAAGCTTTAAAAGCTCGTGTGAGTAAAACAATGCAATGACTCAATCATTTACCAACAATAATATTTCAATGCAGAAATACGAAATTCGAGTCACTCAAATACTCTGCGAATCACCAACACTCAATCACACATCACAATCATATTTTTCACTCTATTGAAAAATAAAACATGTATCCCGGAGCCCTACACAAAGGGTCTCAAGGCATACAACGACAATAAAGTCAAACTCCACTCTACTGAAAAATAAACATGCATCCTAGAGCGCTACACAAAGGGTCTCATGGCATGCAACAGACAGACTAGAGCTCTAACTGATCGTAATCAATCACCCGGCCAAAGGTACTGATGTGACCGACCCGAAGGTCCAAACAAAATGTCACCCACTGTGACTAACCTGAAGGTCTAAAATAAAATAAACGTCACCATCTGTGACTGACTCGACGGTCCACAAGCCCACACCAGGACACTGCACAACAGCTATCTCAAAAACGTACATATAAATATATATATATATATATACACACACACGCACACTCACATCCCTAGTTATTCACCTGTGAATCCATTAATATGATCACACATGCCATAAAACATTTGTTTGAACATAATTGAATTCGGTCTCAAGCGACTTAGCAACAAACATAACTTGACCATTTTCCACTTTTCACCCGACACCACACACAAAACAAGCACAACACACATAATGGTCCTTTGACCACTATCAACATTACCACCAAACATAGTTCACTCCGCATACTTTTAGAAACGTTTTTATAACAGAAAACTCATTTGACTTACCTTATGGACCGTAGTCGATTAAGTCCATATATTTAAAACTAAAACTTCATTTTCAAACCAACGACTTTATAAAATAAAACAATGAACTATTTGGTAAATATTGGTTCACAATAGAACCTCAGTGAGATTTACTCACCTTCGGAATTCCCGCTGCGTCTTCACCAAACTAGGACGAGCCCACACTCATTTCACAACACCACTCATGGTTGTCAGATCCTCAACCGACAAAGTTTACTTCTCAAAATCCGAAACTTAACTACGTTTCACGGAAAAGAATTAGATAAGGTAATCGTTCTTAACTTAAACAATTTGATACGTTTTCCTTTTTTTATTGACAACAATCGATAATGATCAAAACAACGACTACAACTTCAACAACTACTACGCCAACAAAATCAGCAACTTGTAGGACATCAAAATCGACAATTACGCCATTCACAATATCAACGTCAACGTCAACAACACATCAAAAACCTACACTACACACTTCCATCCGAGCCACCACCACATCCACCACCCTACATCTAACCTCCACTGCTAGAGCCACCACCACAGCCGGCGGCGGTGGCTGCCCTCGGTTCCAAACTCTCCCTACACTACCCTCTAGCTGCCACACCCTAAAACAAAGATGAATTGAGCTTTCTATACCTCTGCTGCAACCCAGAAACCGGCCAGAAAGTCCAGCCAACCATCACATTCCAAACCTGCACCAATCAAGCTCCAAAACACAACACTAACTCGAATTGAATCAAGAGAACAACATCCATGGCACAAAACAACTTAGAATCGACCTAGGGAGCTAAAACTTACCAGAAAAGAACCCAAACTTGATATGAACACCGAGTCAACTCAGCCCCAACTAGCAGCGGCTTCCTTGAGTCACCAATCGTTCCTTGGCGTGCTTCTACACCTTCAGAGGGTAGAACCCAGCTCGAATCACCATGCTTCAAGCTCTAACTCCGACGAAGGCGATCTGGCGCCACTGTTCTTCGTCCACAGACCATTCTCCAGCTTGAGATAGGGAGCAAGAGTCCCCTAGACTTGGAGGCTAGCTTCTTCTGAATCCAAAGAGACCGGTGTTAACACCGATGGCGGCCTGATGGCAGAGATTGGGCCGACGACAGGGGAGGCAGCGCGCGCGTCTCGGGAGAGAGAGATGGAGGCTTTTTCTGATTTTTCAAGAATTGGATACTTCTATTTATACTTCCTCTAAATCGGAAACCTAGTTTCGAAAGATTATAAATTCTTCGTACGACATCCGATTCAAGCGTGCCGCATGTCCACGGATTCATATCGTCGGGCTCTATAACTTTCGTGAAGGAAAGTTTTGAAAATAATATAACGATAAGAAAGTCAACTTTGAGCTCTTTAGTTGAAGACTTCAATAATTAAATTTTCCCAAAATAATCCTTTTTTACAATTGAATTATTACATGGAAAAATTCTATGAAAATCGAGGTCACTACAATCCACTCTCCTTAAAGGAATTTCACCCCGAAATTCAAGTACACTGATCTGAGAACAACTCGGGATACATGGCTCTCACGTCTGACTCTAACACCTAAGATGCATCTCCCTCATCAAGATGACTCCATCACACCTTGACCTAATCAACTTCCTTCCTCTGAAGTTTTTATTTGGTTAACCTATCAAGGATACGAACCGGTTCAACAATATAGGTTGCATCCGTATTCACCTTGATGGAACCATAATTGATCGCATGTGATGCATGCAGAATGTACTTCCTCAACATAGATATGTGAAACACATTGTGCACACCAGACATAATAAGAGGTAAGGCAAGTCGATATGTCAAGTCTCATACACTTTTCAAGAGTCTCAAAGGGTCCTACAAACCTCGGAGCCAACTTTCCATTCTTGCCAAATCTCACTACCCCCTCGGTAGGTAAGACCCTCAAGAACACATGATCGCCTACATCAAACTCTACTTGTATCCTCTTCAAAAAAATGTCCAACTCTTCTGCCTACTTTGCGCTATCCGGATTCTATCTCGAAAAAATCGAGACATTCTCAGTTGTCTCTTGCACAATGTCTGGACCCAACACCCGCTATCACCAATCTTCGCCCAACAAATCGGAGACCTACATGGTCTACCATGAGGGACCTCATATGGCGCCATGCCAATATTAGAGTGATAACTGTTGTTGTAGGCAAACTCAATCAATTGGAGGTGATCCTCCCAACTTCTCTTAAAGTCCATGACACAAGCCCTCAACATATCTTTCATCACTTGGTTCACCTGCTCAGTTTACCGTCCGTCTGAGGGTGAAAAACCTTACTCATATCTAAGTTAGTTCTCATTGCCTTTAGGAACCCACTCCAAAACTTCGAAGTAAATTGAGTGTCCCGATCTGAAACAATCGAAATGGGCACTCCATGGAGTCTCATTATCTCCTTCACATAAAATTTGCATAAGGCGTCTACCGTGTAAGTTATCGACACAGGAAGGAAACATGCTGACATCGTCAATCGGTCTAACCCCTAAATGGCAACAAGTCTAGACTTGGACTTAGGCAGTCCAGTCACAATATCTATTGAGATCTGCTCCCACTTCCATGTAGAAATGGGTAATGTGGCTTCAAAATACCTCCAGGTCTCTAATGCTCTGCCTTCACCTACCGAAAAATGAGACACTTGGACACAAATTCCGTTATAGCCTCGAGTTTTCTTGGCCCAATCATAAATCATTTATCTTTTAATATAAAGAAATCTTTCCCGAGACATCGACCATGAGCATACAAAATCATGCACTTTCACATATATACAAAACCACTACCAAAGAGGGTTTAGCTTCCCTACCTAGAAAAACCGTTCCATACATAAGTTCCAAGCTTCCAGGAACCGTCTCGGTAAACCGAGGTCACCGCGTAAGTTACTTCGTCCAAATGAATCACCGCAGAATTAGAGTAGCTTAGCAACCAAGAAACAATAACAATCAACAGACCACAACATTTCTAGTTTGACCAAGAATGACCACATTGACCAAGTTGACCAACCAATTCTTTTTTATGGCACTTTAACCGTTTTGACTTTCTTTTCGGTTAACGACTCTTTACTCATTTACCGGAAGTCCGACTTAACTTCCGAACTTTCTTTAACCATTCTAATTTGACGCTAGGGTATCACATAATAATTCGTTGAATTACTATGGACACCCAACGTGTCACATTAACCAATTCATTTTCCAAGAGGCGATTTACCGATTTACGTGAAACATCAATTTTTCTTAAAACGGTCAACTTGACATTTTCAGAATTCCAGTTATCATTTTTCCGATAACAATTTAACTCTTTACCAAGTTTCACCAAATTGTGTCAAACTTCAAATCCTCACTAAACCGTTTTTCTGAAAATGAGACTTTTTCAAAAAGGAAACTTTCCCATATTAGTAGGTTTTCAAAAATAGAAAGTTTCTTAAAATAGAAAGATTTCAATTACGTTTAGTTTACATTTTAGTACGTTTCCTTATACGTAATTTCCGATTACGACTCTTAACCCAATTAAACGGAAACACACATTTTAAAGAAAAGGAGTCGAAGACTACCTCTCAGCATTTCTGCCGGTTTCATTGTCTCGTCAGAATCCTCTGCCGGATTCAGGTCAACTTGCCGAAATTTCGGCAGAGTTTCCCTCGTTTCTTCGTCTCCAAGTTATCGACAGACATGCAGGAAAACAACAATTAGTCACACAAATCAACACCACAACAACAAAAACAGTCACACAGTTGTAGAGGGTTGAGACTCACCCTCTGTGGATCTCGAACTCAAACCCATAATTCTCTCTGCTCACCAAAACCACAGCAGGCGCTCCTCACCTCTGCTAGTTGCTGATCCGAATACAGCAGCTCCTCCAATCAACCATACCGCCACTAGCTGCTCTGCCTTCACATCCCAAAATGCCTTGGCTGCCACCACCTCCACTGCTCGCTGCCGAGATGGCCTCGCTACTGCCTACTTCCTCCACAAGCAGAGCCTCTACCTCTGCCTCTGTCTAACCACCAGTAGCTGCCCTGCAGCCTCGCCTGAGCTTGAGAAGCTCACCAGAAATGGTCGCCGGAGGTCAAGAACCCGAAAAGTGAAAACACAGAAGGATGGAGATTTTTGATTAGGACTCCAATCGAAGAAACAAATGACACAGAAAGGAAGAAGAAGAGAAGAAGAACCATACCGGTTGGAGGTTGAGTCGCCGCCTGGTTCGCCGGAATTTGGTCGTTGACCGTCGAGCCTCCTCTCGGTTGTTCTCCCTCCACGGTGGACGTCTGAGTGATTCAAGGACTGGGCTAGATAGAAGAGAAAGAGAGGAAGAGAAAGGGAGTGGTCTGCCGGCCTATTGTGGCCGAAGACGCCGGCGTCGGGCGGAACACAGTGGAGCAGGAGCGGAGCTCGAGAGGAAGGAGAGAGAGAGATGACCGATTTAGGATCTTTGACTTCGGTCAAAGGTCTCACCCCCATTTTATAGAAAAATGGACGGTCCAGATTCAATCTGAAATCGATCCAACGGTCCAGATTTAAAGAAGGGTAAAAATAAAAGGTAAAATGGTAAAAACTGTTTTACCAAAATAGTATTTAAAAGTTACCAGAAAGTTCGGAAATTCACAGAAAATAAACCGAAGCTCCGAAAAACACTCTGAAAATACCGGGAGACTCGTGTCCACACATACTACAACACCGAGTCCTTAGATGAGGAATTTGAAGAACTTTGAAAAACTCAAAAATGAACGTGGTCGCTCACTCGCGAAGTTACCGAATGCAACTTAAACCTCAGTAACTCGTCAATAACCACGGTAAAATCATGTGGGGTCCCACAGGTCCAACCTCTAAACCAATAAATGGTGCATCAGGTTGTAAACAACAAACCCGGTAAGCTTTAAAAGCTCGTGTGAGTAAAACAATGCAATGACTCAATCATTTACCAACAATAATATTTCAATGCAGAAATACGAAATTCGAGTCACTCAAATACTCTGCGAATCACCAACACTCAATCACACATCACAATCATATTTTTCACTCTATTGAAAAATAAAACATGTATCCCGGAGCCCTACACAAAGGGTCTCAAGGCATACAACGACAATAAAGTCAAACTCCACTCTACTGAAAAATAAACATGCATCCTAGAGCGCTACACAAAGGGTCTCATGGCATGCAACAGACAGACTAGAGCTCTAACTGATCGTAATCAATCACCCGGCCAAAGGTATTGGTTCCCGTATACTGTCAAATCGTCACTGATGTGACCGACCCGAAGGTCCAAACAAAACGTCACCCACTGTGACTAACCTGAAGGTCTAAAATAAAATAAACGTCACCATCTGTGACTGACTCAACGGTCCACAATAAAACGTCACTAACTGTGACTGACCCGAAGGTCCACAAGCCCACACCAGGACACTGCACAACAACTATCTAAAAAACGTACATATATATATATATATATATATATACACACACACACGCACACACACATCCCTAGTTATTCACCTGTGAATAACTATTCATAGACCCATTAATATGATCACACATGCCATAAAACATTTATTTGAACATAATTGAATTCGGTCTCAAGCGACTTAGCAACAAACATAACTTGACCATTTTCCACTTTTCACCCGACACCACACACAAAACAAGCTCAACACACATAATGATCCTTTGACCACTATCAACATTACCACCAAACATAGTTCACTCCGCATACTTTTAGAAACGTTTTTAACAGAAAACTCATTTGACTTACCCTATGGACCGTAGTCGATCAAGTCCATATATTTAAAACTAAAACTTCATTTTCAAACCAACGACTTCATAAAATAAAACAATGAACTATTCGGTAAATATTGGTTCACAATAGAACCTCAGTGAGATTTACTCACCTTCGGAATTTCAGCTGTGTCTACACCAAACTAGGACGAGCCCGCACTCATTTCACAACACCAACACCTAAACAAAATAATTGTTATTATTAGTGTTCGACTCAAAAGTCCGATTCAAACCCGCAAACACCTCTTAACCCGAAGGTTCGCTCAATCCGGAGAACGACCTTTCCCGGCGACCACTCATTGTCGTCAGATCCTCAACCGACAAAGTGTACCTCTCAAAATCCAGAACTTAACTAGGTTGCACGGAAAAGAATTAGATAAGGTAATCACTCTCAACTTAAACAATTTGATACATTTTCCTTTTTTTATTGACAACAATCGATAACGATCACAACAACGACTACAACGTCGACAACTACTACGCCAACAAATCGGCAACTTCTACGACATCAACATCGACAATTACGCCAATCACAATATCAACATCAACGT
Source organism: Comarum palustre (assembly GCA_951800085.1). Classification (NCBI taxonomy): domain Eukaryota; kingdom Viridiplantae; phylum Streptophyta; class Magnoliopsida; order Rosales; family Rosaceae; genus Comarum; species Comarum palustre. Next base: position 4,132,690 of record OX637589.1, read on the forward strand.
CAACAACAACACATCAACAACCTACACTACGCGCTGCCGTCCGAGCCACCACCACATCCACCACCCTACATCTAACCTCCACTGCTAGAGCCACCACCACAGCCGGCGGCGGTGGCTGCCCTCTGTTCCAAAACTCTCCCTACACTACCCTCTAGCTGCCACAACCTAAAACAAAGATGAATTCAGCCTTCTGTACCTCTGCTGCAACCCAGAAAGTCCGGCCAACCCTCACATCCAAACCTACACCAATCAAGCTCCAAAACTCAACACTAAATCAAATTGGATCAAGAGAACAACATCCATGGCACAAAACAACTTAGAATCGACCTAGGGAGCTAAAACTTACCAGAAAAGAACCCTAACTCGATATGAACACCGAGTCAACTCAGCCCCAACTCGACAGTTGCTTCCTTGAGTCACCAATCGTTCCTTGGCGTGCTCCTACACCTTCAGAGGGTAGAACCCAGCTCGAATCACTTTGCTTCAAGCTCCAACTCAGCCTCGAGTTAGAACTCCAGCGAAGGTGATCTGGCGGCATTGTTCTTCATCCACAGACCCTTCTCCAGCTCGAGATAGGGAGCAAGAGTCCCCTAGACTTGGAGGCCAGCTTCTTCTGAATCCAAAAAGACTGGTGTTGACACCGATGGCGGCCTAACGGCCGAGATTGGGCCGGCGATGGGGGAGGCAGCGCGCGTCTCGGGAGAGAGAGAAGGAGACTTTTTTTTTCTTCTGATTTTTCAAGGGTTTCCAAAAATGGAAATCCCCCTATTTCTATTTATACTTCCTCTAAATCAGAAATCTAGTTTCGAAAGATTATAAATTCTTCGTTCAAGCGTGCCACATATTTGAACGAACAAATAGTTGTAAATTTACAAGCATACGAGGGAAGAGAAAACATAAACAAGGCAGAAATATATCTAATCTACTTTGAAATCATGCTTGCAAGTCTTTGACATAGCTTTCATCTTTTACTAACAATAAACTCTACATTCTCTTTCAAAGATGGCAGTCATGGCACAGGAGGCTAATTTGTTGATAATTCAATACCAACCAATAATATTGAGCATAGACTCACTACTCATCCAACATACAGGTATATACATTTCAATGCGTAACAAAACAACCCATAATCAAATTAACAGCTTATCATCCAAGTAGTCGCCATAAAACCAAAACTGAAATATAAGGGTTGTAATTATATCTTTGAGATCGTTTAGCTAAATACTCTTTTCCATATCACTATCGAACTGGTTTGACTATGAAGCAAAGATTTTAATGCCACAATCTAGTAAGCTTCCACATCCTCGTCCACATATGCAATAATTCAGAAGCCCAACAGTAGCCGGGAATGTCGTCGACGTCGGGGAACAAGACTGAATGAAACCGCAATGAAGAAGAAGATTAACGACATTACTGATACATATCTATGATAACCCAAAATAGAAAATACATATAGAAATTCAGTGAATTAAAGCACAGAAATTTGAATCCAACAATGATGGAGAATAGCTTTGGTTAGTAAAAACGACAGACCTTGTTCTTCCCATATATATAGTTTGTCTTTGGCTTCTTCAATTTCATATGTCGATCTTCATCATCTTCCTGGTGCCCAGATGCCAATTTCAATTTGTGGATTTCTGATAGGCTCGAGCTCATTTCGTTTCTGCTTTTGACTCGTTTTTATGATGAAAGAAGAAGAAAAGAACATCTCACCTCTAGAGACCCTATTTCTAATAGAGTTTGGTATTTATACCACACCCCTTCAATTTGGGGATTTGAATCCGTTAAATTCGTTAAAGTTTTGAATACCCTTAAATTTCTTTAATTTTAAAAATCTGAATTGAATACTTTATAATTTTAAAAAACTTTTAAAAATCTGAACCTACTACCATCAGATTTTAAAAGACATAAAATACAAAACAATCCACATTCCTAATTGAGGTTGGGTTTGGGAGAGCTTATAAGCTCCTTTGCTTTTAAGCACTAAAGGTTTTGGTGTTTGGTAAGTCCAAAAATAAGCTACTTTTTAAAAACGTATAAAGTGTTTTGAGAGAAAAAGGAAAAGCTGCAAACACTCACCTTCTGCTTATAAGTTAAAAGTCAGCTTATATCTTATAAGCCCAGCTGCACCAAACTCACCTTGAATACACCCATTTAAAGAATGAATGACTCAACTGGGCCGTCGGGCTAATACAAATGATTAGGGAGATTGGGCTGGGCTTGTCCTAACAGGCTTCATCTGTCATCTTCGTCTCCGCCGAAATATAAGCAACTCCCCAGTCGTCATTATCACCCTAAACCCTCTCACTCCGTAAGCCTCTCTCTCTCTATCTCTCATATGAGCATCAGTATATTCATATCGTATTGCATCTGCATCTGTGATCTTTTGCATAACTTGTATCTCTGATCTGTTGTTAATGTTTCCTATGTTTCGTTGTTGCTCGTATCTATCTGGTTCTGTGTTTGATTCTGGTATACTCCAATAGAGAAACACTTGTATTGTTTGCTTTCAGTTGTACCGGGAAATTGATCAAACTTGTCTTTATATGGTTTTAATTGTATAGAACTATAGATACATGCTTTGACCTGAGAATTTGATTCCAGAAAAAACCCAAGTTGTATTATGGGGCCCTGTGACCTTTGAACTTTGTTTGGTCATGTAATGTTTCAATGGCGGCGAAATAAAGTCTAGGGTTTTTCAGTTTTTCTTACCATCGATCTCATAGTCCTGTTTTCTGGCTTGTGATATTTTGGTTAATTGGAAAAATCAAATTGGTTTCCATCTGATTAGCTATGGGTAAATTGTTAGGTCCTGTCAGGTTAGTGCCTAAGGTAAACTACAGTTTCAGTGGCAGATCTAGAGTTTTGTTTAAGGACTATGTTTAGTTAAAAATCACATGTCTTCTTCCTCTTCCCCTTTCCAGTAAAACTTTTCTAGTTTTTGAAAACTCCTTATAATATAGTATGGATTAAAGTATCTACATGGTGGTTAAACCAAATGGAGCCTTGAGTGAACAGAGATCTATGAGCTTGCTTCTTCTCATAGTGCTTCAGAAATTGATTGCCTGAGCATTTCAGAGAAATGGGCTGGTTCAATTTTTTTCATACATTTAGCATTGGCATTCTAGTCTGTAACTGCAAGGACACATGACTTAAGTTGGCTTATTATAGTCATTATCTAACATTCAAGTGTAGATAATCCCCCTTATTTTTTGTAATACTTTGGTTATGTGAAGTTGATGCAGCACAATGTTAATGAATATCCGGACTTGATGAATTGGTATTTGTAAAAGTACATCTAGGATATGCCTTGTATAAGTGTAGTTATTCACGTGTCGTTTTGAAAGAAATAGTGCTGATTTTTAATTACTTGTTTCAATTTTGTGCTTTTACTGTAGTTTATGTGTATCTGTTTGTAGTTATTAAATTTGTTCCGATGGCGGTATGTCGATGCAGGTCTAAACATGCCAACTATGACAACTGTGAACGTTCCCTCTCAGTGCATGCTCAGAAATACACCTAAGACTCGATTCACCAGTTCTATCATCAAGTTCTCTTCTACACTTGGATCTGTGAAGACGGTCTCCAAGTCTTTTGGCTTGAAAGCGTCTGCCTCTTCCCGAACGTCAATGGCAGTTTACAAGGTTAGGCTAATTGGGCCAGACGGTGAGGAGAACGAGTTTGACGCTCCAGATGATGCTTACATCTTGGATTCAGCTGAGAATGCTGGAGTTGAGCTGCCCTATTCTTGCAGGGCTGGGGCATGCTCCACCTGTGCGGGAAAGATGGTAGCAGGTACAGTTGACCAGTCTGATGGTTCCTTCCTTGATGACAACCAAATGAAGGAGGGTTATGTGCTGACCTGTGTTTCTTATCCATCCTCAGACTGTGTGATCCACACTCACAAGGAAAGTGATTTGTATTAGGTTGCTTTATTGATGCAAACTGAGTAGTACTATGAAGTCTAGGTTGGTGGTATCTAGGATGGTTATGGATCTCAAGGTGTTTTAAGGCTCTCAAGGACCCTGTTCTGTTCTATGGTGTTTGTTATGGAATTCCGTTGTGGTTTAGAAATAATGTTACTGCCTAGATTTCTGTTGATAGTAATCTTAAGGATCCCAATGAGTGTGTGACTTGACAGTCGACAAACTAACCTTGGATCCTGCAGCCAATGTACTGTCTGAAATGATGCCCGGCTCTTGAGAAGGCATTCGGAAATATCCATTTGAGTTTGTCTTAAAGGATGATTTTGGTGCTGTTTGGTTTTTACTTATAAACTCTCATGGCCGGTATGCTTTGCAATTTTTGCATTATATAAACTAGTGTTGAAGTGCGTTTATCTAAATATTATATAATTGCTTGAAGGATTGAATTGCTTGAAGGATTGATTAGGAAAACACATTCAAGAATGTGCTATAGTAAATAAAAATCTGAACATTATGTTTGTTCATTCCTTTCAGTAGAGGTAGAATTTTTCTATAACCATCATGCGGTGAACTCAAAAAATTTACCTTATAACGGTGATAAAAGTCATTTGCTACATCGCTGGTGCTGTTTTTCTGTAGCACATGCAATACAGAAATTAATTATTATAACAATGTAATAGTAAAGTGGAATAAGAATGATTATCTCATTTTTATTAAATAACTTCCTTATATAAAGGATGAATACAGGTGTTACAAATAGTAATTACAACGTAATGAAAACTAATTATGTCTGATTGCTCAATTACATGTAATCACATAATTCCTTATTCGTCAGTTATTTAGCGAAGACATACTTAATGCATATTTCCTTCAACACCCCCTTGTGCTAAGTCAAAGATAAATTGGTGCATGGGGTGCCGCTTCATTAAAAACCTTGCAGTAACAAAACCTAATGGGACAAAATAAATCTTAGTGAGAAAAAGAGCACACTGCACGTCAGTTATTTAGACGAAGACACACTTAATGCATATTTTCTTCAAAACCCCTTGTGCCAAGTCAAAGATAAATTGGTGCATGAAATGCCGTTTTATTAAAAATCTTGTCAAGTAACAAAATTCAATGAAAAAAAATAAATCTTAATTAAAGAGAAAAAGAGTTCAAAACATATATTAATTTGAAACAGCTGGTTTAATACAAAATGAACATATATTAATTTGAAACAGCTGGTTTACGATTCCCACTTACAGCAGTGTCCTTGCACAGCAGACCTGTTGTCTTCTAAACATGGCGGCTGCACACCTTACCTTCAACCCTCCATCCTCCTTCTCCAAACCCCTAAACCACTCTCTCCCCCTCAACCCTTTTTCCCGAAACCCCATTCTACCCTTCAAACCCTCCCTTAAACCCCTCCTCCTCAAAGCCGTCCTCACCCAAAACCCCCCTCAAACGGTGCCGTTCAAGCACTGCTTCTCCAAATCCTCGGATGGTTTTCTCTACTGCGAGGGCCTCAAGGTCCAAGACGTCATGGATTGCGTCGAGAAGCGCCCTTTCTACCTCTACAGCAAACCCCAGATCACCAGAAACGTCGAGGCCTATAAGGACGCCTTGGAGGGTTTAAGCTCTGTTATTGGGTACGCTATTAAGGCCAACAATAACTTCAAGATTTTGGAGCATTTGAGGGGTTTAGGCTGTGGTGCTGTGCTCGTTAGTGGGAACGAGCTCAGGTTGGCTCTTCAAGCTGGGTTTGACCCAACTAGGTAAAACCTTATTCACCCATATTTAACTTTTTGTTGCTTTTTAATCAATAGGATGTCAATGTGTGCATCTAGTGATGCTATTTATTTTACTGTGACTTCGGGTTGAGCAGGTGTATTTTCAATGGGAATGGAAAGATGTTGGATGACTTGGTTTTGGCTGCCCAAGAGGGTGTCTTTATCAATGTCGATAGCGAATTCGACTTGGAGAATATTATTAACGCTGGGAGGATTGCTGGCAAGAGGATCAATGTGCTGCTTCGAATTAACCCGGATGTCGACCCTCAGGTATATGTTTTTACATTATGAAGATTTCCCATACTCATAGCCTTTAGGAAGTTAGACATGTTGAATGTGTAGTGTGTTTTTGAGCAAGATTAGGACTTCAAAATATGTAATGTAGCTGAAACACATTATTGTGTTATGCTATACTCATGCTGAAGCTATTATGATATGAAGGCGGACTCTATAATCACATTTGCCGATTTTCCAAGTTTGTATGTATTAGGACATGCTTGATGTGTATAATATTCTCACCCTTAGCACCCCTAATCGACCAGTTTCTCAAACTCTATTATTTCTTAGATGTTGGTTTTGATGTTCTCCTAATAATGGGTTTGACTGTTTCATTAATCTTAACCTAATATATTTGATTTATGTGTTGTTCTCTTAGGTTCATCCTTATGTGTCCACCGGAAACAAGAATTCAAAATTTGGTATAAGAAATGAGAAGCTGCAATGGTTTCTGGATGAGGTGAAGAAACATCCTGATGAGCTAAAACTTGTTGGGGCCCATTGCCATCTTGGATCCACCATTACAAAGGTATGATTATGTCTCTATGTTCTTATACTCTAATAACTTTAGAAAAAGTACAAATCTGTGCTTGTGTATGGTAATAAAATCATAGCCAAAAGTAGATGCCACTAATGTACCTTATGGTAAAATAACATGTTCTTTTGTTTTTCTTTGTATTATCAGGTGGATATATTTCGAGACGCAGCAGTTCTTATGGTTGAGTACATTGACAAGATCAGAGATCAAGGTTTTGATGTTAATTACTTAAACATCGGTGGCGGTCTTGGGATAGATTACTATCATACTGGTGCTGTTCTTCCAACACCCAGAGATCTAATTAATACTGTGAGTATCATTTTTTATAAAAAAATCTTGTGAATATCATTAAGTATGCAACTGTGTGTCTGTGACGGGTAGTATAGTTTAATAGTAAACTACAGATTAGTTACTAACCAAATTTCAGTTTACAAATAAGTCTATTAAAGAAATATCTAAACATAGAAGGACAAAATTTTACAAATAAGGAAATATCTAACTAAATTTCAGCTGTTATGTTGTTGCCATGTGGCAATAGTATAGTTACAATTCTACCCTTCAAATAAAAAATTAGAAAAAGAAGGTAGTAAGTCCGCATTACTGCTGCTACCTACTGTCGATGGGCAAGAGTAGATGCTACTGTTGACGGGCGAGGGGTGCTACTGCCAAAAACAAAGGTGCTACTGCCAAGAATAAAAGTTCTACTTCCAAACAAGAGTGGTGCCACTGCCAAACAAGAGTGGTGCCACTATCAAACAAGAGTGGTGCTACTACCAACAAGAGAGGTGCTACTAGAGTGGTGCTATTGCCATTAATTACTTAAACAGTTCAAATCCTCTCAATATCAAATCCCACATATCTGATATAACCAGATTTAGTAAAAGTACCTTAGATGCCATTGAATCTTGACCGTTGAGGTGGAGATCGCCAGAGGAGAGGAGCAGATTCCACTTTTTCAACCTCCTGTAGTAGCAATTTACCTTTGCAACAGTAGCACCAAATCAGTCTCCAATACATTTCGACAGTAGCAGCAAATTCTACTTTTTTCAACCAGTATCACCAAAGTACCTACCTTTGCACAGTAGCATCAAATTTAATTTTCTAACCGTAGCAGTGAATTCAACAGTGCCTCATATCCATTAGATAAGAACGGAAGCAGCATCGCTTTGTAGCCGACGATAAGAACATGACCAACGACGAAAGCCCCATCAGCTTCTCCCCACATTGTCGCTATAGGATATCAACGGTCTTCTCCACGATGTCGGTCGACTCCATGACACAATGGGCACAAGATGATGAGTTCATGCGGCATATCAGATTGGGCCATGGATTCAATTGGTAAGGATGAGATCTGGTAGATTTAATTGAATTGATGATGAGATCTATTAGATGAGAGAGAGAGAGAGACAGAGAGATGCCGAAGAGGTGGATTGGGTGAGGAAGCATAAGTTGAATCCTCGGGGGTGTGAATTAGTTGTAGATATTTTTGTGGCAGTTTTTGTAGTTTTATTTGTAAAATAGGGTATTTTGGTCATTTGATAAGAAAAATCGGATCAGGCTTGGTAATATTTGTTTTGGGCCTCAGGTTTATGTCCTGATTTGTATAAAAACTATTGGAAGTGAGTTTTTTGTGTTTTTAAATTTGGGGAGCCCTTTTAGTGAGGACCTCTAAGTTGAGGACTTTTCGGTTTATCCCGCTTTTCGATCTTATATCCACATCTTAATCGTTCATTTTATAAATATTTATGAGTAGCTAATTTCTGTAAATTTTTAACTGAATTGAAAATTGTTAAGGCATTCATGAGTGTGATTTACCAATTATGAACTTGAACGGTTCATGTTTGACAGATTTGGTTCGTCCATTGATTTGATCTACAACTAGTTCTTAACGATCACCAATTTAGCTGAATTTTTGTATGATTGATCTACTTATATAAATCTATAACTTCAACGGTTAAAATGTCAAAATTTGATCAAAAAGTTGGTGTAATAAACAATTAATTCAAAAGTCCTCAACGTAGAGGCCCCTTATTAGAAGGGCTCCCATCAGGTAGTACTTTGTAGCTCTCCCTTAATTTAAAGATTTCTACTGCACTTCTTATTGTGCACATACGTTACTTGGTGCACCTTGCAACCTCAAATATAGAATGTTGAGCCTATGCATGGCAGTTGCTTGCACATGTATAAAACGAATGAAGAATACTCTGAGTAAATCCTTGTCTTCATATTCTTTAAAGGGATTAGTTGACTGTCACCCGTAATTTGTTGTTGTGCAAGTTCCTAAATGGTACTGATATAGCAGGTTTTTTATTTATTTATTTTTAACTTTTACAATCGCTTTTGAATATCCTGACTGAATTAGTGAAGAGGCCTTGCTACCTTATGGGTATTAAAATAAAATAAAACAACTAGCACAGCTTACTATCTTGATGTTTTTTCACTGAAGCTTATCAACATTAATTTTGATGGTTTAGGTTCGGGAGGTGGTCCTATCACGAGATCTAAATCTTATCATTGAACCCGGAAGGTCACTTATTGCGAATTCTTGTTGTCTGGTCAACCGAGTAACAGGGGTGAAAACAAATGGCACCAAAAACTTTATTGTGATTGATGGAAGCATGGCTGAACTCATTCGTCCCAGTCTCTATGATGCTTATCAAGTAAGTTCCAAGTTTATTCCACTAATGTTGGATTAAAATTCATTAGCAATAGCACTTGAGATATTCCTAATTATCAGTAAAGATAAAAGTAAGCCATGTGTTAGATCTTAGAGCATATTATCAGCGTTGCCTAGTTTTCATTTGGTTGATTTGATGGATCTTTCCACTTTGTACAAAAAGCTGTTATCAGATTTTGCATCATTACTCTAGGTTTCTGTCTGGTGCTATTACTTTAGATTTACCTTTAAGAATCGAGTTATTGTATGAAGTTACTTTAGATTTGTAGTTTTCAGTGGCAGTGAGCATTTCCTCAAGTCCAGAGCTGAGTTTGAAACCTTACATCCCCCTTTGATACTTTGTCACCCTTCATCACACATGACATATTTATGTTTTGGAGCATATAGGAAACTTCTACAGTGTTCTCCAAATTTTTGTTCATCTTATCAACTAAACTTGACTAAAAAATTATGTAGGTGTTCTGATAATTATTGCATTCAGTAGTGTTTTTTAGACTAGCCCTTTTGTTTTTGGTTTGAATCAAAATTGACTATTGGTATTTACTTGCAGCATATTGAACTAGTTGCTCCTGCACCACATGAAGCTGAGATTTCTACTTTTGATGTGGTTGGCCCTGTCTGCGAGTCTGCAGATTTTTTAGGGAAGGAGAGAGAACTTCCAACTCCTCTAAAGGTAAATTGTTAAACTTTTGAGGGGAAAATCAGGGGATATTTTCTCATTTTATGTTGTGTGTTTGGGAGCAAATGACAATCATTTTCGCAGGTATTGTGTTTTGTAGTTTTCCTAGATTTCAATGTTTGATTTCTGAACTAGGATTTCCCATTGCAGGGAGCTGGTCTGGTTGTTCATGATGCAGGTGCTTACTGCATGAGCATGGCCTCGACTTACAATCTTAAAATGCGCCCTCCGGAGTATTGGGTAAGTAATTCTGATTGAAAACAATCTCTTCAAACCGATACTTGCATCTATCCTCTTTCCAAAACTAGTTTTTTGAAGCCTCTACTTATTTCTCTGTGCTTTTACAATATTTCCAGGTTGAAGAAGATGGATCGGTGTCAAAGATCAGGCATGCAGAGACATTCGATGATCATATGAGATTCTTTGAGGGTCTGTGATTGTGGGAGCTCAGTAGTCAGGCAGCCCGTTAAAGGGATCTGAATTTATTTTTGTTTGTTTTTTGTTTTCTGTTCTTTGATAGTTTTATGTCGCTTTTGTTTATGCACTTGACTCGAGTTGTCTGTTAGAGCACTGAATCATCTGTCCTTTGTATGCTTCACCAAGAAGATAAAATTTATGGCATTTCTAGTTGCAGATACATTGGAGTGTTCGATATAGAGGTTTCAGTTGCACCAGCTGCAAGTAATGACATTAATTATGATTGATTACAATAAAGCAACGTTCAGATACTTGTGGCATAGCAAATAGGCTAGTTGATTGGCTGAGTTAGGTTTGTTAGTGTCAAAACGGATCTTTTGTTGATGTAAATGAAGTTTTTTCTTTACATCTCTTTCCCAGTCCTTAGTGGATATATATATATATATATATATATATATATATATATATATACCAATTCTTAAAATCTAGGTGACGAGTAGTAGTTTTAAATTCTTCCATTTTAAAGACTTGATTTCTTATAATCTTAAAATCTAGAGACTTGAAATTTTGACACAATGGTAGCTCACTAATTCTGAAGCGTGTCTTAGAACAATTGATTGATTATTATTTTTGATACAAAGAACAATTGATTATGATAATACATGAATGTTTCTCAATTTGAAGCATCTCTTGTTTATTTGTATCACGTAAGTCTCTGGATTTCTGGGGCAAAAGTTCCAGATGTTGATGGAATTGTTGAACAAATTTCAGTCTAAGAATTTGGGTCAAGAGGAGGACCAGTTGCTGTTATGTTATTTTGCTTGAACAGCCAACCATGCATGTTTGGAATGTGACGAACGATACATGCTTCGATTCACTAATGAAAACCAGACTTTACCTGGCTTTGAAATCCAATGTGGCCTCAACTGAAGCTCCAACATGTCGTCGTAGTAATCAAGCAAAGCTTACTCAAGCTTCAACGTGGCTTGGTGTCAGGAGAGGCCAAGACAACTCGGCTTGGAGTTGGCGGTGCGAGTTTGGGATCGAGGAAGCTAGATAGGAGGCAAAGAGCCAGTTTTCCCGTTTTAATTCTCAAATCTCAGAGACACGACGTCCAAATAAACCGTATAATTATCTTAACCACTAATATTTTAGAACCCTTTGTATTTCCGATAAATCATTTACATCATAATCATTGATATCGTGTCGTGTATTTGCACGTGGTGGATCCACAAAAAAACTTTGAGATAATTGGAGAGAAAAAAGTGGAAAGACAGAGAAAATCGTGTACAATTTTAATTATTTATAACAAGTCATATGTTTGAGTACTTATGTATTAATATTACATAATATAATCCGAATCGTTCATATATGTCACGTAAAATACAGGATCGAAAACAACCGACAAAAAAACAAAAAAAGAGGCTATATGGCGATATTCCGCATCTTTAGATTTTCTCGGCCCACATTTGCAGTTGATTTCGGTTTTTCCTGTTTTACCCCTCCCTCTCATCAGTCCAACACACTCCCCTCGTTTTCTCTCTTTTTATTTTCACCTAATTCTACTCTTTGCCCCCCCAATTCGCATTAAACCCTAATTCTCAGTTCTCTTGCCTCTCCAAAATTTCGCCCTTCGCTTTGAGATCGGTCAGTTCTTTCTCTCATCTCATTTTTCTTCTCAGTTTTTTTATTGGGTGATTTTATTGTTTCTATTTTTTTTTTCATCTCTGATATTGCTGTGGGTTTATTTATTTTTATTTGTTTGATCCTTGTGATGATAAGTCGTTGAAGAATTGTTGCATTTTGATTTTGGGGTGGGTGTGATTATATTTTGCTATCTTGTTGACTTTTGCATTGGGTATTGGTTTTATTATTAGGGAGTAGTCTGTACTATGATGAAACTTTAGAATGAATTTTAGTGTAGCCGTGTAGGCATTGCTGAGATGCTATTGATTTTGTGAAAAAAGTTATTTTGAGGAGGCCCTATAATTTCATCAAAAATAACAGATTTTTTTGGTATTAGTGGTGCTAGCTTCGATTTAATCTTGTTGGTGCTCTTTGGATGGTTTATAGGAAAAATTAGGTTTGGTTTCTTTGGAATTGGATTATCAACATACAGGCTAGTATTTGTTCTTAGTTTCGTTTTCATGTACCTTTTCTTTTCAAAGGATTTTATGCATCCATATATGAGTGTACTCGTATTTTAACATTTGTCTTGATAATTTAGGCTTTGCCGCACTTCCAGAATAATTGGCTGTGTGGTCCTCGGTTGAAGTGGCTATCTTTGAGTTTGTGTCGTTCTTTGTATTCAACAATGGCTGGTGAAGTAGCGACTGCAAATGGAAATGGTCATGGAAACGGCAACACCCAACTGAATCCACTGAGGACATACCAAGTTGTTGTGGCTGCAACACGACAAATGGGTATTGGAAAGGATGGGAAACTGCCTTGGAGACTGCCTTCTGATCTCAAGTTCTTTAAGGAGGTCACTGTGACCACATCAGATCCTGGAAAAAGGAATGCAATTATAATGGGTAGAAAAACATGGGAGAGCATTCCCCCTGAGCACCAGCCTCTACCTGGACGCCTTAATGTTGTCCTGACCCGTTCTGGTTGTTTTGATATTGCGACTGCTGAGAATGTTGTCATATGTGGGAGCATGACCTCTGCTCTGGAGCTGTTAGCTGCTTCACCTTACTGTCTGTCAATTGACAAAGTGTTTCTCATAGGAGGTGGCCAGATATTGAGGTGTAATTTTGTTGTTACTTTGGTATTGTAACCATTTTCTTTACTCAATCATTCATATGAACATTTATGTGTACAGGGAAGCTCTCAATGGGCCTGGCTGTGATGCAATTCACATTACAGACATAGAGACCAACATTGAATGTGACACTTTTATCCCTGCAATTGATTCCTCTGTTTTTCAGCCGTGGTATTCATCATTTCCCAAGGTGGAGAACGGCATTCGCCATTCCTTCACAACATATGTGCGTGTGAGGAGTTCTGAAGTTGGATCCCTTTGTGAAAACAATGATATGAACTGTAATAGTAGGTCAGATTCCATTAAAGAGGTTAAGAAGTTCTCTTTCCTCCCCAAGATGATTTTTGAGAAACATGAGGAGTACATGTATCTAAATCTGGTTCAAGAAATACTCTCAGATGGTACTTCTAAGGAGGATAGGACTGGGACTGGTACTTTATCAAAATTTGGTTGCCAGGTACTGCCAAGCTAAAACTGAAAAAAAGTAAAGAAGAGAGTTCATTTTCCTTTTAACAGTCCATTGAGTATATACTGTTAAGGTATACTTAGATGGATTTTTTGTCTCTCCACAGATGCGGTTCAATCTGCGCAGAACTTTTCCTCTTCTAACAACCAAGGCATGCATATGTATCTTCTTAAATCTTTATTATATCCCTCATAACCTACACTAGTCAGTAGTTGTATGCCTCTGTTATGAAATGGTTTCATCTTTCATGAAAATGAATTGAAACCATTTCTCTCCGAACAAAGTTACAGTATTGCAATTCTCTTCGTATTTCATATAATATTGACGTAGATTGTGATCATTTGGTTCTCAGAAAGTATTTTGGCGAGGGGTTGTTGAAGAACTTCTGTGGTTCCTCAGTGGTTCAACCAACGTGAAGGTATTACTCTCTTTGTTGAACCTTTTAAACAATATAAATTGTTTTCCTCCCATATACTTTATGTCATCTTAATGCGACTATGTGAAGCAAGTTGGTTTTGCTAGTTTGAGAGCTTGATTTATCTATTAAAATTTGAGAATTTTGAAACCTGTGCTTTGTCGTACAATAATGTGCTAGAAGTGATGGCTTATTGTGATATTTCAATCAACCATTTCTTGGAATATGCCTATTGATTGTGAATTAAGAGCGACTGAAAGGTTGACGTTTTGAATTTCTTGCATTTTAAATCTGCTCTTGTTTCACTTAGGAAAGGAATCATCTATTTGTTTTCTAAACAAAGAACTGCCACCTTGCTAGTCTCTAAAGAGCAAGATATGTGACACAATAGCCAGTGAAAGAGAAGTTTATGCAAAGTAATTTATGCATAGTTGTTATTTGATATGCACAGGTTCTTCAGGAGAAAGGCATTCACATATGGGATGGAAATGCATCTAGAGACTACCTTGATAGGCAAGTTTTATACTTCCCTCATCTGGGTGTTTGTGTGTTTATGATGAGTAATTTGTTTTCTTCATTACATTTCTGTCTTCTGTTTCAGCATTGGTTTAACTGGCAGGGAGGAGAGTGACTTGGGACCAGTATATGGGTTCCAGTGGCGACACTTCGGTGCCAGGTTGGTGAACTTTTATTAGTTGACTGATCTATGTAATGATGCCCTTCTTCAAGTCCACCTGATTCTCTTTCTAATAATAGGTACACTGACATGCATGCTGACTACACTGGCCAAGGATTTGACCAGTTATTAGATGTTATTGACAAGGTAAAAAATAATCCTGATGATCGACGGATTATACTTTCAGCTTGGAATCCTTCTGATCTCAAATTGATGGCCCTCCCACCTTGTCACATGTTTGCTCAGGTATATGATGCAGTCAAGTACCAATTTTGTTTTGTTTTTCTGTCATAACCCTTTTTGGTGTATTACACTCATCTATCTTGCCTTTGCAGTTCTATGTTGCCAAGGGAGAGTTATCATGCCAAATGTACCAGCGTTCTGCTGACATGGGCCTGGGCGTGCCATTTAACATAGCATCATATGCGCTTCTGACATGCATGATTGCTCATGTCTGTGGTATGCATTCTGTATGAAACTCCTTAGTAGTATTTGGTTAGATCTTAGTTTCTGACCTTTGTGTTCATTGGGCCACCTGGAGGATTTTGTACCTTAATTCTAATGCTGTCTACTTATATATCGTCTTCAATTCCATTTGTGCTCTGTAGATCTTGTTCCAGGTGATTTCCTTCATGTTTTAGGGGATGCCCATGTTTACCGCACTCATATCAGGCCTCTAGAGGAGCAACTTAAGAAACCGCCCAAGCCTTTTCCAGTAAGTGTAATAAGGTTACACAAATGATCTGGTTCTTCTCTCATTTTCACCCATACTGTTCTTTTACATTAATATACTTCCATTTCAATGCAGATTTTGAAGATTAATCCTGAGAAAAAGAATATAGATTCTTTTGTGGCAGCTGACTTCGAACTCATTGGTTATGATCCTCATGAGAAGATAGAAATGAAAATGGCTGTGTGAGGATTTCTTAAATTTTCAGCTGAGAGCTCAGAATTTTTCTTTAGTAGCGGCCAATTCTGCTCTTAATTATAGGTGAGAACATGATTTTGTTCTGCTTACAAAAAAATTCTACATAACATATTCACATATATGGTGGACAAATTTTTGCAGGCGTAGTGTTTACAAATGCATATCTTCCCTTCTAATTAGTTGGCACTGTAGGAGTTGATTACTGTTTCTCTATAGTTACTGTCATCATTAGAGTGTTAGTATGGTGCCTTGTGTGTTTGTTTGGCTAGTTTCATTAACAAACTGAAGAATAGGAAGTGAAAGCCAGCAGCCCTCGTGTGCCAGTTACACTTTTCCATAAGCTTGAAACAATTGTGTTGAAGAACCATTTTTATTCTTCAAGTTTATGAAATATATGAGACTGAATCTTTGTATATTATGTTTCAGGCACAGGAAATGGAGGTAGAGTTCAATACAATTGAATAACTGTTAGTAGGGTATATACTTCAAGCTTTGCATATGTAGTAATTAACTGGGAATGTTCCGCATATATGTGGTGGCTCTAAGTTGATTTAGGATACTTGGATTTTTCCCCGTGCCTTCTGAGCTTGCTTTTCACTTTCACTGTTTTCTATGGGCAGTGGCCATCACTTTTCTACGACTAAAACTACTATATCATGTACTCTGGTGTGCTGTTATAAAAAATGGAGTTGGATCACATGTGCATTATTTGTCTGTCAAGTTTTAGATCAATGGACTGGTCAAGTATTATGATTGTTAACAGGTTTCTATTATTGCCATTTTGCTGGTGGGACTCGTGGGTGTTGCTTTCAGGTGAAGGGTTGGGTAAGGAAAGGTGAATGGTTAATATCAGAATGTAAAAATGAATGAACCTCCACATACAAATGTTCAGTTGGCTGGCTGATAAAATCGGACCGAGTAGAAATAGGTTGCCGGTTTGATCCATCCATGCACTGCCAAGAATGGGTAAAGATATAATGGGCAAAGATGTAACTCGCCAAGAATCTCTTGAACCTGGAGAATGCAGGAGTGTGGTTTCACAAGGATGTGTTTCGTGTTCTAACCCAAATTCTGTGAGTACAATATTTATTGCTGTAGAATTTAAAACAATTGCATTCTTAAGTACTTGGTAAAGGAATATTATTGTTAATACCATTACTAAATTCATCTATCTTTTTTGAAAATGCCCTTTCAGATGGTTGGAACTAGATGGAGAAAGACGATTTTTGCTATTCCAATTGGATATCGTGCCTAAAAGTTGAGTTGCAAACTTCTTTAATGGTTATCATTTGGTCTATTAAAAGTTTAAAACTATTAAGCTTTGTAACACAGCATTTGACCAAGGTGACGTCTCCAAACTGCAAATTCCTGAAGAAAGCCCCCAACTTATCTGGAATCCCCAAATATACTTCCTTGCATATAGGTCAATGTACAAGCTTAGTGTTGGATTCCTTGAAAAACTTGTTACATTTGACCTCGATCGATGCTCTAACCTGACAAAATTTCCAACAAGAGTTTGCTAGAAATCTCTTGAAGATTTGATTCCTCTTGATTGCGAAGGGCTCAAGAAGTTCCCGGAAATTGTGGACACGATGGAAGCCTTAGACGTCATGCAATTGAGTGGTACTGGCATAAAAGAATTGCCATCATCAATTCGATATCTCACTCAAGTTTCATATATAGGATTAGATAGGTGTCAAAACCATACAAGCCTTCCAAGCAGTATTTATGAGTTGGAAAATCTTGATCATTTTGGTCTTAACCACTGTCCAAAACTTGTCTCTTCCAAGCAATATGACATCAGAAGTTTCATCTAGTGCAGAACCACTGCCTTTGGCGCTTACATATTTATCTTTCAAAGGGTGCAATTTATTATCGGACATCGATTTTATCTGTTGGTGTTCATTGTGTGTCCATATTAAGGGAGCTTGATTTATCAGGAAGCAGTTTTGTTAGTCTTGCCAAGGGCATTAGCAAGTTTGTCAACTTGAAGTCTCTTAAATTGTGTGGTTGCAAGAGGCTTCGTGCGATTTCAGAACACTTCCTCCATCTACAAGATTCATAAAAGTGCTCACTGCATATCATTGGAAGCATTTTCGCTGTTGTCAGATATACTGGAGAATAAGGACACAAACTGTATATAAGATGGACTTGTCAAAGACTTCTTGATTCTTTGCGCTTGGATGTGTCAAAAATGGCAAATGTGTTACTGAATGAGGTATTTCTCTGCTCCGCTCTGTCTTACCTACGTACTTTCCATATCTTAATTGCCAGTAAATATCAAATGATATAGTTATCATTACCTTTTAGGTGGAGTACTCTTTGTTTGAGGTTTTACTTCCAGGAAATAGAGTTCCTGTTAGTACATGGCATTCATATCCAATATTTGAAGATGTGTTTTTCTGTGGAAAAACAATGGTCTCCTGATGCAACTAGGAAAAGCTGAAAAAGCAAGCCTTAGAAGAAATTGTTTCCTGGTGCATTTAGGAAAGGCTAAAAGAGTAAGCTTCGGAAGAAACAAAAGGAGATCTAAATCTCAAGAAGGTAAGAAGTATCTTTTGCATATCATGTCTTGAATGATCAATCTTATTCTTAGAAAAATTCTAGGAAGATTGTTTAGGAAACAAACAATCTGCATCAAGAATGACTGCTGATTATTCAAAACCATTCTCATAATTAGTATTCGATTTTATGTTTAATTAACATTCATGTTTTGAATTGGTGAGTGATTTGATTGAGGGGGAGCTGGGCTCCTCATACATATATAAATAGTACGAGAGGAAGTTGAGATTGCTGAGTTTTTATTCATCTGTTTTTCTTGTGATTTTTCAGCAGGATGGTCTGCAAGTTTGTTTAATCAAATTCTAGGTTGTTCTCCACTCATCACATTGAATCTAACATGATTATGATGATATAGATCAGTGTTTGGAGTCTTTGTAGGATGCTTGGTCCCCTGCTAAAGAAAGGAACAACCTGTTTTAGTTATTGTATAGGATTACAATATAAGATTCCAAGTTGATTAGTAATATCAGTAAAGTGATTATGTTTGATATCTACTTATGAATCTTGTAATCCTTTTATATTCATAGTGAAATTTGATTGAGTGTGGTTAAAACGTCCCGCAGTGATGTTTCCTCTATATGAGGTTTACACTGTTGTAAACAAAATTGATGTGTTGTTGCACTATTTGATCTTCTAAGTTTGTTGTTAAACCTTGATTTGACACTATTTCAGTTGTTAGAACTTTCATTTGGTACCAGAGCAGGTGCTAGTCTAACTAGTTTTGATCCTGTAAAAACATGGACCTAACAAAGGCAAATGGCTCACACTACCGGAATCAGTAGTTTGGCCGACAAAAATTTTCGTCGGCCTGTTAGCCAAATTCGTCGGCTAAGATCTTAGCTGACGACAACTCGTCGGCTAAGATGTCGTCGGCAAAGACTCGTCGGCTATGACTTTAGCCGACGAAATAAAAGTCGTCGTCGGCTATAGTGTCACACTTAGCCGACGACATATGTTTTAATTATTCGTCGGCTAAAGTAAAACTTTGGCCGACGAAATATATTGTCGTCAGTCTCAACTTAAGACTTTGGCCGACGAACTATAAATATTTCGTCGGCCAAGGTAAAACACTTTAGCCGACGAAATATACTATAAATCGTCGGCTAAATATTTTAAAAAATTAAAAATTAAAATAATATGGCCGACGAAATATAGTACATTTCGTCGGGTTAAATACAACTATAGCCGACGAAATTTACCATATTTCGTCAGCTAAACGTTAAAAAAATGAAAAATACTATAGCCGACGAATTATGGTAAATTTTTTCGGCTACAGTACTTTTTATACTAAAAAAAACTATAAAATTTTGAAATTACCATCCAAGCAAGCTGCATATTACACAAACAATTTCATATAACCAACAACATACACCATCAAAAGTAGTCTAAACGTTTTGCATTAAATTATTAATTTATAAATTGTTCATAAACCTATAAAACTAAATAAAATCTATATCATTTAAATCTATATCCGCTCCAGAAAGAGGTTGCTGTTGAGGAGGTTGCGACGGTTGATGTAAGGGAATAGGTGTAGGCATGGGAGGAGGCGGAAGTCCCTGAAGCTGGGCAACTGAAAAATCTTACAAGTACTGGAACATCTGTTGCTGCTGTGCCTGGTTGGTGGCATATACTGCCGCATTATACTCCTGTAAAGCGGCAGTATATGCTGTCTGGGCGGCTTGCTGTTCCTGTAACATCTGAACAGTTCACAATGTAGATATATGTGAGTAGATCATCTCTATAAATTTTCAGCAAATTTGGAGATCATTAAGACATCCAAAATGAATCAAAACTATGAACGTAATAAAACAGTTCAACCGGAACGATTTGTTTTTTTCGTTTTAAATCACATATTTAAATACCTTAAAGATCTCTATATTAGAGGAAATTTTATAGAGATGATCTAGTCATATATATCTATATTTAGAACGGTTGTGATAAGAAAATATGATCCAAAAGCGGATCAAAATGTGAAAATCCGTACTTTTTAATAAATGCGGATATCCGCAACTGAAACAACCTCTCTCTCTCTCTCTCTCTATATATATATATATTTAAGGGTATTTTAAATTTATTTATTGCAAGGGTTTATATATATATACATATGTACACACATACACATACATATTTAGGGGTGAGTACTTTAGAAATATTATAAATACAATAAAATTTAAAAATATCTCCAATTTAAAATATTATAATATATTTTGTGAGTTGGGTAATTTAAAAATATTTTTAATTATGTGATGATAGTTTAGAGAGAAAAAGTTTGTTTCATTACCTTGATTTTGATACCCATATCTCCTCATTGGTTATCGAATAAAAGGTTTCATGTGAGACCCATATTCATTTCAATACTTTGACATGTTAGTAAACGCAAGATTTCATCTATTTCGGAATCAATTATACCACTCTCAATTTCATTCCAGATTAGTAAACATACCTTGAAAAGAATATGTAATGAGTTGAAGATAGATAGCTAAGAAATTTTAAGTGGAATTTTATAGCTTCTATGCCCAAGTCATTTGGACCTCGTACGTATGTGTCTCATAACAAACTACACTTATTTTGTAGCTAAGATGTAATGCTGAAATTTTGAGTCATTTGTAACTTGTAACCTATGTAACCGTGGCTGTGAACAAACCATGCTTTCCTTCAATAGATGATATAATTCCTTCACGGTTGACATGAATATAATCTGAGCGATGCAGGGATCTGCAGCAAGCTGGAGAATGACCAAAATGCATATTTCAATCTCTAAACATGCCCTCATGGTTGAAGAAAACAAAAGGACATGTTTAACGCACTCAAAAATGAATACGAGATAACATCTTTATTATAGAGCAACATGATATTTCTAACAAGCTAATCCTAATATCATGACTGAGTACTTGTAGAATCATCAACAGGATGGTAGTATCTATTGAAAAACCACATAGAGTCGGCTTGCACTGCATATCCATCTTGATTACGGTGCCAACCGTAGTAAGCGTGGGTTCTGTTTTTGATACCAAATGTGGCGTGACCGAAACTGGCTTCTCTAAAAGCTGAGTATGCTGGCTGTGGTTCTGTCATACTGCACCAAAAAGACAACAAAATAGATTCATTGCTTGATATTCTGATTCAGAAAAAAATGTATCATGCATACTATACAGTGTACACTTACTTGGTAGCTAAGCCTTCAATATTTCCTCCATCACCAATGGTGATATACACAGGTGCAGACTGATCTTTCACGGGGATACAGATACCGTTCACAATGTTATATGCAATGTTGGAAATACGCTCCTGTGGCATATCCAAATCAACTTATCAAACTGTGTCATGATTCTTGTGCATTAATGGATAATGGTAAACGGAAAAGCATATAACGGACATGTTTATGAAGAATTTGACAGAGTACTTTTCCTTTGAAAGGATTTCCTGTAAATTATCAAAAACTAAAATGCTTGATAAATAAAAACAGTTGGATTTCAAAACCTTGCTGATTTACCAACTTATTTTACAGATAGCATTCAGCATCAGAAACAACTGACTTTGAGATTAAAATAAATGAGTACGTGCAGTTCGTTCATAAGCATGGACAAACTTATTTTACAGATAGCATTCAGCATCAGAAACAACTGACTTTGAGATTAAAATAAATGAGTACTTACAGTTCGTTCATAAGCATGGACATGACCAGAAAATACCACGTCAACTTTGTACTTCACAAACCAAGCCTCATACATCACTCTCATGGTCTCTCCTTCCATGTAGTGGTAATTGTAGCTATTGTACCATGGAGAATGCAGTAAAACAATCAGCCATGGGGTCTCAGTCCTGTTAACTTTTGGTAGCTCCTCCTCCAGCCATTGGTACTGAGGAGTGTATTTACCTAAGGATATTGTAAATGATGTGTCAAATGTAATTTTTAAGCAATGGGCATACAACTGTATAGAGGATCTTGCTTTCAAGTTACAAGTTGATTAAAAATTTATGGACACAATAAAGTGATACTGTTTTTAGTTGACTATTTAAATGATACAATGGACATCAGGAATCACCACAAGATATCAGTTTAGCAATCAGTAAAAATGTTTAAGAAAACAACAGTTGAAACATGTCATTATGAGAGAACTAACAGTGATGACCAGAAACACTATGTCAAATGCCATGATAACAACAGGGTTAAAAATTTCAGCTTGAAAAGGAATATAAGAAACAGATTTAACAAAATCAAGGCATATCTAGATGGGTTTGCTAGTTTGTTTGCAATTGACAATTCAGATAAAGATTTCCAGATTTCATATTCATGATTAGACATTGAGGAGCATCTTCTGCATATGGAGACAAGCATTAGTATCACTTAAGTTAAAACAACAAGTCTGCTACATTTCCTTACCATATGCTGAATATGAAGATAAGACAATAATGTGTGCAGAAGCTCTCTTGATAGAGTAAAAAAAAGGTGCAGTACTCCCTGATGCCTTATATGGGGTACGATACCGGTTAGTGAAAGGCTTCCATGGTTTAGTTTCACCCTGCAAAAATATTAACAATAAAAAAATAATCTCTTAGAAAAATAATACATAGAATAATATTTCCGGACTTAGAAAATAAATTCACACAATTAGCACATTTGGGCAAATAATTAGAACATGGAAGACTAGAGAACTACCTAAAGTTACAAAACTTGAACATAATTGAGGAAGATGCTTATTCTAAGTTAATTTTCTATAATAGGTTATAGTCGAGAACCTCATAACACTCTTTTGGGTTGCTGCATATGAGGATCATTCTTATAGGTGGGATTCAGAATTTAGCACAAACATTATACGCACAATGTTTTGGTAAAATGAAGACAAGAAAGAGGATATTATCTGTAATAATAGTGATATAAGTCCCCGGGAAAACATCATATTACCTTCTGATTAAAAATTGAAGGCTTCAATGACAAAAGCAAGGGAGGTAGAATTTAGGGTAATAAGATAATTTCAAAGTAGCCCAAGGTATTATCAGATGCTTACAATTTCTGGAGCAAAATCAAGTTCATGATTCCCTGGAGTCCATATCCAAGGTTGATAAGCAGTACTTCTCTCCACAAATCTTCCCCACGAATCCCATCTGTTATTATCATGCTTGGGGTAGTGATCAGCATAAGAGAGGTCACCAAGAAACAATAATGTTTGTCCCTTATGTGGGTTTAATTCATAATGAGTGACTGTCTTATTTGAATCAAATGTCTGGCCCAGATCCCCTGCAAAACTTGGTAAGAGATATCCAGAATTGTAAGAGTTTACATTGCAGATAAACAGATAATGGAATAAATGTAGTTCTAAAATACATGGCTGAAAAGCAGACTGCTTTCTTTGGTAGCATTAGAATAATTTGATTATACATCTTACAAGATGAAATGGAAGAGTCTCATTGCAATAACCTTTTAACTACAGAACCGGTTAGCTACATCCATTTACAATCTATCATGTTTTCATAGAAGATGGTTACCTATTAGACCAAAAGTGTAAGGAACATCTGGCCCAACCGGCGGCGGAGTTACAAACCAGAACTTCCGCTTTGTGTGTTCAATTCCAACCTCATAATAATATTTGGTATTGTACTGCAAAAACACAGATGATTGTATCATAATATAATTCAAACACTTAGCCTGCAGTTTATCATTTGATCAGCAAATCCTAGAACATGGTTTGGTGCATGTCATACTGATAGCACCAAATAACAGAAAGAGGCTAGGGGAAACACGACAGCATGTCAAATATACCTTTAAATTTCTTATTGTTACATGATGAATGTAAGGAGAACTATAATCGGAGTACTTATAGGTGTTAAATTTCCCCACAGCTATCTTTTTCTTGCTGTTTGCGCTCCAATAAATCACTTTGCTGGAACCTGGTTCATCCACAGTTACCCATGACACAATCACTGCCTTTCCCAGCTGGTCTCCTTGTGTAATATGAACCTATAATCATATATACATAGACATCATACACCAGAGAAAAACTAACCACTAAAAATTCAGAATCACACCAACTAATCCATAAAAAGGCCATACCTTTCGAAGAAATTATATACTTATATATCATGTAAATGAGCAATTAAATAATGAGTTAGAATGATACAACTTCCACAATCAAAAAGAATGTATAAAGTACCTTAGAGCAGAACAAGAAGAATCTACCATTGATGGACTAAAAGCAATCATAAGTTTTAGTGAGAGAGAGAGAGAGAGACTATACTTGTTGGGGAGCATTGTAACCATGAGGCGCTTTGAAGACATCGCTATCAAAGGGCATATCCACAGATTTCTCCACTTTCCTCACAAAAGGGCTGGTCTTTCCTCCATTACAGACCACCCCCAAATTCAAAACCAAACCCAACACCAGATAAACACCTAGCACTGAAGAGACTGAAGCAGAAGCAAAACCCATTTTGGTGAGACTATGCAGAGAGCACCAGGGTTTATATATTAGTTGGAACTAAAAAGTAAAATGATTTTCAACTACAAATAGGGGGAATATTCATAGGTCCTATCACCATGCAGATAACGATGTCAACGATATGAAAAGATATACACAGCTGATCGGTTTTGCTCAAACAGAATTATAAAAGGAAACATATTTGAGTTGTAAATGAGAAATAATAGGAGTCCTCGTGAAAGAGGCAATGTGTACAGATGGAATAGAGAAAGAGAGTGAGAGAATCACAATAATATGACTTGGAAAAAGTAGCCACGCAGTGCTTCTTGCAGAAAATTTTCATTATTATCGTAGCATCAGGTGACAATGCATAGTAGTGTTACATTTTAATCAGAACAACATATTTAAATTTATTACAATTAAAATAAAAATTAATGTTTTTTATATTTTGTAAAATTACATTTAAAGGTATTTAGTGAGTTCATATTAGAGTTAGGATTTACGTTTAGGGTATCGAGTATAGGATATATGGTTTAGCGTATTGGGTATAGAATATAGGGTTTAGCGTATAGGGTTTAGGGCTTAAAATTTAGTATTTAAAAAACAATAAGTGTTTATATGTGGAACCTAATATTTCTCCTTTACCGGGTTACAATTCAAGAAATAACACCAAGTGTGGTCAATTATTAAATATGCATCGTTTATTATGCTTGAAGTACTGTTTACAGGGCCAAAGGCCAGTCAGACTTGAGAAGCCACTCTGGGTCCTTTGTCAGGGCCCAGTTCATTGTAAGTTTGAGGCAAAGCAAGGGAGTTCATTCCCACATTGGAAAAAGACAAAGTGCAGCCTTTAATGCTACTATAAATACCGGTGAGGACCTCCCGGTAAGAGGACGGACAATTCCTTAACTACTCTTGAGTTTTCTGCTTATCTGACAGTGTCTAACTTAAGCATCGGAGTGGCTTCCCTCGGTAAACCCGGGGACGCCTCTTTGACGTGTTTGTTCTTTACACAGGAAAACTCGGAGTCCAGGGAAGTTCGCTATTTCTGGAGCCGTGCAACCCGCTAAAGGGGCCACGTGCCACCCGGAAACAATTGCGTACGGACTTGGGGGACTGGGTACACCGGGTCTGGATGATACCCTTGTAACCCGGTAAAGAAATGGTTTCAAGTCCCCACCCAAGCGTACCCCTTGACTGAGGACTTGGGGGACTTGTTTATATGTGGAACCTAATATTTCTCCTTTACCGGGTTACAATTCAAGAAATAACACGTGGTCAATTATTAAATATGCATCGTTTATTATGCTTGAAGTACTGTTTACAGGGCCAAAGGCCAGTCAGACTTGAGAAGCCACTCTGGGTCCTTTGTCAGGGCCCAGTTCATTGTAAGTTTGAGGCAAAGCAAGGGAGTTCATTCCCACATTGGAAAAAGACAAAGTGCAGCCTTTAATGCTACTATAAATACCGGTGAGGACCTCCCGGTAAGAGGACGGACAATTCCTTAACTACTCTTGAGTTTTCTGCTTATCTGACAGTGTCTAACTTAAGCATCGGAGTGGCTTCCCTCGGTAAACCCGGGGACGCCTCTTTGACGTGTTTGTTCTTTACACAGGAAAACTCGGAGTCCAGGGAAGTTCGCTATTTCTGGAGCCGTGCAACCCGCTAAAGGGGCCACGTGCCACCCGGAAACAATAAGAAACCCGAAATAGTTTTTAACAATATAACTAAAATCTACATGTTTAATTTTAATTGTAATAAATCCACATGTCTTGTTCTTATTGGACTGTAACATCATTATACATTATCACGTGGTGCTATGGTAACACTGAAATATTACTCCCTTTAAAGAATCTCAATTCTCAACCTTCTTTTATATATTAATAATAAGATTTTTTTATCAAAATTAATATATTTTCTTAACGTGATGGGAGAACCTCGCCCTAAACAAAGTTGCAAAGATTTATTATGAATCTGGGTTTTTAATTATCTAAGAACAAGAAAAGTAAGAAACTTGAAATGGAAAGAAAAGAATTGATTTTTCATTTATGGCTACTACAGCAGCTTCACTACACCTATATAGCTCATATTGACCACGTAGATCTTGCCACTTGGCGAGAATCTGGTTGACAGAAACCCAGAACCCTAATACAGTAACTAAGAACCCTTATACAGCTAACCCCGCCCTAACGGCTACTTAACTTCAAACCATTACTTAATTAATTAACTCCCTCGTGCCCCGCACGTGCTGCTGGGCTTCAAACCTCCTTTCCTGCTCTAGCTGGGAATAACTCTGATGAATAGGTATTCTTAAAATTGCTTCCCTCTCCAAATGAAACTTGGCCTCAAGTTTCGAACTCTGAAAACCTACGCTAGATATTCTGCAAAATTGGAAAATCTCTGATGAATGTTTTAAGAATTTCATTTGGTGCCACTCTAGTTAAAGTTTAATTTTATTTTACTTACTAAAAAGCCTACGCTTTGGGTTAATAAGTTGTTGGCACGTCCTTCGGACGTGTTGGCTTCTTATTGGCTTAAATTCGTGGCTACTGTAGTTTCCCCTCTCGGGGCGCTACACATATACTGTCCTTGATGGCATACACCTCTCTCATAAGGAAACATATCGTTGATGAAGGTCGTTGTAGAGTCGTTGGATGTACTGCCCGTCATAGAAAATTATCCATGATCATGCGGACCTCCTGATGATGTTTCATCGTGAAATATCCAACATGTGTACTTCTCTCAAAACCTGTTACTCTTCAGGTGATGTCATACTTTGTCAATCGTAAATCAATGCATATCGTCGCGACACTAACATTTCGTGCACATGCAATAGAAAATTGTATTCCCATTAGCGTTAGCCAGCGCATATTCAAGAAAACTAATAACTCTTTTACCATATATTTTGTATTATTTTGGAAGTGAAATCCAATTCTTATCTATATCCTGAAAATATAACAAAATATATATGTATAACTCTAATTGATTAAATTCAATATATAAAATCATTTAGTATTCTACTACAATTAATTAATAACAAATTAATAATTAACACATATATTTTTGTTGATGTGGATGTATCTACGTGTATATTAATAGCGGGATTAGATAACGAACACAAGGTTTATAGTGGTTCGTCTTACCATCGATGGGTAACACTACATCCACTTAAGATTCTACTAAGCGTTGGGTGTCTTAGTGGCTCCTCAATGTATTACAAGTAGTACTAATAGTAGTGTTGTTGGTGTATTGAGTGAGTGGGGATGAGCCTCCTTTTATAGGAGAAGGAGGCTTCTCCCTTTACAATATCTTCAATGTGGGACAAGAGTCCCATTTGCTAGCCTTTGAAGGTGTTGTGAGGGAGCATGTTGGTGAGGCCGAGTAGGTGACTTTCGGGTAACAGAATGACATGTTCTTGGTACCATTGTGTAGCATGTTCTTCAGGCTTCAAGAGGCCTGCCACGGTTGGGTATCGTTACTTCTCATGGGCCTACAAGTAGGGTGTCAATTATGATTGGTGACATAGTATATATGGGATGTCAACAAGTCCCCAAAGTCTCCGAGTAAGTGACACCACGGTGTGCCCAACCCCTACAAGTCCCCGAATTTCTTAAGCAAGAAGGGTCTTCAAACAGCTTCCAAAGTCAAGCGACTCATCTTGTTGACAAAAACCAACACTTGCTATAATGTCTTGGTGGGTCAATGCTAGGTGCTAGCTGAATGAGCAGTGGGCGAACATTGTCTGCTTGTTGAATGAGTGCTAGTTGCACGTTGAGTGAGTGATTGCCAAGCGTGTGCTAACCGCTAACTGAGTGGTTGAGGTTGCTAACTCTCGCGTTACGGAGAACCACTTTGTGCTTAGTTGATTTTGAACGTTTATGCTAACGGTTTTATCTATGTTCCAGTTTTACTGGCAGATGTCTTTAGCGGATGGACTTCGCTAGGATCTTGAGATGGGTCCCATATAAATTGGAATGAATCCCTAACGGTTAAGCATCGCTATTCTCTCATATGTGATGAGGTATAATTTAAGTCATGATTCACATTTGCTAGCGGGTACCTCAGAGTCCCTCACTCCTCAGCTAAGGCGTCCCTTAAACTTGGGTGTGGTGGATCAAATGGTTTTACTGGAGGTTACAAGTAACTTTGTCTCTTGAATAGTGTGATGAATTTTTGCACGAATAGTGTGATTTTGTCATAGCAATTGATCATCGCTTATTCTCTCATAATTAATGAGGTAAGAGTTAGGCCGGCCCAGCTGTCGTTCTCTCAGTCAACGAGGGTCTCCCGGAGGGTGAGGCAAATTCTTGGCGTTAATATATCGTCAGTGTGAAGGTAATAGTAAGTCGTTTTTTAACCTTCTATGGGTGGTTGTCCTGTTCTCTTTTAATCCTCTAGCGGATGATCATCTCTAGTATTCCACTGAGGGAAACTTTGGTCATATGTATGAAATTTGTGGCACCTTCCGTCGCGAGTGGGCGGGTAGTCAGCATGTGTGCTGGCGTTTTGATATGTCTTGGCGAATAAGCATCTTAACGAGCTGTTCGCCATGCCTTACCGGCTAAGCGTCGCTAATCACTCCAAAAGGAGGCGTATCGTATACACGTTGTTAACGAGTGTTTCATCATGGATTAGCGGATAAATATCACTAGTCTCTAAAAGAGGAGGCATCTCGTATTTACGAGGGATTGGCGAGCGGTTCGCCATGTCTTAAGGGATAAACGTCGCTAGCATGGTGGGTAGCCATGTCATAGTGGATAAACATCCAAGAAGAGACATCTAGTAATTACAATGGATTGGCTAGTGGTTCGCCATGTCTTAGGGATAAACGTCGCTAGTCTCTCCAAGAGGAGGCATCTCGTAATTATGAGGGATTGACGAGTGGTTCACCATGTCTTAGCAGATAAACGTCGCTAGTCTCTTTAAGAGGAGCATCTCTTATTGACGAGGGATTAGCGAGTGGTTCGCCATGTCTTAGTGTATAAACGTCGTTAGTCTCTCCAAGAGGAGGCATCTCATATTTATGAGGGATTGGTGAGTGGGTCGCAGTGTCTTAGCGGATAAACGTCACTAGCGTGGCGGCTCGCCATGTCTTAGCCGAAAAACATCACTAGTCTCTCCAAGAGTAGACATCTCATATTTACAAGGGATTGGCGACTGGTTCGCCTTCTCTTAGCGGATAAACATCGCAAGTAAAGGTGGCAAACAGGCCATAAAGCACAGGCACGACACGGGCACGGCATGTTTAAAAATGGTCCGGCACGAGCACGCTACCTGCCCTGCACGGCCCAAACACGTTATCTTAATGCACCGGGTCTAGAAAAATGAGCCCACGGGCCCGGCCCGGCCCGGCCCAAGCACGATAAGTTAAGGGCCACGACCCGGCCCGCTTTAAAATATATTTTTTCTTTATAATATGAAGATTATATATTTATAAATAATATAAAATTTGTTTTAAGTGTGAACAATAACTTATAAATACTAATAATTATTCATTTTGATTCTCTTAGACCCATAAAATATTTTGCTAAAATAATACCAAGTATAAATAATGATCATATGATTCATATATCATATATTACTTTAGTTTGTTTGCAAAGAAAACAAATGATCGATAAAAAATGTGAGTTATTTTTCATTTGTTTTTGTTTTGATATACTATGATATCAATTTTAGACTAATTTCTATTTTTAACTACAAACAGACCTGTTAATGGGCTAGACCCAGCCCGGCCCAATATGTTATGGGCTTGGGTCGTAGACCGGGCTGGGCCTTAGATTTGAGTAAATGGGCCGTTCCGGGCTTGAGCCCGTTAAGACGTGGACCGTCGTGGGTCGGCCCAAACATGGCCCGAAGCCCAATTAAACAGGCCGGGCTAGGCAGGCCCGTTTGCCACCTCTAATCGCAAGTTTCTTTTAGACGAGGCATCTCGTATTTACGAGGGATTAACGAGTGGTTCACCATATCTTAGCGGATAAACGTCGATAGCTTGGTGGCTCGCCATGTCTTAGCAGATAAACGTCGCTAGAGTGTGTGAAGATGACCTTAAGCGGGTTCTTTGTTTGTATGACATGAAAAAGTCGTCATATTTTTGTGTAACATTAAATCGACGGGAGATTATCTTTATTATTAATCGCCCAAGAATAATAATTAGGGAAATCCTATTTAATCTATAGAGTGCATGCGTCACAAAAATGTGGTATGTGCTTGTTGAGTAGTCCTCAGGCTTTGACATGATCCTCATATGGCAGGTAGTCCCTAGGCTTTAAATTAATGGAGGAGCGGATCCTCATATGTCAGATAGTCCCTAGACTTTAAATTAATGGTGGAACGGATCCTCTTATGTCGGCTAGTCACCGGGCTTTGACAGAATGGAGGAGCGGATCCACGCTTACCCATCCTCATAGGCATGAAAATTTGTCTAAGTCCTTGAGTTCCGCTAGTTTTCTAGGGATTGCTCGGGTATTTATGTGTAACATAGCAATACGAATAACATTTAGCAAGCGTCATATGCAAAGTGCTGGTCGAGGTGTGACTTTACTAATGTCTTCTGCTAATAACGCGAAGCATGTTGAGGTAGTGATTAATGCTTAACCAAAACATGATGGAATTGCGTTGCAAGTTGGGTTGTGTGAGCGGGTAGGCGTTGCTTGTGGGACGAACCTGATTAGGCATATAGTCATGCTCGTAACCGCTAAAAATTTTGAACACCATCATATTGTAGTTGAAAGTCTTAATATCACAATATTTCTAAGCATCATATGATCCGCCATGAGCTGTGAAACTATCAGAGGTGGTGAGCAGTGGGTTGCGGGCGTTGTCTTGAAGCAGCAGCAATAATTGACGGATTGCTCCTTGAGAGAGGATTGCTTCTTAAGAGCAGGGTTTAAGCAGCACTTGAGTAGCGGGCTGCTCTTTAAGAGCGGATTGCCCCTATAGAGCGGGTTGCTCCATGAGAGTGGAAAATCGTCACTATTGAACTTGACGAGCAGATCAGTGCTTGGCGCTGCTGCGGAGTGCTTAGCAGATAGAAGTTAACGATGGATTTGGGTGGCGGATCAAGAGAACGATGCCGTTGTTGATGCCGCTATCTAGTATTCCTTCTCCGCGGTTGAACTACTCACTCGAAGTTAAGCGGTTGAGACACGTGTTCTATGTTGAGCGGTTCACACTAGCAAAAGAGAGAATTTTGGGTGGCTTCAGTGGATCAAAATTTAGAACTGAGTGGTTGAACTCGACGAGTGGCGGAATCGCTCGAGAATCCGAAGGTGAACGGTTATGATGGCAGCAACTGTGAGCGAGAAGTCCCCGGCTCTTGTCCCTTGCCAAGGGCGAGCTGACCGCATGAATGTAGGAAGTCCTCGGATTGCCTCATGATAGCTGTCTATTGGGCGTTACCCGCATGAGAGATGACCGTATGAAAGATGGCCACTGAGACGCATGAAAGATGGCCACTGAGACGCATGAAAGATGACTGTATGCAAACTTGAGCGGTTCATCCTACCTTGGTATTCTCATGTGCACGTTCGACAAGAGAATTTCGTGGCGCTTCTCGCGAGTGTTTGGTGAGGCATCCCACACGTGCTCAGTGAGGTATAATTTTGGGCAGCCTTGTAGTTCTCCTCGAGGTTCTTATGAAGGAACGGGGCAAATTCTTTAGTAATTATATATAGCTAGAAGTCAACTGTGAGCGATAACGCATGTGGACTCGGCTTAATCGAGGTTCCAGGTTGAGCTGCTGAGGCTTGGCTTAACCTTAGCACTGGTTGTTGGACTCGATTGGTGGAGATGCTCTTTTTTGTGTGTTATAGCAGAAGAGACGCGCGGGTCAAATTGTGGAGGTTTGCTTGGTGTTTGATGTCACTGGCCCACCATATGGATTGATTACTCCGCATCCATTCTTGCACATTCACTTGATCCGCTCACCATCCATGCTTTTATTTGTCTATCAAATGAACCGGTCCGCTCATGGTAAGTGACGAAGCCATTTTATCGGCTTCCTATAGACGGTGCCAATGTTGATGTGGATGTATCTACGTGTATGATAATAGTGGGATAGATAGCGGACACAAGGTTTATAGTGGTTCATCTTACCATCGGTGGGTAACACTACATCCACTTAAGATTCTACTAAGTGTTGGGTGCCTCGGTGGCTCCTTAATGTATTACAAGTAGTAATAATAGTAGTGTTGTTGGTGTGTTGAGTGAGTGGGGAGGAGCCTCCTTTTATAGGAGAATGAGGCTTCTCCATTTACAATATCTTCAATGTGGGACAAGAGTCTCATTTGCTAGTCTTTGAAGGTGTTATGAGACAGCATGTTGGTGAGGCCGAGTATGTGACTTACGGGTAACGGAATGACATGTTCTTGGTACCGTTGTGTAGCTTGTTTTTCAGGCTTCAAGATGCATGCCACGGTCGGGTCTCGTTACGTCTCATGGACCCACAAGTAGGGTGTCATTTATGGTTGGTGACATAGTATATATGGTATGTCAACATATATAAATACTTAATAATTATATAACAATATTATATATCAACATCATCACAAAATCATAATCAACTCATATCAACAACACAATATTATAATTAAATTAATTAATAGATATATATATATATATATATATATATCTACCACTTATTATATATATATATATCTACCACTTATTAACAACAACTTCATATATATTATCAAATCAAAATCGATCAACTCAAATAAGACTCAAAATCCACCAACTCAAATAAGACTCAAAATCAATATTCTAGCTCAAATAAAACTCTTAAATCAAATCAAATAAAACTCAAAATCAACATATATACACATATACATACCTATATATAGCTCCACAAACTAATTCTGAACAGATTTCGACAACACCCAAACTTTTTCTCCCATTTTTTCAAATGAGCTGTTGTCTAGATCTGTTTATAAGGCACTTTAGCTGACGAAATTATATATTTCATCGGCTAAACTTTTAAAATTGTATCGGCTAAAGTTCACAGACTATAGCTGTCGAAAAAATTAATTTAGCCGACGAAAATTTCGTGGGCTAAAGTTGACTATAGCTGACAAAAATTTAACTTAGCCGACAAAAGATGTTTTCGTCGGCTAAAGTAGACTTTATAATTTAATTCGTCGGCTTGTTTTTTTTATCGGCTAAATACTTTCTTCTGGTAATGAATAGTTCAATCTTCTTCCTCCTCGAGCGAACTTTACTTTTTTGAAAAAGAGATTCAGACGCTTTTCATTATCGATTGGATCATACCGAGCTTATAGTTAGAGAAACTTCTGTTTTAACTTCATATTGAAATCCTATATTACCATGGTGAGTGGTTTTTCTTAGTTTTTTATTATTTGAACGGTGTTAGTCGGGATGTTTGTGCCAGTAAAATGTTAGATTAATTGAATGACTGAGACTGATTTTTAGCCTCTGGTTCACTTGTACAGTTGTACCTGAATCTTCGACATTATTGATTCAAAATTGAAGGTAGAAAACTAAGAAATTTGATTTGAGATTGAGTGTGATTTTGTAGTTTTTATGGAGCCCAAAACTGATGATCGGAGTGTTCCAGTTCACTAGTAGTGGAATTTGTAGTTTTTATGGAGCCCAAAACTGATGATCGGAGTGTTCCAGTTCACTAGTAGTGGAATTTGTAGTTTTTATGGAGCCCAAAACTGATGATCGGAGTGTTCCAGTTCACTAGTAGTGGAACGTCCACCTGTTGTGCCTTTACGACTTTCACAAAGATACTTTTTTTCTTTTTCGATTAGCTGCGTACCATTCATTGCGTTAGCTACTTGGGTTGCTAAACGATGACCTTGCTGCTACACGAGAGTCATGCCAAAGTGGTGGAAAGAGGTTGTTGCGATGGGGTCGACACACCACGGAGGAATTCAGTTGATGTATCTTTCGATCAGCGATCTAGATCCCGATGAATCTATGTGTCGCCTTCTGGTCTATCTTGAATAAGGTCCTCCACCAATAACATATATGATTACAGCCGAACAAAGCCGATTCAAGTTGTGCCGATTGCTTCAATTAACATACATGCAAACCAGGCCTCACCTACACAAACACCATTCAGGTTAGGTCCAAACAAGTCTACGTTGTCACAATCAAATTTCAAATTCTAGTATCCAAACTAATGATTGTGATGCCAGATCTCGCAACCCAGATCCGGTCGAGGACGTCACCATCAAGCTTCACCACTAAGCCATGGCCTCCGGTTATAGATGTTATATGCTTCTACTTTTCAGTGATGATTTTTCAAGCTTGATGAACATCCAAAACCTAAAATTGAGCAGAAACCCAAAAACGACACACCCTATTCTCCCTGCCTGAAATCCTTCTCACTGGCTCAGCAAACCGAGACCAACACACTTGTAGGGCGAGAAGGTCCAGATATCACGAACCTACCCAACCCAATAGCAAAATTCGAATAAAGTTAAGGACAATTAAGTGTGTTATCCTTACAGTTATCTTGCACAATTAAGGACACATTAACAATTTATGACAAATAGATGTCTGCATACCATCTGTCACTATGTAAGTTACAAACCTACCCTTCACTACAATACCAGTCCAACAAAGACGTAAGCAACGCTGCTACTGACCAAAATCTACTATTACTATTGCAGACTAGATCTATTGCTACTGCTGCTACTACCACCGACTAGAGATATTCACTAGTAAAGATCTACTGCTACAACTAAATTCATCAAAGAAAAAAACTACTACTAGTCTGCTACTATTAAATGTATAGTAGCAAAACTCTTACTCATCTAATAATCAAAGGGGCAACACTTTACAAGGCACAATCCTCTCCCCAGGAGAAATCATCGTCGTTAAGGCGGAGCCCTCGTCAAGGCATCATCATCGTACTACTACTGTCATCTACCGACTAGTGCTGCTACTACTACATTTATCAATGTTATTGAACCATCTTCTTCAAAATTGAAAGCAAGGAAACGAATGCTAGCGCCTTGTTACTGTCCAAGCTGTTATTGCCAGGAAAAAACAACACCACAACAAACTTAAACACCTTGTGATTGAATGATGGAACCCCCAAATCGGAGGGAACTAATCCCTAGAAATCATATAATCAAAGTTTTACTTGATTAGATGTATCTCAAATTGCCCGGATGATGACGACTATGGAGATTAGAACTGAGAGTTCCTCTACTTCTCTTTATTGTGTCTTTGTCGAGACAGTAACGACGCTTTGAGGTATCGAACCGACATCTCGTCAAGCCAGTAACAGTTTCGTCGCCAAGGTAGTAGCAGTAGTGTTGATGCATGAAAGTGATAACCACATCGAGGCAATAGCAGCGTCGTCGACGAGACGAGGCAGTAGCAGCGCCGTCGACGAGACGAGGCAGTAGCAACGCCGTCGACGCATCCAAGCGACAACCTCGTCGAGGCAGTAGCAGCGACGCCGTCGTCGAACACTCAAAAACATACCGTTGGATCATCAAACCTCTTCACCGTATTCATATATTAGAGAGAGAGAGAGAAGTAGAAGAAGAAGAAGTAGAATAGATCTAAAAAAAGAATAGATCTAAAAATGACGAAGGTGAGACTGGATGAATGATATTTTCAACCATTTATCCACAAATCTCACTAGTATAACAATAAGGTCTCACTCAGAACCATAGATTTCTATTAATGCAACATAATTAGGTTCGAAACTGAAAAATTTCAGCACAAATTAAAAAGAAAAGAGAGAATACAACTACAACTAAATTTTTCCTTCATAAAAAAAACTAAATTCAAATTGCATGATCATTGTTCATAAAAAAATGATTTTCGATTATTGTTATAGTAGTTTAACTGTTGACACATATAAGTTTGCTTTTTACTACAACTTTCCTTGTACCTAGTGACCTAGTCTTATGACTGCATATACATATAAACATATGTTTCTTTTATTTTTTAAAAATGTTGGAGAAAACTAATGTACTTAACTATGAGGGTTCTTTTTGAATTGAGCATAACTAGGCTGAATTCAACCTAATAATTTGATTAATGAGAGAAATTTGTTCATGATTTGGATAATAAATAAGGCTTGTAGCTTGAGCGTGGTGTGAGAACTGAAGAGTACCGTAGTGAATGAGAATTGGACTGGTTTGAGGATTAGGGAATAAAGAAAAAGGTTGGGTTTGAAGAACATGAATTTAGGGAATGGCTAAGAAGAGTTATTACTTGAAGGGATGAACACTTGGCTTGAATGTTTATGAGGGGTTGCTGGGTTGTTGCTTGAAGGATGAAGACATGAATGCTTAGGGATTTTTTTCTGTTGACTGCTGGATGGCCGTTGCAGCTCCAAATCCCACTTTTTATAGGCTTTGATTGATGGTTTATGGGGTGGTTTGCAATGGCTGATCTGTTGGGTAAAAGGATTTCTCTTTTCAAACACGTGATTTTGGCCTTAAAATATGGGAAAGAGAAGTTTGCTTCAAATGATAAAAGAGACGTCTTACTGTGAGGATGGCTACAGGGATGAAAATCCGTGAATGAAGTTGACAAAACAACTTAAAACCCATGACCTTGTCCTCGAGAATAAAACAATATCTTTGGGATTAGTTACAAACCTTCTTCTTAATTGAATTAGAAAGAAAACAAACTTTTGTTGTTGTGTAAACTGTTATTAGGCTGCTATAAGGACATAAATAATTTGGAAAATTGGTTGTTGCAGAGGAAAGCATACGAAACTGGTGGAGAAGAAAGAATTTGGGCTTTTATGTAAGAGGGAGAGAGAGAGGGAGAGAGAGAGAGAGATTTGCGCCCTTGAAGGGAAGTTGAGCTTTCTTATATGGGCATGGATATCAAAAGTGTTTTGGGTTAAGGAAAAATAGTCCAATTCTCATGAATTTTTGTTGGGAAATTTATCCCCCTCCACGGAAGTGTTAGAAAATTAGATGGAAATAAGAAAATAACAAGCCAAGAAGTACACAAGATTTAACGAGATTCGGCCAATGTCCTTGCCTATGTCCTCGGAGAGTACCACCTTTACTAATGAGAGAATTACACAATTACAAGATTACACCGCTCAAGTTTATACCTAACCCAAACTCTTGTATCCAAAATGATACCCTTTGTATACCCTCTCTCAACCTAGAAGATTATCTACCTCAAGAGTTATTCACATTCTTAAACATAACTCACTCTATCTTCTATAATCAAAACCCTTAAAGTTGGTCTCTTACTCTCTTTACATTGTAGTACATGGAATGAGCATAGCTCTCATTTATATAGCAATTGATATATGTCTCTAGACCTGCTCTATTAATGTCCATTCATGACCTAACCTTCCATCTTTCCCATTACCTCTATGTAACTCTATAAAAAGAATAAAAGGTGTAACTCATGAATTTTACTCATACATTAATTCTTAATGCATCCACTTAACTATGCATAAACACCATGCATAACTTATTACTATGAATGCACAAACTAGTAACTGTTATGCATTCATGTCATGTAATATCTTCACCATGGAGGGAAACCCAACAATCTCCCCCTCCCGACATTGGTCGAGAGCTCAGCACCACCACTTCAACGCTTGAAGTCATCTCAATTTGAGACATAAATTGTTAGGAATCATCGGCTTTCCTCCGCTTCTTATGAGACAAGAGAGTCGATTTCGCCTCCTTCATCTTCAATATGTTCTTACCATACAAGATTGTAGTGATAATAGTCTCATACCAATAAGGAAGTGAGGTAAGAAGTAGAAGGGCTTGATCTTCTTCCTCAATCTTCACATCAATTTTTGCTAGTTGATCAATCAATCCGCTGAACATGTTCATGTGCTCCATGAGACTCGCACCTTATCCCATCTTGAGCTAGTAGAGATCTTGCTTTAAATTCAACTTCGTCTGCAAGTCTTTCCCAAGATAAAGCTTCTCTAATTTTTCTCAAAGCTCCGGCACTAAATCTACATCATTAACATTATTAATAATGATGTCAGCAATATAAAGTCTAATAGTGTTAAGAGATCTGGCCTCAAACTCCTCCCAATCTTTATCTGATATCTTCTCTGGCTTTACATCCTCATCGCTCAACGGTTTTGCAAGACCTTGTTGAATTAGGATGTTCTTCACGCTTCTTTGTCATAGAGTGAAATTTCTTTTTCCATCAAACTGCCCACCTTGAAATGTGAGATGCGTACACTAGAACTTTCCATGACAACCAGCCCACGACCGACAAGTCAGGGCTTTGATACCACTGTTGGAAAATTGATCCTTTTCCACGGAAGTGCTAGAAATTAGATGGAAAGATTAAAATAGCATGCCAAGAAGAACACAAGATTTAACGAGGTTCGACCAATGTCCTTGTCTACATCATCGGAGAGTACCACCTCTAATGAGAGAATTACACAAGTACAAAATTACACCGCTCAAGTTTATACATAACTCAAGCCCTTGTATCCAAAAGGATATCCTCTGTACACTCTCTCCCAACCTAGAAGATTATCTACCTCAAGAGTTATTCACACTCTTGACCACAACTCACTCTATCTTCTATATACAAAGACCCTTAAAGTTGTTCTCTTACTCTCTTTAAGTTATAGTATATGGAATGAGCATAGTTCTTAATTATATAACAATTGATAGAAGTCTCTAGACATGCTCTATCAATGTTCATTCATGACCTAACATTCCATCTTCCCCATTACCTTTATGTAACTCTATAAGAAGAATAAAATGTGTAACACATGAATTTTACTCACATTAATTCTTAATGCATCCACTTAACTATGCATAAACACCATGCATAACTTATTACCATGAATGCACAAACTAGTAAATATTATGCATTCATATCATGTAATATCTCCACCATGGAGCAAAACCCAACAATTTCACCAATTCTTTATCGATTTAACTCGTCAGGCTTGAATTTTAGGCCCAATACCGAAATTATTAATGACTTTAAATCGATGAATAAGAGTCGTGTATCTTTGTAACCTTCCACACCACACCTAAGTCTACAAGCCTAAAAAATGTGTGGATGCAACTTAGGTCCACATCTATGGGCGTGTTTTGTTGGCATGTTAAAACACAGTATTTAACTTACGATTATAGGATTTCGCATGAATTACGTCATGTGGCCAAATACATGATTTTCGGGTATCAACTTTAGCCCCATTGATTATGTGGGCTAGTTAAGGCATGAATGGGCCACACAATCAAAGAACAACCAGAAAAATCAATCGGGCCCACTACTCATAAGTGAGCCCGAGTTGACTGACTCACTTATTCCACTTTGACTTTATCTCTTCATCCTCTTCTCCTTTTTATTTTCACATTTCTTTTCTTTTGCCCTTAGTTTTCTGTTGTCTTTTCCAAATTAAACTTATGCATGTTAGCGTCTGAGAGAGAGGATCTCCTTTGACTGACAGCTTCACTGTGGCTCAAAGATGTGTTTTTGAATTTGTACTCTTTTATCCTTCTTCTCAAATGCTTGGTATTAGATTAGGAAATAGGCTAATTTGCTTGTTATGGGTTGCACATGTTGGTTTTGACTCATTGTCACTGTGAGCTCTTGTCTCCATGTTGAATTGCTTTCGTGATGGATTGTCGTTGGGTGAAGGAGTTACTGTTGTGATTAGTTTGCTAGGAGTTAGCATGATCTGAGCTAAATTACAGCATGATTTGTAATTGAGTTTCTATATGAAATCTTCTTGTGAGATCCGCTTGCTTTTGATTCTTTGAAATTATAGTCTTGAATGAGATTGAAGCATCAACATGGTCTTTTTCTTCTGCTATGAAATTTTTTACACTTGCTGCTGAGAGTTGTACTTTGTCCGATTGTAGTGTTTTATGTCTGCTACTGGGATTTGAATCTACTCAATGATCTCTGCATTTTTATGCTTGTTGATGGGTCTTATATTTGCTGTAGGGATTGAAGTTTCTTTGATACACAACTCTTGATTGTTGGTATATGAATATGAATTGCTTGTGAGGATTGAGTTTGACAGTGATATGACATGAATTTGCATGACTTGTTTTTCTGTGACTTGCTTTAATTGTTGTTGTCATTACTTGATCATACCTAGATATTGATTTGCTGATGCGTGATCTGGAAGATACACATTCTACTATTTTTAATTGATGTCGTTATCACATAACATAGCTTGTTTATTGCTTAAATTTACTAACTTGCATTGTTATTCTATTTTACTGACACTTATATCAATGTTTTTACTTGGCTTGGATTTGTATTGATTTGCACGACTTGGTATTGCTTGATTAGAATTTGTCATTGTCAAACAAAAATATACTTTCTCGGCAAGTCTATGAGTTTAATTGAAGTTTTACAACCATGCTCGGGCATTTTCTTGACGTGAGCATTGCAAGAGCGTTATATGCTTGCCATGATTGTCATAGTTGTGATCAACTTGGTATATGCGGGAGATGCTTTATGTGGTAGCTTGGTATGATGGTTGGGGTACGTACAAGCGCATTGTAATGGTTAATGTAATGACCCCGAACTGAATAGTTACTTATTTATCGGGTTGTACATGTTGTCGAGGATTTTTGGAAACGTTCATAAATATTATAAGTTATTGCCCGAGTTTATTTTTGGGTTTTTTTTTCTGGAATAGATAAATAATAGATTTAAAGCTTTAAAGTCATAGTACGCGTTAATTTGAGCTCACCAGCTTGTTCGGATTATTCTCCAGAGCGACGAGCTATTTTTTGGAAATTTATGAAGTTTACAATAAATTTTCAATTATTGTTTGTTTTACTGTAAGAGAACCTAAAATGTGACTTTTTGTTAAGTCGATAATTTGAGAAAGCTTCCTTGGGAAAGTCGTAGAAGACATTAATATGAACTCGTAGGTATGTCAAGCGTTTTAATTGGAATTTGTATGCGGAAGTTGTTAGTAAAAAGGTGAAGTTAGTGTGCGGTAATACGGTAGAAAAATAAAATATCTGAAATTATTATTCACAGTAAAAACTCTATGAATATGGAAACTTACCAAGGTGAAAAGAGTCAGAAGTAAAAATGGAATGAAATTTACTGTGCAGCAGTGCGACACAGCTAGCACTGCCGTCTGGCCACCATAAGTGGCAAACTTGGTGTCAAAATGAATCTTAGATCGAGACCTTTATTTCCAGGTAAGTTGCAGACTCCCTAGTGCCGCCGTTGGTGAGAAATCATGACGAAAATGCAAACAGCACGGTGTTGTGTTCTTCGTCGGAATTCTCCCTTCTCCAGCCACCAACCGGAGTGATCTAGGTATGGATTTGATCCTCTTAAAGAGTATATTATTCCTCCAGACCCTTGTAGATCGATTTGTTATGTGTGAAGCGAATTTGGAATTTGAAGTTTTAGGGTTTTTAGCCCCAAATTGCAATTTACTCTTCTTGATCAATATGACATGTTTAGAGTTTGAATTGGCCATAGTGTTGAATATAAAAGTTGCTGGGCTCAATGAGATGAAAATTCTATGAAGTTTTGATAGAGATCGGAATAGGCCGGAATCCGGCGGCCGGTCGACCACCGCCTACGACGGAGTTGGTGGCTGTGCTGCCCTTATTTGGGCAGTGTTAATGCTCAATAAATTGGTAAGAACGAGAAAAGCCTAATGGTGAAATTTCGTAATATTTAGAGTAATGTTGGTTTGGTTTCAGATTTTTTCGAATGTTAGGGATATTAATGGTTAAAAAAAATTGGTAACCGGTTATTGAAATTAATAGCTTAAGACATGAGAAATTTTTTAAAGTATATTTACCCAACCGAAGGGATTAAACTGCAGATTCCCACTAAGCTTAGGAGTGGACGAGGACGATAGATAAATATATTTCTAGTTTGATAATTATGCATTAAATAATAGATAATTAAGTTATCGTTTAGTAATTATTGATGATTAAATGATAAAAATATTATGGCAATTGAATAAATCGCCAAAGCTATATTTATGTGTTTGATTTGTTTGTTCTAGGTATTTAATAGAGAGCTGTTTCCGGGTGGCTCGTGGTCCCTTTGGCGGGTGGCACGGCTCCAGAAATAGCGTACTTCCCTGTACTCCGAGTTTTCCTGTGTAAAGAACAAACACGTCAAAGAGGCGTCCCCGGGTTTACCGAGGGAAGCCACTCCGATGCTTAAGTTAGACACTGTCAGCTAAGCATAAAACTCGGGAATAGTCAAGAAGTTTCATCGTCCCTTTATGGGGAGGCATGTGCCGGTATTTATAGTAGCATTGAAGGCAGCATTCCTGTCCCTTTCCAATGTGGGAGTAGTTTCCCTTGCTTTTCTTAGCTTTATGGCGAATTGGGCCCAGACAAAGGGCCCAGAGTGGCTTCACATTTAATTGTAACCCGGTAAAGGTGAAATATTAGGTTCCACCTATAAACAAGTCCCCCAAGTCCTCAGTCAATGGGTACGCTTGGGTGGGGACTTAAAATCGTTTCTTTACCGGGTTACAAAGTTAGCAACCAAACCCGGGGTACCCAGTCCCCCAAGTCCGTACGCAAGCGTAACCCGCATGCACTCTTTACGTTAAAAATTCAAAACGACGTCTCCGGGTTGTAGTGGGGGGAAACTGAAAAGTCTTTCGGTTTTGTGAAGCGGCATGTGTGACACGTGTCGTTTCCCCCGAGAAACTGAAACGTCCCTTCAGTGCACGCCCTTAACTTGTATAAATAGGGGTTGAGGGTGACAGTTTTGTCTCACCTCCAAACTCGATAACTTTTTCGTGCCTTTTTGCTTTCGCTCTCTTTTGTCGTTGTTTCCTTTTGATTCCCAAACTCAAATCGATCTCAAAAACCCCTTGAAACCCTCAAAAGTAAGGTACTGTTTCTTCTTCCCTCCTTTTGATTGTTTTGGGAGGATGTGTACTGTTTCTGGGTTCCCAGGAACGTTTTCTGGGTTTCTGCGTCTGGGAATTTAGCTTCGTGACACCGTGTTACCTGGGTTTTGTTGACGCCCCCGTGTTTTCTTGTTTTGCAGATGGCCAACAAAACAATGGACACTCACGTCCCCGAGTTTGCCTCCGTAACCTTCACTGATGGGACCGCTCTTGACCCTCCCGGGTACTCACTGACAGCGGAGGAGATCGTGGAGCTAAGGAGCAACTGGAAAATCCCCGAGTCTGTTGAAATACGGCCTCTAGAACCCGAGGACCAGTTCTTCGCTCCCGGGGATGGGTGGACGCTGTGCCACGAGTATCAGCTACGCTGCGGCCTGTCACTCCCGCTGAAGGTAGAGGTGCAGTACCTCTTGGCTGCGAGCAACTTCGCAATCGGGCAAGTTGGACCGAACATGTGGAGGCAGCTACTCGGGTTGTGCGTTATGTACAAGGTGCTGAAGCAGCAGATGCCAACCTATCACGAGTTACACGCCATGTACCGGGCCGAGTACTCCCGGAAGGCGGGTTTCAGTGGGACCATCCAACTGAAGTCCAAAGCGGTTTTCAAGAAGATCGTCGAGGACCTGCCATCTTCGGTGAGCAGGACTTGGA
Source organism: Comarum palustre (assembly GCA_951800085.1). Lineage (NCBI taxonomy): Eukaryota > Viridiplantae > Streptophyta > Magnoliopsida > Rosales > Rosaceae > Comarum > Comarum palustre. The sequence continues at coordinate 4,176,670 of OX637589.1, forward strand.
GGGAGAAAAGTTTCTTAATAAGAAACTTTCAAGACCCGGGATACGCATTTCAAGTACCGGGTGACTTCCAGCCACTGATGAGTAAGTCCTTCTTTCTCTCCGGATTCTTCTTTCTTTTCTCTATCCCGGGTTATAATCATGTTACTTGTGTTGCAGACGTCCCCGACATTCCTCTGGAGCCGGTGATGGAGAAGAGGATCCGGAGGATGCTGTGGGCTTTTCGGGGGCAAGACGACCGGAGTTCATACCGGCTTTGTAGGCTGTATGTGTACAACAGGTGCCGGTTGATGGAGCTCCCAGGTTTGTCTCGTATCCCTCCAACTTTTGTTGTCAAATGTTCTTGTGTAACGGGCTATATGTTTCCTGCAGCCCTTCTTCCGATGGAGTTTACCAAGCGGAAGAACCCGGGAATATACGACGGCTTCGAGGACAAAGCTGTATGGGCCGGGATCCGGGCGCAAGGGGCGGATGGTCTACTCTACGACATCAATCTGACCACAAAAGCGGCTTTTCTACGCCCGGAAGCCGAGCAAGGGGATACTGAGAAATTCCTCGTGGACACCTTGCACTTCAACGAGATCCCCGGGTACCTTGCTGAGGTACTTGGCACGGAGATGTACCAGGAGTTAGATGAAGAGATTGTGGGGAGCCCCGCGGAGGTGGCGGAAGACCCGGTGATTGAAGAACCGGTGACTCAATTTACCTTCGCCGATGAAGAGACTGAAGAACCGGTGATGAGCGCGGTGCCCTCATCTGTGCTCCCGGGTGAAGAGGAGTTGACTGAAGATGAGGCTGACGACGGGTGTGAAGAAGTTGTTGGTTGCGAAGGGGTGGTGAGTGAGAACCCTGAGGGGAGTGACGGGAGTGACGAAGTTCAAGAAGTGGAGCCCGTTCCCTCTCGCAAACGTACCCGGGAGGCATCCAGCTCGGGGAGGTCCGAGAGGAGGAAGAGAAGGAAGGAGAGGAAAGAGAGGAGGGAGAGAAAGCAGCACCGGGACACTGACGAGATAATGAAGGAGTTGGCGAGCGGGGGAATGGCGGACGTGGCCATCCAAAGGATGGTAGCGGACTTGAAGAATTGTGCCGCCGACTCCTATGTCCTGGAGCATCATGACCCGTTGATCGTAGCCCGAAGGACGCAGGAGAAACTGATGCGAGTTAGTGTTTCTTTCATGACTTGTGTTGGGGGTTTCTTTCCTTTTCTTTGATTCTAACCCGCTAATTTTTTTTTGTAGGCGGTTAGGATGTCATACTTGGCAACTGATCGGCTAATCAGTGAAGGAATCCCCGAGTCAGAGAGAGTTCTCAAGGACGATCTCCGGGCGGCCCGGGACCAGGTGACTGCGAGCGAAAAATGCCTGGCTCGGGTCCGGGAAGAGGCAAGCGCAGCCGCGGTCGCGTCGTGAGCGGAGTTGTCCAAGGCAGAAGACCAAATGGCAGAGTTGGTGGCCAAAAACTCGGAGCTTGAGAAGGTCATCGAGGGTCACCGGGAGGACCGGTGTGCTCAAGATGCCGCCATTGCTCAGCTTACTGAACAGAATCAAGCGCTGCAGCAACAAGTGACTTCTGTGGAGCAGCAGAAAGGAGAGTTGGTGCAGGCTGTTTCCCGGGCCAGGGACTCTGCTGTCTCCGAGTTTCTAGCGAGTCCCGAGTTTGAATTGAAGATGCGGTCGGCAAGGGCTGAGGCTCGAGCCGAAATTGTTAGCGCCGGGATTCGCCAAGGCTGGCTCGACAAGGCTGGGTATGACGGTCACCAAGGTCATATCAGACCCGATGAGGTTGCAGGCGGCTCCCGGTCGAGTCCAGCTGTGGTGGCAAAGCCTAGGGCTTCTACAAACCCGGCTCGGAGTCCCCCGGTTCCTGCTTCAGCAGCTCGGAGAGGTACATCCCGTGGCGGGATTGTCGGTGGTCCTCAAAACCGGCCACCGCTCCGTAGGGGACAGTTTATCATACGGCCCCGGGGTGGACGTGGCGGCTCGAGCACTGGCGGGGGTAGCGGGTCTGCAGCGCCATGAGCTGGAGCTTCTCTCGGAGGATTTGTCTTTGCTTTTGTAGACTAGTATTTATTTTTGTAGCGGCTTTCTGCCTTGTAGCTGACTTTCGAATAAAAGCATTCAAGCTGTTGGCATAATTTTTCCTGTCAAATAACACGTTAATTTGATGCATATCTCGTAAGTGTAGACAAAATTTACACATAGTGCCGGTCTGGCATGTTGTCGTCATAAAATAACAATAGGCCCGGTAGGGCTTTACCGGTCTGTTAGGGCTTCCTGTCAAATAACACGGTAATGTGATGCATAATATGTAAAAAATTACGCATATTGCCGGTTTGGCATGTTTAATGTGATTAAATAAAAATAGGACCGCTAAGGCTTTACGGGTCCATAAGGACTTTCAAGGGCCGCTACGGCTTTACGGGTCTGTCAGGACTTCCAACCCGATGCATAACGGGTTCATAAGGACTTTCAACCCGATGCATAACCTGCAAGTGTTGACAAAATTCACACATAGCGCCGGGTTGGCATGTTAACATTATAAAGTGAAAATAGGGCCGGTAAGGCTTTACGGGTCCGTTAGGACTTCCAAGGGCTTCCTGCCGATTAACACGGTAATCTAATGCAAAATATGCAAATGTGATAAAATTTACACATATAATGCCGGTTTGGCATGTTAATAAAAATATGGCCGTTAAGGCTTCACGGGTCCATTAGGACTTCCAACCTGGTGCATAACCTGCAAATGTTGACAAATTTCACATATAATGCCGGTTTGGCATATAAATAAAAATAGTGCCGCTAGGGCTTTACGGGCCCATAAGGACTTTGAAAGGCCGCTAGGGCTTTAAGGGTCCGTTAGGACTTCCAACCCGATGCTTAACCTGCAAGTGGTGACAAAATTTGCACATATAATGCCGGTTTGGCATGTAAATAAAAATGGTGCCGCTAGGGCTTTACGGGTCCGTTAGGACCTCCATGGGCCGCTAGGGCTGTTCAGGGGGGATGTCATTCTATAACACGGTAATTCTTCCTGAAATAACGCGTTAAACTGATGCATAATCTGCAAGTGCTGACAAAATTCACACATATAGTGCCGGTTTGGCATGTGAATAAAAATAGTGCCGCTAGGGCTTTACGGGCCCATAAGGACTTTGAAAGGCCGCTAGGGCTTTAAGGGTCCGTTAGGACTTCCAACCCGATGCTGAACCTGCAAGTGTTGACAAAATTTGCATATAGTGCCGGGTTGACATGTTAATGTTATAAAATGAAAATAAGGCCGCTAGGGCTGTACGGGTCCGTTAGGACTTTCAAGGGCCGCTAGGGCTTTACGGGTCCTGTTAGGACTTCCAACCCGTTGCATAACCTGCAAGAGTTGACAAAATTCACATAGTGCTGGTTTGACATGTGAATAAAAAATAGGGCCGCTAAGGCTTTACGGGTCCATAAGGACTTTCAAGGGCTTCCTGCCAAATAACACGGTAATCTGATGCAAAATATGCAAGTGTTGACAAAATACACATATAATGCCGGTTTGGCATGTAAATAAAAATAGTGCCGCTAGGGCTGTATGGATCCGTTAAGACTTTCAAAGACTGAAATAAGGCCGTGAAAGGCTTGCAATATTTCAAGTTAAGGAGATTACCAGAGATTATCGGAGCTTTCCGAGTTTGACAATGAAATAAGGCCGTTAAGGCTTGCAATATTTCACGTCATGTAGACCGGAGATTATCGGAGATTTATCGGAGCTTGCCAAGTTTTGACAATGAAATAAGGCCGTGAAAGGCTTGCAATATTTCATGTCAAATGGAGATTACCGGAGATTATCGGAGATTTATCGGAGCTTGCCAAGTTTTGACAATGAAATAAGGCCGTGAAAGGCTCGCAATATTTCATGTCAAATGGAGATTACCGGAGATTATCGGAGATTTATCGGAGCTTGCCGAGTTTTGACAATGAAATAAGGCCGTGAAAGGATCGCAATATTTCATGTCAAATGGAGATTACCGGAGATTATCGGAGATTTATCGGAGCTTGCCGAGTTTTGACCATGAAATAAGGCCGTGAAAGGCTTGCAATATTTCATGTCAAATGGAGATTATCGGAGATTATCGGAGATTTATCGGAGCTTGCTGAGTTTTGACCATGAAATAAGGCCGTGAAAGGCTTGCAATATTTCATGTCAAATGGAGATCGCCTGTATTCACTCAACAAACTGATTGATAGACATAACCCGGCCGGGTTTTATGTGGGCCTGAAAGGCTTTATATATATAACATCAAAATATAATAAACTTGGACAGTTGTAGATAACTTGGTACCTATTATCAAGCGGGTGGGAGGGTAGCGGGTTTGATGTATGCACTGTCAAAAGTTCGCGGGTTTTCATAACCCGGAGGATTCCATCATTGTTCTTCAAAATATTAAGCGAGAGGTCTTGAGTTCGACTCTCAACGAGAGCACCAATTGTTTCCGGGTGGCTCGTGGTCCCTTTGGCGGGTGGCACGGCTCCAGAAATAGCGTACTTCCCTGTACTCCGAGTTTTCCTGTGTAAAGAACAAACACGTCAAAGAGGCGTCCCCGGGTTTACCGAGGGAAGCCACTCCGATGCTTAAGTTAGACACTGTCAGCTAAGCATAAAACTCGGGAATAGTCAAGAAGTTTCATCGTCCCTTTATGGGGAGGCATGTGCCGGTATTTATAGTAGCATTGAAGGCAGCATTCCTGTCCCTTTCCAATGTGGGAGTAGTTTCCCTTGCTTTTTTTAGCTTTATGGCGAATTGGGCCCAGACAAAGGGCCCAGAGTGGCTTCACATTTAATTGTAACCCGGTAAAGGTGAAATATTAGGTTCCACCTATAAACAAGAGCGAGGCGTTGTTAGAGCTTTGTTTTTTTTTAAGTAAAAGAAGTTGAACTACGAGTGGCTTGATCCCTTTTAAAGGGTACGTAGGCAGACTGATCGAATGTGCGGGTGCAGTCACAAATATTAGAAATAACATAAAGGGTCAGGGTGTGCTAGTTAAAAGTAGGTAAAAGGTTATTCATTTCAAGGGAGGTTGCAGTAACATCTCCTTAGAGGTGGATCTCGTAAGATTTACCCCGTTTTAAAGGGGTTAATCCGGGGTGAGTCATTTCAGTGGTATCAGAACGGGGATATGATTCCTCAAGAATAAGTGGTGGTTGTGATGTTGAGTTAGATGTCAGAGTGATGGTTAAATACCTCAGATTAGAGTTCATATTTATTTTATATATATATATTGATTGTAGCAACTTGCGCCTTTTGGATTTAGATGAATGGCTATATATATATATATATATATATATATATATATATAGCCATTCATCTAAATCCAAAAGGCACAAGTTGCTACAATCAATATATATATAAAAAAAATATGAGGTATATATATATATATATAAATAAAGTGAGAATATTGGGTTGTCATACTTTAGTGATGTATGATTCATATAAATATTGGTGAACGATTGAATTATAATTAGTTATGATTTAAGTTCCATATTTAGAGGGATTACCATGGGTGGTAATTTCAGTAAATTTATGTTTCTAGTTAGTATTTGCACGAGTTAAATTCAGTGGTTTGATAAATTACATGATTAAGTACGCCTGAGCATGGGATTGCTAAATGATAGTGTATGTTTATATCGTTCGTTATGCAATTATGGTTCTCCCGTTATAAGAATGAGTTACAGTAATTATATTTAAGTGGGTCGGGAAAGAGGATTTATACCTTTCCCATGAGTTTATTTGATTTCCCAAAATTTAATTATAATTGTTATGCATCATGTGAGACATAGAGGAATATTAATATTTATCAAGAAATATTGTGAGTAGACTTTTATTTTGGATAAATTACACGCAACAGTTTTCTTTTAAATCTCTATTTTATAAAAATAATTGAAGTTTGATTTTATTGTTGGCCATTGAGTTTATAATTTTCGAGTTGAAATGATATTTTCCTACTGCATTGGTTTTTATAGATATTTTGGAAAATATTTGGGACTGTTTTTATAAGTTGAGTTTCAATGGGATATTCAATATTTTCGATGATTACCGAATTTAATCAATATTTTCATATTTATCGATTTTGAGCTTTATAAAGGTTTTTCGATGTTAGGATATTCAAAAATTCTCAAATATTATGTAATCTCTCTTATAATTACAAATTTAAAAATATTTTAACGTGTGAGACACGATATGTTTTATTATTTTCTTTGGACAAGTGGGTCGGGAAATAGGGTTCATACCTTTCCTGAGAATTTTATTTGTTTTCCCGGAAATTATTTCTATTGATATTTGTCATGTGGGACATGGAATGAATTTTATATTTATATTATTGGAAAATCTTTGGATATTATGGCCTTGTTTTGTATGTACGGTTTGGGAACCGTATCTGTTGCATGAGATGCTTCATTTTATTTACGAGGAATAATCTTTTATGACTTTTCAAAATTGTTTAGTTTTACTTCACCATGAAGGGTGGTTACATATTATAAATGCTAGCTTTTTATAGCGGCATCCACTTAAGAAAGTGGGCTGGGTGCCGAGAGTGGGACGTTCCTATTTTAATAGCGGCATCCACTTAAGGCAGCTCGTAACTGTGTGCTAGGATTGACAAGTAGTTGTAATCCTTGAACTCGGCGGGATAGTAACGGATCTCTAAGCCTTGAGTTCCACAATGTGCCAAATTGGACTGCTACAGTGCCCAATGATAATGTGTCGCATAAGATGAATATGTTCTAAGGTTGGATAGGAGTCATTTTATTGCTCTCCACCTTAAGCTCCTTGACAGACGATCTCCTTAACCGCTACACTGCGGATTGTCACTTTGAGACTGTATTCCCGCCGTTAGGGGGAGATACAAACATCAGGGTTCAAGTGGGAACGACGTGAATGTCGTGGTTGGTTACCACTAAGTCTCAACATGATCCCCATAGAACTATAGTGACGAGATCAATGCTGCATATGTCTATAAGGAATGATGTTCTATCAAGAGCACATGGCTCGACCAGAGGTGGCATTGATGCCATGACTTGAAGGATCATATTTCATATTTGTACTTTACTGGAAACTCGTGAAAAGAAGTGGTTTTAAACCAGACCGGGTCCATTTTCATCGTTTTATAGGACAGTTTGTTTTATAAGCTGAAAATGAGTTTGAGCTTTACTTAGCTCCAATCGAATCTGTGTTTTTTCTTAGAGCCCGGGAGATCTGGTCTTGGAGGAGGCATGTCATCAGATGAATCCACCCCAGAACCCGGAACCAGCAGCGCCTTTTCTTCCGCTGTCAGCGGCGGCGGCGGCACGACTGTCAAGGAATGCCAAGACATGATTCGTAGAAGCCTCCGAAGTATTACTCTCCTAGTTTGTCTTAAATTCCATCTGGGTTTCAGATTGAAGTTTAGGGTTCTGGGTTTTAGATTGATTTTTGGTCTGTCTATTAAATGCAGCTCCGATGGCAAAGTTTCTACTGCAGCATCTGGAGAAATCTGGGTGTGCCGTTGGGGACGGGTTTATCAAGGCCGTTCATTGCGATAAGGAATTTGGCGGAGGCTATACCCGCGGCGAAGGGGTACTATATTTTATGTTTATTCTGAATGCTTTAGATTGAAACTTAAATCAGTACAAGTCCCTTTAGTGTATAATGCTAGTAGGGTTGGTCATTCTGCTATTGGAATGAACTGTGTTAGATCGGTCATTTGGGAAGCTCTAGCTCTTTTGATAGTGAAGCTTTTCTTCTTTTGTGGTGGTTCAGAGTAGAAAGTATTTGGGTTTAACAAGCATGTGACGTGCCTAATTTCTTTGTTGTGCTCTGCTCTGTGACTGATTGTCTTTCAGGTAATAGTATGTAGTAATCACATGAGCATGCAAGATGAAGTCGACCAAGTAGTGATACATGAGCTGATTCATGTTTTTGATGATTGTCGGGCTGCAAACTTGAACTGGGCTAATTGTGCTCATCATGCTTGTAGTGAGGTGCGAATCATATAGATATTGAAACTTTTCCTTGTACTTGGTGAGTTACTTATACTACATATCTGGAACAGATTCGTGCAGGCCATCTAAGTGGTGATTGCCACTATAAGCGGGAATTTTTGCGTGGTTTTATGAAGATTCGAGGCCATGAACAAGTGAGTTTCTCAGACTTTAAAGCAACAATTGGGATACCCTCTGTTGCTTATTCATTGCATACATAGTGAAGTACTCTATTACCTTAATTTCAATTGGAAACCTTGATAAACCAAAAAAACATCATTATAGACTGAGAACAGGTCTTTTTCATGTATGGCAAGGAAAAGTTTGTTCAGAGTAGATATAAAGTTATGTGGAGTTTTTATTCCAACTTTGAGTATTAGGTTATATATGAATCTGAGTATGTATATAGCATGGGGCTCTCTCTCTCTCTGTAGCTGTTAAATTGTTTTGTTGTTGTAAACTTTTAGTTGTATAAGACTGGATTCCATTTGAAGACTGACCTTATAAAATAGACATTATGTTAATTCAAGATTTCTATTTAGCTGTGAATATTGATAATTAGTTGTAAATTCAATCCCAGAATAGGTGCACATAATGTTCCTAAACCAAACCCCAGTTGCATTTTGTTAACACAAAATACTCTTACAATTTGCTCTTGTATACTTTAGACTTCTATTTCTTAGATAACAAATTCACTTCAGACTTCTATATCAGGAGCTTCTATTAACTGGAATTCAATTTTAACATTTGAAGGATTGCGTGCGACGAAGAGTTATGAAATCACTTGCTAATAATCCCTACTGCTCAGAAGCTGCGGCAAAGGATGCCATGGAAGCTGTTTGGGATGTTTGTTACAATGATACACAGCCATTTGACAGAGCTCCTTGAAATACAGTGACAAGCATCTGTATTGTAGACTCTGGCCTTATATGAGAAGCATTTTATTCTCCAATTTTTACTGGCAAATGATATATTCTGTAACAAGATTCGAGAAATTTCCTTGTGTTCCTTCAGTTGCACTAGGAAACATTTTCTGTTCCAGATTGTCGTACAGATTGTACAACAAGACTCAACAACGAGTTCTGAACCGAAGAAATACAACAAAACCCAGCTTGAATGACATAGCCATGTACTTTAAGTCCTTCACATTTATCTCTAAGCCGACGACAGGCTTGAATCACAAGCACCAGAGTAGAAGTATTGGCACCACAACCCTTGCTCTAAATTTCCCTGATCAAGGCTCCCATAGACCATTATATTCCAAGAAACTTGATCTCTCCATCTCATGGAGTTGAAAACACGCAATGCAGAATCTGGGTCCTTGGTTTTGATGTAGAAGTCCAGTGTGGAGTTACCAATGGAAGTGTACGAGTCACACCCAGTTTTTATCAGACACCCATGTATAGATTTTACATAGGGGCTTTGAGAATTGGAGGGAAGATTGAATAGTGTGGTAGTTCAAGTCCCCCAGCTTTGTTTTCTTGAGCAGTTCTGCCCATTTTGCATTGGAGGATAAGTCTTTGAGCTTCAAATGCCACTTGTAGAGGTTGATAGTACTGCTTGGAACGTGCAAGTCCTAACTTAGAATGCATGAAATTGTTTGCTTCTCCTTTGGCGCACTACATATTATGCTTCATGGAAAAGTGGAGGAACCTCCCTAACTTTAGAGAGAGACGTTCTCAACCTTTGCAGATTAATAAAGAGGTACAACTAAAAGTCTAGAACCTCTAAGGACCAAAAAGAGGCATGTGACTTTAGCATCTCCATGTAAAATAAGTAAACTTTCAACTGCATAATGTGTACGGAGTATGGACTCTCATGCCAAAACTAGTGGATCAGTCTACTATTGTTTCTACCCCTTTTATTGGCTCTCCCAAAGAAAATTCTTCTTCCAATTGAAGGCTAAAGTTTAAAGGGGAAATCTAATATTCTTTTGAAATGTAACACAAGCAAATGTCAATGAAGAAGAGGGACATCTCAATCAATCAATACAACTTTTGCACACTGCAAAATAAGCCTCCCCGGAGCACCTCTACCAGTAAGATTGTTTGAGTCTTTTTGTCTCACCAAAGCCCTATTCGTATGCATTCTCCGCTACTACTCATCAAAGCCTCATCCGTGAGCACTACCCGCTTCTACTCACCAAGCCTCATCCATGAGTAAACAGTCCACCACCGCTTCATAAAGACTAACCAGTTGACGAATACCCGCAAACCATTGTTACGGTGTATAACCTTAGCAAATATTCACAGTTTGTCAAAGGATCATTTGGCGAACACACCGTGTTCTTGTTTATAGCTCTGCTCAACCACACCGGTCTGAGTAAGAAACGTCCACTTCGCAAGAGGAGGAGAAAAATCCTAGTTGCTCTTCAGCTAGGTCTAAGAAGAACCTAAGTGCAGGCTTGACCAACGTCTGTACGACAATCGTTTAGAGAGAAGTCAAAAGGCGAACAAGTGTTGAAGATCAAGGTTGTACCTGACCCATAGGTACTGGCACGCTCAAGCTTGGTTGTTCGAAGAAAATTCATTTTCACACCAAGCATTTGACACGCCTTGCGTTTGGGGACATTGCTTCATGGGTTGGTAATATGTAGAGAATTAGATTCCGATCTTTTTGTTGGAAACTCTTTGATTGATATGTATGCCAAGTGTGATGATGCGGATTCTGCCTTGAAAGAAATATGGTGTCATGGAATTCCATATTGTCTGCATTTGTACATAATGAGAGGTACATGGATGCCCTGTCACTGTTTCATTCTATGGGGAAGGAAGGTATTAATGCCGATGAAGTTACTCTGGTGAATATTCTTCAAACATGCAATCATCTGCGCCTAGGTCATTGCAAGTATGTGCACTGTGTAAGAATCACGTGGGGATGTGACTCAAATGAGTTGATCCTAAATTCTCTCATTGATGCTTAAGCAAAGTGCAATTGTATTGAGCTTGCGTGGAAACTTTTTGAGAGGATGAAGAAAAGAGATGTTTCGTGGAGCACTATGATTGCAGGGTTTACTCATTGTGGCCAAGCTACATCGATGATCAGAAGCCCAATGAAATTACAATCATAAATCTCTTTGAAGCTTGTGCAGTTTCAGCCGAATTGAATTGGGCGAAAGGGGCACATGGAATTGCTATTAGAAGAGGATTGGCAGCTGGAGATCAAGTAGCTGTCGGAACTGCAACTGTTGACATGTACTCAAAATGTGGGGCAATAGGTGAATCAAGAAAGGCATTCGACCAGATTTCTGGAAAGAACATTATGTCGTGGAGTGCCATGATTGCTGCATATGGCATGAACGGTCTTGCACACAAAGCTTTATCTTTGGTTGAGGAAATGAAGCTGTATGCTGTGAAACCAAACGCAGTGACTGCCCTTTCTGTGCTGTCTGCATGTAGTCATGGAGGCTTAGTAGACGTGGGTCTCTCCTTTTTCAGCTCACTTGTTCAAGATCAAGGAATTGATCCAAGATTGGAACATTACGCGTGTGTTGTTGATATGTTGGCCGAGCAGGATAGCTCCAGATGGCTATGGAATTCATCAAGAAGATTCCACAAGGCTTAAAGGCCACCGTGGAAAATACTGCTTGGAGTGCATTATTGAGTGCTTGTAGAAGCTATGGGAATAGAGACATTGGTGCAGAAGCTCTTATCAAATTGATCAAGCACTCTGTTTAGATCTCGAAGTAGTCTATTTCTGACAGAAGTATCATCAATGGCACTCGCAGTATAATAGTCTTCGGCCATAAAAGGATAAAATTCATCCCACAATCTTCAGACACCTGTTGGTTGATTATACAAAAAAATTGTGACAAATAATCTTCTCAAAGGTGATGGCATTCTAACTGCAGACGCCTCCAACAAACACTCTCGGATGCTATTGTCATTTTCTAACAAACCTCGTTTCTCAGCTGCTTCCTTTAAGGTTTTTTGCAAAACCGTATTGATAGTAAGCAAATCTCGAAATGATTCTGGCCCTCTTACATGATTGAGAAGGACGCATAGGTAATACTTCTCTCCTTCGAAAGGCGAAACACTATAAATTCTCCCAATGACCATAATGTTGTTCCTCCTTTTTTCTCACACTTTGTATTTGTTATCCCACCTATAATATTGAGGGAATTCTCGATATAGATGTCTTCTTGCCTCTAAATCTATACGGTTCATGTGGAAATATTGAGTAAGCATAGTTCTCTGTGCATATTCATTCGCCACAACGTCTTCTATTCGTTCAGTTGCATTGAATCTAATTCGTTGCATATCAGGAAGATGTATTTGTAGTCTCTCGACTGATGGATATATTTTGGTCGTTACAAATTTAAATATCTTCCATAACGCCTCTGGTGCACAGACCCACCTTGCATCTACAAATTTTCTGATTTCATCGTCTTCCTGGTTAGACTGCACTTGCATTGCTACTATGTCAAGACCTTTGTAAACGTACTTATATAAGAACTTGACACTCTTTATGCTTCCGCAAATTTCAACATTGATATGGCAATCATACCGTAACAACAACCATGGATTATAAGAAACAACCCATCTGTTATCAACCATTGTGTCTCCTCGTCTACGTAGTGGCATTGGTAAACGACTTCCTCGTCTTCGATAAATAGGGTATGCATCCTTCCCTTGCATAGTGTAATTTGCAAACGGTTTTGGATAATTTTTCTTACACTTGCCATTTTTCATACATAGAGACCGTTGGTTTAAAGTGCCATATGGACCATGAATCATATGTTTCAACATCAGATCATAAAGTTGAGGCTCTTCATCTTTATCTGGTATTTCTGCTTTAACAATGCGGTCATAATCTTCAGGGTTATCAAGCTTATCGTGTTCATCCAATATGACCAGCATATGTACATGGGGTAGACCCCGTTTCTGAAACTCAACAACGAAAGCATGAGCAACAACTCTTCCTAGTACCCCTTTGTTGATGATGTCTTCTTTCAGACTCAAGTTTTGAATGAAACACCCTGACCTCAAAATCCGGACGATCTTGTGATGTTTGTCCAGGGAGTAGCTCACTTTTAATTTCTTCCCAATTTGGATTACTTGTCATAGTAATAAACAAATCTGGTCTGCCATATTTTTGAACCAAAGTCATTGCATCTTGATACCGTTGGTACATATCACGTGGGCTTCCAACAAATGTTGATGGTAGAATGGTCCTACGACCAACATTACCTAAGAGATTGAGATTTTAGTTTATACTTTTCTACAACAACTGAAAAACTACACATTTCATATAGGTGGAAATAAAACATTAATTCATACCAGCATTGTTTTCCCCTCTAATTAATAAAGAGTCTCTAAGTCCTTAATAAATGTCGGTCCGAATTTTATCTTGATTACTGTGTACCCATCGGAGTTTTTGTGATTCAATTTTCACATATGTATCAACAACATACTGTTGCAGGAGACGTCCGCCTCGAAGTAAGGGATTTTCATGACCGGGGCGCATCTGCAAAGTCAAGCTTTCGTAAGCATATGTTTAAGTGTGACGTATTCATTTAATGTAGCTGAAGCTAAATATGAAAAAAGGAAAAATAAGAGGTACCAACCTGTAACATATATGTGTAATAGTCGCAACATGACATCTCTCTTCCGTTCTCATCATGACTATTAACATCGCACCCATATGTTCCATAAGATAATAATAATAATAATAATAATAATAATAATAATAATGGATATTGCATAGGGTCATAATATCCAACTGAGTCATTAACATTCCATAGTCGTCCACTGATTGTCTGGACGATTAAATCTCTAGGCCTTGGATTGATGTCGCTGGCTCCTACTATAATAGCCGCAACTTGTGATGCAGATGGTAAACTATATTGATGTTGGTTAGAAGCCTGTTCTTTTATGATGAACATGCAATTAGGCAAGTCTTGTCGTTGTCCGAGACTTCGAAATTGGTGGACAAAAGGGTTGTAGAGATTCAATATATGTTGTATCTTCACAACTGGTTCTCTATCCAAAACTGCACTTTCAGACATTTTATTGTCAAGTTCATGCTCGGTATCATAGATGTAAGCCTGTAAATATCGTGGTCTCACACCTTGATTTGATAAAAGGCCGCCAATCCTATGATATATTGAACCTAGAGCACGAAAAGTATATATTCCCCGGTTTTGAACATTAACTGATTCATCAACATGCACACCCATTGAGGTGAATGCAAACACATTATTGTAGGCTCGGATATTTTGTCTGAACTTTCTACCAAGATCTGTTTGATCAGAAAAGAGCTGGATCATCTCTGGAGGAGAAGGTATTAGCGGCAAAACAATATTTCCGTTCAGACAACACAAATGAGATGTCTCTCGATGGAATAACTGTGCATTATAGTATGGACATGTTCTTAGTGATGGCAATCGAAATGCTAGGACACCGCATCCTTCATGGCAATATCTAGCACAGTTGTAATTTACAATTGCTCGCCTTGTACGGCGTGCCAGATTAACTCTGGTTCTGCGTCGTTTCTCCGAGTTATTTTCTGGCTCAATGTCATCGTCCCGATCCTTATCAATATTCGTAGGCTCACTGCTATTGTGATGTTGGACGTCATGACAATGTCGGTTCAGGCATATAATTCTGAATGACCACATTGCTTGTGCGAGAGACAGACGAACGTGCTAATTGTCTTATATGCATCAACCGCACTCTTGTAGCCTGTTGGTCAGGGTTTTGGGAATATGATGGAACTGTTGGACTTATTCTCTTGTTGGCGTTTTGCTTTGTAAACATAATTACATGCAATTGTCACTTGTTGTAATTCCAGCTATCAAGTACACTTTTTATTTCATGTTTCACGTTTTATTTGTTACTAATATGGTTACTGTTAAAGACACATGTCATACAATATTCAGTTTGCATTCTAGCGATGGATGTTATAATACTGTCAAATTAACAGAAAATTAAGAGAATGGTTGTATTGATTGATGTAATTAATAAAGATAAAAAGTACCAGTAGCAGGCTCGTCCCTATTACTTGGTCCCATATATTGGTCATGATTCGCGTCCATATCAACCGCCGGACGCTTTCCTCGAGCATGTGCTCGCCGTCGTGCTAAATAGGCTTCATGTTGGTTGGGACTCAAAGATTGTCGCCATTCTTGATGGCTAGCACGTGTACGCTCCCTTTCATCCATTAATCTGGTGCTTGTTTCTACAAAATTGGAATAAATAATCAATACTCCTAGAGTCATTTTGCTAGTTGTCATTCTTAGTTTACAACACATCCATTTTCCTTCTAACTTGCTTATATTGCTTTTTTTTTGAAAATATTGATTTTGGTTTTTAAAATTGCAATTTATAATTTGATAAATAAAGAACATGTTCCATTTTGGTCTGCATTTCAAGATAAAACCCTTTTTGGAGAATGAAAAATACGTATCAAATTATAGTCAGTACTTATATCGCTGATAGTGATAAGGTTAAGCACAATAGTTGAGTAATATGGTCAAATTGCTCTCCATTCATATACTGCAAAAAATTCTTAGGTTACATATTGATGTTGTCAATCTATTGGTCTATAGTAATGAACATCTCAGTTGCTTTCAGACCATTAAAGGATAAAATAGTAAAATTATTGCTTAAACGCACGCGCGAGCGCCGCCTTTTCACATATTGTAGTATGTAGTTGAAGTGGTGATTATTTTTACCTACCTATAGCCTCGACTTGTACACTAGCCTCGACTACATACTTATACACTAGCCTTCCTGCACGCGCGCACGCCGCCTTTTATACATATTGAAGTGGTGATTATTTTTACCTACCTATAGCCTCGACTTGTATCTGCACGATGGTTTCAATGTATGAGTGGTTGAAGCATGCAGTGTGGATTGTCTTGAACTCATCTTTGCAAACCCTTCTCGCTCGACTGTTGAATGTGACTTAATCCGAGTTAATCCGCCATATCTCAAGTTTTGAGTTTGTTTTGTGATCATCACCTCCATTTTCACTGAACGGTGAAAGGCAATCTGCTGCATTTTCATTAAAAATACAATTGCATTAACAAATTTGTTGAATAAAAAACAAAACACAAAATACTTTTGCATAAGCTGCTGAACATACCTTAAAAAACTATACAATCAAAATTATCCAAGAGTATGTTTCAGTGAGAACATGTCTAATAAGAAAGCATGCACATGTTTTCTGGGTTGTATCAGTACCAGCAGAAAGCAAGAACCTGCTCAATTAACACAATTATTTTTTGTCAGACCAAATAACACAGCTTGATGTCTCAGAAACCAGACATCATCAACTTGGTAAACAGTAGTGAGGTGCTCGCAAGAAGTGAGGAAGCCAGTAAAAACAAAACATAAATATAAATCATCATAAATATAAATCTCTTCTGAACTGATGTTACAAAGAGCCCTATTAAAAGATGTCTATCTCTAGACTCCAACAGTCACTTTTTCCTTCACCTATTTTTATATCTTTTTTTTAAGTCATGGTGTAGCATAATGAAATATAACCCAGTAGGATAACTATGGTTAATCATAACTTTAATTCATTCATAGGATTTCATAACTTTACGGTTAATCATAAGATTGTGTGATATGATTGTTCGCTATTCTTCTTTTTACTTATGGCTAGGATTCGTATAGCTCAATTACATCAAACCATTTATCCAGGTGTGCTAGTTTGATGGTTCTCAAACTTTTATATATGTAGTACTTTTGTCTATTAAATGAAGAACATGTACCGACTATCGGTACTACCATGGGAAAGAAACACACTTCTTACACACAAACTGTTGTACATGCATCTATACAAATATGTGCAATAAGGCTAAAGTTAGCATGCTTTCATTAACTCCATCTCAGTCATCCATTTGCCAACCGTCATAGCTCAAACTACAGATCGATAGGAGTTCACAAAAACATGAAATAATTCCATTTTCGCCTAAAATAATTATGCATAAAAAGAAAACACGGACACCTTGTAATAAGTATTGAAATGTATTTAATAAGTGAAACACAAACACCTTGAAATCTGACAACTCTCTTGCTGCGTCTCTCTTGCTCCAATTATCAAAAGAAATCTGTAAAAATTATAATAATAATAATAGTAATAATAAAAAATTCAATTTAATATTTTTACAATTTAACCAAGTATAGTTTATGTATAATTACCTCAATATTACATTTTAATTCATTTATACGTTTGATGTTGTAGAACTGTTAGTAGTAACACACAATTAGATAAGAATACTTTATATTAATAAAAGATTCAATCCAACAGACCAAGTAGACTTAACAGTACCTTTGATAGGACAGTAATATTGACGCCATCGATTTCTTCCCTGTTTAGAAAGATAACAATTTTAGCATTGAAAATGTATCAAGAACAATGCATATCAGATTGTATATCACAACGAATACCTAATCCGCATGACTTTTTTCCATGTTCGGTTGATGTGAGATATTGAATGAGTCATCAACTCCCTGCGTGCATTTTCGTACAGCGAGCTGTAGTAATTACAGGAAAATACAACTAAATATTTTGTAAATTTACTATCTTATTTTGAATTGAGAGAGAGAGAGAGGTGAAAATACATACTGCTCATATTTTTCTGGTTCCACTCTTTCAAAATCAACTTGCTTAGATCAGCAGTATTCACTTGTATCCATATCCTTTTGCGCAAACCGGCTGAATGGATTGTAACACTGTTCACACTGTTGTTTTTTTCCTTCCATATCCTCTTGTGCGAACCAGCTGAACGGATTGTAACACGATTAACAATGTTCTTTTTTTCAACTTTTCCTTGTACCAACCAACAAAATACAGTGGAACAACTCTTCTCATGCCTTTAGTCACCCTCATCGTTCCTATAAATAAGAACAATATCATAGTTAAAGGGGCAACTCTAGTAAAAGTGTAAATAAAAAGAGCCGAAAACTAATAAAAAAACGGTTTTAAAAGTTATAGCTGCAATATCATTGGTTGTTTTCTTAATTGATCTTCATCGTTTTATTAATCCTTTACAATACCAATGAAAAAGAAAAATACAAATGTGAAAACCAATAAATAAATTTAAAGGAAAATTATGTGAAGGAATGGAAAACTATTCTCAATTGACTCCAAACGTACCAACTGAACAAAACCACAACAGCAAAGGAAGTAATAGTGTATTTTCATATGTCAGTAACAATACATAATAATGATGTAGCAGTTTCTTCATATTTTCTTGGATGCTCATTAGGTATTCTATTTCTCTATATTGGTTTAAGTACAGTGTTACTTTGACAGATTCTCCATTACCATATATGATGGTCTGATGCAGCAGTTTCATGTGAGTAAGCTATGACAGTTGCTGACAACTGAACAAAACCATAGGAATCAAAACCAACTGAACAACAAAGGAAGTAGATTTTCACCCACTACTAACGCACCAGTTATATAGTAGACACCAATTTTTAGTTCCTCCAACTAACCTCGCAACTACCAATTGATATCATAAAAAACTGATTCTTCTTAGTTTATAGAATTCCAATTGATACAGTTCATACAGTGTCACCAAAACAAATCAGGGCACTTTAGCTGGTACCAAAATAAATCAGGGAAAACAATCCATATAGCAAAAATAAAACTATCTCAAGTTCTCAACATATAAATATTGTCAACAACTATGTTACAATTTTCTGTATAGGTTGTGTCTAGGCATTTCTGAAGTCTGGCGGTTCTTTGAAGTTGATGCAAGTGTAATATATCAAAACACAATTGACGAGGCAATTTAAAACCCTATCATTGTAGTAACTGAAAGTAGGGATCGTTTTAGCCGGGGACACTAGGGAAGGATTATATCTGCATTAAAACAAGTCAGTAATATTCACAAGTACAAAATACACATATACATAGCATATATAATTACTTGTCACATAATATACAAGTATACACAAATGCATACAATATATACATATGTACCGAATTATTATGAGGGGTTTTAGTGTTTTCTAACATCCTAAGTTCTAAATCTAATATTTACAAGGTTGGTCAATCAATAATTAAGCACATAATTATAACAAGCACCGAATAGATAAACATGCAAAACTTAAGCAAGATTAAGATGCAACATTTATGTTATCATAGACTCTAATTAATTCTAACTATTAGACTCCTCATGTAAACTTAAGACCTACAATCGCATGATCTTAAGCCTATATATGTGTCATCTTGCTCAGTGTCTGCAATCACATGACACTAAGATAAAATACACTGATCGAACAAGAGTCATTGGAGAC
Organism: Comarum palustre; assembly: GCA_951800085.1. NCBI lineage: Eukaryota > Viridiplantae > Streptophyta > Magnoliopsida > Rosales > Rosaceae > Comarum > Comarum palustre. The sequence continues at coordinate 4,195,919 of OX637589.1, forward strand.
ATGATCCTAGGTATGGCGTCACTCATCCTAATAGCATGTAAATTGCTTACCCTAACAACCTTTGGCAGTGCCTAACAATCAAGACCTACAATTGTATGACCTTAACCTTAGAACACTACAACATGTTAAACTCTCCTCTTAGGAACATCTGGTACCTAGACTACCCTCAGGATCGATTACATGATCAGGTAAACAATAAATCAATTAAACATCTATTACACACATAAAAACAGCAACTTAATTTAAATCACAAGCCTAAACATGCACTCTATACGTTATACATCACATACGGAACCAAGTAAATCACAAAGAAGAAATTGATAACGCATTCAATATATAAAACAAAAAATCCATAAACAATATATATATATATATATATATATATATATATATATATAAGTACTGTTCACAGAAGAAATACACAAGCATATTAAGGTTTTTCATACCTAAAACCTACCTAATGGGTTCGGCTAAGGTGTGGAGGTGATTGGCAGTGATAAGGCAGCGAACAACGGCAGTATGGTTTAGCGGCAGCTTGTCTTCCTTTATGTTTGTGAGAGTTTTTAGGTAGAGCTTGGCTATACTAAAGTTTAAACAAAGATTGACTCTTAAAACTCAACTATTACATATGTATTTATAGAGAAATATTAAGGCCAAGTCAGCAGCCCCCCAATCCTCACCCAAATAGGTTTAGGTTTTACTTCTTGAACTTGGTATGCTTGGAAAACAAGACTTGGAGATTCTAGAGGCTTCTTTTTGTGGTTTCTTCGATTCTTTTTCTTCTAAACATCTTCCCATATCTTCATTAAGCTCCTCATCAATTATTTGGCATGCTTGGGAAGGATTTTGGTGAAGAAACACACTCACGAACTCGGTAGACAACTTCAGCAAAATCTGTCCTGTTTTGGCAGACTGACCTCTGGCTATTGATTCCATCATAACTCCTTCATCAGAACTTGGATTGCTTCGATTCCAAAAGATTTAGAAACTAGACATCCACAGCTTTCCATCCATATATGACACATCTCCTGGTCCTCCTGGATCGTCCTAGGAAAATTTATGAAGTTGAGTTATGGTTTCTAGAAATCCTCTGTTTTTGTTCCGATTTCATGCTTTTGGCCTCTTATCTTTCCATGTTTTTTTACTGCCTTCCATATGTCTGATCCTCATGATTCTTATTTCGTTAAGTCCATATACATGTCATCTAAACATTAAAGAAAATTAATCAAGTAATGACAATGTACAAATTCACAGAATCATAAGAAATAACATGATAACTTCATAAGTCAGCTTTTAACAAATTAGTGCACATTTTCTCTATTTTACACACATTTTAGCCATTGCTTTATAGAAAAACTCTTATGATAAATACATATAAATACTACACTAGTAATGGATAAACAAAGCATAAATGGAGATACAAACATATTAAGAACGTAGCATAAAATGCTCCTATGACAAGGAGTAACAACTGTTTTGACCAGAGTTTAATCCAACAACTATGTTACAATTTTCTGTACAGGTTGTGTCCAGGCATTTCTTTGAAGTTGATGAAAGTGTAATATATCAAAACACAATACATGAATAGAACTAAGAAACGCAGAAGCATACCGGCCATGACGTGTGAATCAATAGGTCCGCATCGATATGATTTTGTTCCACCCATATGAGTAGCTTCAACAATCTCCCTTCTGATCCCAAACAAAAATCCCCAATCAATGGAACGTAAAAACACTCATAGATTTCATACCACAATCGCCCTCAAAGGAGTAAAAACGATTGCTCCCACCTCTTGAATTTGATTTTGCTCTGCTCTCCTTTCTTTATGGTTCTTTTTGTTCCTTTATCGTTTGTTTCGACTACTCCATTTATACCCGATGTTGTCGTGGGCTAGCAGTTCTGAAGTCTGGCAGTTGAGAGATGGTGAGACTGTGTTTTTCTTCTTTTTCCTTTCTTTCTGCACAGTTTTTTCATTTTCTTCATCTCTCTCCGCTGCAACGCGGAATCACATTCGCCTATTTATTTTGTTTGGGTTTTTTGGTAACATTACAATAGTATTCTTCAATCATTACTTGCACATAAAAGAAGATTAACAAAACTTTGATTTTTTAGGTATTTCAAAAATTTAACCTTTCCCAGATATTGATTTGGCTTTATTAATAGAGATGTTTCATTTTTTCCTCAAGAGTTTTTCGTGTAGACCAAGTCTATCTATCGTAATGAAATGAAAAGTTAACTTTACGTGCGAATAAAGTCTTTCTTAATATTCATCCGTAAAAAAACAAACAATAACCCATCAATTACCAAAGAGGACAAGATTTTTGTTCATATCCCAAAAATTCAAAATATTGGAAACAGTCTATATTTTAAGTAATTAAGCGACTTTGGAAATATATGATTGGCCAATGGTCTTGCACCACTACCAACTCTCAAACTCGTATATATAAACGAGCGACTCCATCTTTGTAACCCCAAAAATTCCCAATCTCAAATCCCTAACCAGAAAACCAACCATGGAAACTGCCCTCCTCAACACTTTCGAAGACTTCGAATTCCTCCAATTCGATCAAGACTCCGATCAAGAATCCGTCTGGGAATTCATCGACATCTCCGACTCCGATAGCCTCGACCACCTCTCCGACTCCGATCCGCCACACCACTCCGGGCCCACAATCGCGTCATCCTCCCAAGGGCCCAATCTTCCCGCCACCGCTTCACTCGACTCCCCGACCAAGGCCCGCCGTCGCCAGACCCGTCTCGTTCGCCTTCTCGATCTTCCTTTCCACCAGACCCCACTCGATCGCCGTGGAGTTGTTGAAGACGATGACGTCAGTGGTGAGGAGGAGGAGGACGACTTGTACGGGCTGGACGACGAGCTGGTGCCGTGGTCGGTGAGCGACAAGGTTGGGAGGGAGAGGATGAGGAAACTGGGGAAGAGGACGTTTTCAAAGATGCTGAACTCCAAGAGGTCGCCCTACTTGGTTGTTAGGCCCGGCTGCGTTCGTGGCAAGCATGGCCTGGGGTTGAAGCACATTTACTAGAGACGGATTGGGTAACTTTTACTATTGGGTCTAGATGTGATTATTGGGAGTAGAAGTAGTTTTATCTCATGCTAATTGGTTACTATGTTTATTCTGGATTTGTGACTGGTCGTCTTTTCGTTGTCTGATCTATTATCTAGTTGTCTATGCGAATCCGATTCCCTGAATTTGGGCTTTCATTTTGTGCATTTTTGATGTATGATGACTTGTTGGTTTCGATTTGGTAATAGGTGATTCAATAGGCTATGAAGGTCTTGAGGTCTTGATAGTAGATAGTACTGCAGTAACAATGTTAAGACAGTGTTGCATTTGCCAAGTAGTTGAACAGAATACTGATTGACAGTGATGTATTCAAGTAGGGTTTTCTGGAACAATGTTAAGACATTGTTGCAGTCAACGAGTAGTTGAACAGAATACTGCTTGACAGTGTTGATGAATTGATGATATTGATGCTTGAAAGTGCCTTGGTTTTCTTTGCTTAAATAACTGCTTGACAATTACAATCATCACTGCTGTTTGCATTTGTGCATTTGGGATATATGCATTTCTTCAGTTTACTACTCTTGCTGCTTCCATTCTAAGAATTGTTATTTCTTCATCGATTCTTATGAGCTGATGCTTGATAATGGGCATCTGGGGACAGGGGTGGGGACTCCGCAGGTATTTCTTCATTTGGAACACGGGGGCGGGTGAATTATTTTCCCGCGGAGGTACGGGGCGAAGGCTAAGTTTCCCATTCTCGAGACGGGGTCCCCACTGAAAATCAGTAAAAAAACAGAAAAATGTAAGAAAAAACCAAAACCACATAATCAAACAAATTTAAAGAAAGTTAATGTCTTTCATGGATGGGGTGAGGGTGGGGGTGAGGGTGAGGAACCCAATCCTCATGGGGACAGGACGGGGATTCTTCGGTTTGGGAATTTCTTTATGGGGCATGGGGGAGCGGGGTGGGCATGCGGGGGTGGGAAAATTCCCCATTTGTCCGTCCTTAGATGCTTCGTTCATTGGTGAAGTTGCATTTCAAGGTCCTGGGATACAATCTTAGGTCATATTGTCATGGTCATAGTTGAAACTTTTTGTCCTAGAATAGAGTTGGATTAATTACAAAACATCATCCGAACTGTGATGCTATTTTCATTTTTATAGCTTACTATTAAAAATTTGCATATTCATACTTGAAGTTTTATTTCGTTAGCATTTTGATACCTTGATCATTAGTACCCATAAATTTCAAGGGTATTTTTATCATTTTATCAGATGTATCATTTTTACATTTACTTTTAACAAAATAATTTACTTTTAATAAATAGAACAATTTACTTTAGGAAAAATAGTAAAAAAAAAACTGTAAAATTAAATATTTGTTTTTGCAACAATATATAGTGATAAAATTTAGTTAACTCATATATATATATATGGGCTTATATGTTAAGAAAAATAAAATAAATTAAAACATTGCAAATGAATTCATTATAATTAGATAAATTACAAGCTAATAAGAATAACCAATCACAGTCAAGTAATAAAATATCAACGATCATGGAAATATAAGCGGTTCAAAAAAAAGAAGAAAATCTCGATAGATATGTTGAGAAAAATCGAATATCCATGAAAATTTTATCAAAATTTGTTAAAAGTAAATGTAAAAATGGTATATTTGATGAAATGACGAAAATGCTCGTGAAATTTAACGGTGTTAGCGGTCAAAGTATCAAAATGCTAACGGAATGAAACTTAAGGTATGTAAATGCAAGTTTTTGATAGTTTGGAATGATATAAACATCATAGTTCGGATAGTTTTTTGTAATTAATCCAATAGAGTTTTGTTGCCCAAACTGAGGTTGTGTTGCTCTCTGCATCTTATAGGTTGAGTATACAAATGGGTTGATAAGGTCTAGAATATATTGTGAAATGTGTGTTTTCTCATAAAATAAATAGTCTGATTCCTATCTATGCGGGAATGATCAAGAGTGCTTTTTTGTTTGAGAAAATATCACAAACAATGTCTTAACTATAGATATATTCCCTCGCCGTTTGTTTTCCAAAAGACTAGCCCTAGAGAGTGCAACCTCATATTTTCTCATCCTGTCCGGCTGCATCTTAGTGTAGGCGATGGCTTCTGGCCTCGTCTGTGATTGAGCGGTGTGGCCGGATGGGGGTTTGGTTAGACTTCATTCAGGTTGGGATGCATTCGGTTTTTGTCTTCATTCACGGCTACAAGCTGTACGGTGTTGTGGTGCGACAAGGGGAACGGTGTGGATTTGGCTGGAATTGGAGTCTGATCGGTGTTAGAGATGAGTTGAGGCGATTGTTGGCTTGGTAGTCGATGACGATGATTGAGTTGAGGCGATGGTCGGTGATTGTTGGCTTGGTAGTCGACGACGGTGATTGTTTTTCTGCTCATATCTAGTTGTACTTCGGTTTGGGATTAGTCCGAATCTGGTGGTGTTGGTTAGGGTTCGACAGAGGAACGACGTCTGGTGGGTCTTTCTTAGGCCGTGATGGTTGACTTGGGCTGACTAAGTTTTGGCCTCGATGCAGCTGGTTGGGCTAGGGTTCCTTTGTTAGGCCCTGGTTTTGTTTTTTGTTTTTATTTAATGATTAGTGGTTCCACCTCTTTGAAAGAGTGTTTTGGTTGGTTAGTAGTCCATCCTATTTAGGAGAAGGCTTTTACGGGTTGTTGTCGTCGGTAGTGTCGTGGAGTGAGTCATGGTTATAATGTCGTTTTCTGAGACTATATTAATGTAGGTTTGTTCTTGTTGTCAATATAATGGGGAGGTTACCTGTGTATATATGCTGGAAACTTTGGCATGTGGTGTTTGAAAGGGTTGTTTCTTCTTGAGGTTGACTGTAATGATGTATCGGTACTTCTGGATCAGGTTAGGTTACTGTTGAGCCCATTTCGGTTCTTGTTTACTGTAACCGTTGGGTTTTCAGGTAGGTAGAGGAGAGTAAATTTCTACCACCGTTGTCTCTTATGGTTGTAATCTGTATTCCCGTTAATAAAACTCTCTATTGATTGCTTCAAAAAACAGTGTCTTAACTTTGCCTTACTATTAACATTAGTATCTCAAGTTCTAAAACTATCAGATCAGATTGGTATCTCAACTTGTAGCTCTGACCAAAGATACATACCTAATATCAATCTTGCCGTTAACGGTGTTGACTGTTCAAGGACTACATTTTCTTTTCACTTTCAGTCACCGGACCCAACAAGGATCCAGAATTTGATCTTTGCCCACAAACTGCATCTAACTCACGTCGAGCACTCTCTTTTGTTCTCACTCTATCACACGGTGTTGGGTTAGCCATGGATATGCCTACGCCGCCAAGTATAAGTGACACCCTTTATGTGGGTCCATGAGCCATAACGACACTCGGAAGTCAGCAATCCGACACCGGGAAGCTACACCTGTATAAACATTGGCGCCTTTTGTGGGCAACCGTTATAAAAGGCTTCGTCACACTTTTAATGAGCTAAGTCATCATAAACATCTAAACAGTAATTCAAAAAACAACAAAAAAATCCTAGGAATCGCCATCCACTCCGGGACTAGGGGACTACGCTATCAGGTAGCACCCCAGCGTGCCCTAGAGTGCATAGGGCCATCAAGCAGAGCCCAACACCATCAGGTAGCGCCCTTTGCCTGCCCACCAGCGTGCACAACACCATCAAGCAACGCCCAGCGCCCTTTGGCAGTGCACAGCGCCATCAGACAGTGCCTAGCTCATTTTGGCAGTGCACAACGCCATTAGATAGTGCCCAGCGCCCTTTGGCTGCGGACCAGCGTTCACGGCGCCATCAGGCAGCGCCCAAGGCCCTTTGGCAGCGCACCAGCGTGCACAGCACCATCAGGCAGCGCCTAGCGTCCTTTGGCAGTGCACAGCGCCCCAACGTGCCTCAATGTGCACATCGTCATCAGGCAGCGCCCAACGCCTTTTGGTTGCGCACCAGCATGCACAGCGCCATCAGGCAGTGCCTAGCGCCTTTGGCAGTGCACAACGCCTAACGCCCTTTGGCAGTGCACAACGCCATCAGGCAGCGCCCAGCTCCCTTTGCCTGCGCACCAGCGTGCATAGAGCCATCAGGCTGCGCCCAGTGCCCTTTGGAGGTGCATAACGCCATCAGATAGTGCCCAGCGCCCTTTGGCTGCACACCAGCGTGCAAAGAGCCATCAGGTAGCGCCCATTGCCCTTTGACAGGGCACTAGCGTGCACAACGCCTTGAGGCAGCGCCCCAGCGTGCCTTAGTGTGTACAACGCCATCAGGCATCGCCCAGCGCCCTTTGACAGTGCACAATGCCATCAGGCAGTGCCTAGCGTCCTTTGGCAGTGCAAAACGCCATCAGATAGTGCCTAACACCCTTTGGCTGCGCACCAGCGTGCACAACACCATCAGGTAGCGCCCAGCGCCCTTTAGCTGTGCATCAGCGTGTCTCAGGGTGAACAGCGCCTTTAGGCAACGCCAAGCGTGCCTCAGCGTGAACAGCTCCATCAAGCAGGGCCCCAGCGTGCACAGCGCCTTCAAACAACAGCCCGCTCTCAAAGCAGGGGAGTCGAGGGCTACAAAATTCAGCAACAATCCAATTCCGCCACAAAGAAGAAGCTCAGAAGCTATTGGAAGAGCCCCTTCTTGATTGAGGAGCTCGAAGACTAATAGGGCTGGGTGCCACCTTGTTGTAACTTATGCTTGCTGACTTGGTTTAACTTCCTAACCAAGAAGGTGCTCTTGCTTGAGGACTTCAGGAACTTGTTGGGGTAGTCATGGATATGCCTACACCGCCAAGGCACCCTTTATGTGGGTCTACGAGTCATGACGAGACCCGACCACGACATACATCACGAATCTCCTCATGTAATCTACGAAACGACACTCGGAAGTCACCAATTCGACATCAGGAAGCTACATTGCCGGCCTCACCAACATGCCCTCGGAACACACTTTGAACATCTTGTCCCACATCAGAGATATGTAAAAGGGCGGAGTCTTCTCCCTCTATATATAGGAGACTCCTTACTTCCCATTAGAAGATGAGATAGATAGCACCAACCGCTACCACTTGTAATATATGAGGTGCCAATAAGGAGCCTCAACTCATAGTACATGTTAAGTGAATGTAGATCTTTGCCTATAGATGGTGGGGTGAAACATTATAAACCTTATGTCTACTATCTCTATCCCGCTGCACACATACATACATAACACACGTAGATACATCTGTATAAACATGCAGTACTACCATGACCCAAAATTGCACTCACCCCCTTCCCTAAATCCTAAAATGACCGTTAATGGCAAGATTGATCTTAAGTATGTATCTTGGGTCAAGGCTACAAGTTGAGATTGATTGATCTTAAGTATGTATCTTTGGTCAAGGCTACAAGTTGAGATATCAATCTGATAGTTTTAGAACATGAGATGTCAGTGTTAATAGTGAGACAAAGTTAAAGATACTATTTGTGATATTTTCTCTTTGTGTTTTGTTGATTTTATTCATTTCACAAAACCAATGGACGGGCAACAGACGCAAGAACACCCTTGGGCTCAAAACTTGATGTTTAGCCATGAATTCAAAAACAGATGCCTAACCCTATTTACTGGTTTTGTGTGACATCGAACTGATTTGTATTAAGGCAGTGGTGAACTTCGACTGTTGTGTTTCATAGACAATACCTCATCTTAGGGAGGTACTCGGTGGAGAGGTGCGGTCCTGAGAGGTGGTTTGGATCAGCGGCTCGATGGCTGAAGAAGTCTTCTTGTTTAATGTCATATCCCTGTTCTTATGTTATTTTACGATCGGTACTTTTACGTTACTTTGATCTTTAATTGATTTTGATAACTGTTTCACCTTATACACACCTAAGGGTTGACTTTTTTTAAGGTCACTATTTTGGAACTTTACCAGCACTAAGGGTTGACATTTCTTAGGGTCACTTTTTGGAACCTTGCAAGCACCTAAGGGTTGACTTTTCAAAATTTTTCTTAAGAAATAATATAGAGGACGTTTAAACAAAATGTAACACCCCGTATCCAAGAAGTTATCTTATATAGTGGGTTACGAGTTATTTAGAGTTTTTAACTACGACCGGTGAATTATAAAGTTATTGCTTGAGTCTGTTTTTGAGTTTTCTAAACTCCTCAAATTCCTTATTTAATGACTCGATGTTGTAGTTTGTGTCGACACAAGTCTTCTGGTATTTTCATAATATTTTTCTGAGCTTCCGTTAATTTTCTGTGAATTTCCGAAGTTTCTGGTAACTTTTAATTACTATTCTGGTAAATAGTTTTTACCATTTAACCTTTTACTTTTCACATTCTTTAAATCTGGACCATTAGATCTTTTCCAAATCAAATCACAACCGTTCAATTCTTTATAAATAGAGAGAGTGAGAGAGAGAGAGAGTTTTGACTCGGTCAAAACTCCTCCCCCGATCAACTCTTTCTTCTTCTTCTTCTTCTTCTTCTTCTTCCTCTCGAGCTCCGCCACTGTCTCCGGCGACCACCGTCGTCTGGCCACCACTGGCCGACGGACCACCTCTAAACTTCTCCTCTCCTTCTCCTCTACTCATCCCTACCCTCAGCTTATCAAGGTAGCCACTGAGGAGGGAGATCGAGCGCCACTGTGCTCGGCGGTCGACGACCGGAATCCGGCAAACCAGGCGGCGCTAGGGCGCGTGGAGGGTACTGTTCTTCTCATATTCACTTCTTCTTCCTTTCTCTGTCCTTGAAAAGTCAGATTGAGCCATGTTTCGATGTGCTCCATTTTCACTGTGTTTTCCTCTTTTTCTGGGTTTCGGATTCTTGACCTCCGACGAGCTGTTCCTCAAGTTTGGAGGGTCCAGTTGGACATTCAAGTGAGTTTGGAGCTGCCACCATTGAACTATGACGCGGCAGTGCCTTGGTGTTTTAGCAGTAGGTAACCCGAGGTGTTGCAGTGTCGATTTGGATGGAGAAAGAGCGACTGAGGCAGAGGAGGTCCAGCTGGAGGAGGTTTGGAGCTGCTGGAATCTCGAATTTGGGGCAGAGGCAGAGAGTAGGTTTTCTCCCTCTGAACTGTATAATCTTTGATCTACTGTATTGTTGTTAATGCTACTGAGTTGTTGGATTAATTTTACAGTCTATGGTCGAACGTGAAACGGACTCGGCATGTTGATATTTCAAGGTTACGCTCGTGGGGCATTCAGAGCAGTGAGGAGGTCGCATTAAGTACTGAGAGTGGACCTTTGTTTTGAATTAATGCATGTCATGTCTGTATGCTAAACAATATGATTTTTATTGACTTAATGAGCCGGTGGGGCCGGGAAGGAGGGTTGCTCCCCTTCCGTAAGCCCCTATGTTATGTCGGCTGAAATCAGTGTTTTATTGTTTAAATTTGGAATGCATTATTTTATGGTCATAGTTTTGAGGACGGTCGGGAAACCGTGCCTTATGTATGAGATGCATGTTTTAATTTACGGGGGAGAAGTCATATAATAATGACTTTTCGTATTTACTTGTTTTTATCACCATGAAGGGTCGTCATATATATAAAGATGCTAGCTAGCCATACGGCCCCCCTCACTTTGAAAGTGGACCGGGGCAATAGTAGTCATAGAGGGTTCCGACTCTAGCATGAGAGGCTCATTGTCATGATGGAATCTCTCTGTGATACTAAACAAGTTATACTATATTCATAAACACGTTATCATTTTAATAACTAAAATTACAAAACGAAAATTCAACCGTCTGGTGTGATTAGTATATGTAAATAAAGCTATGGAAAAAATTCACTTATTTTCATGAACGTATGTATCTCGATCGACACGATCAACCTAAATGAACCTCACTTATTACACGAAAACACACTTACCCATCTCTTTTTGTGACTCATTTTTGTCGATTATTCGGCCTACACGCCCTCATATAGATGAGATGCAGTGGCCCATATAAAATTTTGGGAAAATTTTACCCCCTGAAAATATGGCTCCTCATAAGAAATCATAAATGTAAATAAGATTAATCGTCTTGATCGGGGTCCAAATATTATCAAAAATATATAAATTTTATATCATAGTTGTATTGCACTATACCGATCACATCCTACGGACAATTTTTTGAAATTGCACATAGATGTACACATACTTATAACTTACTAACCAAGATGTCATATTAGGAAGCATGCTGTGACTCCAACGACTTAAATTCATGAAAGAAAAATTCGACAGTCTGATGTTTTAAGTATACGTAAATAAGGCTATGAAAAAAAATCACTCATTTTCGTTAATGTTTGGGTCTCAATCGATGTGATGAACCCCAAATGAACATTCACTACCAGAATAAGTATCATAGCCGACAAAAAAAAATTAACAGGCCGACGAAATTTTTTTTCACCGGCTAAAATCAATTTTAGCCGACGAAAAAAAATTTCGTCGCCTAAGTGAAATTTTCGTCGGCTAAAGTGGACTTTTAGCCGACGAAATGTTGTGTCGTCGGCTAAAATAGTTTTTTTCGGCTAAAAGTCTTTATATTTCCAGATCTAGACAGTAGCTGTTGTGAAAGAAAAAACGGGAGAAAAAGTTTTGGGGTTGGCGAAATTGTTGGGTGTTGTCGAAATCTGTCCGAAATTAGTTTGTGGAGCTATATATAGGTACGTATATGTGTATATATCTTGTTTTTGAGTTGATTTAAGAGTTTTATTTTCGTTATGCATTGATTTTGAGTTTTAATTAGAGTTGATTATATTGTATTTTGAGTGTGATTGAGTTGATCGATTTGGGTTTGATAATATATATGAAGTTGTTGTTATATATATATATGTATATATATATATATATTAATTTGATTATATTAGTTAGTAATTATTATATATATATGCATATATATATATATATATATATATTAATAAATTGTACGTTAACTGCAGATATAATATATATTGAATGATTCGTAAATTTAATTAATTAGCGTTTATACATATATATATATATATATTATGTTATCTTCTCAGGATATGGATAAGAGTTAGATTTCGATTCCAAAATGGGACAAAAGATATGCTAAAGGAGTTGTTAGTTTTATTGAATATGTGATGAATAATGCTAAAGGGAATACAATTTTCTATTGTCCGTGCACTAAATGTCAGTGTCGCATCGATATGCATTGATTTGCAATTGACAAGGTTTGGCAGCACCTTAAAAGTAATAGGTTTTGTTAGAAGTACACATGTTGGATATATCACGGTGAAACATCATCAAGGGGTCCGCATGATCATGGGTAATTTTCTGAGACGGGCAGTACATCCAACGATCCAACAACGGTTTTCATCAACGATATGTTTCCTTATGAGAGGGGTGTATGCTCTAAAGGACCGTATATATCTAGGAGCATTGAAGGAAACTCCACAAACCATACCGGTTGATGAACCGAAGTTTAACCTTTCCATAGTCTCTAATGATGTTGAAGTTTATGGAATTTTACTAGAGTCCTACAAGTTGCAACCACATGAGCTAGTCATAGCCCATTGGTGGGTATTGATTAACTGTCCAGAAGTTGAATTCTGGAAAGACATCCATCTATACTGTCCAGACATTCAAGGTGATCTTGACTACCACAACAAGGAGTTCGCGAACTATTTTGGCGGTTGGGTATGTAATTCTTTATTTCTGTTCATGACTCATTCATTGCATAATTATTCATATTTACAATACATTGAATATTTGGTTGCAGATGAACCATATTCAATTTTATGGTCACCCAAATTGGTCTCACGAACTAAGACTTCTAGCTATGAAGCCGATAATGTCAAGAGTTTACCCGATGTGTAAGGTCAATGGCGTGCAATTTATATGTGAACAGAGAGACAACAGACGAAGAACACAGAATTCTGGGGTGATGGCGCATGGTGGCCGGAATGGAGTTGATTATTACGGTGTTCTTGATTCAGTGGTGGAACTCGTTTATGGGCAAGGCATGACCGTGCACCTGTTCAAGTATAGATGGTTTAATACTAGAAGCTCGCAGAGCATAAAGATTGATCAGTACGGGATTTTATCGGTGAACACTGCTACAAGCTGTTACGAAGATGACCCGTTTGTTTTTGCGACATCGGTGAAACAAGTGTTTTATCTTGATGACCTTGTTAAGGGTGACGCGTGGAAAGTCGTCAATCTTGTGCACCCTCGAAACATTTATCGGGCGGCTACACTTGGAGAGACCGAAGACGAGGAAGAAGATGTTGCGTATCAAGAACACAGTGCAATAGGAATTCCTGACTCCTCTACAATTCGCCTTAATAATTTTAAAGCGGGTCGTTCGGTTCTATTCGTGATTTAGACGCTCGGCTTATTGATGTGGATCCAAATCAAGAAACAGACGACGACTCTTGTGATGTAGAAATGCATAGATTGCAAAAATTAATTCTGACACCGAAGAAGACTCATCAGATAATTCTGATTACGAGCCTTCTTAGTTATTTGAATTTGTATTACAATTTGATGTGTTTTATATGGTACAAGCCGTTTAATTCATAATGTATCTTAATGTTGGTTATATATGCAGAAAATTGGTATGGCTACGGTTAAACCACCTGTTTTTTTATCTATTTGACAGTTTTAACCGACGAAATACAACATATTTCGTCGGCTAAAAGTATCTTAGCCGACGAGATGTGTTGTTTTTCGTCGGCTAAAACCTTCTTAGCCGACGAATAACCTAATTATCCGTCGGCTTAACTGTAAACTCTAACCCCTAAACCCTATAATATAGCCGACGAATACCCTAATTATTCGTCGGCTAAAGTTAAATGAATAAAATAAAAATTTATACTGCTAGTTGCGTCTCCTCGATATGAAACTATTTGTAGTTGAAGGTCCGGACAGAATACGTAATTTAGGCGGCCAAATCATCGTTTGTTTGTGTTTAGGGGTTAGACTAACGGGATTGACCGTGCGGATCAAGCCCTTAAGTTTGTCCGATGATGCTGAAAATTTACCCCCACACATGTTTCAAGATAATGATGATATCTGACGGTCGGTTTTTCGTTTCACAAGATGGATTGTCACAATCAAAATATGTCTACTAATGTTGTATAACTAATTTACCAAGTGTTAAGTAAATGTTCCATTTTAAAAACAAACTATACGTAGAAGCTTCAAACGAAAAAAAGTCGTGAGATAAGAGATCATCGGAACGATGAAATATGTCTATGGTTGAAATTTCACGTAATTCCGATAAGTTTCGGTGCCAATACTTGCGGTCATTGCATTTTTTCTATTCGTTCTCCATAGAGGACGCCCTATCTCCGACGGTTATTTTTCTTATAACTTTTATATTACTAGTTGCGTCTCCTCGATATGAAACTATTTGTAGTTGAAAGTCCGGACAGAATACGTAATTTAGGCGGCCAAATCACCGTTTGTTTGTGTTTAGGGGTTTGACTAACGGGATTGACCGTGCGGATCAAGCCCTTAAGTTTGTCCGATGCTGCTAAAAATTTACCCCCACACATGTTTCAACAGAATGATGATATCTGACGGTCGGTTTTTCGTTTCACAAGATAAAACATATAAATTGTACATGAACTTACTAAATATTTATAAAATGTACTTTAGCCGACAAACTTACTAAACATTCGTAGTAATTTCGTCGGCTAAAAGTGGTACTATAGCCGACGAAGTTTTTTAGTAATTTTGTCGGCTATAGTACCACTTTAGACGACGAATTTAGGGTTTTTTCGTCTGCTAAAGTGGGGCTATAGCCGACGAATTTTTTATTTCGTCGGCTATACTTCTTCCTATATATTCGGACCCAGCGACAGAACCCCATTTCTTCTCCTTTCTCTTTTTTCGGCCGCACGGTTTCTCTCCCTCTCCTCTCGATTTTCTTCCGCTTTTTCGACGAATTGCGACCTCCACTCCGCCTCTCCCATCTCTCAAACAAATAAGGTATGCTATTTCATGTTTATATTGTATTATAGAACTAATTTCAATTGTTTTTTCGATATATTGAATTATATGATAATTAGGGTTTGTGATAATGTTGTGGTTGTGATAATGTTGTGGTTGTGATAATGTTGAATTATATTGAATTATTTCAATTAATTGGTATAATTTAATATATTTGGGTATATTAAGTAAATTAGTGATTTTTAATATATTTGGGTGCATTTACTGAATTTGGTATATTTAGTAAATTGGGTGTATTTGGTATATTTAGTAAATTGGGTGTATTAAGTAAATTGGAAATTTTTAATATATTTGGGTATATTTAGTGAATTTGGTATATTTAGTAAATTAGGTGTATAAAGTAATTTGGAAATTTTTAATATATTTGGGTATATTAAAATATTGAATGGTATATTTAATATATTTGGGTATATTAAAATATTAATTGGTATATTAAATTAATTTGTGATAATGTTGTTCATTTTTTATAATGCTATATATTTAACAAAATATTAATTATATTATTTAGGATGAAAGGATTATTTAGTAAATCGAAGAGTTCGAAGGGCCAAAGGGGTGAATCGTCTGAGGGAACGTCTAACAACCCTCGGGGTTCGTTTCAGGGCCCAATTCTCTTCTAGAGCCGACACAGCGACAACTAGGGGCCCCATATTTCTCCAGGCAGCCGGATGCCCCTCCCTCCTCCAGGCAGCCTAGCGTCCCTCACTCCTCCAGGCAGCTGTGGCCTCCAACTCAGGTGGAGGTGTCTGCACCACGTATGCCTGAGATACACTGGGCACCAGCTCCGGGCCCTACTGCATCGGAGGTTGGGTCTTCCGGGGTACAAATGCCGCCGCCTCTTCTCTACCTTCCGCGCTTGATACCGCTATTACCTGCAGTCGATGACTCAGGGACGCCGATTTATCCACTACCCCCGCAGGTGACCCCATCAGCGGTGTACGTGTTCGTGTCGTTTGATACAGATTTAATTTCTGTGAGGGTATCATCATCGGCGATAGAGTCGGAGTCCGTCGCATCCGCCCCAACGCCCTCAGGTAATGATTATATAAGTAATTTGTTATGTTATAATGTTATAATAAAATTAATTTATTAATAATCAATTTATGATAGGCACCGTCGGAGCCAAGCCGACAAGGAAGAAGAGAGGACCCGTCACAAGGAAAGCTCTCTAGAAGACAGTAAGTACCTCGGTAAGGATCGTCATTGATACTGACGGGGATGGGAACGTAGTATCTGGCGGCAAGACGATGATGTACTCTGGCCCCGTGGGAGCGCTTATTAGGGATAGGGTCCTTATGTTGTGGTCAGACTGGGGCGAGGTCCCACAGGAGGTTGAGGACATTGTCCACAACGCAATGTCGGTAAGTATAACAAAATTCACATTTAACATTATTTATTACATTGTAGATTTATGAACGCCTAAACTAATAAATGTTTTAATGCAGGTGTGGTTTGACGTTCTCCTGTACCTGAGGAACACCTGGACGGACGTTGTGCATGGGGGAAGGTACGTTGCAAAGTTAAGGACAAAAGAAAATTATGTATAATTAATAATATTTATATTTTTTTGGCGTATTACAGGTACAAGGAGTGGAAGAACGAGTTACGGACCCACTGGACTACGCATGGGAATAAACGTTCTGGCACCCCCCTTGAGTTCCAGTTCAGGGAATACGAGTGGCGTTGGCTTCTGATATCGGAATTCAACAACCCACATAAACAGGTAATTAAAAATAATAATTTATTATATTGAATTATATTTAATACGTTTTAAAATATTTTACTAATTTGATCCTTTGTAGGCCGTTTCCCGGGTGAACGCTCAAAACTGGCAACGCAACATAAGGAACCATCATGCCGGTTCTAGACCGTTCGCATCGTTGATGGAGGAGGCGGCCAGGGAACATCTAGAGGTCAACCGGTACGTCTATACGTACGAGAAGACATATCCTGACGCCTTGGAGGATATTGTAAGTCGTTTTACGTTTTAAAATTTAGTAAATTATATTTATATATATATATATATATATTTTAAAATGTTAATTAATTATTTTTTCCTATCAAATTAGGCGAGGGTGAGACAGGCTAGTGACGAGGTGATGGCTGCTATAGTCAGGGAGACATGACCTAACACGCAAGAGGAAGACATGTCCGAAGCCATCCCGGATTGACACTTCGGATCTCAGCGTTGGGGCGAGAATCATGGGCACAGCATTCCCACCGCGAGAAAATAACTTCTACTGTCGGGGTCTGGGAAAGAAGGGCGAGGGGGTACTGAAGACCACTCCCGGATTTCAGAAAAAAGGAGCCTCGACCAGCAGCAGAACGACTCAGCTTGAAGCGGAAGTTCAGATGTTACGGGAACAACAATCCGCTCAGACAGCATATACTGCCGCTTTACAGGCCGCCCAGACAGCATATACTGCCGCTTTACAGGAGTATAATGCTGCAGTATATGCCACCCAGCAAGCACAACAGCAGCAGATGTTCCAGTACATGCAAGATTTTTCAGCTGCACAGCTTAAAGGACTTCCGCTTCCGCCTCCGCCTATGCCCATGCCCATGCCTATTCCCTTACCTCAACCGCCGCAACCTCCCCAGCAACCTCATCCTGGCGCAGATATTGATTTAGACGATATCGACTTTATTTAGTTTTTTAGGTTTATGAAAAATTATTTATTTAGTTTTTTAGGTTTATGAACAATTATTTATTTACTTTTTTAGGTTTATGAACAATTTATAAATTCAAAATTTAATGCAAAATGTTTATGTTACTTTTGATGATGTTTATTGTTGGTTATGAAATTGTTTCTGTAATTTGCAGCTTGCTTGGATGGTAATTTAGAAAATTTGTAATTTTTTTAGTATAAAAAGTACTATAGCCGACGAAATTTACCATATTTCGTCGGCTATAGTAGTTTTTTTTCCCCACAACCTTTAGCCGACGAAATATGGTAAATTTCGTCGGCTATAGTACTTTTTAAGCCGACGAAGTCTACATTATTTCGTCGGCTTTTCTCTAATTAATTTTTAATTTTTAATCATATTTAGCCGAAGAAATATAGTTCATTCGTCGGCTAAAGTATTTTAAATTGGCCGATGAAATATTAATATTTCGTCGGCCAAAGTCATACGTATAAACCGACGAAATATTGATATTTCGTCGGCTAAAGTAGGACTTTGGCCGACGAATTATTTTATATTATGTCGTCGGCTAAGTGTTAAACTTAGCCGACGACGGATTTTATTACGTCGGCTATAACTTCAACCGACGAGTTATGGCCGACAAATCTGATGAACAGGCCGACGAAAATGTTTCGTCGACTATGATACTTATCCTGGTAGTGATTGCTTATGATAAGAAATCGCTCTTACCTATCTTTTTGTTACTCATTCTAATCAATGCAGCCTACACGCTCTCACTTAGATGAGATGTAGAAGCCTATATAAAATTTTGAAAACAAAATTACTTCCAAACAATATGGCTCTCCATAGGGAAGCATGTGTAAATATGGTTGACTGGTTAGATCGGGATCCAAATATTAACAAAAATATGTGAATTTTTTACCATAGCCATATTGTAGTATATTGATAACATCGTATAGTCGATTTTTAAAAATTTTATTTTCTAGATATAGTTGGTTCATATGGATGTACACATACATATAACTCACTAACCAAGTTATACCATATTAGTAGACATATAATGGTTCCAACAACTTAATTCACGAAAGAAAATTTTGACCATCAGATGTGAAAAGTATACATAAATAAGGCTATGGAAAAACTTCACTTATTTTCGTTAACATTTGAGTCTCGATCGACTAGGTCAACCCCAAATGAACGTCACTTATTGCAAGAAAACGCTCTTACCTATCTTGTTGTGACTCATTCTAGTCGATTCTTCTACCTATACACTCTCACATAGATAAAATGTAGAAGCCCATACAAAAATTTACGAAAATTTACCTCCCGACGTTAGAGCTCTCCATAGGGAAGCATAAACGTAAAAAGGGTTGACTGCCTTGATCGTGGTCCAATTATTCTAAAAAATTTATGATTTTTCTACCATACTCGTATTGCACTATACTGACTACATGTAACAGTCAATTTTTTCAAAATTTCATTTGGTAGATATACTTGGATCAGACATATGTCCACTTGCATATAACTCATTGAATAGAATGTTGTGATTCTAACGACTAAATTTTTCAAAACGAAAATTTGACCATTTGATGTGATAAGTAAAATATATATGATCATAAAACAAATTGAGGTATTTTCGTTAACTTTCAGGTCTCCATCAACACCATCAACTATAAATTATCAACACTGTACTTATGACTAATTTTGGGTTATTCTCTTACCTACACACTATGAGAAAGATAAGATGTAGGGGTCTATATTAAAATATTATTATATAAAAATATTAATAACGACTAGAATTTCCAGCAGTCTGATGAACCTTCACTCTTTGGATGGAAGAATTTACAGCATCATGGACTAGAAAAGACAATTCGAAGGCACAAATGTCACTTACCACCAGTGGCAGTGGACTAAAAAAATATTAATTAAATTTATTTGTATACCCAAAAAAGAATAAAGGTTCATGTGTTATTAACCAAATTGTTTATTAATAAAGTAAGGTAGAGATTACTCAAACTTCGGACTTGAAAGCTTCTTCGAACATCTTTTATAGACAATGGTTGCATTTACAAGGTAAACATTTTAATTTCTTATCATTTTTTGGACTAAAAGCTCTGTTGGGATATTTCATTTCTACTTCAAATGGCATAGACAACACTGATACGTACCTTCCTTTATCCATAATGGTAAGTTAGAGGACTTGATATGCTAGCCTCACCTCATTTTAGATGAAGCCCAAGAAAAAATAAAGACAAAAATGAAACCTATGCTCAATGAGAAAAACATTGATACTAGGCAATTATTCAGAAAGAAAACAACAAAAAATTAAAACTGCCCCTTGCCCTTCACTGAAATGTTAGGAGATGCAGGCTGGTAAACAAAACCAAGCGTCGGAGGCATCTACGTTTTCTCATTTGCTCGTTGCTTCTTGTGTTTGCTTCCAAAAGGGCGTCCGGGTTTTCTTTTGCAATGCACCATTGCATCAGTTCTTCCAACGGACTGAGCCTTGAAGAAGAAGCCCATTATCCAACCCAAACTCAGTCTCAGCAGCAAGAGGAGAAGACCAAACACGAAGCCTAGTCTCAGCAGCAAGAGGCCCAGCCGATGGCCCAATCAGCGGCACAGTCACCGGACCAGTCAAGTTTTCAAATTCAAGATTTGCCATCGAAATTTTTGGAAGATGACTTTCGTCAACTGTCGCCTCCTTCCTGGCGTGCGGCGCCTCCATCTTAGCCACGCTCTTGTCGGCTAAGAACACGGCCGACACCACCATCGTCATCTCAGAAGACATCGAAACCACCTCCTTCGCAGTCTTCGTCTCAAACACCAAACCTCTGTCACAAATCTCTTCATGAACCAGAAAACCACAATCACTACAAAGACCCTTACACTTCTTATAGTTGAGAACCAGATCCACATAAAGTTCTTCCGAGAAAGGAGAAATGTTGCCGATGACATATCCGACGGTTCACGTCGTGCATCAACCTGATTTTCTGAACCACATCATTCTGGGTCAGCGTCACCTTGTCTGGCCATATGAAGGTCCCCAGCTCGTTCCTGATCATGGTCAGAACCTTCAAAGTGCGCATAGCAACTTGATGGCCCTACACAACCACCCAAACCTCCACATAACCCAGAGAAATCGTCTAAGGATCCCCAATCTCGTCATACTCTGCTACAACCAGAACTGAAGAATTATAAAACCAGGGGCCACCATGAAGGATCCGGGTTTTCTCCTCTTCTTCCTCGAATCAGAAAACAAAGATCCCTCCTTCATAGATCTGCACCTTAATTCCCCAGATTCCTCTCAGGGCCGCTGTAAGCGACGGCAAAGACGCCGACTTCTTAGACAGAAGCCGACCACACACAAAAAAGCCGGAGTTGTCTAGCAACTCCAACCCGCCCCCATCGATGTGCACAACATCATCTTCCACCAAGGCAGGAGCTGCCGTCATCGTCTGTTGTTTTGAACACCAAGCTTAAAAACATTTTTCTTATCGATTATTCTTATTGTAGAACAATGGTTTTGTCGTTGCATTTTCTGATCACAATTGTTTTTATGTATTGGTGTGTCTGATGTTGTTATGACTTTGTGTCTTGCTAGTTGATTCATAGGTTACTTGATTTTTATTTATGTTAAGATCTACCCATGTTTTTCTAGATCATGTTTTATTCATTAATTTGTTCATTTAACATGAATCTGTATAGATTATTAAAGACATGAGTGAATTGATCTTGATTGAAAGGTGAGTTCTTTCCAACAAATCATTTTGTTTTAGTCTTTCCAAACTCAATCCATCTTAGTTGACAGGTTCTTTGACTAATCATGACGTACATGTGACAGGTTTGATTTGGTTGGATATATCATCTCCATTAATCGTATCATTGTGACTGGTTCAGTCTCCTTAATTTTTGTTTTTATTAAGCTTTTGTTTGTTTGTCAAAAATAATCCATCTTAGTTTTCATGGACGATTGAAGAATACAGAACAAGCAAATCTGGGTAATTTTTTTAAACAATGTTATGAGATATGTATATATTGTCTATAGATTTGCTTTGCCTGTTTAGAAAAAAAAATATTTTAAATAGCTGTTTAGCCTGTTTAGTTTGCTGACATGGAAGATACATGTCAAAATATTAGATAGAGACAGAAAACATAAGATTTTCTCCCAAATATACCAAGCCCCGTTATGAATTAGATGTGTAAGTTTAAGTTGACAATTAAACAAGTAGCTTGTTACGTTTTATCTTAAGCAAGCAAACCATATACCATGACTCGATCTCATACAACTCTCTCTCTCTCTCAGCAATGACTAGGGTTAGGGTATTTGAGATTTTCAGTTGTGCTGCATCAAAGCTTTCTCTCAACAAGCATAATGAACCAATGAATCTGGACGACCTCAGATGTCCATCGAAGGGTTTTGGTGGTACACATTTTTACCTGGTAGGTCTCCACACCGCCAAAGCATTGCTTTTTGATCCATTCTGCAGCGTCGTCCACACTATGTGGCTTATCAACTATGGTTGATGTCCAAGCAAGAGGAGACCGGTTTCTCTTCACGTTCAGGAAGGAAAGAGATGTGATTCGGGTGGAGGAGGACCTCGGTGTTTCCATTGTACGATGCTATCATTGAACGATTATGATGATTTTTCCGACATCATAGCCATGTTGTTGAACTTCATATGGATTTGGGATGAAATTCAAGACCTCCCAGCTACGCTCACGACAACGACTACTACTCGGTTGGTGGGAGAGACGATTGGACCTGTGTTGAAGGTTGATGTGCCTAAAAAAAGCAATATCTCAATAATTTGAACTAGGTTGTTATAGATGGTATCAGAGCCTGTCCCCATCTGGAATTGTGCAGAAGCGGATGTCAGACCCCTAAGGGGGTGGATTGTGGTGACCTAACAGGGCGGGTGTTTAGAGGGCACTGGCAAGTTGCACACGTCCCACATCGCATGGGGGAGACTAGTTGTTGTGCAAATATGTGCAGAGCTATCACCTTACATTAAGACAGGTTTCAGAAACCCTGAGGAACGGTGGACCCAAAGCAGATAATATCTTAATGGTTTGAACTAAGCTGTTACAGCTGAGGTACAAAGGAGGCTTAAGGTTTCTCCAACTGATGTCATTCAGGAAGAACTATTTCAAGGAAGGTGTAGAGCTTGTATGATGATTAACCATGTGGGGCTTCATTGCCCTACACATGTGGAAGTTGATCCAATGCAGGTTCCTTCGCCAACAGCGCCGCAACTGTGTCTAACCAAACCACATTCTCAGTTCTAGTGGTGGCTCTGCCTAAAGAGAAGAGAGAGATAGCAATCAAGGATCTTTTTGGTTTTCCATCACATACTAAGATAACTAGGGTGAGGATAGATAGGGAGGATGACAATTCTTGAGAGGAAAAGAGAGTGACATATTTTATGGATTTGGTTCATGCAGCTTTGAATCCATAAGAGATGGGTTTTTCTGTATCTGATGTATGGGTTCTTGCAATTAAGAGAACTAAAAATCCCCTAAGAAGAGAGGACATCCACGTGGCAGTCGAAACAAGAAGACTCTGTTGCTTGTGAAGTTTCTACTGGTTTAGATTTAATGGCTCTTAGTTCGACGGGTTGTGGGATGACCAATGGTGGCGGCCTCGGATCCAAGGCTGAGGAGTATTTGTCCTAGTGAGACTAGGAAATATCCCTTTCAAACCCTAGCAACTACTCTCTCTCTCTCTCTCTCTTCTCATCTATGAAAGGTATATTGTTTTGAGGTCTTAAGCCTGATTCGTTGAGAGTAGAGTGGTTTTTATTGTCAAGACCCATCCCGGGTTAAACCTCTTTAACCCGAAACAAATCCTGCGGAGCCCACCTTAAAGGAACTTCTTACCGAAACTCCCTTGAAATGGACAACCCTTTCTACAAACCAACTCAGCATTTCCATGAATAATTTAAATTCACCCCCAACACCTGGAGCCATCCTGCTCCACAAGTCACAACTACACTTTACTATCCTATTCAACTATCTAAGTTGGGGTAATCAGAGCAGTCTACATGGAAGTTAAACCTAAATCAATATGTGAGGAACAGCGGATTAATTGACTATGCCCCGACTTCGGTACGCGCGACCTCCTCTCAAGAATCCTGAAACACTGGACATTTGAAAATGAAGGGCCCAAGGGAAAACATTAAAAAAATATTAGCGTGAGTGGATGAAAATC
Source organism: Comarum palustre (assembly GCA_951800085.1). Taxonomy (NCBI): domain Eukaryota; kingdom Viridiplantae; phylum Streptophyta; class Magnoliopsida; order Rosales; family Rosaceae; genus Comarum; species Comarum palustre. Next base: position 4,219,760 of record OX637589.1, read on the forward strand.
AAATATGAAAAGGTAAACACCATAACCACGAGAAAACAACTGACCAGCTCTTTCCACGAGAGGGTCTATTGACCAGTTCAATCGGAGAGGGTCTCATGACCTGCTCTATTCGGGAGGGTCCATCTGACCAGCTACCACCGAAGAGGGTCCTGACCTGCTCTATTTGGGAGGGTCCTTCTGACCAGCTACCACCGAAGAGGGTCTGACCAGCTACAATCCAGAGAGGGTCCATGCTAGCTAGCAATACATATAAACATATCCTTGAAAATCCTTAAAAACCTCGTGGAAAATAAATCGAAATTCAAGTCAAAACACCCATGACTTTTCCCCCGAAATACATTAGATTTAAAACATTTCCAGGCATCCAAAACCGGTTCCCTGACTTTACTTTACAATCAATAAATCCAAGAGCCAAGTTTCCCCTTTTAAACATAATCCCCCTCCATAACCCAAAATGGTGAAACCGATTTAAAATCAAATTCCGGGAAAATCATTCAAAACTCACGGGATAGGTATGAACCTCTTTTCCGGCTCACTTATCTTTAAAATATAATAAATTCTCTATTTTTCCCAAAATCACCATAAAACACAACATGGAGGAAATTTCATAAATAAAGGAGAAACTTAGTAAAATCTATTGCATGCATTATATTTAAAAATAAAGGTCCATTCACAGACTTAGGCATTAGCCTGACGAAACCCGAATTTCGCTCAAGCATAGTCTCCACAACACAAGCCTTTCCGCGTTCTGTTACACAATTAATATTAATTTTTCGGACGCTAGAATAAATATTAAATACTATATGCGTACACACCTATAAGCGTACAATTTGCTCATCGTCTCCACATTTCTCAAATTGTTAACTAAAAATTCCCGACCTTCACCAATAACTTAGGAGTGCTTAAAATAATTCTTAAACCATACCCGGCAATAATCGATGGTCGGAATAATATTTAATTATCCGCTAATAATACTAAACTAGAAAAATTCCAAAACCTAACCAAAACTCCTCCAAAAATTACCAAATTTAAACCATAGACTCCTCACAATTTATACTATTTAATAGGCATGAAAAACTGCCCAAAAAGTGGTGGCACCGCAGCCGGCAGAAATTTCAGTGACCTTCGATCGCCACCAAATTTTAACAGTAGTTTCGTCTCGTCATTTGGAACAACTTTCTAGTTCAACTCGAATGCCAATTCGGCCTCTAACTAGGTCAATTACGTGATGAACAGTAGAACCTGAAAATTTACACTTCAAATCCTCAATTCTCCCTCCACACTCTAAATCAATCCACCAAATTCTAGGGGATTATAGTACTTTTAAAACTCATCCTATCCATATAAAGAACTCACCAGTTGGTGATCTAGGGAGGAAGAAATTCGATCAAGAACATTCTACTGTACACTTGAAGAACAAATCAGCATTTCTCCCGATTTATGGCGAGTTAGGTCGGAAAACTTACCTAGGAATGAAGTAGACTCGGAGGCCGATCTTTTTGGACCGATGCGGCGGCGAGTGGTGGAGCGACGACGACGCTGTGGCGGCCGAAAGCTTCAGCAGCGTTTTCCGTTGGGAGAGGAGAGAGAAAAGAACGGGTGAAAAATCTGATTTTTTTCCCCCGGTAACTCCTATAAATAGCAATTTTACCGCACAGTAACTTTAAATTTTTGTTTATAACTTTCCTATACGAACTCCGATTTGAGCGTGCTACATGTCCACAAACTCGTAACGACGCCCTCTACAACTTTCATGAAGAAAGTTTTCCCAAATTCTCGACTTAATGAATAGTTAACTTTACGATCATTGTACGATTAAACGGTTACTTTAAATGGTAAAAGACCAAAGTAACCAACCGTAAAATAATTCTAGGATCGAGATGTGACAATTCTCCCACCTTATAAAAATTTCGTCCTCGAAATTTCTATACTCGAAGTCCAACACAGTGGGGGATAGTACCACTTAAAATAATAATATTGTTCTCAAATATCAACTCCTTTCTGAGAACTCTTCTGAATCGCCTCACTAATAGAATTGTCATAACCCTATACACCTGCCCTTTACGATCAACATCCTTACTGATCCTCCTTAAAAGCCAATTTCCAATATACTAGCCAGAAGGCTATTCACATAGGATGTAAGGAAGTAAAGGACATACGTGACTTTAGGCATCCATTATAACCCCAAGGATACCCAACATATTCCACAAACTCATGTAACTTTATCACATGTCCCATTTAACCAACGTAGCACTCCTTCCTACGTGGATGATAACCTCCAATACTCCCTCATTTTCTGACACCCGACCACTCTTCTCGTGACAACATTAAAGCGTCTGAAGTCTTACCGATGATCACAATGATTTTCTCTTGCATCATTGATCAACTGAATCACCGAATTCTTATTGTACTCCATCTTATACGACACTGTCTATCATTGATCTACCAACTGTAATCCTCGTGAAAATCACTATTGTTTTTCATGAAAAGATAACAAATTCTGTCATGCACTGAAAACATCCTTTGACAACAATTCCATGTTGCCTAAGCCGGATTATAACCACTCATAGGCTTGTCCACGTCTTTCCACTCGCTGAAAACAGCTAACCCAAACGAGAACAAAGTTCGTTACCATCACTTGGTTCGAACCTCATGACGTCAAGCAACAACTCGTCATCAAACTACTCAATAACTCGGCGTCAAAGCCAATCGTTAATACGCTGTATCTCCAGCATTCACAAATGCTTATAGCGATCAGCTAACCCTCCAATCGAATCGATTGTGAATTCGTGCCCTGAAAAACTGCAGGAAGCCAAAATTCTAAATGATAAAATACTTCACATGCAGAATTAAGGCTCATAATAATCCATGAAGGGAAACATAACCAAATCGAAACATGTGAACTCTTTCTCCTTTCAAATAGATCACAAGATTTGATTCACGTCTTTTCATCATGCGAGTCTGATAAAGAAATTATCTTCTTTCTGCACATGACCGCTAAAATGGTCTCACTTGTAAACATCAAAACAGTATCCTAAAGATACGATGCATGAAATCAGCGCTGCAACTATTGCATCCAGAATATCCGATTATGTAGATATAAGGACCCAAAAGATCTACTTCTCTAAGAAAGTTTAACCCAAAACTACGTTAAACTCTTTTTAAACATCCACTCTAACAACAAATTCAGATCCCTCACTTTCAAATAAAACCACAACTCGTAAGACTCAGTTGACGTCTTAAATATAAGGACAATCAACTTATAAAGTCTCGAGAAGTTGATAATACTCCTTGTCACTACACTACTCTTGCCCATTATGTAAAGGAGTTATATTAAACTTAAATTGGGCAATAGCAAAACATCAATCCACTCGATGAGACGCTACGAGTCTCATCGTTCTCTACGTTGAGCCTAGGGTGACGTACAACTGCGAAACCCAACTCAATCTGAAATCTCGAACCAGAGAAAACGTCAACAAGACCACAGTTCCAACGTGATTGTCAACTTTACCAGTATTAAGGACAACCACCAGCTTTCTTTTACTTCAATTGATACTTTCAACAATCTCTAACGTCGTATCACTGACCTAAGGTCACACTTCTCATTCTATCTCTGTTACTATTTATATGTCTGACCACTGACTAAGATTCGATGACAGATACTCGAATCATATACACCTCCCAAGTGTCTCTACTTCTCGTAATAAAATTCTAGTTCAGAATTCTACTGCACTGCACGTGCGACGAACACCAAATCACTTTTCATTAGACAAATAGTTTCCACTTCGGAACTATCATCACCAACAAGGTTTTGCCATCTTCCAAGTCTGATACCTCGGCAAAAGTCAAATTGCACGTCCACTCTCGGCTCCAGCTTGAGAGGAAATCAAATTTCAACATCCACCCAAAAGTCTTGTACGTCACCAACATTTATTAATAGTCTAATTAGGATAGTAACTAGGACCATACATCAACATCAAGATTCGTCTAATTGCCGTAACCCAGAATGATGACCACAACCGTAAACAACCATGTCCTCACAGGTCAATCCTAGATCAGTATGAGATTCCACCATAATACGATCCCTAGGAAGATCTATGCTCTACTTAACAATAAATTTGTCATTTTCACTAATGAATCTCTTTAAAACCCTTGACTCATGTTACTTCTTGAGTCAATAAAGACATCATTTCCCCTGCTCCCACAATTCATACTCACTGTAAAGCAGACAATTAATAAGCCAAACCTCGCACTCCTTGTTGCATTAAAACTCTTGTAGTTCCCAGATCTGTTACCCCATCAAACCTCAAATCACATAGGGTTACCATTTAATTAACCATAACCTCTGACTTGCACTCTGCAATCAAGTTCGCACTCTCCCCGGACACCAATAACTATTCAGAAACTCAAACCAACTTGTGGCCAATACTATACGTCCATAAAATAGTTTCAGCTAGTTACCTTAATACTGGCTGATGGACACATACTCAACATGTGATGACCACTCAGGTCATACAGAGATTAGTATGTGGTCTCACCACACCATGATACCAATTGGGAAGTCGCCCCTTTTTGGACAATCTGCTCACCAAACACAAATTCTCACGAGAAATACTCTCTGAATCGACCGGAAACTCTTTTTCCGCAATCATCATAAGACATTTTCACCGTACTGCAACTGATAGGTAAACCATTTCTCGCGACTCTCTTGCCATCCATCAAGACATGAGGCTCTAAGATTTGTCACCAAATCAAAATCAAGATCAAGTAGGGTCACTACTAGATTGACCCCTGACTACACACTAATATCGATTCTTCATTCCTCTTAGGTTTCTGATAAAATTATATCAGAACCTTATCCTCCGGACACTAATGTCCGTACTCCATAGACTTAAAATTCGAGGATACTACCCATTAATACAGTGGGGATAACTTATTTATCCTTACACACCCCACATCGCAATACTTCGATCAAAGAATATACTCGATTATTTATTTCACAAACTCAGCAAACCAACAAGAAATTTTCACTTCCAAATTATAGAGTATACACTCTATAACTGCAATAACTGCGAAGGCTTCCAAAAACTGAAGCAATAACAAATTCTGCATTCTCCAAAACACGTCGATCGAGGACTTTAGTCTAACTTCTTTAAACAATAATAAAGTGGATGAATAAATCCTAATCTTAACACCTCACAAATAGTCACCTATTTCGAGAGAAATGAAAAAGAAATGATATCAATAATTTATTTCCACCACAAAATCAAGGCTTATAGAAATAATCCCTTAGCAATACCACTTGAAATAAATATGATCTACTACTAGTCCATGATACAGTGAGTTTTGCTCCCCCGCTGACTCTTTCTCAAATTCCGTGCATCTGACTCAACATGCACTAGATCAGTCGCTATCGACTTTCTTATATTCTCTTAGCTTTATCACAGGTCAGAAAGACCACTGCCGTTAAACTTCTGACCTACCACATAAATAAAGCTTTACTAAAAAAACATCCAACACCATAGGAGTCTGACCTCCACTCCAACTATCCTGGAGATCTTACTGTGACCTCATAATTAAAATGCTTATCCGACAAATGTCACTCTCGTCAATCAAAGTTTGACCGAAAGTCAACACATGAGTGACACATTGAAGTTTCTGAAATTCCTCGATAGTGACTAAACAATTAGCTCGTCATAATACTCATTTTCCAGAATACCTTCACTATGCAAATTTCCACTCTCTTTTTGCATCAATGACCACAACTACAACAAAAACATTCAGCTCTTCACCCCCAAAGAGCAACATAGATTGATACCGACCCGTAATATCATATAGGGGTGGCCATACGAAACCGAAAACCGAAAAAAACAGAACCGAAACCGAACCGAAACCGAAAAAAACCGAACTGGAAGACAAACCGAACCGAAAAACAAAAACCGGACCGAACCGGGTATGTATGGTCCGGTTTGTGGTTTGGGGTCCGTAGAAACCGGACCGGACCGAAAAACCAGAAAAAAATAAATAAATAAATAAACTCATGAATTAAAATGACTTTAATTATGTAGTAGGAAGGAAAAATACTTTAATTATGGAAGAAAAATTATCAAAAATCTCGTAATATAAGATGTGTTAGGAATGGTGAAATACGGCTATGGTTTAAAAATCATGTAATTCGGGCAATGTCTCGGTGCCGATAGTAGCGGTCAACCCTATTTACAATTATTATTCCATTTGAGGAGCCCTATCGTCGGAAAGTAAATGTCCCAAAAATTTTATATGGGCGGTTGCGTCTCATCTACGTGAGTGTTTTTCGTGTAGAATGTTTGACAAAAATACGTAATATAGAGGTAGATATGAGTGTTTTCGTGTGATAACTGACGATGGATTAGGGTTGACCGTTTCGATCGAGCCCTTAACTTTGTCGGATCCAGTTGAATTTTTTTCCACATACATCTTTCGTCATAATGATCATATCTGACGGTCGAATTTTAATTTTTGACTTTTAGTCATCGGAATCACAATATGCATACTAATGTTGTATAACTTGTTTATTAGGTTTTAAGCAAATGCATAACTTTATGAACCAACTCTACATAGAAGCAAAATTATCAAAAAACTCATGAAATAAGATGTGTTCGGAATGATGAAATACAGGTCTGGTTAAAAAATCACGTAATTCGAGTAACGTCTCGGTGCCGATTGTAGCGGTCAACCCTATTTACCTTTATTATTCCCTAGGGGGAGCCCTATCGTTGGAAGGTAAATGTCCCAAAATTTTTATATGGGCGGTTGCGTCTCATCTACGTGAGTGTTTTTCGTGTAGAAGATTTGACAAAAATACGTAATATAGAGGTAGATATGAGTGTTTCCGTGTGATAAGTGACGATGGATCAGGGTTGACCGTTTCGATCGAGCCCTTAACTTTGTCGGATCCAGTTGAATTTTTGTCCACATACATCTTTCGTCATAATGATCATATCTGATGGTCGAATTTTAATTTTTGACTTTTAGTCATCGGAATCACAATATGCATACTAATGTTGTATAACTTGTTTATTAGGTTTTAAGCAAATGCACAACTTTATGAACCAACTCTACATAGAAGCAAAATTATCAAAAAACTCGTGAAATAAGATGTGTTCGGAATGATGAAATACAGCTCTGGTTAAAAAATCACATAATTCGGATAACGTCTTGGTGCCGATTGTAGCGGTCAACCCTATTTACCTTTATTATTCCCTAGAGGGAGCCCTATCGTTGGATGGTAAATGTCCCAAAATTTTTATATGGGCGGTTGCGTCTCATCTACGTGAGTGTTTTTCGTGTATAAGGTTTGACAAAAATACGTAATATAAATGTAGATGTGAGTATTTCCGTGTGATAACTGACGATGGATCAGGGTTGACTGTTTCGATCGAGCCCTTAAGTTTGTCGGATCCAGTTAAATTTTTTTCCACAGACATCTTTCATCATAATTATCATATCTGACGGTCGAATTTTAATTTTTGACTTTTAGTCATCGGAATCACAATATGCATACTAATGTTGTATAACTTGTTTATTAGGTTTTAAACAAATGCACAACTTTATGAACCAACTCTACATAGAAGCAAAATTATCAAAAAACTCGTGAAATAAGATGTGTTCGGAATGATGAAATTCAGCTCTGGTTAAAAAATCACGTAATTCGGGTAACGTCTCGGTGCCGATTGTAGCGGTCAACCCTATTTACCTTTATTATTCCCTAGGGGGAGCCCTATCGTTGGAAGGTAAATGTCCCAAAATTTTTATATGGGCGGTTGCGTCTCATCTACGTGAGTGTTTTTCGTGTATAAGGTTTGACAAAAATACGTAATATAGAGGTAGATATGAGTGTTTCCGTGTGATAAGTGACGATGGATCAGGGTTGACCGTTCCGATCGAGCCCTTAACTTTGTCGGATCCAGTTGAATTTTTTTTCACATACATCTTTCGTCATAATGATCATATCTGACGGTCGAATTTTAATTTTTAACTTTTAGTCATCGGAATCACAATATGCATACTAATGTTGTATAACTTGTTTATTAGGTTTTAAGTAAATGCACAACTTTATGAACCAACTCTACATAGAAGCAAAATTATCAAAAAACTTGTGAAATAAGATGTGTTCAGAATGATGAAATACAGCTCTGGTTAAAAAATCACGTAATTCGGGTAACGTCTTGGTGCCAATTATAGCGGTCAACCCTATTTACCTTTATTATTCCCTATGGGGAGCCCTATCGTCGGAAGGTAAATGTCCCAAAATTTTTATATGGGCAGTTGCGTCTCATCTACGTGAGTGTTTTTCATGTAGAAAGTTTGACAAAAATACGTAATATAGTGGTAGATATGAGTGTTTCCGTGTGATAAGTGACGATGGATCAGGGTTGACCGTTTCGATCGAGCCCTTAACTTTGTCGGATCCAGTTGAATTTTTTTCCACATACATCTTTCGTCATAATGATCATATCTGTCGGTCGAATTTTAATTTTTGACTTTTAGTCATCGGAATCACAATATGCATACTAATGTTGTATAATTTGTTTAGTAGTTTGTAAATAAATGTGCAACTTTGTGAACCATAATCATTTTTCACTATAATCATAATAAGAAAAAAAATTATCAATTTGAAAAAAAAACCGAAAAAAAACCGAACCGCACCGAACCGTAGGTGTGGTTTGGTTTGCGGTTTGGCCTCTTGAATAGTAAAAAACCGAACCGAACCGGACCGAAATATAACATTGGTTTGGTTCGCGGTTTGGGGTATAAACCGAACCGAAGTGGACCGGAGCCAGCCCTAATATCATATTTCAAAAATTTCCGCCTTTGATCAATCTATCCGACACCTCCAGGGTATGAACTAATATTTCAATTACTAAAATACACATCAAATGCCCAACCTTGCACTTAAATCAAGAACCGATCAACCAAGGATTCATGAGTCCTTAACTCATATCCAGACTCACAATCTCGATTAGATTTGGAAAACTCATAGAAAAGTGTACATAATTTACCTTTCCCTTAAGGGTACTTTGAGAGGTCGGCGTACTGAGACATAATCTTGAAGATTCAAATATTTATGGAACCACCCGGTACATAACTCAACCAAGAAATACTAACTCATATCCTTAATAAACACTAAGGGTCCAAAGCATAAAATGCTGATAGATCCGCCGCGGTCGGACCATCACTCTATTGACACTGAGTGCTACCAAGTACATGAGGTAGTAACAGAAAACGATAACCTAATTCTCTAATACCAACTGTCAAGACCCACCCCAGGTTAAACCTCTTTAACAAGAAGTAAATCCTGCGAGGACCACCTCAAGGGAACTTCTTACCGAAACTCCCTTGAAATGAATAACCATTTCAAATTGACTATGCCCCGACTTCGGTACGCGCGACCTCCTCTCAAGAACCCTGCAACACTGGGCATTTGAAAACGAAGTGCCCAGGGGAAAAATTAAAAAAATATTAGCGTGAGTGGACGAAAATCAAATATGAAAAAGTAAAAATCTTTTCATGCTTTCCCTTTGATTTTCCAAAATTCACATGCACGCAACCAATAGAAAATGAATAAATAAATCATAAAATAAATCCATTTGCTCAAATCCATAACTAAAGATGTGGGGTATTAACACCATAACCACGAGAAAACAACTGACCAGCTCTTTTCACGAGAGAGTCTATTGACTAGCTCAATCGGAGAGGGTCCCATGACCTGCTCTATTCAGGAGGGTCCATTTGACCAGCTACCACCGAAGAGGGCCCTGACCTGCTCTATTTAGGAGGGACCTTCTGACCAGTTACCACCGAAGAGGGTCTGACCAGCTACAATCCAGAGAGGGTACCATCTCCACCTAGAGATGGTCCATGCTAGCTAGTAACGACGCCCTCTACAACTTTCATGAATAAAGTTTTTCCAAATTCTCTACTTAACGAAAAGTCAACTTTATGATCATTGTACGGTTAAACGGTTACTTTAAATGGTAAAAGACCAAAGTAACCAACCGTAAAATAATTCTAGTATCGGGATGTGACATCTATGGTTTTAGAATATTAATTTTCTCAAGACCCACCCCAGGTTAACCCTTTAACCTGAAGTAAATCCTGTAGGGTCCATCTCAAGGGAATTTTTTTTACAGAAACCCCTTTGAAATGGACAACCCTTCCTGCAAACCAACTAAGCACTTTCACACTTCATAAAATTCAACCCCAACACTTGAATTCATCGTGCTCCCTGAATCTCATCTGCACTTCACCAATCAAATTCAAGTAAACTAAATTGGGTACTCAGAGCAATCTAAACATATAAATACCTAAACAACTACTAGTATCAACGGATTTAATTGACTATGCCTCGTCTCCTGTACACACGACTTCCTCTCAGCTACCCTACAAAACTGAGCATTTGAAAACAAATGGCCCAGGAAAGCATTTAAAAATAAACGTTAGAGTGAGTGCATGGACAAATAACTAATTTACTTACGAAAACGTGACTTAAAATTTTCCAAGCATTTCATTCATTTAAAACCTCATATGCACTCAACATTGGAAAAAATTCCAAATAATTATTTAGAAAACAAAATATATCTTGTCAATTTCATTGGATTAAAAATCAATATTAAAAATAGGGAAAGAAGTTTCACCATGACAGAGAGTCTCCCAGACCAGGGTCGGAACATTTAAGACTACTAAGTAATATGACAACCCTTCATGGTGAAGAGATTTCACCATGACGATGAGCCTCTCAGGCTAAGGCTGGAACATTTAAGGCTACTATTGTCTCGTTTCACTTCCTTAAGTGGGGGACCGTTTAGCTAGCTAGTATTTTTAATATATATATATATATATATATATATATTATATATATATATATATTATATATATAGACCCCTCGTGATTAAGAAAATAAAACAAATACGAAAAGTCAATAAAAAATCTTCCCTAGTAAAAATGTATGCATCTCATGTATAAGATATGGTGCCCAACCGTACTCAAAACAATGGCCAAAAACAAATCATTTCCAATTATGATCATCATAAAACAAATTTCAGCAGACATAACAAAGAAGCTTACGGGAGGGTACAACCCCTCTTTTCGGCCCTACCGGCTCATAAATGAATAAAATCATATTGCTTATATTTTTGAGAAAATTATAAAAACAGTACACTAACTTTGCTCCACTGATAATTTTGGTGTCTGAACTTTATTAAATAACACATTGGTACATGAACTAACAAGTTAAGCCTAATTTTCGTACATGCCGTTATAACACCGTTAAAGTTACTGTTCATTTTTTTTTTCCGGAAATCTCTTATCTTTTTTTCTTTCTTTTTAACGGTGTTATAACGGCATGTACAAAAATTAGGCTTAACTTGTTAGTTCATGTACCAATGTGTTATTTAACAAAGTTCAGACACCAAAATTATTAGTGGAGCAAAGTTGGTGTACTGTTTTTATAATTTTCTCAAAAATATAAGCAACATGATTTTATTCATTTATGAGCCGGTAGGGCCGAAAAGAGGGGTTGTACCCTCCCGAAAGCTTCTTTGTTATGTCTGCTGAAATTTGTTTTATGATGATCATAATTGGAAATGATTTGTTTTTGGCCATTGTTTTGAGTACGGTTGGGAAACCATATCTTATACATGAGATGCATACATTTTTACAAGAGGTAGAGAGCAAGGGAGGATCCAGCCCAGGTGAGATTTGGAGGCCCAGAAAAAAATACCACTATATATGTTTATCTAAAATGAAAATCAAGGCCTAATTTAAGGGATTTGAACCTTGGTTGCCACAACAGTCTTACGTCTCCCCCAACCAATCTTACTAAGGGAACATTCAAGCATTAGGGGGAATATTTTACTATATAACCGTATATGTTTCACATGATTTAGTCAATTCCATTCATAATTTTTCAATAATTTCTTTGAAATATCCACTTTTGGAGCATCGAAATAGGATATTAGAGGATTTTCTGATATGTATTATGTCAAATTACAACGGACATCATTTTTAATCCTTAGAAAATGTCTCGCACTATTGTGCTTCATTAATTTTTTTTTTTCATGTGCTACAATTAGCCTATGTGATGAGAGCATATTTTTATTGGTATAGATGAGAGCATATTTTTAACATTAATTGTTTCAACATAAATAAACACTAGCATCTTGGCACGCGCTACACACCTGTTAATGTGTTTTTTTTGATAAAATTCAGTTTACTACCTTGAACTTTTTGGTTAAAATCAGTTTAGTCACTATACTATTTTTAAAAATTCATCTTTTTAGTACCTTTAACTTTTAAATGTCTACACCTTGGTCTAACTTTTCATTTTGAGTTTCAAATATGACGTTAGATGTTAATGTGAAGTTAGCAACGAGGCTTTAAATAGTAGTGTTAGCTCTCAATATATATATATATATATATATATATAATGACTAAAATAACTCGTATGAGTCATGTGGGAAAACCATCATAAGAGTTATTTTTGACCATTTCATACATTTTGAGAGCTAATACTAATATGTACTGCATCCTTGTTAGCTCCACATCAGCACATGATATCATATTTGGAGCTCAACATGAAAATTTAGACTAAATTGTAGGTATTTAAAAGTTAATGATACTAAAATGATAGATTTTCAAAAAGAGAGACTGAACTGATTTTAATCATAAAGTTCAGAATATTAAACTGAATGTTATCCTTTTTCTTTTATGAGTATCCATTTGTTTTTATATTTTCACTTACATATTAAAAATAAAAAATTAGAAATTTATTATCTTCATTCAGTAATTGTAATTATACTCGCTGTTTCTCTCACTTTCTTCTCTCCCCTTCAAACAAATTAGAAATTTAAAACTGACCCCGGTTTGTCAGCATTCGCCTACTTTTTCCTATTTTATTGGTTTCTCCTTTCTTCTTTTTTGTTCTTGTTTTTTTTTCGGCTTTGGTTGCAAGATAACAAGTGTCCTTCATTCAATATTTAGTCATAGCTAAACAATAATAAACCCTTGATTTTTGGAAAAATTTAATAATAATTATCAGACAATGATTTTTTCTGATTTTATTAATAGAGATAAAGAAAAAGTTATAACCCAATCACCCAATATGGTAAGGGATGATATGATTAATTGTTTCTCAAACTATTTGGACACAAATGTGTACGACACACGTATAGAAAATTATCATATATATACGATGAAACTAATAAATTTGCTTCTGATTAAAAAAATACATCAAGGCAAATGGATGGCATGGTTTCACAAATGTGGCAAAACTTTTCTCCTCATTTTGGCTAAAATCAAGGGCAAAAGTAGTCTCCCATTGTTTTGGTTCAGTGCAAACTCATTTGGTTTTTAAATAGGAGAATGACATCCTGTTCAAAAAAAATAGGAGAATGACATCCTGTTGCATGAGTCTCAAAAACTGTTGATAAAATCATTCAAATCCAAACTATAGTCAAGTTGTTTCAAAGCATTGTGGCACAGTTGATAATAGTTCGATCGATTCTACATATCTTTCCCAGTATTAAGAAATGGGGAAAACCCCAACACTTCCGGGGTGCGAAGAGGCATTATAAAAGAGTAGAGCACAAATCAATGCGAATTTCCGGGGTGCGAGGACGAATCTTATTATAAAGCTGATGATGACTGAGTAACAATTCAGAAACTTTTCACGCTACCTCTATCAATATTCTCAGTAATACTGTTTATACTGATTGACATGCCCTAACTTATTGAAAAGGAAAATTACTGTTAATGCTTTAACTGTTTGACTGGATTTAACAAAAGGTGTGACTGTGTGAGATAGAAAACTCTCCAGTATACTCCACTTAATTGGAGTTTTACTGATAATTCTGTAGATTTAATCCTCGATCTGCTACCAATTTTTAACAAGGGTCACCCTTGGCTTCTTTCTCTTCTCATCAAAACACCAACCTTTAGATAGAAGTGCATGCTTGGTTTTATGATTCACCCTCTGATTTGTTGTGTGGATGTAGACTAGCTACTTCCACAAGACAAATACACACATCCAAAACAAAATTTATCCTCTTTGAATCATATAGCAAACAATGTTATCTTTAGAGTGAACACACCATGCAGGCATGAGTACCTTTGCTAATGTCTTTCTAATTGTTTTTATTCCAATGCTGGGTAAGTTTTGTCGATCAAGACAGTGACATGAAAGGTGTGACTTCAGTACTTGAAAGTGGAAACATACCTAGCTACTCGCTAGAGTCCATGGCGGATCGATGGGAGTTAATTAAGTTTATTATTACTACATAAACTACTGTAATTATTTCTACTGCTACATTCTATATATTGACACTATCGATCATTCATTGGTATCTTTGTTTATGAATTACAATATCAGTTTCTACATGATCTCATATATATTTAGCTCCTAATAAGAGCTACCATTGGCATCTAAAAAAGCTCCAGGCACACAAACCCAAAGAAATCACAGTGATCTTCTCCATGACCTCATCCAGTCTTCTTCCTCTAGCTTAGCTAAAAAATAAGAAGCAAACTAGTAAGATCTTCAAAACTTATCGGTTAACTACGTAGTTGTATAAACAGTCGTAATAAGTCGATCTTAGTGATCGATGAAAGATCAATGGTGGGGCTGAGACAAGGAGGTGGAGGTGGAGGAGGAGGAGGGGTTTAAGAATGGGATCAAGCAGATCAAGGTGCGAAGACTGTGGGAATAAAGCAAAGAAGGAATGTGTGTACATGAGATGCAGGACTTGTTGTAAGAACAAAGGGTTTCGGTGCCAAACACACGTCAAATCGACTTGGGTTCCTCTCTACAAAAGAAGCCTACTTCATGAGCAGCAGGAGCACCACAGCTATGATGATTACCACCAGCAGCAACAGGGTCTCGCTGTTGATCAAGGACACGTCTTCATCAACCCTAATAAGAAGCTAAGACAACTCAATCCATCTTCGTCATCTGCAGGTACTACTAGTTATATATATCACTCTGTACAGATCAGTTTAGGTCATTCAGTATATGAGGCATGTGTGTGTAATTGATTTTCACACACAACAGATCTCTGTTGAGGAATATTGTGCCTACTTAAACCTAACCTTGAGTGCTTATTAACTTCTGGAAATCACTGACCATGGAAATTATTAGAGATCTAGAATAGCTACCTTCTGTAACTGTTAGAATCTTGGGTCGATTTCTTGATTGGATATGCATGATTGAATCATTTTGTTGATTGGGTTTTTACTAAAGTTAATATCTATCAATTGCAGGGCTAGATCGAGATCAACAAGAAGCTACTACTTTTCCAGCTGAAGTGAATACCATGGCGAAATTTCAGGGTGTTCGAGTGAGCTCCATGGACGATATGGTGGATCTGGATCAGTATGCTTATCAGACTAGTGTGACTATCGGTGGCCATGTATTCAGTGGCATTCTCTATGATCAAGGCCCTGCTGTTCATCAGATGAGCTATAACACTTCAGCTTCTGCAGCAGATCAACATCATCTTCCAACTTCTTTTTCATCATATCAATTTGTTAATCCATTTAGTGCGTCCATGCCTGCAGGTACGCAAGTTTTCCAAAACCTATCATCTTAAATTCATTACAAATTAGGTTCTTCAGCTATTGAATCATTTCTTGTAATTAAAAGAAATAATTAAGGAGGTATATATCATATTCTCAAATAGTTTTGCTTGCCTACCTATTTTTATATCTTAAGTAATAATTGTATGATCTACCAAACAAATTATGAAATGTAAATTAAAGATCGATCTCGTCAGATATATACTTGTATGTTGCATTACAGGCTCTAACCATCCAGTAGTATTAGTTTCTGCTAAACTTGTTCAATTTTCATGTTCGAATCCATCAGTATTACTAGTTAATGGAATATATAATATGGTTTCTATGTTATGGAAATATTTACCGGTAACCTCATCGACCTTCAAGGTTAAGTTCAAGTAATTCTAACAGTTAACTAGTTGTTTTACGATCTTAGAATCAACTTTTTCCCATTCCTGCGTCCTAGCTTATTTTGAGAGCAATATATATCATCATAAATATTGTTGTCTCAACTAAATTGGAGCTGCACGTTATGCATTTTGTATCTAGCAGTAAAGAATAAGGAAATAAGATGTCAAAATTGTATGTTATCCTTACTAATTATTTGCATGTTATCCAATTAACGACAAAACATCGTAATTCAAGGCATCAAACTAACATAGGGTAATTTAATTTGTGCAAAAATAAAGAAAATATAGGGTATGATCATTGATATAGTAACATAAGTTTCTTACAAGTATAAAATTCGACTAGCTAAGAGGCAACTGACTAGTGTATTTACCTATTTTGTAGTAATAATAAGGAATACCAAACCGAGGGTACCTACCCATTGATTATTTCTTTTCATTGTTGACATGCAAATTTATGGATCAAGGGCTAGATTGATCCATAAATTTATTGACATGAGCTTTTTGGATGGAACTAGTGGTGTACTGGTGTTGAATCCAGCCATTATATCTAGTGTCCTGCATTTGTCCTTCAAATTAAGTCCCTTAATTAAGGTCATTTCTATTTAGATGCATGATTGAAGGGTATATCAAAATAAACCCTAAACCAGCCATAAACAATTGGGCTACCTCTAGCTGAGGGGAATATAATCACCACCATATATATGCTGGTTTTGCTCTAGAACTCTATAACCTTAAAGCTAATACGATGGTGCATATATATTGTTACCTAAATATATAGTACCACTACTGGATTTTGACACTTAGCTGACATAATCAAATCGTTTGCTAAGAACAAATATTCGTCAACTTAGATCCTAACCGACGAAAATTTTGTCGGCTAACAATCGTCTGCTAAGATCTGAGTCGACGGAATAACAATTTACGTCGGTTAAGAGGAACTTAGTCGATGAAATAATTCCGTCGGCTAAGTTTTTAGTCGACGAAAGGTAAAATTTAGAAAATAATTATATTTTTAATTTGTATTTTTATTTCTTTTCCTTTCGATTCGTTTTTTCCTCTTTGCTTTGTCTGAAACCCACCGCCACCCCCAAATCCCACCACCACCACCCCCAAATCCCACCACCACCCCCAAATCCCACCACCATCACTGCCCTAAGCCCCCAAACATGATTTCACCACCCACAACCACCATTATTACCCTGTTTCACAACCACAGAATGGCCAGATTCGACTCAACCGGTGAAGTCACCACCATCGTTTCAACAACACAAATCGAGAAGACCATAGTCACCACCACCGTCCCAAATCCCTAATCCTTTCCCGACAGTGGTTCTGATGATATCGGCAAGTTCACCCTTCAAATCTCTTCGAAATCGACCTTCTGGTGGTGACGAAGGAGGGATGATGCCCAAGATCCCGAGCTTGGCGCCCATGAAGCCGATGCCGGTCTCCATGGACATGGCAGTGACGACGGGGTTTGTTTTGGGGGTGTGAGTTTTGGTTAGGAGGAAGGTTGGGTTTTTGAGGAGAGTGAGAGGAAGAAAACGCGGCGGAGAAAGAGATGAAGTTTTAGATCTGCAACTTAGAGATATAGAGATATATATAGATATATATAGATATATATAAATATATAGATATATATATATATATATATATAAGTTGCAGATCTAAAACTTCATCTCTTTCTCCGCCGCGTTTTCTTCCTCTCACTCAACCCCCATATATATATATGGGGGTTGAGTTTTGGAGAAGGAGAGGGGATCAGAGAGTGAAAGAGCGAAGAAGAAGGCGTTTAGATCTAGAAAAAATATTTTTTGAACTGAGTTTTATTTAAAATAAATTTGAAATTTTAAAAATTTTGGTTTGAAGTTTCGTGAAAATTTAGATGGAAATTTTTCAGAACTTAGGTGACAGAATAATATATTTCATCGACTAAGTAGTTGCATTAATTTTTTATTTATTTTCTATTAAAATTATTCCTTCGCCTAAATGAATTTTTCCGTTGATTAATTAGTACTTAACAGACGGAAATATATTATGTCGCTTAAGTGATTAAAAATAATTATTTATTTTTATATATATAAAATTTTGTCGGCTAGATAAATTATTCCGTCGGCTAAGAAGTACTTATCAGACGGAATGTTGTTCTGTCGAGTAGGTTATAACTTAGGCTACGGACGTTTATTCTGTCTGCTAAGTGTTTTTTTCATTAGTGTACAGAATGTATAAGGACTAGCTAGATAGTCAGTAGTTTGGCATCTTATATTCTTATTGTAAAAATTCGGGATCGACTTTAGAAGGAAGCAGTATTATTATTATTAGATAAAGAAAATTAACCCCGTATCCTGATCGATTGTGCTAGATTAATTAATAATAGACACACTGATTCATATATCAACTATACATAGAAAACATTGATACCTAGCTTGCTATATGATGAGAATATATCCTTTGTCGAAAGATAGAATGCCTACAACATATGACTTTAACTAAAAGTAGTCATTTTACAATGCACTAGCTAGTTCTGGTTCTGTTCTCATAATGTAGGCAAGGAATCCATATATATAATATATATATATATATATATATATATATATAATAGTGGATGGTTGGTGAGGTGTGGTTTGGCTGGTTAAGATTTTACAAAAGTATTTTTTAAAAAAAGTATTTTTTTTTAGAAAAAGGATAATACAGTGGATTCTCGTATATAAGGACTCCATTTTCTGGAGGATTGCTAAAATGGTCATATGATAATATGGACAAGTTAATATTTGCCGATAATGCTTTCATTTTAGGTTAATCTTTCTAGCTTAAACCTCATTGACATATATAGGCTGTGTTAGTTTTAATTATTAATAAAAAACTTTTTTTTAAGAAAAAGGATAATACAGTGGATTCTCGTATATAAGGGACTCCATTTTCTGGAGGATTGCTAATAATGGTCATATGATAATATGGACAAGTTAATATATTGCCGATAATGCTTCCGTTTTAGGTCAATCTTTCTAGCTTAATTTATATAGAAGGTATACATGGAATAGATTATTTTTAGAAATTTTCAGCTAAATTTTTTATTTTTAAGGCTTCGAACTAGCTAAAATTAAAAGACGGATCAAATCTGTCGAACATGAACCGTTCATGCAAATCGCAGTTTTAAACACCTTAATGATTACTATTTGGGCTAAAATTTCTAGAATCGATATTCTCATAAACCTATCAAGTAAACAGTAGAGATGATAAAATGTGATTGAAAAGTTAGCGTAAACGATTGTGTCTCGTATAAGTGTCAAATAAGGGTTTCTCATTAAAAGGGCCCTGTATAGTGAAGGATATATACTGTTTCATAAACAACATGCAGAAAGCATATATGCTGCTGCAGGTATATATATGAAAGTTCATCACCACAATTCGCACACCATGGTGAAAACCAGCCACAATTTACGTATAAAATCACCACTTATATGTGCTCCTTGCCAACAGTGATCGAGCTGTTGCATATACGATTATTAAGCAGATCAAATGAACCCGTAAGTATTTGCTGATCATATATATGTTGTGCAGATCTCAACTTGCTTTGATGGTTGTTGAAAAGGTGGCCAAATACATGGCTCCAATGAGAAAGATGAAGTGAAGAGTTGTAACGAGCTAGGTTGGCGAACATTGTGAGGACTAAAGCATACAGTGCACAGCGCTTAATGTTGTCCAAGGCAGTGACTAAGCCTAATATGCAAGTGCATGTACAGAATCTTTCTTGGATTTAACCTGTGATTAATTGGTACTATCAAAATGTGGAGGTTCAAGGGCAGAACTAGTGAAATGGGAGCTGGATGGTGAGTGATTTAAGCATGCAACTTGCTTTAAATTGGAGGTGGAATCTGATTCTGCTGTTCTTGGTAATCTAGTGCAGAATTCTGATGTTGAGCTTCATCCTTAGGGAACTATTGTGATAACCTGCAGGCCAATGCATGTTGTAACATTTTGCTTCCATTCAAGTCAAGGATATACATTGAGAACGTATTGTGGTTGCTGATGTGTTGCCTAAAAATAGCACCCTTAAGGCTCATGGCATTTGCTATTTGCAGGAGTGCCCCCTCTGCTATAGTTACTGAAGCTCTTCTGGATGACATTATGGGAATTGCCAGCAATGCTGCTATAGTTACTGAAGCTCTTCTGGTATCGTTTCTTGATATGCTTTCTGTGGAAAACTTAGGGTAATACAGAAGTAGAAACTGAACACTGAAAGCATAGGGATTGACTAACAGGTTTAGTTTGGTTTGGACAATATAATGCTGAATATGACTTTTCTTCTTGGTGCATTTCCCAGTTTTAGTGGCAGAATGACATGTATATATAATGCTCATCTACATTGAAACCACATTGCTCATCCCACTCAAAATATTCCCCACACCTTTATGTATTGTAATAGTTCATAACGTTGATCTTTCTTGCTAAAAGTTAATAGCACAGCGGCTCTAACTGTTTTCCCATCACAAATGGTGGTGGCGTGTATAGCTTTAGTGAAGATCAAATTCAATGCAGCACTCTAGTTTAATCTGTTTTAGTTGTTTCTGTTTTTGGCCCATGGCTTCCTTTGTACCAAGAAAAAAACAAAAATTGTTCTGTTTACGTCAGGCTATACTATATTTCTCAGACCAAACAAAAAAGGCATGTGTTCTATGTCATTTACATACCTTGATACCTTGTCATGTCAACCTCAGCAATTTCATACCTTGTTTACCAAAGCCGAAATTTGAGTTCATTCAATACAAGTTATTTCCAATAAAAAATAAAAAATAAAATGGCAAATATCTGAATGATTTCATTTCAAAACTTAAGAGATTTTTTCTCTATAGATACAACAGTAACCTACATATGTACATATAGAAACTGGAGAGGAACTCGGACTTCAAAAAGACATCAACAATCAACCAAATTTACATTTAGCTGACCTAACAAAGGATACTAGTATGCAATCTTTATCTCTTTCCTGCATACATCGAAGTTATATATAAGAGACCATAATGGAGTCATGGCAATCAAACACAATAATATGCCAGTTTTTCTTTTCCTGTTCTTTTGTCCTTTTAAGAATATATGGTTGGATGCGTTTCATTTTTAAAAGGAATACCTAATTGTATAAGTAGCCACAAAAATGCAAATGCGTCTTACACTGTATCTCACTGAATGAAGGCTCTAAATAGCACCTGGTATTTGTCAATAGTAAAACGCACAATAACCTGACTTTGCAATGCTGAAATTGCCTGTGGATGCTCTTCTGAGAGCCGCGGCAAAACAAGCTTACCCCCATTCCATTTTTTCGGGCCTCTGTACTGTAGAGATCAAAAGCATACAAAATTTTGTTGAGAAAGAATTAAGAGCATAATAGTTTTTGCAAGTTGAACTCAAAATAATTACTTTCACCATATGAAGTATTTGATAATGATAAAGTAGTGTGAGGTTCAACTCCAAAACTAATTGGCAATAGAGAGAGTGGTCTAAACCCTTATAAACTCACATGTAAGGTCTCATATTCCCGATATGAGATATATATCTCAACACGCCCCCGCACGTGTGGCGAATCTTCAAGCCTAACACGTGGACAACAATTTGGGTGGTCGTGGAGTTCGTGTGGCCTTTGAGCTTCACACGTGAACGTGGGTACCGCTCTAATATCATGATAAAGTAGTCTGGGGTTCAACTCCAAAACCAATTAGCAATAGAGAGATGCCCAAACCCTTATAAACCCACATGCGATGTCTCATATTCCCGATGTAGGATATATATCTCAACAGATAATGATCACCAACTAGGACAAATAATGAAGCCAACATCAAAGGCCCGAGAGATACCTGTTAGGACAGAAAACTGCTCATGAATCCACTTCCTTAGTTAATGTTCTTGATAAAAACATTCACCTTCATCTATACTACAAAAACTCAAACCACCTCAGCTCCAGTCCAAATAACGTAACATCACTAACATGCAAAACAACATGATAGTAAACTGTGTTCCATAAGATTTACTTGCAACAAAATGAATATCATAATATAAGATATCCTAATATAAGTTTTAACGGAAAATTCTAACATGCATTAACTTTTACTATGCATCAAAATTTATGAATATTTTTAACCGTTAGATGTAAAAAAATCCATAATAAATCTAATGGTCTATATTAATCAATTTTTAGAACCTGTTTATCCGGTAACATACTTCCACTAAGTTTTTATAACTGTTATGTTAAAAAAAAAATTCCCGAAAATCGCTAAGTATAAGCGAAGAAGAGGAAGACGCCATTCTTGTTCCGATTTGATCAGAAAGAACGGCAAGGTGAAAGAAGAAAAGTGGAGATGGCGAAAGTGAAAGAGGTTGCCTTTATACGAGCGTAGGTAAGTCTTCGGTTCTATGCTTTATTCCTATTCGTTTTCTGGGCTGCGTTTTGATTGCTGTTTCTTGATCCAGTTCTAATCGAGCTTTGTAATTTCTGGTTCTTGTGTTTACGGTTGGACATGTAAAGGGGAGGATAGACGTTGTGGGCAATTACCCAAGTAGAGGTTGATGAACCAATTACCCAGGAAGAAAATTTTAGTATGCAGTTTCAGTCGCTCCTCCTCGCACTTGCTTTTCCCTCTTCTCCGATCTACTTCAGATCCTATTTTTGAGGTATGTACTCATTAACAACCATTCAGTGTTCCTCTTTAAGAGTTCAATTTTGAACTGTGGTTTTTTGTTCTGCTATCCGTGAATTGGAGTTTATTACTATTTCTGTTATGGTCGAATTGGGATTGGAGGGATTCTGGATTTAATCATTGATCATTTAACAGTAGTGGGTTTTGAAGAATGCTTCTCGATACAGAACACAAGAGTTGTTTTCGTTTGCCGTTTTCTGCTTAATTTGTTGAGAAATTAGATGATGCAAACTTATGACATTCATAGTTGTTTTGTTGGAGACTGGAGAGGGTGAACCTACTCTGGAGACTGTGTTTCTGTGTTTCTGTGAAATTAGATGAGGGTGTTTCTGTGTTTCTGTGAAATTAGATGAGGGTGTTTCTGTGTTTTTGTGTGAAATTAGATGAGGGTGTTTCTGCGTTTTTACATTTCACCTGTAAAAAAACATGATGATGGGAAGAGTTGTCCTTCGATTTGGTCAAGACTCAGTAACTTTTCTTTCATAATTGATAACATTTTCTTTTAAACTCCGACACTGTAAGATTATTACATTAGCAGATTAGTGTTAACCTCCAGCTAACAACCTTTAGTGATTACCCAAAACAGTTTGAACAGTAGATCTCTCACTCTTCACTCTTGCAAAAGTTAGCATGAACTATATAAGTGTGCATGATCTAAACTAATTTCTCAGTTTCTGTTCAATAATGCTTTACCTTTTGTTCTTTCCTAGTTGTCAAGTTCTGACAAGCGCTAGGACAGGTAAAAGAGGTGGTGAAATTTGGAGTACTCCATAGTCCATAGATCAAATCAGAAGCGGGGAAAAACAGCTGTGTTCATTTCATTTTGTGGTGTACTAACATTGGTAGGAAACAGTTGGTTTACCACTTATAAACCGGAAATAAAAGGTAAGAATATTCTATCAGTTATACACAACCAACCATTCAGAATGCCAAGTACTTTCAGCATCTTCCTCATAAATCAAAAATAGTGGTAGGATTTCCAAGACCCTTAATATATCATAATATATTGCATGTAAAACTGTCCAAGACAGAGGTTTATAATACACAGTGCATGGCATACCATTGATCACATTGATAAATTGCTGACTTCATATATTATATGCTCATTAGAGTAAAGGAATTGAATAAGAAAGGACGCCACAACTATATGCACATGAAATTATCACTACAACAATGATATTTTTTTTTTGTGACACTTGGCACTTGTATTGTGGTATTTGAGAAAAGTATAATTTGTGACAATTTTTTTGTACATTTTTGTTTTCATTATCTTTGCAGAGATGGATGGACCGCATAAACCTTTGGTGTTTAGCAAAAGGAACGGTAATGAAATGGAATACAAGGGAGTTCAGTATGATAAGTTGTCTGTAGAAGACTTTAAAGGGCAGGAGTTTAAAACTGTGGAGGAAGCAGAGTCTTTTTACTACGGTTACTCAAAGGCCATGGGTTTTGGTGTTAGAAAGAACTTCAAGAGACTGAGTACAATCTCACCAGGGAAAGTCACGTCGTTGAGGTTGGTTTGTTCTGCTCAGGGACATAGAGATGTCGAGCACATGAAAAACAAGAAAAGAGTTCGCACGCCAAGGAAAGAGACAAGATTTAATTGTCCATGTGTGTTCAAAGTGAGGTACCTTAACAAATTAGATGCATATGTTGTGGTTGATTTCATAACCCACCACACACATCCTCTTGCACAAGCACACGAGAGGCATCTTGTTACATCACACAGATCAGTTCAAGATTCACATTTAGCACTTGCGACGTCTATGCAGAGAGTGTCTGTTAAGCCTTGTCATACATATGAGTACATTGTTAATAGATCAGGAGGTTTCCAGCGAACTGGGTGTACCATTAAGGACTTATATAACAAGTTGGATTCGAGACGTCGAGAAATTTTAATTGACAGTGATGCAGAAGCTGCTCTTGCATATATGAGAGGTAAAGTTGCTACTGACTCACAGTTCTACTGCAAGTTTAGTATAGATGAGGATAACAGGTTGGCAAATATGTTTTGGAGAGACTCTAATTGCCTACATGACTATACCAGTTTTGGAGATGTATTGGTTTTTGATAGTACTTACAAGACCAATCCTTATGGGAAACCATTAGTGTTATTTGTTGGTTCAAACAATCATCTATCGACCACGGTGTTTGGTTTTGGGTTACTAATGGATGAAACGATTGAGAGTTACACTTGGCTTTTAGAGACATTAGTGTCTTCTATGAAAAACAAAAAACCGGTTTCTGTCTTGACTGATGGAGACCAAGCAATGCGAAGGGCTATTGAAGTAGTGCTTCCTGGTTGTCCTCATCGTTTGTGTACATGGCATGTATCAAAGAATGCACGGAGGCACTTGCGCAACAACCAAGCACTGTCTGAATTTCGTCGTTGTATGTGGGAAGAAGTAACTGTAGATGGTTTTGAAAGACGTTGGACAACCATGCCATGAGTGTGCCCGAAGGAGGAAATGATGTAGACTCGAAGGGCTCAATAGATGATCCTAACGTGAAACGTCTAGTAGATTATTATGGAGGAAACACTGGAAATATTCAAATTTCGGACCTCATTAAGAAGCTAGATGGAACTAACCCAGTAGACGATCATTTCATTGTAACCTTCATGTTGTTTACACTGGGTACCTTGCTTTGCCCCAATACATCAAAACAGATACCAACAAAGTTTGTTCTTACATTGAAGAATGTAAAAGCTATTAGAAGTCTGAACTGGGCAAGCTTTTTGTTTAACTTTCTGTTAGAAAGTGTACGATCGTTCAAGCAGAAGAAGTCTCCCACATACATTTCTGGATGTGTGTTGTTCCTACAACTTTATTATTACAATGTCATAGGGTATGGAAGATCAATTGTCGACTCTTCAAAGCCCATTATTGCTTCATGGGGGGAGGAAAATTCTAGCAGATTAATAAAATATGTACGGAAGAAAGGAGGTTATGATAGTCCACTCGTTATTGTTGCCAAGCTCTACTCTTCCAGAGGTCAAGAAACCAAGAGTGAAGATGTTGTTGCCATCCAAAATGAAGTTCAATCGATCCGGGGTGATATTGCTCGTTTTGAGAGTAAAATTGATGGTGTTATTGCTCGTTTGGAGAATAAAATTGATGGTTTCACTCAAATCTTACAAGAAGCATTGCTCAATGTATCTGGAGCAAAAACGAATGATGCTAATCCGGAAAACGAAGTTCCTGAACTATCGACAAATGATATTCCTGAGGCAAAACATCCGGCTCCACATGCTAGTTACGGTAATGATCAGTTTGATGTTAATGATGAGTCATCAGTTCAAGTTTACAGTGAATTGCACTCTAATGAGGCAGCACCTCGTATGGTAGGTTTTCATCCTCGTCTTTATTCAATTACATATAAACTAAAATACATGCTTGTGTTGATTGTCATCTTTATTTTTTTCCAATCTAGGATGCCAGTGAGCCATTATACGTTTATGGTAATTGAACTGGGATCATTTTTCATTACAGGTTGAGAAACATGTCAAGAGTAATAAAATTGTGAATGAGACCAAAACGAGCAGGATCAGTCCGATCATTACACGTCGCACCGATGAAAGGAAGCCAAGTCAAGCAATGTCATCTCCTTATGTTAACATTGGGAGGAGTTTCGATTTGTCCAGCAGCAGGTCACTCAATTTGCAGTGGATTGGTGACTTCAGGGGTCCTTTTAAGCACATCGTTGATGATGACTGTTATATCCTCAGTTTCTTATTTGAAACACGTGAGAAAGAGTAAGTCTTGACATATTGGTTATATTGGAGATAGTAAGACTATCATACATCGACATTGTGAATTAAATATCAATTTTTGTGAGCAGGTCATTTATAGTTTTCAAAACAGATTACATCTTCCTTACTCGGAGTGAGATAAGATGCTTACAACCAGGGCAACTTGTTAGTAATGCTATAAGTTTAATTATCATGTACAATTTAAGGGTTTTTTTAGTCATTTATAAAAAAATTAGTAAAAATGTGTGCTTTTTACACAGCTTATAACTGCTGTACAATCAATTCTGCGGCAGCCGGGGTCTACTCAATGCTGGTTCATTGGTCCATATCTTTCGGTAAGATTGTACATCATTGGATTTTTGTGTGAAATTAAGTATACGATACTAAGTTTTGTGAGCCACTTTAGGAGTCTGCAATTTTGGCATATGACCGTAAGGAATTGTCAGAGTTTGCATGCACCGCAAAAACGACTTACAAGTATGATTTCCAATTCACTGTATTAGAGAAATGCGAAAAGGTATCATAAAGTAACTTTTAAATTGTACACTCTACCTTTCAGAAAAGAAACTTGGAGTACAAACTGACAATTATCTGCAGATTTTTATTCCCCTCCTAGATAAGGGCGTTCCTAAGAATCATTGGTTCTTAATGGTAATAAAAGTTCCTAGTAAGGAGGTTGAGATATGGGATAGTTTGCCTTGTCCGACACGCAAGACTCCTCGAAATGAACTAGCTTCTATTTTGGTAATGTTTATAGGTGGAACCTAATATTTCACCTTTACCGGGTTACAATTAAATGTGAAGCCACTCTGGGCCCTTTGTCTGGGCCCAATTCTCCATAAAGCTAAGTAAAGCAAGGGAAACTACTCCCACATTGGAAAGGGACAGGAATGCTGCCTTCAATGCCACTATAAATACCGGCACATGCCTCCCCATAAAGGTACGATGAAACTTCTTGACTATTCCCGAGTTTTATGCTTAATTGACAGTGTCTAACTTAAGCATCGGAGTGGCTTCCCTCGGTAAACCCGGGGACGCCTCTTTGACATGTTTGTTCTTTACACAGGAAAACTCGGAATACAGGGAAGTACGCTATTTCTGGAGCCGTGCCACCCGCCAAAGGGACCACGAGCTACCCGGAAACAATTGGTGCTCTCGTTGAGAGCTGAACTCAAGACCACCCGCTTAATATTTTGAAGAACAATGATGCAAATGCCAATGATACGTCAACCAGACTCGCTGATGTGATAACCCCAGAAGGGAATCCTTCGGGTTATGAAAACCCGCGAACTTTTGACAGTGCATACATCAAACCCGCTACCCTCCCACCCGCTTGATAATAGGTACCAAGTTATCTACAACTGTCCAAGTTTATTATATTTTGATGTTATATATAAAGCCTTTCAGGCCCACATAAAACCCGGCCGGGTTATGTCTATCAATCAGTTTGTTGAGTGAATACAGACAATCTCCATTTGACATGAAATATTGCAAGCCTTTCACGGCCTTATTTCATTGTCAAAACTTGGCAAGCTCCGATAAATCTCCGATAATCTCCGGTAATCTCCATTTGACATGAAATATTGCAAGCCTTTCACGGCCTTATTTCATTGTCAAAACTTAGCAAGCTCCGATAAATCTCCGATAATCTCCGGTAATCTCCATTTGACATGAAATATTGCAAGCCTTTCACGGCCTTATTTCATTGTCAAAACTTGGCAAGCTCCGATAAATCTCCGATAATCTCCGGTAATCTCCATTTGACATGAAATATTGCAAGCCTTTCACGGCCTTATTTCATTGTCAAAACTTGGCAAGCTCCGATAAATCTCCGATAATCTCCGGTAATCTCCATTTGACATGAAATATTGCAAGCCTTTCACGGCCTTATTTCATTGTCAAAACTTGGCAAGCTCCGATAAATCTCCGATAATCTCCGGTAATCTCCATTTGACATGAAATATTGCAAGCCTTTCACGGCCTTATTTCATTGTCAAAACTCGGCAAGCTCCGATAAATCTCCGATAATCTCCAGTCTACATGACGTGAAATATTGCAAGCCTTAACGGCCTTATTTCACTGTCAAACTCGGTAATCTCCGATAATCTCTGGTAATCTCTATAACTTGGAATATTGCAAGCCTTTCACGGCCTTATTTCAGTCTTTGAGTCCTAGCGGACCCGTACAGCCTTAGTGGCCCTATTTTTATTCACATGCCAAACCGGCATTATGTATAAATTTTGTCAACATTTGCATATTTTGCATCAGATTACCGTGTTATTTGGCAGGAAGCCCTTGAAAGTCCTTATGGACCCGTAAAGCCTTAGCGGGCCCTATTTTTATTCACATGCCAAACTAGCACTATGTGAATTTTGTCAACTCTTGCAGGTTATGCAACGGGCCTTAGAAGTCCTAACGGACCCGTAAAGCCCTAGCGGCCCTTGAAAGTCCTAACGGACCCGTACAGCCATAGCGGCCCTATTTTAACTTTGTAATGTTAACATGCCAACCCGGCACTATATGTGAATTTTGTCAACACTTGCAGGTTATGCATCGGGTTGGAAGTCATACTTGACCCGTAAAGCCCTAGCGGGCCTTAGAAGTCCTAACGGAACCGTAAAGCCCTAGCGGCCCATGGAAGTCCTAACGGACCCCTAAAGCCTTAGCGGCATTATCTTTATTTACATGCCAAATCGGCATTATGTATAAAATGTCAACACTTGTATATTGTGCATCAGATTAACGTGTTATTTTACAGGAAGAAATACCGTGTTATAGAATGGTATTCCCCCCGTAAAAACCAGCGGTCCTTGGAAGTCCTAACGGACCCCTAAAGCCTTAGCGGCACTATCTTTATTTACATGTCAAACCGGCATTGTGTAAATTTTTATACTATGCATCAGGTTACCGTGTTATTTCACAAGAGCGAAGGAAAAGCTTGATTACTTCAAAGAGGTCAATTACAAGAGCAGTAAACCGCTACAAAACAGACTACACTACAAAAGCAAAGACAAATACTTAGGCTCCAGCTCAGGGCGCTGCAGACCCGCTACCACCGCCAGTGCTCGAGCCGCCACGTCCTCCCCGGGGCCGTATGATAAACTGTCCCCTACGGAGCGGTGGCCGGTTTTGAGGACCACCGACAATCCCACCACGGGAAGTACCTCTCCGGGCTGCTGAAGAATGAACCGGGGGACTCCGAGACGGGTTTGCAGGAGCCCTAGGGTTTGCGGCCATGGCAGGAGTCGACCGGGAGGTGCCTGCAGCCTCGTCGGGTCTAACGTGACCTTGGTGACCATCATACCCGGCTTTGTCGAGCCACCCTTGGCGAATCCCGGCGCTAACAATTTCGGCACGAGCCTCAGCCCTCGCCGACCGCAGCTTCAGCTCAAACTCTGGACTCGCTAGAAACTCGGAGACAGCAGAGTTCCTGGCCCGGGAAACAGCCTGCACCAACGCTCCTTTCTGCTGCTCCAGAGAAGTCACTTGCTGCTGCAACGCTTGATTCTGTTGAGTAAGCTGAGCAATAGCAGCATCTTGAGCACACCGGTCCTCCCGGTGACCCTCGATGACTCTCTCGTACTCCGAGTTCTTGGCCACCAAGTCTGCTATTTTTTCTTCTGCCTTGGCCAACTCCGCACACGACGCAATGGCTGATGAGCTTGCCTCTTCCCGGACCCGAGCCAGGCATTCCTCGCTCGCCGTCACTTGATCCCGGGCCGCCCGGAGGTCGTCCCTGAGCACTCTCTCTCTCGGGGATGCCTTCGTTGATTAGCCGATCAGTTGCCAAGTATGACATCCTGACCGCCTACAAAAAACAATTCAGCGGTTTAGTATCAAAGAAAAAGAAAGAAACCCCCAACACAAGTCACGAAAGAAACACTAACTCGCATCAGTTTCTCCTGCGTCCTCCGGGCTACGATCAACGGGTCATGATGCTCCAGGACATAGGAGTCGGCGGCACAATTCTTCAAGTCCGCTACCATCCTTTGGATGGCCACGTCCGCCATTCCCCCGCTCGCCAACTCCTCCATTATCTCGTCAGTGTCCCGGTGCTGCTTTCTCTCCCTCCTCTCTTTCCTCTCCTTCCTTCTTTTCCTCCTCTCGGACCTCCCCGAGCTGGATGCCTCCCGGGTACGCTTGCGAGACGGCACGGGCTCCACTTCAAGAACCTCGTCACTCCCCTCACTCCCCTCCGGGTTCTCACTACCTATTTCCCTTTCTAACCCTCCAACCTCTTCACCCCCTTCGTCATCCTCCTCGGTAAATTCCTCCTCGCCCGGGAACACAGATGAGGGAACCGCGCTCACCACCGGTTCTTCAGTCTCATCGGCAAACGGTTCTTCAAATACCGGGTTATCATCCGCCTCCGAGGGATTCCCTTCAACCTCTCCTTCCGGGTAGACTTCTGGCCCGAGAATCTCAGCCAAGTACTCGGGAACCTCGTTGAAGTGAGAGACGTCAACATGCAACTGCTGAAGCTCCCCTTGCTCGGCTTCCGGGCGCAGAAAAGCCGCTTTTGTGGTCAGATTGATGTCATAGAGTAGACCATCCGCTGCTTGTGTCCGGATCCCGGCCCATACAGCTTTATCTTCAAAGCCGTCGTATATTCCTGGGTTCTTCCGTTTCGTGAACTCCATCGGAAGAAGAGCTGCAACAAAAGAGATAACCCGTTAGACGAGCATGTGACAACAAAAATTAGAAAGGACACCGGACAAACCTGGTAGCTCCATCAACCGGCACCTGCTGTACACGTACAGCCTACAAAGCCGGTATGAACTCCGGTCGTCTTGCCCCCGAAAAGCCCACAGCATCCTCCGGATCCTCTTCTCCATCACCGGCTCCAGAGGAATGTCGGGGACATCTGCAACACAAACAACTTAATTATAACCCGGGATAGAGAAAAGAAAGAAGAATCCGGAGAGTGAAGGACTCACTCATCAGTGGCTGGAAGTCACCCGGTACTTGAAACGCGTATCCCGGGTCTTGAAAGTTTCTTATCAAGAAACTTTTCTCCCTCCAGGTCCGGCTCACGGAGGTTGGCAGGTCCTCGACGATCTTCTTGAAAACCGCTTTGGACTTCAGTTGGATGGTCCCGCTGAAACCCGCCTTCCGGGAGTACTCGGCCCGGTACATGGCGTGTAACTCGTGATAGGTAGGCATCTGCTGCTTCAACACCTTGTACATAACACACAACCCGAGTAGCTGCCTCCACATGTTCGGTCCAACTTGCCCGATTGCGAAGTTGCTCGCAGCCAAGAGGTACTGCACCTCTACCTTCAGCGGGAGTGACAGGCCGCAGCGTAGCTGATACTCGTGGCACAGCGTCCACCCATCCCCGAGAGCGAAGAACTGGTCCTCGGGTTCTAAAGGCCGTATTTCTACAGACTCGGGGATCTTCCAGTTGCTCCTTAGCTCCACGATCTCCTCCGCTGTCAATGAGTACCCGGGAGGGTCAAGAGCGGTCCCATCAGTGAAGGTTACGGAGGCAAACTCGGGGACGTGAGTGTCCATTGTTTCGTTGGCCATCTGCAAAACAAGAAAACACGGGGGCGTCAACAAAACTCAGGTAACCCGGCGTCACGAAGCTAAATTCCCAGACGCAGAGACCCAGAAAACCTTCCTGGGAACCCAGAAACAGTACACAAATCGTCCCAAAACGATCAAAAAGGAGGGAAGAAGACACAGTACCTTAGTTTTGAGTGTTTGAAGGGGTTTTTGAGATCGATCTGAGTCTTGAATTCAAAAGAAACAGCGACAAAAGAAAGCGACAGCAAAAAACACGAAAAAGTTATCGGGTTTGGAGGTGAGACAAAACTGTCACCCTCAACCCCTATTTATACAGTTAGAGGCGTGCACTGAGGGGACGTTTCAGTTTCTCGAGGGAAACGACACGTGTCACGCATGCCGCTTCACAAAACCGAAAAACTTTTCAGTTTCCCCCCACTACAACCCGGAGACGTCGTTTTGAATTCTCAACGTAAAGAATGTCTGCGGGTTACGCTTGCGTACGGACTTGGGGGACTGGGTACCCCGGGTTTGGTTGCTACCTTTGTAACCCGGTAAAGAAACGATTTTAAGTCCCCACCCAAGCGTACCCCTTGACTGAGGACTTGGGGGACTTGTTTATAGGTGGAACCTAATATTTCACCTTTACCGGGTTACAATTAAATGTGAAGCCACTCTGGGCCCTTTGTCTGGGCCCAATTCGCCATAAAGCTAAGTAAAGCAAGGGAAACTACTCCCACATTGGAAAGGGACAGGAATGCTGCCTTCAATGCCACTATAAATACCGGCACATGCCTCCCCATAAAGGTACGATGAAACTTCTTGACTATTCCCGAGTTTTATGCTTAATTGACAGTGTCTAACTTAAGCATCGGAGTGGCTTCCCTCGGTAAACCCGGGGACGCCTCTTTGACATGTTTGTTCTTTACACAGGAAAACTCGGAATACAGGGAAGTACGCTATTTCTGGAGCCGTGCCACCCGCCAAAGGGACCACGAGCTACCCGGAAACAGGTAATAAATTATGTGCATTTATTTTTTTAATTTTATTTTATTATGAAGTACATGTTTCGCTTTAATAAAATCACACTCTTCCTGTTTGTGTAGTTGAAAGCATTGGACATCATGTTTGAGGATGACATTTACATAACTTGCGAGGAAGGATGGTCATTCTCTTCATTCACAATTATTCGTCCTCATGGTGTTCCAATACAAAAAAATGATTTTGATTGCGGCATTTTTACTATAAAATTCATGGAAGATTTTGAGAATGCATCCAAGGCAGGGGATATGGTATGCAGTTATCACAATTCCACCATGTATTGTTTGTAGTTATTAATCCTATGAATTATGACAGACTCATGCATGCAGTTTGTTTCTAATTTCGAGCGTTTACGCATAGCTGCGAACTTGGTGAAGCATCCTCAAAACCAAGCTCGTGACGCTATTGCGAAAGGACTAGAAGAAGACGAAGAAGAAGACAGGACCAAGATACCTGCCAAGAAAAAAAAAAGAAAACTAGAAGACATAGCACAAAGGGATAATGATAAAGTCTTGAAGACAACCCAAGTACAAGCCAAGACCCAAATACATGTCAAAAGAGGTCCTGGTCGACCCCGTGGCTCATTGAACAAGAAATAAAGGATGACAATTAGTTTGACCATTTTTTGGTAAACGTGTGAAGGCAGTACGCTAGTTCATCGTTTGGGAAAGAGGTGTTAAAAAGTTTGCTAATGCTTTAGTAAATTTCAGCCACTCTATTTATCAGTTTGATTAAGTCAATATATTAGTTTCCTTCCAGGTACATGCATACCTCTTTTCAGTTTGATCATTAGTTAGACATGAGATGTGCCAGAGGTTTCTCTGTGTAGTTGTTAAACCACATATATATGATTTCTTATATAGAACATTAGTTCATCACATTTCT
This sequence comes from Comarum palustre, assembly GCA_951800085.1. Classification (NCBI taxonomy): domain Eukaryota; kingdom Viridiplantae; phylum Streptophyta; class Magnoliopsida; order Rosales; family Rosaceae; genus Comarum; species Comarum palustre. Next base: position 4,253,632 of record OX637589.1, read on the forward strand.
ACAAGTGAGAGAAGTAAGCATGACTAAAGCACCGGAAATAATAACCAGAACTAAACCTCCAAGTTTACTCCCCCAACTCTTCCAAACAATGCCATTGAAGAACCTCCAAGCCCATAACCAGAAATCGACTCATACAATCCCTCCCAGTCATCCCCATAATACAGTCCCTCCCAGTCATCCTCATAATACAGCTTAAACAAATTAATAGTGATGTACAGAACCAACAGGCCATTGGCAGCAAGAAGGCAGCTTAAGCATACACATGGTTGCAAGCTAGCAGATCTCAATTAATACATACAGGTGCAAATTATAGCATCACAAGCTCGGGCTCATCATTCTTTTCGTCTGATCTATATCAACATCACAGGTGGTCAACCAGATTTGAATAGCAAAACTGCTTTCTGATCCAGGTAGAAATAGACAAAGTGGTTCGTTTCATGAGTCACGTATGAACCTGCACAAAAAATATATATAATTGACTGCTTCTTAATCTGTGCTAAAGGAACTTCGTTTTATAATTGCATAAATTTTTTTCTGGTCCTAGTGTAATTGCATAGGTTATACGAAAGAGGGAAAAACCAAAAGATTCCAACTACCAGAGCTACTTAAAAGCAGTTTTCTGTTAAGTTGTTCAATATTTGGATTCAGATCCAGGCTACAAACTTCGCATAATCCAAAAGTAAACCCCCAACTTTTTATATTTTGAATGGAAAAAGAAAACAAAATTTCAAAAAATTTCCCTCACAAATTCTTGATTCATCAGGAGCAGTGTGTCATACCAAAGACCAGCAAGAGCTGGTTTACACGTATTCCCTGTGTTGTAAGTGCAGGGTTCGCTTGCAGTGCTGAAGCCCTTAACAGAACAAAGGAAGATCAATTAAAGTTCAAAGATCCAATCTATTCACTGCATATACTTGCCCATAGGCTTGATTTTTATGACAATTGCCTAGCAAACAAGTTCTTGACACATGCCTCCCTATGTGTTTTTGATTTCTGGTTACTTACGACTCATGGATCCATTTGTGTTTCTGTCCTCCTAAACACCAACTCCATTAACATGATAGATCATAATTCTTTATGATCATACTTAACATATTCAAGAAATGAAGGTCCAAACAAGCATCATGCAAAAGACAAAATAGGAAATTGAAACAGAGTGCTAAACTTGATGTACAATTTTCGAACTGGGTTTCTAACTTTCGGAAGCCATCTCAAAGATCAAACATCAACAGTAGAAGAATGTACAAAATATAAGCATAAAACAACAGAAGAAGTAAAATCAAAGAACAAAATTGATCTTCACAGAAAGCAGCAAGAAGTTAGCTTTAACGCAATTTTTTTCAGGGTGTAAACACAGCAAGAAACTATCATGATAGTTCCAAGATATTTCATTATAGTCGCCTTTGTTTCTCTTACGCAAAACCATGATAACATAAGTAATTGAAGAACAGAGGATCGAAGTTCTCGTCGGGTTCCTTGGAAAGCTTCCAGAGGTCGGGCGGGGACTGGTCGTCGCTGCCGATGGAGAAGAATCTGTGGAGGAAGGTGGGGAGAGAGGTAGGGTATTGGGAATCTTTGCACTGAAATTCGAGTACAGAAAGAGAAATCGAGAAATCGAGAAAGAAAGAAAGAAAGAAAGAAGAGAGAACCTGGAGAAGAGAGAACCTGGACCAGCACGGCGGGGGGAGGCGGCGGGAGGTGGAGGGCGGCGGAGCGGAGGAGGGAGGGGCGGGGAGAGCGAGGGGGACGGCGTGAGGAAGGTCGGAGAGGAGAGGAGGAGTGACGGAGCCGTCGAGGGGAGAGGCGGGAGGAGAGGAAGCCATGGCTGAGTCAATTTGGGGATTGGAGGTTTTAAGAGAGAGAGGAGGCGGCGTAGGATAAGGGGTGGGTGGAGGAGTGTGAAAGGCCAGTTGAGCATCTGAATCGGGGAAAAACTGAATCGGGGAAAAAAAACTGGGGAGAAAAACTGGGGAGATTCCAACAAGTTGTTTCGACAGAATTGGGGAAGAGCAGAGAAGAGAATTTTTTTTCGAAAGGATTCGGGAAGAGGATTGGGGATGGGCAATCCAAAAGGAAAGAAAACCTAGAAATATGGAATCAAAACTCTTATGATGTAACACAACCCTTTATGTTGTAAATCATGTTGTTTAAGAAGTTTTTAGTAAAGTAACGACGTTTTTACAAAACATATCAATAACTGAGGTGAATGTAGTAATTAATGTCAATTTCATAGTAATTCTTTGTATGAAAACCATTTGATTCATAACTCAATAAATTGTTGAAAAACCAGTAATAAAACTTGTATTTGTAGTAATTTTCTCAATTACAAGTTCGAGAACTATTTTACCAATCTAACAACAAATTGTCGTAATAATGGTAAAACGGATGTACATATAGTAAATAAGCTCTTTGTGTAATAAAATCATTTATCTAGTAATTATATCGTACTTTATGTAAATTTTATTGTAATTGAGATAATTACCTATAATACAATGTCTTTTACTATTAATTACAACAACTAAGGTATAACTAGCAAATATGGTTGTATTCTTAATATTACTTGCAATACGATCCTTTTTACGAAAATAATAATAAATTTACCTCTAATGACAACAAATATTGTAAATATTAATAATCATACCTAAAACATATGAAGTCGTTAATATTGTAAAATAGTTCTTTTTATTGTAATTATGATCATTTCTAAGTAAATTACACCATTTATGATATCTTTACTACAAATTCCACATGTAATGTATTTAGTGGTAATTACATTATCAAACAAAGTAATTACAACATTTACTACCCTCATTACATGTTTTTAAACAATTCATGTATAACCAAATTAAACAGTTGTTAAAGTAATAATTTTTTAACACGTGTCATAATATTACTGGACGACTTGTTTACCTGTACAACAGGTTTTTAATTTTTATATATTATTTTTAAATAGTTGATGCATAGTATGCATCAAGTCACCCTAGCCTCCCCCAGTTTTAACATACATAAAAAATGGTTTCAAATCATAATCTAGTTGTATTAAATGGCTCGTTAATAATTTCAATATAAACCATACTACAGATGCATTACTAACTGCATATCAAGACACTGATGAGTATACATACTGGAAGGGTGGTCTGTCCAGCTTCATCCATGATGCATACATCAAATCTCTTTTTGGAAAGCAAGGGACAAGTGATCCCCAAGCATGTAACAGAAACCACCTTGACTTAACGTCTTCCACACTTTGTATGATCATTGCTGTCACAAAGAAACATTGAGAAGAAATCAATATTTTTGGGACAGCATTAACCAAGGTTTTGTATACATTGTTTTCATGAACTGCAAAGTCCACATGAAATATGAAGAGAAGGTTTAGAAAGATGATCAATCAATTGGATAATCATAGTATCAAGCACATTTAAGACTATGAATCTACAACAAACATAAAGCATAACTTAAGTTATGATGACAAAGAGTTTAGACGTTATGTCAATTAACATAATTAAAATTTGTAACCTTCTCAGGCATAGAAGTTTTCAATGTTTCTTTGGAGAGCCATTCTTGCATGTTCCTCCAAGAAAGTAATTGTGGGTTTCTCCTTCGTAAGTGCAGCCTCCAAAATCAAAACCAAAATATCAAATCTCTTATATGAACAAACAGTAGAGCTCTGTGATGTAAAAGAAATTACATAATAATGTCTTTTTATTGCATATTGCACAGTTATAGGCAGGTTTGAGACCTCAAAAACCTGATGCAATATTGTGCCAATTAGTGCTGGAGTTGAATACTCATTGCCTTTTAGCCTTTCATTCAGCACAGTTTGCCTAGGACAAATGAAATTTGCTGCAACTTAGAGGCTTTGGTACGTGATTTGGAGTGATTAGAATAAACTAACACAAAACTAATCTCTGACCAGTTAAAATTTCTAAAACGGCAATAACAATGACAAAGGAACAATATTTCAAACAGACAGCAACATTACCCGAGTTCCAGACACTAATACATGAGGGTGGACCATTAAAAAGTTTTGATGACAATCCACATAACATTGTCCTTGGTCATCATCAAATTGACCAATAACATTGACAGTATCTCCAGGTGCAACGACACTGTAAAACCTGAGAACATAACAATTGAAAACATAGGAAATATCAATATAATGTTTTGAAAGCAAGAAGTAAAAGAAATGTTACATCTTAGCACTACATTTATCCAAATCTAGAGCAATATGGGAAGCAGTTCAAATGTGTTCTACTGCCAATGTCACACTGTCAATGTACATGCCAATAGTAGAAAACGTCAACAAACTCGAAGTGCATTTTTATGATTGGGGAGTATTACTCAACCACCAAAGTAGTATACCACATTTGAATGTACCTACCACTCTTCCAGTAAATACACAGCACACTTCTCCACTTAGCTCATTCAATAACCGAAGAACCTGAAAATCAATTAATCATATTTAGAGTCCTGAGAACCTGAAAATCAATTAATCATATTTAGAGTCCTGAAGAATGAATGAAATAGCTTATCAATTACCTAGAACAGATAACATTTACAAAATAATCAATCTTGCACCAAGTAGATACTAAATTTGTAATTCATATATAAGGAAACTCAAATGCACGGAAACGGGCTTATAAGTAAGAATCGGTGATGATATTTGATCGAAAGGAGTTAGTGGGTAGAATTTTGACAAATCTATTCGCAATGCGGTTCGAAAGAGTTCTTAAAAATAATTGATACTTGAAAACGATAAGATTGTTTTAATTGGTAGTGTCACCCTCTATGTTGGACTTTGAGTATAGAAATTTCGAGGATGAAATTTTTATAAGGTGGGGAGAATTGTCACATCCCGATCCTAGAATTATTTTACAGTTGGTTACTTTGGCCTTTAACCATTTAAAGTAACTATTTGACCGTACAATGACCGTAGAGTTGACTTTTTGTAAAGTCGAGAATTTGGGAAAACTTTCTTCATGAAATTTATAGCGGACATCGATACGAGTTCGTGGACATGTAGCACGCTTAAATCGGAGTTCGTATGAAGAAGTTATAAGGGTTCGAAGTCAGGGGCATATGGGTAATTTCACAAAAATGACTATAAATAGCTCAAAAACCCAGAAATCGGGCAAAAATCTGCCGGACCTTTGCGGCGTTGCCTCCGCAGCCTCATGCCACCTTAGGCTACCGCACTGGTCCTAAAAGGAGCGCCTCTGAGTCTATTTCAATTCTAGGTAAGCTTTTCGACCTATCTCTTCATGGTTTAGGAGAAATTTCAATTTGGTATCGAGTATACAATAGGTGATCTAGATCAGATTTCTCCCTTCTCAAGCCACCAATTTGTGAGATCTATATATGTTAGAATGAGTTTTAGGAGTACTACTCACCCCTAAAGTTTGGTGAATTGATTTGGAGTGTGGAGGGAGAATCGAATTTTTGAAGTATTGAAGTTTTTAAAAATATTTTGGGTTTTTAGTTTTTCCTTCGATTGACCTAGTTAGATGCTGAATTGGCCTTCGAGTTGAACTAGAAAGTTGTTCCAAATGATGAGGCGAAACTACTGTTAAAATTTGGTGGCGATCGGAGAGCGTCAGAATTTTGGCCGGAATTTTTGTCGACGGTGCCGCCACTTTTTAGGCAGTTTTTTATGCCCATAAAATAGTATAAAATGAGAAGAGTCTATAATTTAAATTTGGTAATTTTTGGAGGAGTTTTGGTTAGGTTTTGAAATTTTCAAGTTTAATATTATCGGCGGATAATAAAATATTATTCCGGCCATCGATTATTGCCGATTAAGGTTTGGGAAATATTTTAAGGACTCCTAAGCTATTGTTGAAGGTCGGGGATTTTTGTTGATTAAATTTGAGAGTTTTGGCCGAGAGTAAAGTTATTGCCAATTTTAAATAATTATTCGTTTGACAATTGAGATTTATTCGTTGAATAGGAGACGAAGAGTTCTCGCTTGAGAAGCGATCTTGATTTCGTCAGGCTAAGGCCTAAGTCTGTGAGTGGCATGCTCAAATATTTTTTTTTTGAATATTTATAAACAACTTGATTTTGTAGATTTAATGAGCTGGTGGGGCCAGAAAAGTGGGTTGCTCCCCTCCCAGACGCTCCTTGTATTGTCGGCTGAAATTTTTGTTATGTCGATTATATTCAGAAATGCATTGTTTTATGGTCATTGTTTTTAGGGCAGTCGGGGAACCGTGCCTCATGCATGAGATACTAGCTAGCCATACGGGCCCCCCATTTTAGAAGTGAAGCGGGAAAATAGTAGTCTTATTTGGCTCCGACCCTAGCCTGAGAGGCTCATTTTGATGGTGGAATCTCTCCGCCATGAAGGGTCGTTCATTACTTAGTAGCCTCCGGAAGGTTCCGACCCTAGTCCGAGAGACTCTCCGTCATTGTGAAACCTCTTCCCTTATTTTTAACATTGATTTTTAAGCCAATGAGATTGACAAGTGATGTTTGGTTTTTCTCGAAAGGATTAATTGAGATTCTTTCCCAACGAGGCGTGCACATAGATTTTCTGGAAAATCAAAAGGAGAGCATAAATCGATTATTTTTCTCGCGTTTGGATATTCTTTTGTCCACTCACTTTAACATCCTGTTTTTAAATGTTTTCCCTTGGACCCTTTGTTTTCAAATGCTCAGTGTTGCAGGGATGCTGAGAGGAGGTTGTGCGTACAGAAGATGAGGCATAACCAACTAATCCGCTGACGCTAGAAATTTTACTTAGGTATCTCATCTATGTAGATCTACTCTGATTACCCCATCATAGTTTAGTTTACTTTTTGTGAAGCGTAGTTGTGTTTTGGAGAGCAGGATAACTCCAAGAGTTGGGGATTGAATTAAATTATCATGGAAGCGCTGAGTTTGTTTGTAGGAAGGGTTGTCCATCTTAAGGGGGTTTCAGTAAGAAGTTCCCTTGAGATGGTCCCCGCAGGATTTACTTCGGGTTAAAGGGGTTTAATTTGGGGTGGGTCCTGACAACGACACCATAACCATGGTTCCCCCAGCAACACGACCAACACTACTCTAGCAGAACCCCAAACCCTCGCCTAAAAGAGGAGAGACGACTAACACCACCCTACCAAAACCTTAAACCCTCTCTCAACCAAGTTAGGACAACTAACACCTAAACAACCCAGACAAAAATAAAAAACCAAAACAAAAACCTTGTAGCCCATCACCAAAACCACACAACCGCTTCATCCCATTGCAGACCGTGCTGATCCACCCTGAGCCAGCCGTCGAAGACATCGCATCGCCGACAACAACCAACGTCGAGCCCGCAGTCAATCCTTCCTGTCTCCGACGCCTTAAGACAACATCAACTGGACAAGGATCCACGCCTCAAGTTCACCGACAACAGCCCGCGCCATCAATCCTTCTGACCCTCACATCTGAACCCAGCCGCTCATCTAGACCGCGAGCAAACAAAGACTGAATCTGCCTTTCAACTTGAGGTAGGCCATTAATCTCCCATCCGGCCGCATTGCTCATCAACTGGCGAGGCTAAATGCCAACACCATTGTCGAGAGGCAGCCGGACAGGACTGAGAAGATGAAGCGGCACTCTCTCTAGGGTTCGTCTTTGTAAAGGTTGGGGGTTTTAAGACTTAAGAGTTCCAATCTCTTTTATTCGCTGTCTGTATAGGTTTGTATGTTTAGAAAAAACAAGTCTCCTAATCTTAGTCATGAACTAGTTGATCGAACGATTTAGATTTATTGCATGTGATATAGGTTGAGGTGTCATGTTTCTATTGAGTTTAGGTTTGGGAGTGAGATTGGACTTAGAGGAAACCTGTCGTTGTCCCACCCTCCCACGTATTGTAGAAAATATTATATACCCATATATATCATCAATGTCGGGCCTCCGGGCCGAGAACAAATTTAAACTAAAGGGCCTGACCCAGCTCGAACAGATAATTTCCAACAGCAAACCCAAAAATAACCCTGTCTAGCCTGTCCGTTCCGAGTCGATTTGCCAGTTTTTTTATTGTCTCGGGCTTTATGCCTAGCTCTATTTGTAAGATTTTATGAACATGGTTATCGAGGCTTGGCATGATGACAACCCCACGGATGCCAGCGCTTGACAAGATGACATGTCAATGGACGTCGAGGCTTGGCAAGATGGCATGCCAACAGAATTGTGGTGCTGACATTGGGTGCCTACACGCGCGCCCATGGATGCCAAACCTTGTCAACACCATTTTTCTTTCAACAACCTAGTCATTTTATTTTGCTATGTTGTAGAGGATGATTTTTGGGAAATTTAGGAATCAAGACCTCGTGGACACTTCGCCGCCTCCTTAGGGAAAATATGGCACGTTGCATGCACGTACCGGAACATAAACCACTAGTATCTGATACTACTAAAAACCAATAAAACAAACAACAAAAAGAGCACCTATAGGGATCTCTGTCAGCCATTAGACAATGATGACTTATTTTAAACACTAACGAAATCAAATTTAATAAAATAAAACACTTAACCAAAGTAAAAAAACCCAAATTGGGCTTGCATGCCAAATCCAAGCCCTGAAGCCCAATGCCACACAGAGGTCCACCAGCCCACAAACTCTGGCCCAAGTCACCAATTGCACCACCGTCTCAATCCTGTCGTCGAGCCGAAACCGATGCCACCATTATCCTATCCTCACCCATGATCCATCATTGCAACAATCGATAGGACCCTTGCCAGGTCTGATCACCTTCCACCACACCCCGTGACAGTAGCAACCACCCACACCACAAACCATCTCTCCCCCCACCGATCTCCGATCACCTCCACCAACTCTAACCTACTAGCTCAAGATCCAAATTAGAATTTAGGCTGCCAACAATCCTCCATTGATGATTGTTGGGCATTCCCTGGTTGCCTCGAGGAATGGGTGGCGCCAGGCAGCCTCTGTGCCGTCTCTAGAAGGGTCTCATGCTTGGACGTCATAGGGCTCCGAAACGACGTTTGAGGGTTGGTAGAAGTTCCCTTAGATCATTCAGACCTTTGGCCCTTCGAACCCATCGTCGATCTAAAAGGGTGGCTCATCCTATTTAAAATATAATTTTGAATCAAATTAATGAAAATGTCATTACTAATTTAATAAATAATATCAACATGTAATTTTTAATTTTTATTTTTAATAAAGTTAATTAATATTTGTTATTAAAATGTTTGTTAATATTTGTTTACTAAAATATATTTGTTTATTAAAATGTTTTTTAAAATTAATCAATAGTTTTTAATAAAACGTTAAACTGTATACTTTTAATTAAACTATATATTAATTTGCAAACAACCATATATGCATCAATATATATTAATTTGTAGCAATATATAAAAATATATACATATATTGATTTGCAGCAATATATACAAATAATTCAAAATACAACCGAAAGAATTTTGAGAAGTGGAATCAAAGAAAAATGAATTTTCTACAAATACTTATGATTTTCGAAAGCTGAAAAATCCTGCATCAGCAAAATTACTAGTTTTTACTCCAAAATGTTCGAAAATCCAAGTTGAAATCGTATATCATAATAAGATTGTATCCTTCATAGAAAAGGGAACATGAAAAAAGTACCAAATTTCAAAATTGCTGATATAAATGCATCTTAGCTAATAAACTATAATACCAATCCTATATGTATTATCGTAGAACAACCTATGATTTCAAAAACAACTAATCAATTACTCTTTAACAAAACATGTCATCTGCAAGTATAATAAGTCATACAGATCATGTAAAGGCTCAACAAATCTAAGAGCAAAAGAATCAAATTGAAAAGACACAAGTATAAGAAGTCATACTGCTAATTCAAAACATATATATCACTATCAGAAATAGAAACATCAATATGAGATATCTATATTAGTATAAAAGATCATTTATTCTCTCAATTGTTAATTTTCTCAAACACATGGTCTTCCAAGTTTACAGAACCAAACCCAGATCATTTATACCAAAACATGTTCTTGGGTACTTAACAATTCAACCTTTCACTTCAAGTATCATGCTCCTAAATTTTCAGAATACTAATTATTCCACTTCAACATGAAATTCTAGCAACTGATTCAATCAATACCAACCGAAAATATTGGTTAATTAATATTTCTAAGATCGAAAATACTATAACGATACTTACCGAACCTAGGTAATTTCTCATTCTAACAAACATTCTAAGTACATTTATATAAAGAACATGAACAAATTTAGAAAAATTCAATCCATATATATCAACAAATTTCAACAAAATCAATTATATCAACAATTTCAAAAAATTCAATACAGATATATAAACCTGTGGAGGCGCTATGGAGGCAGAGGATTCCGAGAGAGAGAGAGAGAGAGAGAAGAGACGAGACGGTGGAGGCAGTGGAGGCGGAGGAGGGCAATGGAAGCGGAGGAGGGTGAATCGAAGAAGAAGAAGAAGAAGAAGAAAAAATTAGGGTTTCTGTTCTGGGGGCGAGCTAGGTTTTGTTTATATATATACTGAAGTATAGCCGACGAAATAATAAATTCGTCAGTTATAATTATGATTTTCGTCTGCTATTAGGTTTTTTAGTTTTTATTTATTAAACTATAGCCGACGAATTTTCAATTGACCGTCAATCCCGTAACTCAAACCCCTAAATGCACGGAAAAAGTCATTTGACCGTCTAAATTACATATTTTGCCCGGACCTTCAACTGAAACCAGTGGTATAAATATTTTATGAAAAATAAAGATAGGGCTACCTCTAGGAAGAAAGAATGGAAAATTGCATTGACCGCAACTATCGACACCGAGATTTTATCAGAATTACGTGATTTTTCAACCGTAGAGGTATTTCACCATTCCGGTGATATCTTATTTCACAACTTTTTTAGTTTTAAGCTTCTACGTATAGTTTTTTTTGTAACGGAACATTTACTTAACACGATAAATAAAATATACAACATTAGTATGCATGTTGTGACCGTCAGATGTCATCATTATGTTGAGATATGTGGGTGGGAAAAAATTCAACGTCATCTCATCGTTTTGGCCGTGTGCGATGACATGTACGTCTGCTCCAGCCCATCCCTCAACGGAAAATATTGAAGTATCTTCACAGGTTTCCTATATATAGCTCCTCAAACTAATTCTAGACAGATGTCGACAACACCCAAACTTTTTCTTTCATTTTTTTTCACATGAGCTGTTGTCTAGATCTACAAATATAAGGCACTTTAGCTGATGAAATTATATATTTCGTTGGCTAAAGTTCACAGAACATAGGCGACGAAAAAATTTATTTACACCCATTTATCGAGCAGTTGGGCGTGCCTTAGTCCTCGAGGCAGCCTCGCGCCCCTCAGTTCTTGAGGCAGCCAGGCGCCCCTCAGTCTTCGAGGCAGCTGTGGTCTCTGACCTAGACGAACGTGTCTGCACCACGTATGTCTGAGATACATAGGGCGCTGACACTAGAACCTACTGCTTCAGAGGGTGGGTCATCTAGGGTACAAATGTCGCCACCTCTTCTCTACCTACCACGGTTGATACCGGCATTACCTGTAGTCTCTGACTCAGAGGCTCAGATTTATCCACTGCCCCCGTAAGTGACTCCATCAGCAGCATACCAGTTTGTACCTTTTGGTACGGAACTTATTTCTGCGAGGGTATCATCATCGGCGACAGAGACGGAATCCGTCGCATTCGCCGTAACACCCTCAGGTAATGAAAGATAAATAATTTATTTTCTTATAATATCATAATTAAGGTTCTTCGATTTTAATAATCAATTTGTGATAGGCACCGTCGGAGCCATGCTGACAAGGAAGAAGAAAGGTCCCGTCACAGGGAAGACTCTCGAGAAGAACTTGAGTACCTCAGGGAGGATTGTCATCGATACTGACGGAGATGGAAGTAGTATCGAGTGGGAAGACGAGGATGTATTTCGGCCAAATGGGAGCTCTGATTAGGGATAGAGTCCCCATGTTGTGGTCAGACTGGGGAGAGGTCCCACATGAGGTTAAGGTCATTATCCATAACGCGATGTCGGTGAGTTTACAAAATTCCTCAATAATATTATGTATGGTATTGTTGATTTATGAAAAACAAAACTAATAAACGGTTAAATGCAAGTGTTGTTTGATGTTCCCCAGCACCTGAGGAACACCTGGGCGGACGTTGTGTATGGGGAAGGTACGTTGGGAAGTTAATGCAAAAATAAGATTGTATGCGATATTAATAATATTTCTAATATTTTCATGGTATCTATAGGTACAAGGAGTGGAAGAACGAGTTACGGACCCACTAGACTACGCATGAGAATGCACATTCAGGTACCCCTGTTGAGTTCCAGTTCAGGGAGTACGAGTGGCGTTTGCTTGTGATATTAGAAATCAACAACCCTCATAAACAGGTAATTAAAAAATTAATTGGTTAAATTATTATTAAGTATGTCTATTTTTAAATATTTTACTCCCAGGTGAACACTCAGAACCAGCAACGCAACACAAGAAACCATCATGCCGGTTCTAGATCGTTCGCATCGTTGATGGACGAGGCGGCCAGGGAACATCCAGAAGTCAACCGGTACGTCTATACGTATGAGAAGACATATCCTAATGCCCATGAGGATATTGTAAGTCATTTTACGTTTTTAAATTTTTTTACTTATATATATGTCAAATTGTTAATTAATTTATTTTTTTCTTATCTAATTAGGTGAAGGTGAAGCAGGCTAGTGACGAGGTGATGACTGCTATAGTACGAGAGACATGACCGGACACGCAGGAGGAAGAGATGTTTGAAGCCATGTCTCGGATCGACACTTTGGATCCGACGGTTGGGGCGAGAATCATGGGCATAACCTTTCCACCACGAGGAAACAATTTCTACTACCGGGGTCTAGGAAAGACGAGCAAGGGGGTCCTGAAGACCACTCTAGGATTTCAAAGAAAAGTAGCCTCGACCAGCATCAGAACGACTCAGCTAGAGTCAGAATTTCAGAGACTATAGGAGGAGCAAGCCGCTCATGCAGCTGAGACGCGAGCTCAGGCTGCCGCTTATGCCGCCTGTATCGCTGCCCAGACAGCATATGCTGTCGCCTTACAGGAGTATAATGTCGCAGTATATGCCACCCAACAAGCGGCGCAGCAATAGATGTTCCAGTACTTGTAGGAGTTTTCTGCTGCTCAGCTTTAGAGACTTCTGGCTCCGTCCATGCCTGCGCCTATACCGCTACCTCAGCCGCTGCAACCTCTTCAGCAGCAACCTCCTGGTGCGGATATAAATTTAGACGATATATATTTTGTGTAAATGATTATATAGTTTTATGTGTTCATAAAAAATTTATAAATATTTTAATGAAAATCGTGTTGTCAACATTGATGGTGTTGTTTGTTATAATTTGAGATGTTTTAGTGTAACTTGCAGGTTTCTTGAAAGAGTAATTTAGAAATTTTTGGGGTTTTTTTTGCTGGAATGGACTTATAGCCGACGAAATTTGCCATAATTCGTCAGTTATAGTATTTTTATTTATTTTGTTTCAAGGTTTAGCCGATGAAATATGACAAATTTCGTCAGCTATAGTAGTATTTAACCGACAAAATTTGATATAATTCGTCGGCTTTATTATTATTTTTTTCAATTTTAGCCGACGAATTATAATATATTTCGTTGGTTATAGTTATTTTTTATTTTTTTAGTAAATACTTTAGCCGACCAATTTTTTTTATATATTTTTCTTCGGTCAATGTCTCAGAATATGGTCGATGAAATAATGTTTCGTCGGCCTTAGACTTAAACTTTAGACGACGTAAAATATAAAAAAATTCATCGGCTAAAGTGTTAGACTATAGCTGACGACTACTTCTACTTTCGTCAGCTAAAGTTATTGCCGACGAGTCTTTACTGACGACATCTTAGCCGACGAATTTTGTCAAACTACTTATCCTGGTAGTGAGGACGACTCAGATAGAGTAGGAAATTCAAAGACTACAGGAAGAGCAAGCCGCTCAGGATACCTCTCATGCCGCCCAAATCGCTGTCAAGATAGCCTATACTGCCGCCTTATATGAGTATAATGTCACGGTATATACCACCCAGCTAGCCCAGCAGCAGCAGAATATGTTCTAATACTTATAGGAGTTTTTAGCTGCCAGCGTATGGGACTTCCGGCTCCGCCCATTACTATACCTATACAGTTACCTCAGCCGCTACAACCTCCTTCGCAGCCCCTAGACACGGATATAGATTTTTTGTAGTTAAATTATTATATAGTTTTATGTGTTTAGAGGTGGAAATATTATATACCTGAGATATGAACGTCTGAACACTGCCCTCCAAGAAAAACCACCTTCTTCCACGCTTTTGAACACGTAAATGGTAAAATGAAACACCAGTTGCCAAAACATGTACCACATAAGTGATCAAAGCATAACGGCTAGAAGCACTGCTTCCAATTCCTACAGTTCTGAACAAGACAGGAGCGTAGAAAGTGATCACATTGATGCCAGTCAGTTGCTGGAACGCAGGAATGCAAATGGCAAATATGAGCTGCGGCCTACATTTCCTCGTGAACAACTTCCAAGGACCTTGAAGTTGCTGCTACTCATGTATCAAAGAGTTTGGTGTGTCATGGAGGAAAAATGATCCGACGATGATCATCAAAGCAGCAATTGCAGGAGCACCCAAAGAGAAAAGCCAGTGTTCATATTCCAATCCCGAATCATAGTTGAAAACACCAGCAACAAAAGTTCCGATTGTAATTGCGTACTGTAATAACACGTTGAGTATACCGAGTTGTTTGTATGGTGGCATGTTAGCTAATCTAGCTATCACAGGAATCACAGCCTGTGCAAAAAATCAGAAGGAACAAATTAAAACAAATATGGCCGGTTTCATTAGGGTTTGGCCGGGGACTCTATTACGAAGTAGTTCATCAGCCAGGGTTTAAGAGGATTAATCAAGTACCTGATTGGTGAATCCGATGACAAAACCATGCAATAGTCGACCAGAAATAAGCATCCAGATGTTGTGAGCCTTTGCATTGAGAAGTGCACCGACCAGGAAAACAAGTCCACAGCCACGCGTTGTGACCCTCCTTCTAAACACCTTGGTAACAGTGGAGGCACAGAGGCATGAACAAAAAGCGGCCAGATATAGCGACGATGTAAAGAGCGTTAGTAATGCACTGTCGAATTTACAGTACTGATTCGTAGAAATGGAAGCAGATTCCTCCAAATAGACGTTTGAAAACATCTCCTTCAAGAAAACGTCCATAGAGATCACTCCCCCAAGAAACCATACAAATACTGTACGTTAAACATCGTAATCCTTAAAACCTATAGTTATGAGAAAGAAGATAATATACCTGACACTCCAAGTTGATAACCAAAAATCAGACCTCCGAAAACTATGACACAAATTTGGTACATTGGAAAAGGATCTTCTCCACCAGATGAAACCATGCCGACCGCAGCAATGACTCCCCTCTTCGAACTCAATTACAGAAAGAAAACTGAAAAGGCTGAATGAAGTTGGTGTGGATTAGATGCTGGCTAAGTAGGGCTATCATATTCCAAAATAACCTCCATGCGGATCAAGTGGGCTATCATATTCCGAAATTGACGTGCGTTGTTTGGAGATCCGGGTGTGCGGAATAGGCTCTCATAGAAGATATGCTCAGATATACATTAACCAATTGATGGGTCAGTCCATGATAATTTCTGGGGATAGTGACATAGTGTACTTATTGCAGCTCTTGTTCATATTGGGTTATACAAAATCATGTCCCCAGTCTTTAAATGCATTCTGATGAGTAAAACTGTCCAATAACTCTACACGTTTTTTTTTGTGAGAGGTTGAGTGTAGTAACTAGGGATATTCAAAAGTTCATCTTCAAAGTGAAGGTGAAAGCTTATAGATTCAAAATAGTAAGCTTATACTGGATGTTCTCTTCATTGATCTGCAGTCCTTTTTCTCTTTTTCTATGCTATTCTGAAAAGAAATCTCACTTTGCTTGCCATTTGATTACATCTGACTTTGCTTTCCTTGATTTGTTAATTGTTTGTAGATAAGAGTATAAGATTCAAAATAGTAAGCTTAAGCTGGATGTTCTCTTTATTTGATCTGCATGCAGTCCTTTCTCTCTACCTCTATGCTTTTCTTTTAATGATGTAATCATATAGGGTGATGGGGTTAACTAAACTTTTATACTAGTGTCTGTATAGGCTCAAGTACTGTAATTATAATCTGAGAAATGCAATTAACTTATAATCTCTGGATAATCTATTTTCCTATCGATCTAGAGGTTGAACATGCGCCTCTAGTTTATGTTGATACTGTGTTCTAAGTTCGCGACATGCCTAAAGAAGTAATGAACATTTTGTAATGCAAATCTCCAGTTTGGTATCAGTACATCTACAATTGCATATTCTGAAATTTTAGTTTTCTTTGCTTCTTTTGTTTATGTAGAGAATTCCACCCAAATTCTAGAAAAACCTATTGAATGACCTCTCCGCAAGGCAACTTTTAATTTAAAGGATTGTTCAGATAGTTCATGGACTGTTGAAGTGAGCCAGACAGAAGGAGAGATATATTTCAAGAATGGATGGAAGAATCGAAGTTTATAAGAGAGAACTCCTTAGGTGACTTTGAGTTCGTAGTAATTAGGTATGAGAGCAATATGCAATTTACCGTTGATATTTGATGGAACGGCATATAAGAGGATCAAGTTTCCAAATGTCAAAACAAACAAACCAAGTGAAAATTCAGAAATTGATCAGAATGCTTATACATACACATGGCTGGAAACAACTTTAGTCTCTTCTAATATTTCATGTATATGGAGATTGCAGTCATACACACTCAAAGTTGTCTAACCAACAAACTTGAAGAGGTTAAAGAAAATTTGATGCATGCAACCAGTGATAAAAACATTAGAAAGGCATATATAACTAGCTAGCATTTATATATATACTTCCTTGCATAAATAAATAGCATTTATATATATACTTCCTTGCATAAATAAATACTAGTCTTCTTACATGCGTGTGTAGAAGTGCGTGCTCACATGTGTGATTTAATTAATCACTCTCATGAATGTAATAAGTTCAAGTTTCTTAACCGTTACGTGTTCTTGTTGTCTATCACTTTTATTTACTTGGTTTAACGTTGTAAATAGCGTAATAGGTAACATGAAAGTAACAATATTTGATCAACACCAATGTACTCCAAAAACAATCAAGTTTGAATCTCCCCATTGTTTGTGTAACCTATGATTCTCAATTGACTTGAGATATTTGACCCATAATTGTTGAAGAAATAGATTTTTAAAGGGAAAATTTGATATAAAGGTGCAGTATGACTACGTTAATTACTAAAGAGATACTTGATCTCCAAATACTTGTTGTAGATGCAAATCTTCCCTTTCTTCAAGGTGTAAACTGTCGGATGCATGATCTCCGAAACATCTTGAACATCAATAGAAACTTTGTGATCCATTTCTTTACTTCTTCCCTTTCTGCTCTACGACAGAAACAACCAACATCTTAAACAGTTCCTGGTACAACTCAACTTTTTTTCAAAAGCCAAGGTTAGTATCAACAACGTTCAATTTCCTTTATCTCATGATGGTCATACAGGTTCTATTCTCTAAATCAATACCACACTAAAAATACTTTCACAATACAAAACCACAGTAGTAGCAGCAGATGTACATCATGCTCTCCAATATTCAATTACTACAGCTTAAAACAAAAACCTGATACATGACAAAATCAGAAGTACTCGAGATATAAAAAAAAAATAAAAAACTGAACTAGTAATGTGAAACAGTAGATTAGAACCACACTTCCTCACGACTTCACTTAAGATTAGTTTAAAATATCAACACTCCCCTGTACGGTGAAAAAAGAGAAGGAAAACAGTAGATTAGAGATATAACTTAAATTAGTTTAGATTCATTTGTTACTAACAGAACTATGAGATATCTGGTAATAGTCTATGTACATTACTAAGCCAGTTTGATAGTCTATATTTTTATGGATCCAAAAGCCGCAAAAGAAACTACAAGGCATACTCTAAATATGGATCAAAAGGTGCACACATCGATGTTGTTTTAGTTCTACCTCTATCCTTCTACAAAACAGAAGGTAAATACATTCATATATATATATATATATATATATATATATAAAAGATGGTTCTGAAGGAGAAAATTAAAAAGAAACCAATTGTTAATTACTATTGTTTTTTATCACCTCCTATTCTTTTTTATCACAAATTGCATCATAAACACATAACTTCAAAAATTTCAACCCAACGCATAAAGGTTGTAGTAGATGGAAAGGTAATCCCCCTAATCAAAGACGTCGTCCAATTTGTTGTCCATGACTGTTACATCTTTTAACACAGCCTATTGTGCTATTTATTTATTGTCGCCTGAGAACTTGACCGTCCCATTAAAATCACACAAAAGGGGAGCTATACATGCCCTAAATCGTTATTCTATTAAGCTGATACATACAGAGTACGTAATATTAGTCACAATCGAAATTCGAAAGCATATATACAAATAATTCTTAAGTTACCCTACCATGTTAATCAAACGCATAAGAAAACTGATGTAGATATATCAAAAGAAGGTATACTAAATTTAATTTTTTTCCTCTCTACCTTTTCAATTCCACCACTCCTACCTCCCCAAAAACCTAAAGAACGAAACTACCAAATTACACCCTATAAAGAAGGGTTCTTACTAAGATGGGCATATACTGAGCAATGAAACAAAAAAATCTTTAAAGGTGAGTCTGGAGTGATAGACATACCGTGTTGTGAGTGTTTGGAGCAGCTATATATGGTTTCTTTGACACCACATCCTTCATTCCAAGCTATCTCAACACTGAAATGCAGCACAGAAGAAAAGGCATGAAAAAAAATTCATAATGTTAAAACTCACTAAACAGACCACAACGTTTTTTCATGCAAAATTAAATTGAAATATATACAAATACCAACCTCAGTGGTCGCAATTTTCTCCTCGTCATGCGCTGCTCTGCTCCTCCTGTGGTTGTATTTTGTTTTGTTACAGTCGTATCAGTAGCTTCCTATAAACACTTTCCCTTCCAATCTCAAACTCTTCCCCAATGACTGGAACACCAAAAACACCGAATCAACATAAGTATATTACTTACCAGAATCACTATTATCACTAATTCAGAAAACACTATCACGACAACTACTATAGCCGACAAAATTATTTTCGTCGACCTGTTAAAAAAATTTGTCGGTTATAACTATATAGCCGACGTCGTCTGTTATAGTTTTAGCCGACGAAATAAAAAATTATCGTCGGCTATTGTCTAGACTATAGCCGACTACCGGTGTTTCGACGGATATAGTCTCAGACAATGACCGACGAAAATTTTGCGTAAATTCGTCGACGAAACCGCAAACCGTTGGTCAAAAATGTTTAGCCAACGAAAAGAGATAAGTTTCGTCGGCTATAGTAAGTTTAGCCGACAAAACCTTTCGTCCGTTATAGTCCAAAATTCTAGATAAAAAAAAACTAAAAATTTAAATAACTATTCCCAACAACCTGCAAAATCCACCAAAACAATTGCCCAGAAGCCAACACCAAAAATGGTGACAAAACACGTTTTCATTAATTTCTAAAAACTAAAACTGATTATATATATATATATATATATATATATATACAAACTAATCACTCATCTATCAAGAAGTCTACATCATCTAAATTGAAGTCCGGCTCCGGGGGTTACTGTTGAGGAGACGGGGCTGTAGGCAGATGCGGAAGCGGGAGTCCTTGAGCCACGGCAACAGCAAACTCCTTTATGTACTCGTACATCTTTTGCTGATGGTAGGGCTGGGCATGAAACGGGATTACGCTCGTCCCACGTCACATCCCAGACATTATACTCAAGACGGGTTCTGGACGGGCTACCAAGACCCACCCTACCCTTTTAACCCGGAGTAAATCTTGAGGGGATCACCTCAAGGGAAAGTTACTCTGAAAATTTCGGCTTAACCTCCCCATAAAATGGACAACCCTTAACCTACAACAACCAGAAATAAAATGAATACTTCTAGTAAAACAACAACCACCTGCAAACTCCTGGAGTCATCCTGCTGCTAATTGACAAAATCCGCCACAAGCAACCATAAATCTTATGATCAATCTAAAATACAAATAATATCATGTCATAAGAATTTAGGAGTGAAAACCTTCTACTACTAAGTTAGGATTAAACACACAACCACAATATTACAATTTCCCCTATATAGTTGTCAGAGCTCTAAAAACGATAGAAGGAAGCGAGAAAAATTACACAAGTAGGTATACAGGGACCTACTATAGACAAATGGGAAGACAGTAACTATGCCTTGTCTCCTAACTATGGCCGAGTCGAACATTACAGTTTGAGCATTTTAAAACGAAGAGCCCAGGGGAGAAACATTTAAAACATTAGCGTGAGTGGACAAAAAATAATATTTAAGTGTAAAAATAACTTTAGTAACGTTCTCCCTTTTTATCTTTTGAAAAATCATACAAGCATTCCTCATTGGGGATACACTCCCAAGTAATCATAAAAAAATAACGCCAATCTCATTGGCTTAGAAAAACAAAACTTAAAGAAAATAGGGAAAGAAGTTTCATCATGACGGAGTGTCTCCTAGACTAGAGTCGGAGCATACAGGGGACTACTAATTAATGAACGACCATTCATGGTGGAGAGATTCCACCATGACAATGAGTCTCTCAGGCTAGAGTCGGAGCCAAATAAGGTTACTATTGCCCTGCTTCACTTCTAAAGTAGGGAGCCCGTATGGAAAGCTAGCAATGATAATATATAAAACAAACAAATACGAAAAGTCAATAATATATGACTCCTCCCCCGTAAATTAAAACATGCATCTCATGCATAAAGCATGGTTCCCCGACCGCCCCCAAAATAATGGCCATGAACAAAGTAATTCATTAACACAAACGTTCTAGCCGACAAACAAAGGAGCTTACGGAAGGG
Source organism: Comarum palustre (assembly GCA_951800085.1). NCBI lineage: Eukaryota > Viridiplantae > Streptophyta > Magnoliopsida > Rosales > Rosaceae > Comarum > Comarum palustre. Next base: position 4,274,662 of record OX637589.1, read on the forward strand.
GAGCAACTCACCTTCCTGACCCTACCGGCTCAATAAACAGTTAAAAATACGTTATGTACACATTTTCACAAATGTTGAAGCACGCATGGCTTTAAAACAAAGTCCACACACCGTACAGCTAGGTCTGACAGCGATCCCTAGACCCCTTAGCGGAAGTCTAATATGAGAGTTACACTACTACCTTAATATGAGAGGTATTGTGGAATCTCTATTGTCTAATTATCATTTTGTATCACCATTTCTTGCTGAGAATATTAGATTTAGCCTATGTGACAAACTTTCCATTTCAAGACTTAAAATGCCAAGAACAAATATATCTTGAGTCCTCAATTAGTTTTGGAGGGTTTGATTTGCAGAAAAGGCGTGGATTCCTCTTTTGTCAAGAAGTCAGATCAATTTTTTGCAGGGAATGTGACAATTCAATCCACAAAGTGAATGAACACACTCAAAAACACAATAGGCTTCTTCTCACTGGTGTAAAGCTTTCTGCTGATTCTACTCAGTATCCATCATCATCATGCTCTACCTTCTATGATGTAGTCATCACCAACAGTACTGACCATGCAAGAGCATCCTCCAATTCATCGACAAAGAGACCTAGAACAGGAACCAATGAACAGACCTCCTCATATAAGGTAGAGGTGAATTGTTCCCTCAGTGATAATGGTTCAGTGATTTTGACAAACAGCTTATCAGAGGCTAATAAGCTTATCAGCTTATCAGTGATGTGTCATTTGATTTTGATAGCTTCTATGAGGCTAAAAGTGCACCTTACATATAGAGAGCCAACAAGATTGCAGATATATTGCTTCTGGGGAACGATAGTTTTACATGTTGGAAAATTATTACGAGTCCAACAATTTTTTCATTTTTTTTCCTATATGTTCCCATTTCTATCACATTCTCATGCATGACATTCGTGATCTTTGAACCATCTTGTAAGAGACTTGTTGGGGAAGAAGTGATGGAGTTGGGGAAAAGGTTAGTAAATGAGTTGGAGTTTCTGACATTTGTGAAGGAAGATTTTTTTTCTCATGAGAAGATTGTTTTACCTCAATCCCATGTACCAAGCGCAGGTGCCTCTGAGAATCATAGCACTGTTATTAGGAGTTCAGTTTTTTTTCTCTTTCGGTTTTTTGTTTTGTTTTTTTAATCTTGAAACTCTGTATGACATTTATTTCAAGGTTTTGATGTTATATTGGGGGGTTTGGAATTGGAAGTGTATAATAAGAAGCTCATTGTTATGGGATATGGATGAGTACCGTACCTAAACGAAAGAGAACTATGTAAGGAATGGGCTTTGCGGCTTCATTCCGTTTCTCATATGCTAAATGCCTTCGTTATATTTCCCCAATGAAACCGAGTCCAATGGCAATTGAACTCCAACTAGCTAGGATATTTCACCATTGAACAAAACGGACCAGATATTTTCACCATTAAATCAGAGTTCAACTGCAGTTGAGCACGATTGATTATAGAATCAACTATCTGAGCAAGACTGTAAGCCGTAAATAACATTCAGACTCATTTTAGCCTGAGGGAAACTAGAATTGAGAGAATGAAGTTTAAGAGTGAGCATATAAAGAGTGATTATGACTACAAGATGCAAACAATGAAGCCTAATTATCTCAACAGCAGCTGAGGCTGCAAAGTTAAAAAACATAACTCACTAGACCTTCAAGGAGACCAAGGGCGCAGTTCACAACTTTGTTGCAAACATGAGTAGGTTGGATGTTTAACAATAATGAAATACCACAAGGGGCACTGCCCAAAACGTATAGTCCATGTGAGGTACTCATTCATCGAAGGAAAAGAAAGGTCAAGCCTACAATCACTGCACATTTCAGCTCGAGAAAAAAAAAGAACAAAAGAACGAACGAACGAAAAATTTCCTCAAACAGTACGAAAACATTCAGGTACACTACATTTCTACAAAAAGTTAATCTGGGGCACAGAGGTTCATGAAGTCCGCTCCACAGTTCACACAATAATGTACAAATTGCAGAGTAAAAGACGAAAAGCTATATAGAAAAGGAAACAGCTCTATGATGATAAAAATTCAGCCTTAAACAATTTTGTTTACAGCCAAGTGAGGAACAAATCAATAAAAGTAATGAATTGATATTGCAGAAATGGATGAAGAATATTGCTTCTTAAGCATATGTTGTATCTATACATGGCAAAGTAACAATATAACACCAATCACAACATTTTGCTGCGTGCTTAAAGAAAAAGCAACATCCTGCATCTCATACTCCCAAATGTGCCGGTGTCTTTTTTCCCATTTTTGTACCTTCTTATTTTACAGCCCCCCCCAGAGAGAAACAAAGTATAGATATACCTTTCAGACGGTCACACTTACGTACAGACAAACTAATTAAAGAATTGCACCCACTATAGCACGGAAAATTGCAAACCGGCAAATGATGACAAAGCCCTGCAGAATAAACGCAGAAAAGATAATTGTAAAACAAGCCCATGTAAAACTATGACTGCTCAACCATCCTTGTCAACAACGAAAAGAAAACGACTCTTTTTTTGGGAAAAAAACGAAAATGACTTCTTACCCATCAATACTACAAACTAGTCTAAGCAATCCTAACTCAAACTAATACATTAAGCAATCATAAGTTATACTGTCACCATCTTAAAATCCTATAACCAGTCTGATAATTAACAAAAAACAAAAAAGGTGTTACCTTTATTAGGGCACTAAACAACGTCATGAAGTAAATGCAAAAAGCCTATCTGCAATCTTTGTACGGCAAATTGGGCACTCAGAACAAGCAAGTGAGCACGACTTACATACTGCAAAAGATGTAAAGTTATCAGCTATCAAAAGAAAAAAGAGTGGAAAGAGCTGTGAGATCTTACACAGAACTTCAAAATCACTTACAACAAAAATGCCGGCAAGGCAATAGAATTGCTGCAGTTGGTGCTTCAAAGCATACTTTACAGAGATGAGAATTGCCATCACCATTTCCCTGGTGTTTGAGCTCTTTTTCCTTCATCTCTAGCATGCGAGCCTGAAAACATAAAATTACAATCTATCACACAACCATCAAAGCTCTTAACTACTCCAAAGCTTCATAGGTTGCAGACACTAGCTTAACTCTCTTCCTTATCTCTTTTATCCCCACCCCACCCATTATATGCCAGTGGGTTGTGGCCTGTTGGTTGTTTGAATCCAACCATCTTTCCAAAACTCAACTCCAGGTTCTAAAAGGAATAGCAAAACAAGCCTAGCTCACTAAAGCTAAAAGATAATGCAGATTCTGTTTTACCTTAAGACGAAGAACAAGAGGTTCTTCGGTATCATTAGCTGGTTTTGAAACATCCAACGTTTGTCTCTCTTTGGGGATAGTATTACTCTCACTGTCATTTGTTTTACAACCATTATTGTTTTCCATGGCATCATTGAGTCTTTCTTCTGGGGTAGTCTCAGGGATAGCTCCACCTTCTTTCTTTAACTTTGCAACCAGAACCCACATGTTTGCCAAGTCATTTTCCAGAGCTTCTTCTCTTTTCTTTGCATCTTCAACCTTTTTCCTGTATTCCTCCTCTAAAAATTCCTTTTCAGACAGAGCAGCCTCAAGAGCTGCCTCTCGCTGTTTCCTAGCCTGGAGTTCCATCCTTAAATCATCAGAATCAAGATTCCAGGACTCAAAGTCATCAGATATATCACCAGCACGACCAGAAAGCCTCCCCTTTCTCCCAGGCCTTAGTCCATCATTGTACTTGCGATTAACACCATTACCAGGATACATGTTAGAACTTCTAGAATTATTAGCTAGCTCACGAGCAGCCAATAACTCTTTCTCTAGTTTGGCACTCTGTAATGACAGTCTTGTCACTTCACCGGCCAAATTTTTCAACTCAACAGCAGCAGCAGATGCCAGTTCCTTTGCATAAGATGCTTCTTCAGCCAGCTTTTGATTTTGCACATGTAACCCACTATTCTCCTCTGAGAATTGAACATGCTCCAGTTTTAGTCTTTCATTCTCAATCTCCTATGAAGAAACAGAAGCACGAATCAGTTAAGGAATACATCGAAATGGAAGCAACCTCTTGAATTACTACAAGAACATCTTCAAGCTTTATAGAAAATTGAGTGTTAACACTACCAATGCCAATCTACACTCCAATAATAACACTACCAACTGTCATAAACTACCAAAAAATATAGAAAGTGCAACTGGGCCACATGGGCAGAATATTTGACACTAAAGAAACAGGGCAAGTAGTAATCCAGGGTCTATGGATTCATAAGTTAAGAAAGAACAGTAACCACCTGAGACTGGATTTTCTTTCTCAATTCATCAACATACTCTTCAGATACACTGTGCTCCGAAAACCCTGATGATTTCTCACCAGATAATGAAGCTATGCACCGCTCTAACTGATTCACTTTTTCTTGCAATTCCAAGTTCTCAGCACACTGAAAAGGAAAAAAAATTATACATACAACATATAATATTTATGTAACAAAGAAAATAAAGTACAAAGCTAGATGGAATAGTATTCTAACCTTATTCTGCAGTTGCTCCTGAAGAATACGATTGTCTGCCGATTTTATCTGCATAAATTTTACTCAAAAGAATGAAATTCTATTACCATTGGAAGATACTATGTTATTATATACCGCTTGGGGTCCATCAAATACTAATATATAAAACACTATAGCATAGGATAAGCACTCACTTCCAACTCAAACCCCTTCTCATCGCGCTGTGTCATCAATCTCTTTACTGTCTGTTGCAATTAAAACAAAATTTCAGCTTTGAAAAAGTAAGATACAGTCACTCAGTGAACTATATATGAAATTATGATAACAAAGAACAACCTGCTGCATCTCAACCAAAGATGCGTTACAGACTGAAGCCTCACCACTTTCATTGATGTGTTGCTCTAAAACCCTCATTTGCCTTCTCTTTTCGTGGATATCAAGTTCCAATTTTTCAATCTGTAGGCAAGCATACTTATAATATCAAATGCCTATTAACGGAAACTCATACTTCAGGTGTGCAAGTGAAGCTTTCAATTAGTTAATTTTCCAGATAGCAGAATGCTGGATTGTAATGCATGGAAGAAGATTGCATATCTGGTAACATTAAGCAATGAATTCTCTTCTTATCAAACAGTGTGTAAAAGGACAATAATTGGCTCTTCTGAAAACAACAGTGCAGAATAGGCTTTGGCAACAACAAATAGAAATTTTACTTGAACTTTGGAGCTATCAGGTTCATTCACAGACTGCTCCACCATTCGCTTCAAGGTGCTGGTGCCAAGTGCTATCTCTCCAGCAAGCATCTTTACTTGCTCGACAAGTAGGTCTATATGATCTGTCATTGTCATCCCTCCCTAAATACATATAATAGCTATTAATAAAGCAATCATAATCCCATCACAAAAAATCTTGTTAATATTCAATGAAAACACAAAGGCCCATATTTAATTGCTTGAGCTGTAATTGTATTTAGAATTGAATCATTTGTAACAATATTTTTGCAAAATTCAAAGGTTTATTTTCTGAACTGAGAAGAGAATAAAAAGTAAATATATTAGAACTTACTGTTGCATCTTCTGTAATTGCACTGCCAGCTGGTGAGAGCTCTTCATTCCATCTGCTGGAAGATCTTTTGTGCCTGGAAGCATAAGAAAGATCTGATGGGACCCCAGACGCAGACGAAAGTGAGTCCTGGTTCTCACTTTCTATTAGCAAGGATCCATCTCGCACTACTTCCGTTTTCTGACAGAGAAAAGCCCCAAAAAGGTTAAGCATTCTATTGCTTTTCACACCAGAACAAGTACATGAGATCAAGTGTTGATAACAGTATAAAATTGTAGAGGGGTGATAGACTAGACAGATAATCACGGAAAATGTAAAAGAGAATTCAAATTTAAATGTGAGTGGAAAGGAAATCCTTGTATTAATATCTAATATAAGCAACCAAACAGTGACATGGACATGCATCCTTCTATTATAGTCCTTCCGCATAAGGCATCTCCTCGTAAGTAATTTGTCTCTTTGGAAATAACAGTATACAGGATTCAAGGTTTAACGCACTAGGTTCAGAAAAAGAGTAAAAAAGACAACATCAGATACCATGCTTTCTTTGTAACTTAGTCCAGTAAAAGGTACTCACGTCGTCCTCACCAACAGAAAAATGTCGTTGGTGAGTGGGAATATCACTCAGACATCCGGGAATTGTATTTTTTGATGAAACAAGAATAAGCTTTGTCAGCCTCTGGATTCTACTCATAAGAGCAGCCTTTGCTTCCTCTTCTTCCTCCAATCTTGATTGCATTTTGACTTGGCCTTCTTCCAACTAGTTGGGAAATAGCAAAGACGATATGTAAATAGCAAAGACGACATGCCACAATCAACCAAAACTGATATGTTTGAGAAGAAAACCTTCTGCTTCAAAGTGATAATTTCTTCATGACTGATGCCAACAAGCATCCCTTTCCTTAGCTGATCAAGCTCTTCTTTAAGGACTGAAATTTCTCTTTGGTACTTCTTAATTAAAGACTTCTCATCAATAATCTGCCAGAAATATTTTCACGTAAAAAAACAGACAGAGGAATGGTTAGCTATAAGTGATTATGTTGAGTCTTGATTTGAATTCCAATACATACAATAACATGTAGCACACCTTATTACGTGATGCATAGATTTCTACTCGCTTTGCTCTGCTTGCGAACTTCAATGTATTATGAGTTTCCTCCATGCTACTTGATGCAGGAGTAACGGTGCAAATAAGCTGGAAATTATACAAAGACAGCGCAAAAGGATGCAAAGTTAAGACAATTTTAACTGCATAAATATTTTCAGAACAATTGATTCAAAAGCACATACACGGAGAGGTTTCAAACAAACTATAAGCAATGAACAAATACACACAAAATGAAATTATGTGCCATTTTGTAAATTATAGGATCGACAGCAACAGATCAATATGGGCAAACAAATGTAGCATCTGAAACTCACTGAAACATGTCCATGCCCACTTAGCGAAGATTGTAAAAGGCGGGTGAGCTTAGAATCTCGATATGGTACATGGGATGCCTTTCCCTCACTCAGCTTCCCAATTACCTTCATTGCAACCAAACAAAGTTTAAAGCATAAACATTGTGATGGTTTACTTATCAAATGAAACATCAAGTGATTAGTAAACCTAGGGTGAACATTTTCCTTCATATTTGTCACTTCTTTGCTCAAAAATATACAGTGATTTATTAAACGACAGTCGCATGTAAAGTTCTCAGCTAAAAATGGAAAGTGCATCAGCTATAATGTTGCCAGAACAAAAATGCCAACAAAGGCATTCAATACATATGCATATAAGGGTCATGTAAGCGTTCGTAATTCCATACATATGCACTTAATAAAGCTACAAAATTAGAAAGTGCTATAAAAGATCTCAACATTTAGTAATATAATTTACAACAAAGCACATACAGTTCCAAGAGTTAAAAGGCTCTTGTTTATGTACGATCCTTCCTTTCTTCTTAGTCCAGTTGTTTCAGTTTTCGAGCTCTCAGATCCAGCTAGATCAATCAAGTTCTACACAAAAGAAACAAACAAGTTAAGGAAATTAAGTACATGGATCAGATAAATAATCTGATACTTAGGAATGACAAGTATCTTATCCATACAAGTTGAGAGAAGATCACTCCATCGTATTCATCACCATGGGCACTACTTTCAATCATCTGCAAATGCATGAGTTAAAAATTCAGCAGACAGACCCTAAAGTAGTCAAGTTGTCATACAGCTATAACGAATAAATCACCTCAGACGCAATGATTATTTTTGAAGAGAAAATTAAATAATTTTGACTCCAAGTATGTATAGCCCTCAGCAACAATATTTGAAATACTTATGTCACCAATATCTATAAATATGAACTGGAAAATTGTTCCAACAGGGAAGGCCTAAACAACTAGCAAAATGGAAATGCCATTTTTATAACCAGTAACTTTACAATGATTGTATGTCTTCTTGCAAGGAGAACTTGGTGGATCAAGATAGATCAAATATAGAACAGCAAATGGAATTACTCCATCTCATTACAATCATAAAAGTAAAAACTGATAATTAATGACGAATGTTTACCAGTGTAAATATGGTGTGACTTCTACTACTGAACAAATTATAATTGTTTGATCCAACATGACGGTGCTCTGCCATTACCATGTAATAATTTAAAAGTCAGTCAACAAAATTTGAACAGTCATTCGGTTTAAGCAAATAAACAGATGGAAGAAAAAAGAAATGTAAATTTAACAAAATCCATCACTACAAGTACCTTCTCCAGCAGCAATAAACGAAAGTGCATGCCCAGGAGACAAAACTACTTCTTCTTTAATACCCTCAACATATGTACCCTGAAAATCCGAGCATTATTGTAAGTTTGTAACGGAAAAGAAATACTAGTGTACCAAATATTACAGAAATCAGTCAAAAAAAATAAGGGGAAAAACAACACAGTGAGCAAACACAATTGATGCCAGAGGAGATGAATGATAATGAAGGCCTTTAGAAACAGAAGAAAAGATGACATTACAATAAGAAATTAGGAATTCCAATAAAAGAAAATTAGCAAACCTGTGAATCTTCTCTAACACGCAAATTTTGACCTGTTGGATCAAGCAAGTCATTTATCACCTGAATACATATGCACAAAGAGCGCTAAAATCAATCACCCAGACAAATAGCGTCCTTGTTAAGCAAAACACCAAAACTAAAAAAAGTTAAAAGATATTGATCAAAAGAAGAACAAAAATAATGAATATAAAGATAATAAATGCTGGCAAGCATATAATTCTACGGACCTCATTATAAATCTCAAGATACGAGACACGTAGTAGAAACTCCCTTCCTGGGGTCTGAAATCAAAATTCCGCTAACAATTTACAATATGCAACTCAATTCGGTATCTCATCAGTATAAGCAATAAAATAGATGATAAGCTTCCATACGTGGCAAAAAACAGAGCAGTGATACCAACTGAACAACACAGAAGCGATAGGTAGAACTCCTATCTGTTAGGTTACTATGCCAATAGAACAAACCCAAAGCATCCGAAGAAAGACCGCATATAATTATTAATTTATGTTTCAAAATTAAATTACCATTCATAACTTGCTGAAAGCATTTCAGAATCAAAATTAATATGGTGTAATTCATAATCTTCCAATAGATGTTACATAATTGCTTCTCTAAAAGATGTAATAGAAAAAAGCAAGTGGGGAAAGAAGGGAGGCATAAGTGTGTATGATGATAGAATTGGCAAGATACATCACAGGGAAAATCTCAAGTTTAGAGAAGTACTGTACAACTACATTCATAATTAAGTAAATACACACTTACATCTTGGATCATACTGAACACATCTTTTATAGCCAATGGAATAACACCTGGAGCATTTTGATCTCCCTGTGTAGACAACAAATGCGTCAAATCAACAAAGTGCAAGGATATTACAGTATCCATAAAGTATGAAAGGGACGCACAAATTGTGTACCTGTGTAAGTGAAAAGAAACAAGAAAAATCAAGTATGATAAAAGAAACTTGCATAAAATTACTACCAATTGACTGCTCAGAGTCTCAGTGAGATAGATTATAATTATTCAATCAATAACTTAAAATATAATGTTATGCATTGTAATAGACTTTGTAAGAGTTGATAGGATAGGCATGCATGGATGAGAGCGTCGAAATATCTCTCATTACGGTTTTCATTCGAATCCGCATGACCATTTCCTCACTACTATTTTACAAAAAGTTACAATATTAAGGTTTTCTGGAAACCAATGCGCACTTATTATTCATCATGAAAAAGAACACGAATTCAAAATCACTTATTATTAAGGGTTACTGCATATCACAGAAAAATGAGTACAGTGACCGATATATTCAAAATCTAACTCCCCAAAATCTCTCTCATGCAATGGACAGATGCAGAGTAATCACACCAGAATCATGCTCATGTACTATGGAGACCCCTTATTAATCCTTTTTTAACAGGTAAACCCAAAGCTTATATCTATTTTCCTTAATGAGAAATCCAATTCAGGGAGAAAAAGCAAAACAAGACGACATGGTCTTTAAACAATCTCAATGTTTCAACAGAAAATCCCAAGAAAAAACAGTGACACTTACATGCATAGTGTGTGTCTTCCCACTACTTGTCACACCATAGGCAAAAACAGTGCCTGCATAGATAGCAACCAAGCTATTAGAAACGGAAACCTCACTAAGAAAACTGAATGCAATTACTGAAACAGACATTCCGCAAGCGGAGTTTCATTTAAATTTGTACAAAGGAATTGAAAAGGCAGTTATGCCATACCATTGACACCTTCCATGGCAGCTTTCACTACAGGTTTGGCAGCCACCTCATAAACCTCTTGTGAATTCGTATCCTGTCCAAAAACTTTATCTGCAACCAACAAAACAACTCACAAATCCAACAACTTGAAACCTAAAAATTGACTCCGTGGCATTAATAACTAGCCATTTGCATTTCCATTAATCGACATCCGAAATTTTGAATTCAAACATACCGAATGCATAAGCCGTAACTGGATTGTACGCATTCCGAACAATCTTATCGCCGTCAGCATACCACGTGACGTCATCTCCTCTCTGATACTCCCTCTCGCTGCAAACCAAAAACAATTCAATCACATTTCGAAAACCCTAAGATCAAACGGTTCAAATTCGCAGCAAATCGCAAACAGCACAGATCCGATCCAATCGCCCAAAATTACCTGAGAGGCCGGAACCGAATCGTGACCGAAATACTATCCCCGGACCTCGGCGCGTCGACCGACTCAGCCATAAGGTCATCGGCGGCGAACCGGACCGGCGAGACGGCGCCGTAGGGGCGGGAGCCTTGGTACATTGATTCGGAGCGGGAGCGGCCGGGCGTGGCGGATCGGGGACCGAGTCCACCTCCGGAGCTGTAAAACGACGTCGCAGAGCTAGAACAGGAGCGCGGGATGCGAGCGCGTGCGCCGTTGATTAACGAGGAGGAGGAGGAAGTGGAGGAGTAAGGACTGGAAGGCTTGCGGTAGGACGAGAACGGGGAGCTGCTCCTTGCTCTGGAGGACGAGGCCATCCAGGTGAGTCAACTCGCTCGGCTGACTCGGGGACCCGAATAAACAAACAAACAAATCTAACCAAAGAGAAGGAAAAAGAAGCAGAAGGAGGGGGACATGTCAGAGAGAGAGTCACATGGTTTGGGAGCCTAAAGCGAAGAACAATGCGGTGCAGCTTTATTTATATATAAATACTCACAGTGTTGTTGAAGGTATTACTCCTCAGTGGCTCACGGTGTGAGTGGGAAGCGAAGCTCTCTGTGTGTATCAGAGAGAGAGATGGAGATGGTTTCGTCTTCTTTAAGGCAAAGTGAGAATGAGTTGCAGAGAGAGAGAGTGAATGAGGTGAGTTGGTTTTTGTGGAATTTGAAAATAAATAATTACTGTTGATGACGTGGCGGGGTGATTTAAATTTAGTGGAAGCACCCGCGCTTGGAAGAAAACAAAGAACGAACGGGGGTTTCGCCAGCGAGCGGGAACAGCAGCGGCCGCCGATTTACAGAAAGCCAATATTAATTTATATTTATTTAATTATTATTTTTTATGTAAGTAGTGAGACAAACTGACGTCAGTTACTTTTAGCGAGTCAATGACCGATCGAGGTTTACGCCAATAATTATTATTTTTACTACGGCATGATCTTTTTTGAAGTAAACGGTGAAGAAGTTGGAACTCAGGTTTAGACTTAGATTGAGTCGAGAGATTAATTAGTTTTAAGAAGTAAGAAGACATTTTGTATTGTTTAGGGTTTGAAGATTATAACCGTGGTTAAAACTTGATACAGGTTGTTTAACGGAATATAAATATGGGTGGTTAAACTACAAGTTTAATATGGGTGGTTGTAACTAATGCTTTCCTCAATTGGGTTTCTAATTTCAAGTTGAGTTTATAAAGCGGGAATTAGTATAAATATTTAGATAGCCTAAAATATTGGATATGAACAAGTTAGGAAGGAGAAAAGGCATCCAAGGTGTATATACATTTGTCTAAATTTAGTTATACGGATTATTAGGTGGGTCCAAGTGTTTTTACTAACTGAAGTGACGAGTACAGTAACCACTATGCAGTACTTGTGGAGAACCTAACTGAAGTTTTTACCCAGCCTCTACCATATACAATCTCTCATATGCTCAATCGAGTTATATTATGTTTCTATTATTTTGTAAGGATTAGTTAAAGATCATGTTTTATTTTTTCTTCACGAGTCATGATAGATATTCAAACACTAAAGAGAAATAATATTGTATGAATTTTAGATTCTATATAAAATTAGGTATAAATTATAAAATTGTTTAACAAAATTATATTTCTGTCCTTCTGTTATGTGTCCTGTCCTAATACATGTTGGGTCGGTTGATCCGGTTTTCTTATTAGTATATGATACAGTATTGATAGATGTTCTATATCCTTCGAGAGACTCTATGTAATGCCTATAAATAAGACTTTCTATTAATGAATGAGTAAACCGTTATTCTCGTTATACATTCTCCTTAATCACGTTATTAGTCTCTCGCTCTGACCTTGAGTTCATAACCGAAAAATATTTTTTACGATTGCCGACTTGTCATCCCCTCCCATCTCAGAGCTACACCGGTGCTCCACTACCCAGCCCAGCCGGACCTACCCAACACCAGCAGCGAGTACACCAAGCCCAACCTCGATGAGCCAGACCTAGAAGTACCCTAAGCCCCGATCACCGACGACAGCTTCAGGCACCACCACCACACACCAACGAGCCCAGATTTGACTCGGATCTTCTCGACTCAGATTCAAGGATCTGATCTACCCTGCCCTACCCGGCAGCGCATAGTTCTGCTTCTGCACTGTCGCTGACCACCTTGAGCCTAAAGCTTCGCTGACTTTTCTTCCAAGCACGGGAATCTGCTTTGGTCACCTGAATCGAAAGGAATGACCTCCGGCTTATTTGGCAAACTAGCAAGTAAGCTTTAAATTAAAGTTGCCGCTTTTGAATTTTAAATTCATAGTCGGGCTTATTAGCTTTCTTCTACCACCCACCTTTCTTATAACGTGGGTTGATGTGAGGACTTGAGACCCCTCATATCAAAGTTGAAATTTGTGACGGTATGAAAAGTCAATGTATTACGACAAAATATTATTGTTGTTAATAAAGGGACAAACATCAATTTGCGATGGAAATTGTCGTTGTTAACATCGAATTGTGACGAAAATTATCACGGTTGACATTGACTTGTGATGGAATTTGTCACAGTTTAAATCGAATTGAGTTACCATGAAACATTGGTTTTGACCAAATTCAGTACTTGGAATTCATTATCGTATATTGATAATAGTTACTTTCATCTTGTTGTTTTGATGAAATTGACCGAAACATGAGCCCTAAATTTGAAAAAAAAAAATATGACGAAATTCATGTCACGCGCTTTGGAAAAAAAAGGCAATGCCTACTACCCCTCATATATTATGGGCTAGTAAAAGAAAAATCATGTTATTGATGTGGTTTTACATCGGTTCACTATTTGCAACGAAAGCAATATAACATGGTCAATATACAAGAAATATATGGAGTTCTTGAAACAAGAAACTCACTATATGGAAGAAGATCAGAATTTTATTCTCACAGTTACGGATTTCAAAAGAAATTGGTACATTGCGGAAAATATGAAGCGCATGAATTCGAAATGACAGTCTAATTGACTACAAATCCGTTCATTTTTCAAGTCTTGTGAAGACATACACCTCACATATTTGACTATAGTTACTCAGTCATTATATTTAAGAGAAAATTTATAGATAGTCCCTCAAATAAGGTTCATTCATCACTTCCATACACCACTTTTGAAAACCATCACATTCATTCCTCAACAATTAATTCTGATAAAACTTCCATACCTTCCGTCTATACCACTGTCAAGTCTATTACTGTGTCATCTAACTTATGGATAATTATGTCTTTTCAAGTTCTCAGCTTCTTTTTATGTATTGTTTTCTCCTCTGAAAAAGGGTGCAATATTGCATATAAATCACATCCCATCTGGGCTATTTAAGTATTTTCTGGGCTTCGTGATCAGTCATCTGTGATCTACGAACACATTTACCTACTATCAGCAGTAATCAACTCCATCACGTATTCCCATTTAATTGCCTTAAGTCAAGATCATATGGCACCATCCGTGGCAAAAGCCCAGAAAGCATCTTTCACCATCCATATTTATAGGCAGAACCAACAAGCAAATACTAATCCAAACAAAAACAAAAACTCAGAGGACATGCAAGACTGAAGTTTGGTATGAAATACGAAGGAGTGACCGAGGAAGAAAGAGAGAGAGCAGCTCCAGTAGACGAAGAAACCAAAAGGCTATTTCTTTCTCTATATTTTTCGTCTCTGGTATCTCTACATTTGATTCCCATCGAGTGATTTTGGATCTAGGATGCACGGGATGTGTTAGTGGGATTGGTGAGAGGGGATTTGGGTTTGGAGTTGGATTGGAAATTTAGGTTTTGGTTTGAACTGCTGAAGATAGATAATTTGCATGTCTAATGGAATCGGGGAGAAAATAATTTGGATATTAAGTGGTGATGGCTTTGTTGATGAATGTTGAATCGAGTGGTGGTGGGATGACTGCTATGGGGAGAAAAAAATTATGCAGAGACCATTATATCCCTAGAAAGATAAAGGTTTACCGCCGTCAAAGACGGCATGTATTCATATTAGTTTGAATCTTGATGTTTAGGAACCAATCCGATAGTTTTTATAATTGAAATACAAATATGATGAATGACCTATACTTAGGGTATGGTATATAAAATTTCCTCTATATTTAAAATGGTCATGACCTGGATGCAATTGTTGACAATATTTGAATTTTTTTTTGCATAAATGGTTCGATTTACATAAGCTATATGATAATGTAATATGTCGCATTACGACCACATGACACTACATTGGACTACAAAAGACCACCAGTTACTATAAGGTTGCGTTTCTAAAGGCTAATATCATGATGCGATGCAATGCACATCGTTTTTAGATCAAAGAGGATTCCTCCTTTTTTTCTCTACAAAGTCCAACAGTGGGCTATTGGTGGCGGTGCCGTCTCTATATATTACTCACGACTTATTTTGCTTAGTTTTGGCATGTTCCAACCCTTATTTTGTCCATTTTAGTAGTATTATACATCATGTAATGCACTCTAATGGATTGCAATATCATTTTTTCAATCTCCATCAAAACTTTCTATGTCTTGACATAAGATTGTTGTCTTTACATTCTGGTATATGAATGTGTCGTAAAGAAATTGTGTGCTTAGTTTATTGCAAGATACATAAATTTATTCAAGGATTTGGTATTTTATAAATCCGTTCTGACTACACATAATCAAATAGCGGATTAATGTTCAAGTTTTAATGCCTAATGGCGTTATGATTCAAGTCACATATGCAATTTATGCATAAAGAAGTAGTTGAACCATGTTATGACATCATGATATTCATGCCAACGTTTATCATCTGAAAACTCTATTGACATACCATGTATACCATTTCACCAACCATAATTGACACCCTATTTGTGGGCCCATGAGACGTAACAAGACTTGACTATGTCATGCATCTTGAAGCCTGAAGAATAAGCTACGCAACGGTACCAAGCACGTGCCGATTCGTTACCCAGAAGTCACCTACTCAGTCTCACCAACGTGCCCTCTTACAACATTACTAGGATTCTAGTCCCACATCAGAGAATATGTAAAGAGAGGAGTCTCATTCCCCTTATAAAAGGAGACTCCTTCCCCCCTTGCTATAGATTTCATGACTTTAGCCGACGAGATTTTTTCCATCATCAGCTAAAGATCCATAATTCGTCGGCTAAAGTATGAAAAATCAAGAAAACCCTAGGACTTTAGCCGACGATATTAATTAAATTTCGTCGGCTTAAGTTAACACGTCGTCGGCTAAAGTATATATATCGTCGACTATTGTATAATAAATTAAATTTTGAAAAAAAAATTATACCACTGATTGCGTCTCATCGATTTGAAACTATTATGCGTTGAAGGTTAGGCCAAAAAACGTATTTTAGACGGTCGAAATACCGTTTCCGTGCGTTTAGGGGTTTGACTTACGGGATTGACCGTCCGGATCGAGCCCTTAACTTTGTCGGATCAAGTTTAATTATTTCCCATACATGTATTATATCGTGATGGTAATATTAGACGGTCGGATTTTGGTTTGACAAGTTTGATCATCAGAATCACAACATGCCTATTAATGGTGTATAACTTGTTTACCAAGTCTTAAGTAAATGTTCCATTTCAAAAACAACTCTACGTAGAACCTTCAAACGAAAAAAATCATGAAATACGATATGACCGGAATGTTGAAATACGTCTAAGGTTGAAAAATCATGTACTTCAGGTAAAGTCTCGGTGTCGATAGTTGCGGTCAACAGAATTTACCATTCTTTCTCCCTATGAGTAGCCCTATATTCGGGGGTTATTTTTTTGTAAATTTTTATACCAATGGTTGCGTCTCATCGATTTGAAACTTTTTTGTGTTGAAGGTTAGGCCAAAAAACGTATTTTAGACTGTCGAAATACCGTTTCTGTGCGTTTAGGGGTTTGACGTACGGGATTGACCGTCCGGACCGAGCCCTTAACTTTGTCGGATCAAGTCCCATACATGTATTATATCATGATGGTAATATCAGATGGTCGGATTTTGGTTTGTCAAATTTGATAATCAGAATCACAACATGCCTACTAATGTTGTATAAATTGGACTTTAGCCGACGACTTACTCTTCGTCGGCTAACGTATGTAACTTGTCGGCTAAAGTTGACTTTAGCCGACAAGAATGACCTATTTTGTCAGCTAAAGTGCATTTTTCTGAAAAAAAAAAAACTTCAGATTCTGGTTCAATATCTAAAGTGCATTCCCATAACTTGCCAATTCCACAAATTTTCATTAACAAGGCCATATTCCACTCAAATTCAAGTTCAATATCTAAACTCATAAATCACACGATATCAAGTTCAATATATAAACTCATAAATCACACGAATTCAAGTTCAATATTTAAACTCATAAATCACACAAATTCTTATTCAACTAAGGCTCATAATCAGAATCATCGCTTGAGCCTTCATCGGTGTCCGAGTTAATTTCTGGTAATATGTGCCGCTCCTCATCACTTGAGTCGTCGCCTTCTTCATTTGGATCAACATCAATAAGCGGTACATCTTCGTCACGAATTTGAACCACACGGCCCGCTCGAACATTATTAAGCTGAAGTGTAGAGGATTCAGGAATACCAATTGCGTTCGGCTCTTGATATGCAGTATCTTCTTCATTATCTTCGGCGGTTCCAAGTGTAGCAGCACTGTATATGTTTTTAGGAACAACATGGTTGACTACTTTCCACGCGTCTTTGTGCACCAGATCATCAAGATAAAACACTTGTTTTGCCGTTGTGGCAAAAACAAAAGGGTCGTCTTCGTACCAGCTTGTAGCAGTATTAACCGAAAATATTCCGTAACGATCGGTCCTTATGCTCCCTGGGCTAGTATCAAACCATCTACACTTAAACAAGTGCACTGTCATGCCTTCCCCATAAATTAGTTCAACCACTGAATGGAGAACACTGTAATAGTCAACTCCATTTTGCCCACCATGCACCATTACCCCAGAATTCTGTGTTCTTCGTCTGCTGTCTCTAAGTTCACATATAAATTGCATGCTATTGAAGTTACACATTGGATAAACTCTTGAAGTTATCTGCTTCATCGCCAAAAGCCACAATTCGTGTGACCAGTTTGGGTGACCATCAAATTGTATATGGTTTTTCAGAAAAAAATAATCAATAACAACCATTAACTTTAATATGAATATGGATATATATATATATATATATATATATATAATTCTTACCCAGGCTCCAAAATAGTTTGCAAACTCCCTATTGTGGTACTCAAGATCACCGGCAACTTCATTACAATAAAGATGGATGTTTTTCCAGTATTCAACTTCTCGACAGTTAATCAATACCCACCAGTGGGCAATGACTAGCTCATATGGTTCCAACCGGTATGAGTTTGACAACTGTCCATAAACTTCAACATCATAGGAGATGATAGAAAGATTGAACTGTTGTTCATCTACCTGCATATGTTGTGGAGGGACCTCCAACGCTCTCAAATACAACTTGATGTACGTTACGCACTCGTGCACAAGATATGTTTCAGCTATACATCCTTCAGGTGCAGCTTTATTAGCCATATAGTCTTTGTAGTCTCTAAGTTGCCTATCAAGTTGCAAAGTGTTATGATTATTGATGAATAATTTTATATAAAAACTTATTGATCTTTGGATGTTCAATCGTACCTTTCTATGGGATACATCCAAATGTAGTGTACTGGACCAATAAGCAACAATTGTTCGGAAAGATGGATCATCAGGTGAGGCATGATGTCAAAAAAATTTGAGGTAAATATCCTCTCAAATTTGCACATGATAAAAATGATGTCCTCTTGCATTTCCCTTAGGCCGGATTTTTTCACTTCTCTAGCGCATAACTTCTGAAAGAATCTTGACAACGCTACTAACAGTTCCACCACCTGACGGAGCAGGTATGATCGAATGAAGACAGGGAAGAGACGTTGTAGGAGGATATGGCATTCATGACTCTTTAATCCATACATCTTATTGTCCCGGAAGTTAACACACCTACCTATATTTCCTGCATAGCCTGAAGGATACTTAGCATGACCTATCCACTGAAAAATTTCATTCTTCTGGTCAGGCTTGACGGTGTAAGGAGCTTGAGGCATTTTTTCTTCCCTTCTTTCAACCACAAATGTTTTCGTATACCCATTCGTTTCAGATCAATGTGTGCCTTAGGGCCTTCTTTAGTTCTCCCCTCCCAATTCAGCATTGTGCCCACCACACTTTCGCACATATTTTTTTTCTATGTGCATGACATCTAGATAGTGTCTGATCAACAACTTACTCTAGTACGGGAGTTTCCAGAATATGCTTTTGTGTGTCCAGAATTTATACATATCGGGTCTGTCAGGTATTGCCGCCACTATATCCGGATGATTGCTGAGTGGCCCAAAATTGTATTCATTCAACACTTCTAAAATTTCATCCCCCGTCCATCTTCTGGGTGGCACATCATTTTCTACAGTGCTATTAAATGCCTTGTCATCTGCCCGTCATGGTGATCAATTACAAGCCAACAACGGTGATGGACCCAGACAATCTTGCCACAATGTCGTCTGCCGCACTCATCAGTACACTACCAGAATAAGTATCATTGCCAACGAAAAAAAAATTAACAGGCCGACGAAATTTTTTTTCGTCGACTAAAGTCTATTTTAGCTCACGAAAAAAACTTTCGTCGCCTAAGTGAAATTTTCGTCGGCTAAAAGTCCACTTTAGCCGACGAAATGTTGTGTCGTCGGCTAAAATAGTTTTTTTCGTCGGCTATAGTCTGTGAACTATAGCCGACGAAATTTTAAAACTTTAGCCGACGATATATATAATTTCGTCGGCTAAAATGCTTTATATTTCCAGATCTAGACAGTAGCTGATTTGAAAGAAAAAACGGGAGAAAAAGTTTTGGGGTTGGCGAAATTGTTGGGTGTTGTCGAAATCTGTCCGAAATTAGTTTGTGGCGCTATATATAGGTACGTATATGTATATATCTTGTTTTTGAGTTGATTTAAGAGTTTTATTTTCGTTATGCACATTGATTTTGAGTTTTAATTAGAGTTGATTATATTGTGTTTTGAGTGTGATTGAGTTGATCGATTTGGGTTTGATAATATATATGAAGTTGTTGTTATATATATATATATATTAATTTGATTATATTAATTAGTAATTATTATATATATGCATGTATATATATATATATTAATTGTACGTTAACTGCAGATATAATATAAATTGAATGATTCGTAAATTTAATTAATTAGCATTTATACATATATATTATGTTATTTTCTCAGGATATGGATAAGAGTTGGATTTCGCTTCCAAAATGGGACAAAAGATATGCTAAAGGAGTTGTTAGTTTTATTGAATATGTGATCAATAATGCTAAAGGGAATACAATTTTCTATTGTCCGTGCACTAAATGTCAGTGTCGCAGCGATATGTATCAATTTCCAATTGACAAGGTTTGGCAGCACCTTAAAAGTAATGGGTTTTGGGAGAAGTACACATGTTGGATATATCACGGTGAAACATCATCAAGGGGTCCGCATGATCATGGGCAATTTTCTGAGACGGGCAGTACATCCAACGATCCAACAACGGCCTTCATCAACGATATGTTTCCTTATGAGAGGGGTGTATGCTCTGAAGGGCTGTATATGTCTGAGCCGGTGCAGCCCTTCCCTAGAGTTGTCAACACTGTTGGTATTGACAGGTACAACAAACTACTTGCTTTCCAACAGACCCCTGTGTACCCCGGTTGTCAGAAAACGGTTCTTGAAAGTGTGATGGACGTTATGAAGATTAAAGTTGAGACAAAATCGACTGTGAAGGCTGTTGATGAGTATCTACAGTACACTGCTTCGATGCTGCCCCACGGTCATCGTCTTCCTACCACTCATCATAAGGTTCGATGTATACTGAAAAATCTTGGGCTTTCCTACATCAAGATCCATGCATGCAGATATGATTGTGTTCTCTTCTGGGGTAAAGATCTAGAAGGGAATGACCTTGGTGACCTTGATACATGTCCAGTATGTCAGAGTGACAGGTATAAGTTGACTCCTACAGGCAATAGGAAACCTATGAAGGTACTTTGGTATTTCCCGTTGAGGGATAGGCTGGAACGGTTGTACATGTCATCACACACGGCCAAATCTATGAGATGGCACGCTGATAGGGAATTGCAAGGCGAAGATACCCTTATACACCCTGCTGACGGGGAGGCCTGGAAGCATATAGACAGGGAGTTTCCTCATTTTGCGTCTGAGATCCGAAATGTGAGGCTCGGGCTCTCATCCGACGGGTTCAATCCTTTTGGCAACATGAGTCTTCAATACAGTGTATGGCCAGTGATTTTGGTACCATACAATCTTCCTTCATGGATGTGCATGAAGAAGGAATACAATATGTTGAGTTTGTTGATTTCGGGACCCGGTTATCCAGGGAAGTGTCTCGATGTGTATTTGAGACCCTTGATTGAAGAGCTTAAGTTTTTTTGGGACGTTGGTCATCCCACTTATGATAAGTTCATGCACGAGATGTTCCAGATGCATGCTATGGTTGTTGGTACCATTAGTGATTTTCCTGCTCGTGGGATGTTGTCGGCAACGTTGTTAGGGGATACAAGGCTTGTCCAAAGTGCCTAAGCGATGAGGGGAGCAGTAGTCATTGCAACAAGATATGTAGATTGGGTCACCGTACTCTCCTTCCGTATGATCACGAATGGCGGTCCTGCTCGTGGGATGTTGTCGGGCAACGTTGTTAGGGGATACAAGGCTTGTCCAGAGTGCCTAAGCGATGAGGGGAGCAGTAGTCATTGCAACAAGATATGTAGATTGGGTCACCGTACTCTCCTTCCGTATGATCACGAATGGCGGTTCGATGACAAGGCATTTGATGGGACTGTAGAACATGGTGTGCCTCCTAGAAGATGGACAGGGGAAGAAATATTAACAGTGCTTAATGAGTATGATTTTGGGCAGCTCAGAAATCATCCCAATATAGTGGCGGCAATACCTGACAGACCCGACAGGTATAAATTTTGGACACATAAGAGCATATTCTGGGAACTCCCATACTGGAGTAAGTTGTTTATCAGGCACTACCTAGATGTGATGCACATAGAAAAGAATGTGTGTGACAGTGTGGTGGGAACCGTGCTGAACTTGGAGGGAAAGACGAAAGACGGTCCAAAGGCACACATTGATCTTAAAAAAATGGAGATACGAAGACATTTGTGGTTGAAAGAAGGGAAGAAAAAAATGCCTCAAGCTCCGTACAACGTGAAGCCTGAACAGAAGAACGTAATTTTCAGGTGGTTGAGTTCTGTGAAGTATCCTTCAGGCTACGCAGGAAATATAGCCCGGTGTTTAAACATTCGGGACAATAAAATGTACGGGTTAAAGAGTCATGACTGTCATATTCTGCTACAACGTCTCTTCCCTATTTTCATTCGACCCTTCCTTCCCCGTCAGGTGGTGGAGCCGTTAGTAGCGTTGTCAAGATTCTTCCAGAAGTTAAGCACAAGGGAAGTGACAAAATCTGATCTCCGGGAAATGCAACAGGACATTATTTATATCATGTGTAAATTTGAGAGAATATTTCCTCCAAATTTTTTTGACATCATGCCGCACCTGATGATCCATCTTCCCGAGCAATTGTTGCTTACCGGTCCAGTACACTATACTTGGATGTATCCTATGGAAAGGTATGTTTTTTACACCTAATGTTTTTGTTGATTACATGTTCATTGTATAATCGTAACATATGACAACAAATTTATTTATTTACAGACAACTTGGAGACTACAAAGCTTATGTGGCTAACAAATCCGCGCCTGAAGGATGTATAGCAGAAGCATATATTGCGCACGAGTGCGTCATCTACATGAAGTTGTATCTAGGAGCATTGAAGGAAACTCCACAAACCATACCGGTTGATGAACCGAAGTTTAACCTTTTCATAGTCTCAAATGATGTTGAAGTTTATGGAATTTTACCAGAGTCCTACAAGTTGCAACCCCATGAGCTCGTCATAGCCCATTGGTGGGTATTGATTAACTGTCAAGAAGTTGAATACTGGAAAGACATCCATCTACACTGTCCAGACATTCAAGGTGATCTCGATTACCACAACAAGGAGTTCGCGAACTATTTTGGCGATTGGGTATGTAATTCTTTAACTCTGTTCATGGCTCATTGATTGCATAATTATTCATATTTACAATACATTGAATCTTTGGTTGCAGATGAACCATATTCAATTTGATGGTCACCCAAATTGGTCTCACGAACTAAGACTTCTAGTTATGAAGCCGATAATGTCAAGAGTTTACCCGATGTGCAAGGTCAATGACGTGCAATTTATATGTGAAATGAGAGACAACAGACGAAGAACACAGAATTCTGGGGTTATAGCGCATGGTGGCCGGAATGGAGTTGATTATTATGGTGTTCTTGATTCAGTGGTGGAACTCGTTTATGGGCAAGACATGACCGTGCACCTGTTCAAGTGTAGATGGTTTGATACTAGAAGCTCGCATAACATGAAGATTGATCAGTACGGGATTTTATCGGTGAACACTGGTACAAGCTGTTACGAAGATGACCCGTTTGTTTTTGCGACATCGGTGAAACAAGTGTTTTATCTTGATGACCTTGTTAAGGGTGACGTGTGGAAAGTAGTCAATCTTGTGCACCCTCGAAACATTTACCGGGCGGCTACACTTGGAGAGGCCGAAGACGAGGAAGAAAATGTTGCGTATCAAGAACACAGTGCAATAGGTATTCTTGACTCCTCTACAATTCGCCTTAATAATTTTAAACCGGGTCGTTCGGTTCGAATTCGTGATTTAGACGCTCGCCTTATTGATGTGGATCCAAATCAAGAAACAGACGACGACTCTTGTGATGTAGAAATGCATAGATTACCAGAAATTAATTCTGACACCGAAGAAGACTCATCGGATGATTCTGATTACGAGCCTTCTTAGTTATTTGAATTTGTAATACAATTTGATGTGTTTTATATGGTACAAGCTCTACAATTTATAATGTATCTTAATGTTGGTTATATATGCAGGAAATTGTTATGGGTACGGTTAAACCAATTGTTTTTTTATCTATCTGACAGTTTTAGCCGACGAAATACAACATGTTTCGTCGGCTAAGATACTTTTAGCCGACGAAATCCATCATATTTTATCACATCCCGGTTCTAGAATCTATTTACGGTCGGTTACTACCCAAGTCACTTTGATCTTTAACCATTTCGTAGTAACCGTTTTACCGTGAAAGGTCAAAAGTTGACTTTTCGTTAGGTCAAGAATTTGGAAAAACTTTCTTCATGAAAGTTGTAGAGGGAGTCGTTACGAGTTCGTGGACACGTAGCACGCTCAAATCGGAGTTCGTATGAGGAAGTTATAAACAAAAATGTAAAGTTACTGTGCGGTAAAATGGCTATATATAGGAGTTACCGGGGTGAAAAATCAGATTTTTCACCCCAGCCTTTTTTTCTCTCTCCCCGAGTTTTTCTCCTCCCGATCGGAAAAACTGTGCCGGAGCTTTCGGCCGCCACAGCGCCGCCGTCCGGCCACCTCAGGCCACCGCACCGGTCCCAAAAGTTCGGCCTCCGAGTCTACTTCATTTCTAGGTAAGCTTTCCGACCTAACTCGCCGTAAATCGGGAGAAATTCCGATTTGTTCTTCATGTGTACAGTAGAATTTCGGGATCGAATTTCTCCCTCCCTAGATCACCATTTGATGAGTTCTTTATATGTTTAGGATGGGTTTTAGGTGTACTACAATCCCCTAGAATTTGGTAGCTTGATTCAAAGTGTGTATGAAGAATTGAGGATTTGAAGTTTTGAAGTGTAAATTTTCGGGGTCTACTGTTCTTCGGGTTTTTGACCTAGTTAGAGGCCGAATTGGCCTTCGAGTTGAACTAGAAAGTTGTCCCAAATGATGAGACGAAGCTACTGGTAAAATTTGGTGGCGATCCGAGGTCGCCGGAATTTTGCCGGCGGCGGCGGAGCCGCCACTTTTTTGGGCAGTTTTTCTTGCCTATTAAATTGTAAAAAGTAAGAGGAGGCCATTAAAGGGCAGTTACTATTTTTAGGGATTTAATTGATGTGTTAAGTATGTTTGGAAGGTTTGGGGTTATTGATTGTGTAATTAAAGGATAACCGGTCGTTTAGGGAGAACCGGCTAGGCGTGAAAGCGTGATTAAGAGTTTGTACGCTATTTGGAGTA
The DNA here is from genome assembly GCA_951800085.1 of Comarum palustre. Taxonomy (NCBI): domain Eukaryota; kingdom Viridiplantae; phylum Streptophyta; class Magnoliopsida; order Rosales; family Rosaceae; genus Comarum; species Comarum palustre. The sequence continues at coordinate 4,299,719 of OX637589.1, forward strand.
TTAGAGACCGACACCCCACACTTTTGATAGATGGTTAAGGTTGAACGCTATGGGTAGAGCGTGTTATTATTGCCCTCACTATGATTATGGGTTTAAGACCTGTTTATGTGTTTTGGACAGGACGTGGGGGAGCTCGAGCTGAGCAGCCATCTAGTAGCCGGCAGACCTAGCGGCATCTGTGAGTGGACCTTTGTTTTAAATTAAATTGCATGCTATATACTTTAATTGATTTCTCCTGCATTTATGATTTCCTCCATTTATATGTTTTACGGTGATTTGGGAAAATGGGATTTAAGGATTTTAAAGGTAAACAAGCCGGGAAAGAGGTTCATACCCTTCCCGTGATTTTAAAGGATTTTCCCGGGATATGGTTTTATGGATTATCACCGTTTTAGGATTATGGAGGGGGACGATTTTAAAAGGAGAAACTTGGCTCACGGATTTAAAGGGGTTTTCGATTTATTATTCCCACGAGGTTTTACAGGTTTACAGGTTTTACAGGTTTTAAAGGGATTTTGGAAAGGGAAAAGGATATAAGGATTGTATGCAAGCATGGACCCTCTCCGGTGGAGCTGGTCAGTAGACCTTCCCGGATAGAGCAGGTCGGGGACCCTCTTCGGTTGAGCTGGTCATTAGACCTTCCCGAATAGAGCAGGTCGGGGACCCTCTCCGGTGGAGCTGGTCATTTGACCTTCCCGGATAGAGCAGGTCGGGTTTTCTCGTGGATGAGGTTAACACCCCACATAATTGTTTATATATGAGCCAAGACATTATTTATGTTTTACTTGCTTGCGGATTTTCTTAGAAATACTAAGAGGGAGGACATTAAAAAAAAATTTAGAGCTTTTATATGTTATTTTTCGTCCACTCACTCTAACGTTTTTCAATGTTTCTCCCCTGGGCCTTTCGTTTTTAAATGCCCAGATTGTAGTGCTCGACCCATCTAGACCACTTGGAGGCCAAGCATAGTTACCGCCACTTTCCGCACTAACAGTAGGTTCCGGGTTGACCTACTTGTAATATATCTATGTTTTTGCTTTTATCCTAGACGCTCTGATACACATCGGGTAGTTTTATTTGTTGGAGAACTCTTAGGGACTTGGAACTTTATGTATCATTTACATTTGTAGATGTTGAACTATTTGTTGGATTTGTTAGATGTGTATCTTGTGGAGTTGTTGGTTATTGGGAGCAGGATGGCTCCAGGAGTTTTGGACGGATATTGGTATTAGAAGTGTATTGTGGGTTATTGCAGGTTAAGGGTTGTCCACTTTTTAAGGGAGACTATGTCGAATTTTCAGCAGAATCTTCTTTGGGAAGTGGTCCCCGCAGGACTTACTTCGGGTTAAAAGGGGTTTAACTCGGGGTGGGTCCTGACATATTTCGTCGGCTAAAAGTATCTTAGCCGACGAAACATGTTGTATTTCGTCGGCTAAAAGTATCTTAGCCGACGAATACCCTAATATTTCGTCGGCTAAAGTTAAATGAATAAAATAATAATTTATACCGCTAGTTGCGTCTCCTCGATATGAAACTATTTGTAGTTGAAGGTCCGGACAGAATACGTAATTTAGGTGGCCAAATCACCGTTTGTTTGTGTTTAGGGGTTTGACCAACGGGATTGACCGTGCGGATCGAGCCCTTACGTGTGTCCGATGATGCTGAAATTTTACCCTCACACATGTTTCAACATAATGATGATATCTGACGGTCGGTTTTTCGTTTCACAAGATGGATTGTCACAATCAAAATATGCCTACTAATGTTGTATAACTAATTTACCAAGTGTCAAGTAAATGTTCCATTTTAAAAACAAACTATACGTAGATGCTTCAAACAAAAAAAAGTCGTGAGATAAGATATGACCGGAACGATGAAATATGTCTACGGTTGAAATTTCACGTAATTCCGATAAGTTTCGGTGCCAATACTTGCGGTCATTGCATTTTTTCTATTCGTTCACCATAGAGGACGCCCTATCTCCGACGGTTATTTTTCTTATAAATTTTATACCGCTAGTTGCGTCTCCTCGATATGAAACTATTTGTAGTTGAAGGTCCGGACAGAATACGTAATTTAGGTGGCCAAATCACAGTTTGTTTGTGTTTAGGGGTTTGACCAATGGGATTGACCGTGCGGATCGAGCTCTTACGTGTGTCCGATGATGCTGAAATTTTACCCTCACACATGTTTCAACATAATGATGATATCTGACGGTCGGTTTTTCGTTTCACAAGATAAAACATATAAATTGTGCATGAACTTACTAAATAATTATAAAATGTACTTTAGCCCACGAAATTACTAAACATTCGTAGTAATTTCGTCGGGTAAAAGTGGGACTATAGCCGACGAAATTAGGGTTTTTTCGTCGGCTAAAGTGGGACTATAGCCGATGAATTTTTTATTTCGTCGGCTATAGTTCTTCCTATAAATTCGAAAGCAGCGAAACAGTAGCCCACTTCTCCACTTTCTCCACTCTGCCGGCGAATTTCTCCCTCTCCTCTCCATTTTCGTTCACCATTTTCGACGGTTTTCGGCCTCCACTCCGCCTCCCTCATCTCCCAAACAAATTAGGTATGCAATTTCATGTTTATATTGTATTATAGAACAAATTTCATTTGTTTTTTCAATATATTGCATTATATTGAATTGTGTTGAATTATATTGTGATAATGTTGAATTGTATTATGTTGTGATAATGTTGAATTATATTGGGTGTATTTACTGAATTTGGGTGTATATTTGGGTGTATTTGGGTGTATTTGGGTGAATTTAGGTGTATTTGGGTGTATTTGGGTGAATTTAGGTGTATTTGGGTGTATTTGGGGATTTTTAATATATTTGGAAATTGGGTGTATTTGGGTGAATTTAGGTGTATTTGGGTGTATTTGGTGATTTTTAATATATTTGGAAATTGTGTGTATTAAGTAAATTGGAAATTTTTAATATGGTAGGGTATATTAAAATATTGAATGGTATATTTAATATATTTGGGTATATTTGTTAATGTTGTTCATTTTTTATTATTTTATACATTTAACAAAATATTAATTATATTATTTAGGATGAAAGGATTATTCAATAAATCGAAGAGTTCGAAGGGCCAAAGGGGTGAATCGTCTGAGGGAACGTCTAGCAACCCTCGGGGTTCGTTTCAGGGCCCAATGACGGCCCGACGGGCGTCTCTTCTGGAGCCGACACATTCCTCCAGGCAGCCAGATGCCCCTCCCGCCTCCAGGCCGCCTAGCGCCCCTCGCTTCTCCGGCCAGCCGGACGCCCCTCGCTCCTCCAGGCAGCCTAGCGCCCCTCTCTCCTCCAGCCAGCCGGACGCCCCTCGCTCCTCCAGGCAGCCTAGCGTACCTCGCTCCTCCAGGCAGCCCAGCGTCCCTCACTCCTCGAGGCAACTGTGGCCTCCGACTCAGGCGGAGGTGTCTGCACCACGTATGCCTGAGATACATAGGGCACCGGCACCGGGCCCTACTGCATCGGAGGGTGGGTCTTCCGGGGTACAGATGCCGCCGCCTCTTCTCTTCCTTCCGCGCTTCATACCGGCAATACCTACAGTTGATGACTCAGGGGCGTCGATTTATCCACTACCCCCGCAGGTGACCCCATCAGCGGTGTATCTGTTCGTGCCGTTTGCTACAGAGTTAATTTCTGCGAGGGTATCATCGTCGGCGACAGATTCGGAGTCCGTCGCATCCGCCCCAACGCCCTCAGGTAATGATTATATAAGTAATTTGTTATGTTATAATGTTATAATAAAATTAATTTACTAATCATCAATTTATGATAGGCACCGTCGGAGCCAAGCCGACAAGGAAGAAGAGAGGTCCGGTCACGGGAAAAGCTCTCGAGAAGACAGTGAGTACATCGGGAAGGATCGTCATTGATACTGACGAGGATGGGAACGTAGTATCGGGCGGCAAGACGATGATGTACTCTGGCCGCGTGGGAGCGCTTATTAGGGATAGAGTCCCTATGTTGTGGTCAGACTTGGGCGAGGTCCCACAGGAGGTTAAGGACATGGTCCACAACGCCATGTCGGTAAGTATAACAAAATTCATATTTAACATTATTTATTACATTGTAGATTTATGAACGTCTAAACTAATAAATGTTTAAATGCAGGTGTGGTTTGACGTTCCCGAGTACCTGAGGAACACCTGGGCGGACGTTGTGCACGGGGGAAGGTACGTTGCAAAGTTAAGGACAAAAGAAAATTATGTATAATTAATAATATTTATATTTTTTTGGCGTATTACAGGTACAAGGAGTGGAAGAACGAGTTACGGACCCACTGGACTACGCATGGGAACGAACGTTCTAGCACCCCCTTGAGTTCCAGTTCAGGGAGTACGAGTGGCGTTGGCTTCTGATATCGGAATTCAACAACCCACATAAACAAGTAATTAAAAATAATTATTTATTATATTGAATTATATTTAATACGTTTTAAAATATTTTACTAATTTGATTCCTTTGTAGGCCGTTTCCCGGGTGAACGCTCAAAACCGGCAACGCAACATGAGGAACCATCATGCCGGTTCTAGACCGTTCGCATCGTTGATGGAGGAGGCGGCCAGGGAACATCCAGAGGTCAACCGGTACGTCTATACGTACGAGAAGGCATATCCTGACGCCCAGGAGGATATTGTAAGTCGCTTTACGTTTTAAAATTTAGTAAATTATATGTATATATATTTTAAAATGTTAATTACTTTTTTTTTCCTATCAAATTAGGCGAGGGTGAGACAGGCTAGTGACGAGGTGATGGCTGCTATAGTCAGGGAGACATGGCCTGACACGTAAGAGGAAGACATGTCCGAAGCCATGTCCCGGATCGACAGTTCGGATCTCAGCGTTGGGGCCAGGATCATGGGCACAGCCTTCCCACCGCGAGGAAATAACTTCTACTGTCGGGGTCTGGGAAAGAATGGCGAGGGGGTACTGAAGACAACTCCTGAGTTTCAGAAAAAAAGAGCCTCGACCAGTAGTAGAACGACTCAGCTTGAGGCGGAAGTTCAGATGTTACGGGAATAGCAAGCCGCCCAAGCAGCATATACTGCCGAGAGAGAGGCCGCCCAAGCAGCATATACTGCCGCGAGAGAGGCCGCCCAAGCAGCATATACTGCCGCTCTACAGAAGTACAATGTAGCAGTCTATGCCGCCCAGCAGGCACAGCAGCAACAGATGTTCCAGTACATGCAAGATTTTTTAGCTGCACAGCTTCAGGGACTTCCGCTTCCGCCCACGCCTATTGTCTTACCTCAGCCGCCGCAACCTCCCCAACAACCTCATCCTGGCGCAGATATTGATTTAGACGATATCGACTTCATTTAGTTTTTTAAGTTTATGAACAATTATTTATTTAGTTTTTTAGGTTTATGAACAAATATTAATTTACTTTTTAGGTTTATGAAAAATTTATGAATTGAAAATTTAATGCAAAATGTTTATGTTACTTTTGATGGTGTGTTGTTGTTGGTTATGAAATTGTTTCTGTAATTTGCAGCTTGCTTGGATGGTAATGTATAAATTTTGTTTGGGTTTCTAGTATAAAAAGTACTATAGCCGACGAAATTTACCATATTTCGTCGGCTATGCTAGTTTTTTTTTTTTCAACAACCTTTAGCCGACGAAATTTGCCATATTTCGTCGGCTATAAGTATCATAGCCGACGAAATACTGTAAATTTCGTCGGCTTTTCTCTATTTAATTTTTAATTTTTAAAATACTTTAGCCGACGAATGAACTATATTTCGTCGTCTTTTCTCTATTTCATTTTTAATTTTTTAAAAAACTTTAGCCGACGAAATATTAATATTTCGTCGGCCAAAGTCATACGTATAAACCGACGAAATATTGATATTTCGTCGGCTAAGTGTTGGATTATAGCCGACGAATTTTTTATATTATTTTGTCGGCTAAGTGTTGGATTATAGCCGACGACGGATTTTATTTCGTCGGCTATAAGTATAGCCGACGAATTATAGCCGACGAATATAGTGAACAGACCGACGAAAAAATTTTGTCGGCTAAAGTGCCTATCCTGGTAGTGGTAGAGCACTCTGGACAAGCCCTATATCCTTTAACAACGTTGCCCGACAACATCCCGCAGGCAGGAAAATCACTGATGGTGCCAACAACCATGACATGCATATGGAACATCTCGTTCATGTACTTGTCATAAGTGGGATAACCAACGTACCACAGCCACTTCAGCTCTTCAATCAAGGGTCTCAAAAAATACACATCGAGACACTTTCCTGGATATCCCGGCCCTAGAATTAACATAGTCAGCATATTGTATTCCTTCTTCATGCACATCCATGTAGGAAGGTTGTACGGTACCAAAATAACTAGCCATATATTATATTGAAGACTCATGTTACCAAAAGAGTTGAACCCGTCAGATGAGAGATAGAGACATTTCTGACCTCTGATGCAAACTGAGGATGCTCTCTATCTATGTGCTTCCAAGCCTCTCTGTCAGCAGGGTGTAGAAGGGTATCATCGTCAGACAAATCCCTCTCAGCGTGCCATCTCATAGCTTTGGCCGTGTGTGAAGACATGTACAACCGTTTCAGCCTATCACTCAGCGGGAAATACCGAAATATCTTCACAGCTTTCTTATTCCCTGCAGGAGTCAACTTATATCTATTCGTGTGACATACCGGACATGCATCAAGGTATTCAAGATCATTCCCTTCATCATCTTTACCGTAGAAGAGAACGCAATCATATCTGCATGCATAGATTTTGATGTAGGAAAGACCAAGATCTTTCAGGATATGTCAGACCTTACGATGAGTGGTAGGAAGATGATGATCGGGAGGCAGAAGAGAAGCAGTCAAGTCTAGATAATCATCAACAACCTTCACAGTCAATTTGTTCTCCACTTTCACCTTCATTACTCCCATGACCCTTTCAAAAACAGTCTTTTTACTCCCGTTGTACAAAGGGGTTTGTTGGAAGGCAATCAGCTTGTTGTACTTGTCAATGCCAACAGTGTTGACATCTCTAGGGAATTGCTGGATTGGCTCAACAGAAGGGAAGCCCTCAACGGCTACAACGATATCTTGTACTTGAGAAAATATACCGCTCTCATAAGGAAACACATCGTTGATCAACTTTGTTGTTGGATCAATGGATGTACTGGCCATCTTAAGAAATTGTCCATGATCATGCTGACCCATTCATGGTGTTTCACCGTGATAAATCCAACGTGTGTACTGATCCCAAAACTCGTTCTTCTTCAGGTGCTTCCATACTATATCAATGTTAAAACGATATAAATCGCTCCGACATTGACATTTCATACACGGGCAATAATGAATTGTATTCCCGTTAGTCTTCACATATTCCACAAAACTCCACATTCCCTTGGCATATTTTGGATCCCATTTTAGAAGGGAAATCAAACTCTTGTCCATCCTGAAAGGATATATATAAATTATAAATATATATGCATAACAATATATATATATATATATAATTAATAATAGAATATATATATATATATACACACTAATAAATTAAAAATTCATCACTAATTAACAACAAATCAACAATAATATATTTTCATCAAAATTAATTAACAACAAATCAACAATAATCTATAACATAAAAATTGTATACTTACCTATTTAGCTTTATCAACTCATTTTAGATAAATTCCAACAACACCCAACGATTTGAGAGAGATTTGTGTTTTTTTACCGTTTGTTTTGAATGAATGAGCTGCTGTCCCGATTTGAAAATTTAAAGGACTTTAGCCGATGAAATTAATATGTCATCGGCTAAAGTATATATTTTTTTCGTCGGCTAAAGGCATATTTCGTCGGCTAAAGTCACAATTTTCGTTGGCTAAAGTCAAATTTTTCGTCGGCTAAAGTTATGAATAGCCGACGATTTTTTCCTACTTTAGCCGACTACGAAAATCTTTGGCCGACGATGATAAATTTTAGCTGACGAAAAAAATCTCGTCGGCTAAAGTATAGTATAGCCGACGAAAAAAATATATAGTCGGGCTTTTTTTTGTTATTTCGTCGGCTAAAGTCTTTTTTCCAATAGTGTGTGCTTATGGTGTATGTATCAACCATGCATTTTGTTTATAACCTTTAAGTTAGGTTACAAATAGAGGATTGAGTTTTGAGTTTCGGGTATAGAGTTTAGGGGTTATGGTTTAGGGTCTAGGGTTTAGGGGTTAGGGTATAAGGGTTAGGGGTTATGGTTTAGGGGTTTAGGGGTTAGGGGTTTAAGGGTTAGGGGTTAAAGTTTAGGGGTTAGGGGTTAGGGTTTAGGGTTTAAGGTTCATATATTTATGAGATAGCATTTCATTAACGATTAAAGGTAATGACAACTTCTGTAATTCTAGAAAAAAATAAGTTTTATTATTTATTCTAAATAATAGGTTTATTTTGTTTAAACAAATTTAATTAATAAATTTAGTTGTATTTTAAAACAATTTTAAAAATAGATATAATTTAAAATGAGTCTATTAAATTAGGTGTAACATCAAATACCTAAAATAAAGCAGTCTATCTTTCAGTATTTTAAAGTCATCTCTAAAATTTCTTTTACCAGTGAGTGGCCATGAGCCGAAAAATCTTGTAAATAATAGTATTAAGAAGCCACAGGTCATTGCAACAAAGAGCAAGGTTGATATGTGATGCTGCACTTCATCTTTATCCTGCATGAAAAAAAAATAGATAACCAAAACAATGCATTCGGAAAAAGAAAAAGAAAAAAAGATACAGAGACAGAAAGACAAGGAAAATACTAGTGATCAAACATATAACAGGGATAGGCTCTCAGGAGGGGATGCCACGGGCCCTGGATCTATTATAGGCTCTAGAGGGGATGGTCTACAGGGTTCATAACTACTCCTCTTACTACAGGACGCTTACCTAGCCAACATTTCGATCCGGCTTTACCCAAACTTAGATTGGAGTCAAACTTGCACTCATTTCAATCAACAAAAAAGAAGCTAAAGGAGGGTTGGAAATGAAGACGTAAAGCAGCAAGCTCAACGGAGCTTCCCTGATCGAAGACGACAGTGTCGATGAGGTTCATAAGCGGGCCGCTGATCCAGATCCCTTTGATCCAGGTGATAATGTCCTTCATCTGCTTCCATATACTCCCACTCTTCAACTCTCCTTTAATCTTTGCAGCTCCTCCGGCCTCCGAAACATCGCTAATCCAAGCGATTACAGGCCGAATCGAAAGGTGTCGTATGGGAGGTGAAGATAAGAAGCATGAGAGGCGGTGAAGGGAGCCACTAGTAGAAAAAAAAACTCTTAACCGACAGAATAATAATAGTTCCGTCGTCTAAGATATGTGGATGGAATAACTTTGGTAGCCTAAATAGAGAAGAAGAGTAGAGGAGAAGAGAGACAGAGTGAGAAATGAGAGCTTGCATTTTTTGGGTTCTTCCTGAAAAATGGGGAAGGTGTGAGTGTGTCCCCCTAAATAAAGAAGAAGAGGAGACGGGGGCAAGAGAGGGCTCAGACTATGTAGGTCCTTATCGAAATTCAAACTTTGTAAGTAAATTTGGAAGGTTGGCGGCCTTTTCTTCCCTCGCCTTTTGTTTTGCTTAGACGACATGTATTCTGCAGCAAAAAACTTGTTAGTCCGCCACATCGCATTGACTAGACTAGTCTATGTTAAAAGTCATCGAATATATTTAGGAAAGTAGATTGTGATTGGATTTGTATTTAGTTAGTTACCTTTGTTGTAATCCCTTACTATCTAGGTTACCTTGTTTCACAAGGAAACTCTTGTATATATATCCCGTTTGTATCAATGAAATTATTCATTCCAGTGAATCATAATTTTCTTCATGGCCTCAGAGCAGGTTTTACCCAAATTCTATTTCCATTTTTTTCTCTTTACCGCAACCTCAAAATATGGGCGGTGAAGAACCATCTAACAAGTCTGCGGGCGGAGATATATCCTCTGACCCTTACTACCTTCATCAATCGGATCATCCTGGCCTTCAACTTATGTCCATTCGTCTAAATGCACAAAATTATCATTCATGAAGCCGTGCATTCAAAGTTTCTCTCAGTGCCAAGACCAAGCTTGGCTTTATTGATGGAAAGCTCAAGGCTCCGAGTGTTTCCAAGAAACACGAATCCCTAGCATCATGGCAGCGTTGTAATGATATGGTCTTATCTTGGTTGTGGAATTCACTCGAACCAGACATATACCGCAGCGTTTTATATGCATCCACCGCCTATGAAGTATGGGAGGATCTTAAGGAGTGTTTTAAGTGGAGCAATGCGCCGAGAATCTTTCAAATTCAGCGTGACATATCTTCCTTGCAGCAGGGGCAGGACACCGTAGACATCTATTACACCAAACTTAAGAGTCTATAGGATGAGTTGGCTTCGTGCAGCACCAAAACATGTTCTTGTGGCGTTGATGAAGAAGAAAACAAGCTCATGCAATTTCTCATGGGTCTCAATGAGAGTTTTGCTCCCATTAGGGCACAACTTTTGTTAAAAGATCCTTTACCGTCCGTGCGTCAGGCGTTTGCTTCGATCACTACCGAAGAGTCACATAGGAAAGTCGGCACTAGTCGTATCTCCAAACCGGCAGCCATGAACACATATCGTGATACGCCGCCGCTACATTGTACCTAATGCAATGGAAACAATCACATCGAGAAGACATGCTGGAAAGTCAATGGTTACCCAGTTGGACATCCTCGCCACAACCCGAACTTCAAACCGCGCAATCGCAATGGAGGCAGCAGCGGTTCTTCACGTCGCAACGGTGGATCAGCACCACCTCAAGCCAACAGTGTGATCACACCGACTCTTCTGGAGGTGCAGCAAGCCATGCCAAACCTGTCTGACTTACAATACTAGCAGATTGTGGCAGCCATCAGCTCACAATCACCTTGTGCAGTCGATCCAAAACCACAAGCCAACGCTGCCTCCGTCACTGCCTTCTCTAAAGGTTTGTTACCGCTTGCTTCCCGTCGATGGATTATCGATAGCGGGGCAACGGATCATATCACTTCTTTACTTGATTCTTTAACACATGTGGTTCAAAATCCCTCTCTACCACCGGTCTCATTGCCTAGCTGGGAGAAGGCTCCGATTTTATCTTCCGGCACCCTTAATTTGAGTCCTACAGTACAATTGAAAGATGTGTTATGTGTACCTACTTTTAAAGTAGACCTTTTATCTGTGAGTAAAGTTGCTGATGAATTAAATTGTTCGGTGACTTTTTTTCCTTCTTGGTGCGTTTTACAGGATTTGGTTTCGAAGATGACGATTGGTGTGGGTAAGCGTCAAGGGGATCTCTACTACCTTGTGGCATTGGCTTTCTCAAACCCTTCTTCTCGCCAACCATCTTGCAATCTCGTCTCTCTTTCCGCAGATTTGTGGCATCGTCACCTAGGGCATCCCTCTTCCACTCGTTTGCAGTTTCTAGGTCAGAAAACTCTAGATATTTCCTTTCTGTCAAATCATGAATGTCATGTTTGTCCGTTAGCCAAACAAACTCGGCAACCTTTTGGCACTAGTTCTATTTCCACCTCAAGTTGTTTTTCTCTTTTGCATTGTGACATTTGGGATGCTCACAAGACCGCCTCCATTACCGGTGCACATTATTTTTTGACTATTGTTGATGATTATTCTCGTTTCACATGAGTTTTTCTTATGCGTCACAAAAGTGAGACACAACCGATTCTTAAAGTTTTTTTGCCTATGTTGAGACACAATTCAATGCTAAACTTAAGCAATTTCGTAGTGATAATGGTGGGGAGTTCCTTTCTCTTCGTACTTTTTTTAATGAGCAGGGCATTCTTTTTCAGCATTCATGCGTCTACACGCCACAACAAAATGGCGTTGTAGAACGCAAAAATCGTCATATCCTTGAGGTAGCGCGCGCCCTTCGCTTTCAGGCTCACCTACCAATAAAATTTTGGGGCGAATGCATTCTTACATCCATTTATCTCATTAATAGACTCCCAACGCCAATCCTCCAACGGTGCACCCCTTTTGAACTCCTCCACCACCAATCACCCACATATGATCACATGCGCATTTTTGGTTGCCTGGCATACGCCACTTCTGTTCATCCTCCTTCCAAATTCACCCCCGAGCTCATAAATGCATCTTTGTTGGGTATCCTTCCGGTCAAAAAACATATATATTGTATGATCTTACCACTCATAAAATCCTCACCAATAGGGACGTTATCTTTCATGAACATGTTTTTCCTTTCTCGGATAACGTTGATCTTGATCCTTCGGATTCACCTTCCCTATCTCTTCCTTTAATTCATGATAATACTGATTTTTTTTCACCCTCATCCACCGAGTCTTCTGTTGCTTCTCCACTTCTAGAGTCCGATTCTATGCCTCTTCTTCTTGAGTCTCATCCTTCCTCCACATCTAACCCTATTAAGTCTCATCCATCACCCACCTCTATTGAATCCGCTCCTTCTCCACATCTTGAGTCTCCTCCCACATCGAACTCTAACGTTGTTCCCCGACGTTCACAAAGAGTACCGGTTCCCAATGTCCGTCTTAAGGACTATGCATGCTCGCAGGTGATTCTGCCACCACATCCATATTAGTCATCTCCGTCACCATCTCCATAAAAAGTTACCCGATATCCATTATGCAACTTTATCTCCTATCATCGTTACTCACCATCACATCTTACTTTTGTTGCTCAAATTAGTCGAGATGTGGAGCCTTCTTCTTTTGTAGAGGCTGAACAGGACCCCCGTTGGCGTGCGGCGATGGATTCTGAACTCGAGGCCCTTGCCCTCAGCAATACATGGACGTTGACCTCTGTTCCCCAAGGCAAGCGTCCCATTGACTGCAAGTGGGTCTATAAAATCAAGCGTCATGTTGATGGTTCTGTTGAACGGTACAAAGCCCGTTTGGTTGCTCGTGGTTTCACTCAAGCTGAAAGAGTTGACTATCACGAAACCTTTTCTCCCACGGCCAAAATGGTGACCGTGCGTTGTTACTTGTTGTTGCCGCCAATCAGAACTGGTATATTCATCAAATGGATGTTCACAATGCTTTTCTTCATGGTGATCTTGATGAGGAAATCTACATGTCCCCTCCTCCCGGACTTCGGCGACAGGGGGAAAATCTTGTATGTCGCCTCCAAAAATCCCTGTATGGACTTAAGCAAGCATCAAGACAATGGTTTGCTAAGTTTACAGAAGCCATATTAGCAGCCGGTTTTACTCAGTCTAAAGCCGACTACTCCTTGCTCATCTGTAAGAATGGGGAGTCCTTTACTGCATTACTAATTTATGTTGATGATTTTCTGATTATGGGGAATGATTTGAATGCTATTGACACTCTCAAGAAGTTCCTTCATACACGTTTTCGGCTTAAGGACCTTGGAAATCTGAAATATTTTTTAGGTATTGAGTGTTGTCGGTCGAGCAAGGGTATTACTATTTCTCAACGAAAGTATGCTCTTGAAATCATTAAGGATTGTGGTTATCTTGGTGTTCGTCCGATGGAATTTCCTATGGAAGATGAAAAACTTTCGAAAAAGGGTGATGTTCTTCAAGATCCAGCCAAGTTTCGAAGGTTAGTTGGTCGGCTAATCTACTTGACCATCACAAGACCAGATATTACATATGCAGTTCATGTTTTAAGTCGCTTCATGCATCAACCAAGACAACCACACATGGAAGCCGCCTTGAGGGTAGTGAGATATTTGAAGAATGCGCCAGGTCAGAGACTTCTTTATTCCTCTGAAAGTACTTTGAATATGATTGCTTATTGTGATTCAGATTGGGGGGGTTGTCCTGTCACTAGACGCTCCACCACGGGCTACTATGTTTTCTTGGGAACGTCCTTGATTTCATGGCGAACAAAACGTCAAAAGACAGTATCAAGATCCTCGGCGGAAGCCGAGTACAGGTCCATGGCTAGCACATCCTGTGAGATCACATGGTTGCGTTTTTTGTTAGAAGATTTACATTTGTCACATCAAGGTGCAACATTGATGTTTTGTGATAATCAAGCAGCATTGCACATTGCAGCTAATCCGGTCTTTCATGAGCGTACACGACACATTGAAATGAATTGTCATTTCATTCGGGAAAAGATTATGGACGGTACTATTTCTACTCGGTACGTTGGTACTTTGGAACAGGTAGCCGATCTCTTTACCAAGCCTCTTGGTAAGTACCAATTCTCGACTTTGGTGAGCAAGTTAGGAATTTTAGATATACATTCTCCAACTTGAGGGGGAGTGTTAAAAGTCATCGAATATATTTAGGAAAGTAGATTGTGATTGGATTTGTATTTAGTTAGTTACCTTTGTTGTAATCTCTTACTTTCTAGGTTACCTTGTTTCACAAGGAAACTCTTGTATATATATCCCGTTTGTATCAATAAAATTATTCATTCCAGTGAATCATAATTTTCTTCAGTCTAAGTTCAAAAAAGCGAAAAATAGCAACAATCATTACCAATGCTCTAAGTTAAATCCCCTTCCAATATGAATATCACTAATTATCCAAAAGAAAAAAAATAACAAAAGAAAGCTTTCATCGCAGATAACTATTTGTCTTCCGTCACTTTCTTACATATACTAAGCATTGATCTATCTGATAGTGTGGACACATAAAAGAATGATGGCAACGCTGATCTTTAGCGGCCAGGCTGATTCGAAAACTATCTGCGAGATCAATGGAGTGGCTTCCCTCAGAGTCTCTCACATCTTCCACTAGTGTAGAAATGAACCAAATATCAAGTAGCTTTCAACTTTCCCACTTTATAGGAGCCAAGCTCTTCTGTATGGAGCATGCCATCGGGAGAAAGAAGCCGCCGGAGAGCAAGGAAAAATCGAGCCTGTATGAAACTCATGTATTCAGTAAAATGCATGAGTAAGATCAAATGTTGCATGTATTGAATATTCATTCTGTTGGCAGAGAGACTTGACAGGTATGAGCATGAGCTCTTATTCTTGGTCACTGGTAAATCGTACTGTGTGTGCTTATTATCTAAAAGACTAGAGTATTAGGTAGAGAGATCTAGTATGTGTTTATAGCTTTGATATTATGAACTTAGCCCAGCAAACTAATGGGTGTGTAGTATCAACAACATAAATTGGAGTGATGATAATTTTTGTCTTACCCATTGAAAGCCGACGAGTGCAAACCAGCAGCCTTGCAAACCAAATCCTCTGCTATTCAAAAGCTGGTGAAACATAATAAAAATATAAGATCTACAATGATGACTACAGAAAAATGGCACCAAAATATTTGATAAATTAAGATCTATACCAACAATAGAAGAGCACCCAAGGAAAAGCAACTGCTCATCGAGAAGCTGATGAAGGTAAGATCACGTCCAGCCTGAAACAGAAAACAGAACATTTTTATCTTAAACAGAAGGGTTACAAATAGAGAAGCAACAATCATTCAGTCCTCTAAGACAATTTGTCTCTCATTTGCACCTGAAAATAACATGTTGAGATTAGTTTACAAGAGTAACCTATACTTGAGTACCAGGAAATCTCAGGAACATGTTGGCAAGTATTTTAGTTGTATGAGAAATATGTTAGTAAAAATGGATACAACATTCTCTACTAATATTTTCTGTGCGAATAATGTGGTTATCCAACACTCGGCCCAAGCATGTGATTACTTAGGTTAGCATTAAGAAAGAGTTACTGTCAGAGGATAATATATGGAGGCTTGAAATTTTGTATTTTGGTAATGACCGCAATATTGTTTTGTATGTATATATCAGATCTCTTTGAAGTAGTAGAAATTAGAAACTACACATAAATATGAAATTTTCTAGAGTACCTACCTGTTTGTGGTACCTACATTTACCGATATAACAACAAATTTGTTGTCATTTTGGTAAATGTAGTTATTATTTAGGTATTGTTTGTTCTATTAGAGGTAATTACTCAACTTAAGGCAATTTACAAGTTTATATACAATTTGTTGTCATTGTAGTAACATGGTACAATTATATGTAAATGTATAAAATAAATGTAGTAATTTTGTTGTAAATTTTGTTGTGAATATTGTAAATTTTACTCATTTAACTATTTATTTTTGTTCAATTAATAATAAATAGATGTATGATATACATTACAGTACAGACAACCCCGACAAATATCCGAAATTAAAAGAATATTACTCGTTAGAGTTATCAAGCGTACCAGCAATGTGCCCTCAAGGCTGTGAGTACAGGGCGTAATAGATAATGACAGGAAGAACAGAAACAATACTTTGTGCATCTGCATAACACAGGTATAAATCAAATACATGAGAAACATTCAGATATCCCAAATAAGTTCACTGTTGTTTAAGTACAAATATATTCCTTTCTCATATACAGGAGTTAATGCATAATGCAATATTAATTTCTGTCCAACCTAATTAGTTCTCATGTGCAGTAAAATTGTTAATCAGACAAATTACTTGCGCATGGAAACTTTACTTTCCTTTTATCTATACTACACAAGTTTATAGTCTTGTCAGATTAAAAATCATAGGACAAGAAATGGAGTTTATACTTCATTAATAAAAACCAACCTCTTGAATGACTTTTAGATCAAATGTAAAGATATTGGGGAGTAACCAAGGAACAGACATCCCAATAGCTCCTATTGCCAATCCAAGAATAGCTCCAATAATTACGAGTGACTTTAGCAGCATGCGGGCCTGTTCAGTATTCACTGAAAATTTAGAACCCTTTTGGCTCATGGGTAAGAACATTTTTCAGCTAGAAAGCTTTTGCATCAAGTTCATTTGTCAGCATATCACTGACGCATGAAAATCTTGGTAGAAACAGATCACACAATGATAATGGTTGAAGCATCATGGAACTCAATGATAACGAACCTTCTCCAAACTTCGGTCAACTCCATATAATAACTCAGGCATAAATGATTGCGCAGTTTGAGAAAGAGGCTCACCCCATACCACACACATCCCGTACATTTGTATCATGACCTAAGATTAATTGCACATTGTCAAGAGAATTGTTCTTTGTTCCTAGCAGATGAACACTACAGCTACCAATTAGAGCAAATAACACTAACCTGATGAGCAGCAACTATATTTGTACCCATAGCAGTAGCAAAGTATGTCATCAGTGAGTAGAAAGCCACCTAAAACATCAAAATGTGTCATATACATAGAGATGTGTTCACATGCTAGCAGAATTAAGCAGCAATAAAGTATTAAATAGATGTGGCAAACCTTTGAGAACATTGTTACAAACACAGGACCTGCAATTCCGAATATTTGAAGGCATTCACGAGGTGATGGAACAGAGATGGAAAATGCACTGAATCCTTTCTTATTCAGAGCTTCAATCATCATCCCAGCGGCAACAATCTATAACAAATCATGATCAATGATTCATTGGAAGGATAGTGTGTATGTGTAAAATAAAATAAGACAAATAAGAGAAATTTGATGTGGTAACTATTGAAATGCCAATAAGACAAATATATACCTGGGATGTCATTGTTGCCCATGCTGCACCAGTAATACCATAGTGTAAGAAATTGCATAGGACTACATGACCAAGCCCATTCACAACACTGGCAACCACCAGAGCCTTCAAAGGTCCCAATGAATCTTTCATGCCAAGACTGAAATTAGAAGACATAGCACCTTTCACTTTAGAGGTACATATTTTAGTCAAACAAATTTAATAAGATTCAATCAAATACAAGAATAAACCTAATTTCTAACAGAGCTTAAGACGTAAACCTACAACATCGGAGATGTGGACTAACTTCAGGCAACAAACCTGATAGACTATACAGCTTTAGCAATACTAAAACATAATGTAAACATCATCCAGTACAACAAAGGGATCTCCCTCCATGCCTCCTTAACTTGTCATGACTCTATGCGGCTTAACAAGATTGATATGGAATTTTTCGCAAGTAATGAACTGAACAATGAAGTCAACTGAAACTGGCTATCCTATGATTGTGCCAAATGATAAGTTGATCCATGATATGCAGGAGAGAAGAAAGGTCACCACACCTTGCGCTTTGAGCAACCAATCCGAAAAGAATCGCAGGCCATGCTAATCCTCGAATCTACTGACAGCAAAGAAATGTTCAGTTGACAAGATAAAGATGTGTTACACAAACTATGAAAGCTACGATTAAACAAAAAAAAGAGGTAAAAGATTCAACTACAAGAAAAATAACCTGAACATATTTGCTTGCTGCAGGTATAATATGTGCATTCTTGGGCCCAGCGAAAGCTATTAAACCAAGATCAGAAAATTCATCACATTTAATGGTCTATGTTATGTTTGCTGCATTTTAAATTTAAATGTGATTTGACATTTTAAATTTATTTAGTACGCCTATGCATCTGAACAAAGGAAAATCCAGTCTTGAATACCTGTTAGCGCCCATGAACCAAGGAATTGAGTAAACAAGAGCATCAGAACTCCACAAGTCAATCCAACGAAGAGCAAGATAGATATCTGATGCTGCAGTTCCTTTTTGTCCTGCAATAAGAAATATCTTGTCAATATAATAAGAATGAACTTAACAATCTTGTATCTACCAGGGAGCTCATAAGACAAACCATGGAAACATTTATTGGGTTGAATTATGAATAAAACATATTCTCAATTAAATAATCATTGAGCGTAGTAAACTAGCAATTGCCTCACAATGTGTTACTAACCCTTTTGGCGAGCGCGGTGGCAACCATGTTAGAAGTAGCAATGGAGAGGAACATGAACAAAAGATTCATGTTATCACAGAAGACAGTTCCCGGACCTGCCAAATCAAATTATCAACTCATTACTCAATTCGGCAGTACTAGTTAATTAACAGAACCAACAACAATTCCATACTTACCCAAAGCAGCAAGCTCAGTAGAGCTGGCCTGGCCGATAACAGCGGTGGAGATGAGACTCATCAACGGCCCACAAATCCACAACCCGGTAGCCGGACCCGAAAACATGACAATGTCCTTCACCTGCTTCCACAGGCTTCGCTCCACCAACTCCTTCTTCTCAGCCACCACCACTTGCTCCTCTTCTGAGTCAGCATTACTACTCCCACCCATGCACGCCGTAACTAATCTCCTCCGGCCGTCATTTCTCGCCACCAAAATAGGGAAACTTGTCGGCTTAATGTCGTAACGAACAGAGCTGCGGAAGACATGAGAGGTCTGAAACGGGCTGTGTAAAAATGAAGGGCGAGACAAACGCTTATGGGTTGGGAGGTGAGCACTGTGTGAATGGAGCGCCATGGAACGATGCGAGAACGATCGAGGAGGAAGAAGAGATTAGAAGATTGAGGAGAGGTGAGAGTACGTGTTCATGATCATGTTGAGGACCAGCGGCAATTCCATAACAACTTTTCAAACAAGTAGTCGTTTTGAGTTGTTGGGTGGTGTCGTTTTGAGTACCCCAAGTGAAATTTGGCGGGGGATGTTGCAGACTTGCAGGTGGATTATTATATGCAGCCAACCAGTTAGTGTACCCGTTTTTCTTTCTCGCCTCCATTATTTTCTGTCCTTTCAGTTGCTCATCTTGTTCCAACAAGCATTTTTTTTCTTTTTTATTGAATTTGTTCCAACAAGTTAGGCTGAAACTTTCATAAACTATCATATCAACTTAGGCTGAAAATTATTTGTTTAATATTTTGTTAAAAGATATGAATGTTCTTGATATTTTGACATGAAGCTACTAATTTTGGCCTTGTGGGATAGATATTTAACTATAAACATCAATTATTGAGATTGCATAATAAATGTTGATGATGCATTTATTGCACATAAGAATTTTTGCCCAAAATAGCTTCCCTTCCTTTTTTCAATTACTTTCTCCTCAGTTTTACAACCATGTGTTCTAGTGCATCTAAGTAATTTCAAATTAGCACAGTGATGATGTCAATCTGAATGCCTTGAGCATTTTTATATATTCGATTTTCATTTACGGACCTGTCTGTTATACCGCACGACATTCCATGTGCAGGTATAACAGCCGTTGGATTTTGGCATGGGACCAACAGGGGCAGAAACTGAGCGGAAACCGACCGCATCTCATGTTGATCGTTAAAGAAGAATTCTCACTCATTTACACCAGCATACCTACATAAGGACTGACGCGCTCATTACCGGGCGTGCAATTTAAAAACCCTTTTTGTATCAATTGTAGCATTAGTAAATAGGGTTCGATCAAGCCGGTGACTTCTAGGGAAGTCAACTATTTTCGGTTTAAACAAAAAAACAAATATGAACATGTATATATTTACAAAACAATTATATTTACAAAATATAATGAGGGTTTAAAGGTTTGGTTATGATAATCCTACTAAATAGAAAACAAATATAAACAATATATATATATATATATATATAAGTGATCGATCAATTCAACACATCCATCAGAGAGAAACTAGAATTTCGACCACACATTAAGATCACATTTCAATCATAACAATCTGAAAATCATGTCAATTCAAAGAACTAGAAACAATCTCGAAACACTATCCTACGAGATTTAGCATTCCGTTTAATTCTACGTAAAACACTTAGCACAAAATGTCTAGAACTAAGATATTTCATGCTAGGGTTGTTGCCAATACTACGAGTATCCGTATACTCATAATATGAAGCATTACGATCTATTAGAATTGAGATTGAACACAACTTCCTCTATGAACATCATAGCATCCATTATGAAATCTACGTCTGCAACTACGCGCTTCCACCACTTAAAGATTTACACTTGCCTCAGAGATTTAGCACAAATCATGGCAATAGTTAGCATGCATTCTAACATGGCTTATTAAATAGATACGTAACTTTCTAACTTAAGAATTGACAAGATCAGATTGATATAGACATCATAAACGAAATCTTAACATGTTTTACTAACATAAGAACATTCGAATCAAACATCTACATCCAATAAAGAAAACCAAATTCATGTTCTGAAAATTGTAAAGAACTACAAAGAGCAGAGGCATGGTTACACTTTTGTCGATCTTCAAGACGCTTGAATGATGACTAGGAAGTGCTCGGCTTCAAGGCTCCATTCATCCAATGCTTCTACATAAGGGAGACGCTCACCAAGGCTTCAACAAAGGAAGAGGAGAGGAAGGGCTCGGCTGCTCTAGTGCTTCTCTGATTTTTGTGTGAATAAATGATGATTATTTCGAAGCCTAGGCGGCCTTTATATAGTGGAGAGGTCGACCCCTATGAACCCTATGGAAAAGTCTTCTAGTAGTTGTATGGCAAACGGTTTCCTTCTCCTTGTAAACTTCTAATTTCCGGCATACTTGACCTTCGTCTAGTAAAACAAGCATATCTCTTCGTAGAAAATAGATATGGATGAGCTGTCAACTGTTCAGACAACTAGACACGTGTAGCTTTCCATCCATATCTAACACGTTGTCTAGTTCATTGTGAGCTGTCCGTAAATTGCTGTCGATGTTGAGTGATAATTCTTAGCAGATTTCGAGTTTGATGAGAATCCAACTTCTAGTAGCTTTTCCATCCAAAATTCCTAGTTTTAACAAAAAATCGAATTATGATGATGGAATTGAACCAATATGGAATTAGATAAATATTAATAAAATAATTAAACACAATAAAACTCTCCTATTTTCTGATTTGGATTGGATTCCACTTCATTAAAGGAAGTGATAGGAATTGACGGCATAAAGTCCTTTTGGACTCTTCAAATCTCATATCAAAGTCCCCTAGGGACTATCGTTTTTCTCTTGGTCCATGAGCGGCCCAAGGTCCTCGAGTCCTTGTTGGTTTTGTACTTCAGGTTCGGCCCAATATCCTGTCTCAAAATAAAAGAAAGTTTCCATAAATAGTTAAGGAAAGTCAGAATAGGAAAGATTCCAATATAGTAAGTTTTCAAAATCTAAATAAGAAAGTTTCTTATAATGAAAGAGGAAAGTTTCCTATTTCAAAACAGGAAAGTTTCCTAAATGATTTATCCTTTGATTTTACTCATTTTCGAGTTCCGGTGAGACTCCTAGTTTGAGTAGGACTCCTAGTTCGAGTGTGATTTTTCTCTCGGTGAGACTTCTTATGTGACTAGGTCTCGAGTAAAATTCTTCACTAT
Organism: Comarum palustre; assembly: GCA_951800085.1. Lineage (NCBI taxonomy): Eukaryota > Viridiplantae > Streptophyta > Magnoliopsida > Rosales > Rosaceae > Comarum > Comarum palustre. The sequence continues at coordinate 4,321,815 of OX637589.1, forward strand.
TTCGCCATTTTAGCATTTTTTCTTCATTTATGCTTGTCTGCCCTTATAATTACAAAACAAGTTAGAAATAACGTTATTAAGGAAATAACATTGCTAAATAGGGTAGATAATATGTTAAGAATGTAGCATATTATATGTCTATCAAATTCCCCCACACTTAGCTTTTGTTAGTCTCTTAGCAAAACCAACTAATAAAAAGACTTGAAAATAAATTTAAAATATAAACGACTCTAATGCCCTTAACTATTGTCTCAGAATCTTCATCTCATGGCATCCGAATTACCACTCAATATAAGATAAATCCATGAAATTTTCGAAACTAATTGTCATGCATAGATCACATATTAACACATAGGACATGGTAGAATAATGGTGATATTAAACTCGGCATGTATTAGATAAGCATGATTCATTCCTCCCAAGGTATGCACTCATTTCACTCGAATTTCTGCTACACTCAACAAGTATGCAAGAGATACAAGACTTGCATATATAAGAACAATAAGCACAGCTATAATAGAGATAAACCTCATGAAAGAACATCAATTATCTACACAATGGACCGATCTATATGCTCAACTCTTGGAATGATCTCCACAGACAAGGTCTACCCATCTTTTGAATCAAAAAGAACTTTAGGGTTAAAGTTTTGGCAAGGCTAGGGGTATGAATAAGAGTAAGGAATCATAAATTAAGTTTTCAAAAGACCTAGCAGAGAGTAGTAGTACACCAATTGTCGCCAATAATAGGAGCCATATGTCATCTTGTTGGGCCTTTCGTCATTTTAACCACCTTACACATCATGAAACAGAACAAAGACCAAATATTAACGTTTTTGGGCCTTCCACACTTTTCAAAATTCTCATTTCACAATAAAGGACTTAATTCAAAACTTTTCTTCTTTTTCTTCATCTCTTTTCCAAAACTTTTCTTGAGTTTTGCTTATACTAGGCATAACTTTTGGTTTTTTGAACAAGTCTCCTTCCCCCACACTTGATTCTTTTCATCACTTTCTTCCACGAACCGTCATTCGAACATGCTCCACTAGGTCCAAAGGACAAGGGTAGAGATATAACTATACTAAGCTTGGTAAGCAGTTCACATGTGATGATAGAAAGGCTCAACGTAGGGTCAAAGGGGCTAACTAAGGGGTGTGTCGTGCACACAAATAGGGATAAAGGCAATTTAGCAATGGTGTTTCTCCTAAAAAGTTCAATTAACCCTTTTCAAAATCCGAGTATATTATGCTATAAGTTTCGAAGATTCGCAAGAGTGAGTTCTAGTAAACTCTGTGGTCCATTAAAAGCTATGGTGAATAATTGAATCAACAAGAAATGAACAATGAGATTTTTAAAGAAATTTAGCCAACAAACGAATAGAAGATTTTCAATAAGCACTCAGAATGAATAACACATATATAGGCTCAAAAGCTCACATTAGGTTAATATGAATCAAAACTTATCTTAGCATGCTCATTTCTGTACCAAATATTGAAACCATATCCACTACATATAACATGATTTCCATTTAAAACAATTAACCACAGAATATCAGTTGGAAATCATCTCAATCTTGTGATCTTTATTATTCATAATTTTAGAGATATTAATCATCAAAGATAGTTAAGGGCCCTATGACTCAATAAAACGAATTTTTTTATTTGACATATTTTTGGAGTTTTCAATATTTTGACTTAAAAAGGTGTAAACGCTCCCCCACACTTGAACTTTACATTATCCTCAATGTAGCACATAATATAATCATGCAATATAAGATCCAAATATTGAAAAGAGTTTACGAAAGCAAAACAAAGTAAACAAATGAAATAAATAAAAACATAAATATTAATGAGGGAAGAGTTCAAGAAGATAAATCTCTGTTGATGGCTTCTCCACAGTTACGGTTGAATTGTGTTACCTCCCAAGCAGCGTTTAATGTTTATAGTCTCCTAACCTAGACTTTGTATCTCTATATAGTATAGTGTAGATGGCTCTTCAAGGACAGATACTTCATTCACGGTGTGTTCAGCGAAAGCCTCATAGTACGGCTTCAAACGGTGGCCATTCACCTTGAATTTCTCTCTAGTTTTTTCACTTTTGACCTGTATAGTACCATGCAGAAAAACATAAGTAATAGTGAAAGGAACAATCCACCTGGATTGTAATTTACCATGAAAGAGTTTTAGTTTAGAATGAAATAATAAAACTTTTTGGCCGACAACAAATGATTTGCCACGGATCATCTTATCATGATACGTTTTAGTTTTCTCCTTGTAGATCTATGCATTGTTGTAGGCATCATTTCTGATCTCTTCAAGTTCATTCAATTGGAGCTTTCCATGTAGGCCGGCATCATCAATGTTCATGTTGAAGTTCTTTATCGCCCACCATGCTTTATGTTCAAGCTCCACAGGAAGGTGGCATGCCTTCCCACAGGTTAGTCGGAATGGTGAAATCCCAATGGGAGTCTTGTAGGCTGTCCTATATGCCCATAATGCATCATTTAATTTATGGATCCAATCCTTCCGTGTTGGGCCTACGGTTTTCTCCAAAATCCTTTTAATTTCTCAGTTAGAGACCTCTGCTTATCCACTTGTTTGCGGATGGTAAGGTGTACAGACCTTGTGTGTAATGTTGTATTTTCTCAGCAGAGCCTCAATCGTTCGGTTGCAAAAATGTGATTCTCCGTCACTAATTATACATTGCAGCATTCCAAACCTACAAAAGATGTGAGAGCGGAGAAAATCTGCAACAACTTTGGAATCATTAGTCCGGGTGGCTGTAGCTTTCACCCACTTTGCCACATAATCGACCGCCAATAGAATATACAAATATCTGTTAGATGAGGGAAAAGGTCTATAAAATCAATTCCACAAACATCAAATATTTCAACATTTATAGAGTTGTATAAGGGCATTTGATCTTTAGGTCTTAGGTTTCCTAACCGTTGGCACCTATCATAAGTCATAACAAACAAATAAGCATCTTTAAAAATTGTGGGCCAAAAGAAACCTGCATCTAACACTTTAAGTGTGGTTCTTCTTGATCCAAAATGACCTCCACATACTTCAAAATGGCAAAAAGTAAGTATCGATTTATGCTCAATTTCGGGAACACACCTTCTAATAACTTGATCTTGGCAATGTTTCCACAAATAAGGTTCATCCTAAATATAATATTTAGCCATTTTCTTTAGTTTTTCTTTTTGAGGACGAGGTAAGGTGTCCGGAAAAGTCTTAGTTACTAGATAGTTAACTATATCGGCATACCATGGTTCACTTACCTCAATTCCTAAGATTTGTTCATCCGGAAATGTTTCGCTCAAAGGTAGAGTGTCCTCCTCACGTACTAACCTGCTCAGGTGGTCAGCAACTACATTGTCACTCCCTTTCTTTTCTTTAATTCGTATATCAAATTCTTGGAGCAACAAGATTCATCGAATAAACCTTGGTTTTGCCTCTTTCTTTGCGAACAGGTACCTTAATGTTACATAATCAGTATAAATAGTTACTTTAGATTGAAGAAAATAAGAACGAAATTTATCTAAAGAAAAAACAACAAGGAGTTCTTTTTTCAGTAGTTGAGTAATTTAATTGTGCATCATTAAGAGTCCTTGAGGCATAGTATATGGCGTAGGGCTTTTGTTCAATTCTTTGTCCTAGCACAGCTCCAACAGCGTAGTCGGATGCATCACACATAAGCTCGAATGGTTAGGACCAGTCTGGTGGTAGCATTACAGGTGTTGTCGTTAACATTTCCTTCAACTTCTCAAATGCTTCTTTGCACACGTTGTCAAAATCGAAGGTAACTTCCTTTTGCAAAAGGCGTGTTAGGGGTCTTGCTACCTTTGAAAAATCTTTAATAAATCTGCGATAAAAACCTGCATGGCTAAGAAACAAACAAATCTCCCTCACAGTAGTAGGGTGGGGTAAGTACCGAATAAGATCTATCTTAGCTTTATCAACTTCAATTCTTTTTTCCGAAATGATATGTCCCAAAACAATCCCTTGTGTTACCATAAAATGACATTTTTCCCAATTTAAAACTAAATTTGTTTCAATACACCTTTTAGAATGAGTTCTAAATTTTCCAAACAAGAATCAAAGTTATTACCAAAAATACTAAAGTCGTCCATAAAAACTTCAATTTTATCTTCAATAAACTCAGAGAAAATAGATAACATAGCTCTTTGAAACGTACCTGATGCATTGCACAAACCGAATGACATTCGTCTATAGGCAAAAGTGCCAAAGGGACATGTAAATGTCGTCTTTTTTTATCTTCTTGGGCTATACAAATCTGGTTGCATCCAATATATATCCATCCAAGAAACAATAAAATTCATGATCATCTAACCTCTCAAGCATTTGATCAATGAATGGTATAGGGAAATGGTCTTTCCGGGTGGTGGCATTGAGCTTCTGGTAGTCTATGCAGACTCTATGTCCAGTTACAATTTGTTGGGGCACTAGCTCATTTTCAGCATTCTTCACCACAGTAACTCCGGATTTCTTAGATACAACTTGAACTGGAAATACCCATTTACTATCTGATATTGGGTAGATCACTCCACAGTCTAACAACTTGATGATTTCGTCTTGCACTACTTTCATCATTGGTGGGTGAAGATGTTTTTGGGCCTCTCGGGTGGGCTTGGCGTCATCTTCTAGTAGAATCTGGTGTATGCACATTGTTGGGCATATTCCTTTGATATCCGCCAAAGTCCATCCAATAACAGTTTTTTACTTCTTTAAAACTTTCACTAGCTTTCCTTCTTGTTCCTTTTTCAATTCCGATGATACTATTACCAACAGAGTTTCGTTATCTCCCAAAAATATATATTTCAAATGGTGCAGTAATGCCTTTAACTCGAGCTTGGGAGCTTTTTCCACTCTTGGCAGTAATTTGTTGGTGGAAATTGGAAGGTTTAGCAGTCCCAGTGCAACTCGTGGTATGAATGGTTGTCTTTCTAGATTTGCCAAGGTTTCTAGCAAATATTCGTCAAACAGTTCTTCCAATTCCTCTTTTGTCATAATTGATCCGTCTCCCTTGTATCTCACACTTTGGGATATAATATATTCCAATTTATCATCTATCATTGTCTCTAGGTGACTCTGCGCAAGTGAATCAACAACATCAATAGAATAACACGGTTTAAGTTCAGACAAAGGGTACCTCATGGCTTTGAAAATGTTGAAGCCTATAATATCACTGTCAAATTCCATTCTTAATGTGCCAGAATGCACATCAATCTTTGTCTGTGCAGTCCTCATGAATGGACATCCTAAAAGAATCGGAGTTGAATTTCCTGGGCAGTCCTCCATATCAATTATGTAAAATTTACAGGAAAGATTAAGTGGTTAACTTAAACAAGTACATCCTCCACATATCCTTTCGGATAAGCATTGGAACGATCTGCTAGTTGTATTACGACATTGTCTTTCTTTAATTCTCCTAGATCCATTGATGCATATAAATGATATGGCGTGACATTGATTGAAACACCTAGATCTAGCATAACATTTTCGAATTTAGTGTCACCAATTATGCAAGGAATAGAAAAACTCCTAGATCTTTCATCTTTGGTGGTAACTTCCTTTAGAGAACTGCAGAAATTGTCTCACTCATCTTTACTACTTTCTCTCGAGTTTTCCTCCTTGTGGTGCATAGCTCTTTTAAGAATTTTGCATATTTTACTTGAGTAATGCACTCAATTTGTAACACCCCGTCCCGAAATTAACATTTTTACCGGGATTAGGCGAGTTACAGAGAATGGTAATCGCACTGTTGTTTTTCCCCGAATTAATATCGAGATATTCTCGGTTCTGAGGGGAAATTAGAATTTAATGTCTCGAAGGATAGATATGTTATTACAAGTTTCCCGGTATGTCCGGAAGATTTTCCGGAGCTACGAGTTGTTAGTTACGAATTATCCAATTTACGGATGTAACAAATGTTAAGTTACTTTACCGTAGAAAAAGGGGACTTTGCGTTAAGTCGAGAATTTGAGGAAGTTTCCTTCGGGAAAGATGTAGAGGACGTTAATACGAACTCGTGGGTATGCCCTAGGAATTAATCGGAGTTCGTAGGTGAAAGTTACGCAGGATAAAGTGTTGTTACCGTGCGGTAAAAGTAAATAGGAAAAAATATCTTTTTTTTACTATTCATGGTAACTATTCATTGGCAGATCTGGACCGTTGGATTTGTGAGATCAAACCTGGGCCGTTGATTTTTGTTTATATATAGGGTTGACCGGGGGCGATCTCTGGGGGCTGGCGGAGATCTCTCTCTCCTCCCGATTTCTCTCTCTGTTCTCTCTCCCCTCGATCACCTTCTCCTCTCGATTCTCTCTCGGGTCGGAGCCCGGACTCCATCAGGTCAACTGTGGCGCACGCCTGAGGTTGTCGTGCCTCTCGTTGGCCACCTCGATTGTCGAGCAAGGCGGGCTGAGGTCCAGACTTGCAGGGGAAGGAGGTCGAGCATGGGTCGAGGACACTGGAGGCTATGGAGGACGAAGGTGATGAGAGGGGCACCATTGGAAGCCGCCATCACGACAGATGTGTGTGGGTGTTAGAGGGGCACCGAGCTGTGGGTACAGAGTTCCTGGGCAGGTACTCGAGAGGTAAAAGCTCCTCCCTCAGATTCTTCTGGTATTGGATGTGTTTGTGTGTTGATTGTTGTGGTTGTTTTTGGTTGTGGAGGATCAACTAGGGTAGGACTGATCGGAAACAGGTGTAGAAACCGGTCGGTGGGCCGATCGGAACAGTTTTGGAGGGTTAGGGTAAATTCTTGGATTTTTACCGCGGTAGATCCGGATTATTACTGAGTTACAGTGGAGGTAAAATGACGGAACTACCCCTGGCAGTTTAGGGAAATTACAAGAGTGCCATCATGGTTAAATCCCAGAAATACCCTTGGTAGTTTGAGTTTATTACCGGACTGCCACTAAGGCTGAAATTCCTAAAAGACCCCTGGTAGTTGAGTTTTTTATGAAACTACCATTAAGGCTAGATTGTCCATGTTGCCCCTGACAATGTTGGGCTAATTACAGGAATACCGTTGAGGTGGTAATACCGTAAATACCTCTGGTAATTATAGTTATTTTCAGGGATGCCAAGTAGGAGGAAATATCTTAAATGCCCATGGTTTGGTTAATTACGTGGATGCCACTATGTTTTATATTTATAGTTATGTGTGATGGTTGTTTGTAATCGTGTGATTGCCTTTATTATCTGTCTTGTCGTGTATGGTTGTTATTGTTATGAATGGTAGAATGTTCAGTTTAATCCCGAGGATTAGTTGGTCGGTGGATACCTCATTTGAGAGGTTAACTTAGGATATGCGTTAGGTGTATGCTATCCTCATTTAGAAAGCAACCGATAAATAGAATAGCGGGATTCGCCCGGTTAGGGTGTTAGTTAATATAAGAGCTACGTGTGGCTTGATCCCTGAAGACAGGGTACGTAGGCAGCCTGACCGGGATTCGGGTGCAGTCACAAATATTATTAGAACCCCTAGGTTCTTTAAATGACACATTTGAGATTCAAATGTGGGAATCGGGATAACCTCCAGTTTGAGGTCTATTCCGGCACCGCTTGGACTGTTTGAATAGGGTTATCCTGGCTCAAGGGGGATTTCGAGTAAATCTCTCTTGTGTTAGGTCCCGCACGTCTTAACCCAGGGTTAGGGAGGTAATCTTGGGTCGGGGCGTGACACAATTAATGGCCTGTTTACTTGTACTCTCTTAAAAAATTCTAGAATTGCTTGATCAGACTCCTCTTTCTGTGATTGTTGGAACCTATTTGGAAATGGAACATGTAGAGGAAGAGAGTTAGCAATAACTGAACTTTTAACGTTAGCATCAATACCTTTGGGTAGCACCTCCAGTTTTGGTAGTTGTGCTTCAACTTTTGATGTGGCAGGATCGTCTTCTAGATTTTGTATCACTATCACCTCGTCATCTTTATCTATACCTATAACTTTTTCTTTGGAATTTTTGTTGGTGGCTCGGTGAGGATTTTTCCACTCCTAGTAACCATTGCTTTTGCGGACTCATGGTTTGGATTTGGAATGGTCCCGGATGGCAATTTTCTACCTTCAGATATTTTTCCCATGATAATTATTAATTACCACACCGGTAAATAATTTCTATCATTTAACCATTTAATTTTATCTTTCATTAAATTTGGACCCTCAAATCTTTCCAAGATCTAATCCTGGTCGTCCATTTCTCTATAAATAGAGAAGAGAGGTCTGACTCGGATCAAACTTTTCCTCCCTCTTGACTCTCTCACCTCCAGCCGCCACTTGACGGCGCGCCACCACCAAAACACTCTTCTTCTCCTCCTCCACTTATACATGTCCTCATATGACCCAGGCAGCCACCATGGAGGGAGATCGAGTTTCACTGTGCACGGCGGTCAACAATGAAAACCTGACGATCTAGGCAGCGCGTGGATGGTATCATTATTCTCCTCTTCTTCTTCCGTTTCATGTCCTTGGTCCTCCGATTTGAAGCCCTAATTTGAAATCCCAATTTCTCTGTTTTCTAGGTTTTTGACGGCGAGTCGTCGGTGGGCCAGTTCTTGGGTTCTAGCGAGTTCCTCAAACTTCTAGTGACCTTGTTCGTCGCGCCCTAGCAGCTGGGTAAGCTTCTCTTCCTCCTAGACAAATTTGCTATAGCTGTTGTTTTCTAGGTTTTTGTGGATTTTGACAGATTGATGAATTTTGGGTTGGTTTGGTGTTTTTTATGTTATTGAAGTCTTGGAGTTGAAAAGGACGGAACGTAAGTGGAGGAAGGACCAATGGAGAAACTGTGATACTCTGTGGGTGCAGAGTTCACTCTCAGTAGAGAACCGAGACCATGAAGGGGGAGAGGAAAGGAGGAGCTGGTGTGGGTAGCTGAATTGGTGTGCGGGTGTGAAGAGCACATCCTCGGGTGTAGATAGTAATCTGGTGCAGCCTCTTTATGCTTAGTGAAAGGTGAATCTCTTGTCTTGGTGTTGTTGTTCGAAATGTTTCAGTGATTGAGACTCCAATTGTGTATATTGGAAATGGAATAAGATCAATGGTTTTGTTAATATGGAAATAGAGTAAAAGCAATCGGGAAATTGGTGAAGTACGAGTTAAGAAAATGTCGTGGTAACTTTGGTTGTTGTCGCGAGTCGATAGTTACTATAATCGGGAATGTCGGGTTAGCCACTTGTAAATAATTTAGATTAAGGTCATTACCGATATATTGAGTCTCGACAAAGTAATTAATAATCAAAGTCGCGTAAGAGTTGTGGTTTGGTAGTATGGATGTAAACTTAATGAATGGGTTAAGAGCATCAGTGTGGACGAAAATTGGTTAAATGTTGAATTGTTATCAAAATATGATAACTAAAATTCCGAAAAAGTCAAGTTGTCTCGTTTACAAATTGGATGACTTGGATTATAAATATATTGACTCAAGGATAATGGAATGACTAAGATATGCATTGGGTGTCCATAGTAGTTCAATGGATTATAATATGACACCTAATGTTAATTGCATAGTCAAGGAAACTCTAAATGTCAATTTGGGTTGTTGAAACTAAAATGTTGAGTCGATAATTGGAAAAACAAGCTAAAAAGGTTAAAATGTCATAAAAAGGAATTGGTTGGTCAACTTGGTTATTCCAAGTCAAATTAAGAATGCCATGGTCAATTGGAATGTTATTGTTACTTCGTTGCTAAACTACTCTATTTTACAGTGATTCATCGGACGAGTTAGCTTACACGGAGACCTTGAATTACCAAGGCGGTGCTTGTGAGCTTGGAGCATACGTAAGAAACGACAATTCCAGGTAGGCAGAGCTAAACCCACTTTGTTAGTGGTTTTGCCTATTAAATAAAAGTGCATTGTCTTTGTATGTTCATGGTCGATGCCTTGGGAAAGTTTATCTATGATATGATGTAAATGATTGGACCAAGAAAACCCGAGGCTAGATACGTATGATTTTATGTATTGATGTGATACATTGAGGAGCACCGTTGTCCTGATTTTCGGTGCGTGACTTGAGAGTGATGAGACCTAGTATTTAAGAATACCACGGTGTCGATAACTGTGAACCTTCGGAGGGGTAATGCAAGCATTGAGAATAAAGAATTGAGAAGGGATGATATAGGAAGATGTTTGAAGCGGTGGTGGTGGTGATCTCGAATGGTGGAGCAATGATGGTTGAGAAAAGCTTGATGGATTTGGAACCATCTTTCTTGTATTTGCTTCATATAAGTGGCGCGACACCTCTTTCCTTCTTGTTGGAATCACTTCAATTCGTGCCACATGTTCTTTTCTTAATCCTCCAATGGTGAACACTTACACAAATTCTTTCTTGCATTCCTCCCAAGTGTTCTCATGATTCAGCTCCTCTTGGAACCATCTATAGGCTTCTCCTTTCAAACTCCTCATGAAGGCATTAACACTTGGGAGGAATGCAAGAAAGAATTTGTGCAAGTCTAGGCTGCTCTAGTGCTTCTCTGATTTTTGTGTGAATGAATGATGATTATTTTCAAGCCTAGACATCCTTTATATAGTGAATATCCAGGTTAAAACCTCATTTAAAATCGATGTGGGACTTATGCACACATATTGGGCTTTTTGTTTTTTACCTTTTTGTTTTCGGCAGAATGACCTTCCCTTCTTGTGACGGCCATAACTTCCTGTAGAAAATAGGTATCGACGAGCGGCCAAAAGTTATGAAAACTAGACTCTTCCATCTGTCCATTGATATAAGGCTCATTTTCTGGTTCGCTCTGAGCTGTTCGGAAATCTCTGTTGAAGTTGGCTGAAAATCTGGACAGAAATCCGAATTTCTTCCTTAGAATTCTGTAGAATCTTGTGCAGTCCTTATCCCTTTATTTTCTGATTTTAATTGGTGTTTTACTATCATAAATACTCCTTGAATTGAGGAAGAAAATAAATAGGACTCCTTGCTTGGATTAAATCGGCAAAAACCCATTAAAGGTTGCCAAATTCTTCTTCAAAGCCCATGGACTTTTTGAGTCCTTTTTCTTGATGGATTGGGCTTTCTTCTTCTTGTATGCCGCCAATATGCTTCATGGTCCAATCCGGGTTCGGTTTTCATTTTCGGTCTCCGGTGAGACTTCTTATGTGACTATGATTATAATATGCATTGGGTTAATGGAATGACTAAGATATGCATTGGGTGTCCATAGTAGTTCAATGGATTATAATATGACACCTAATGTTAATTGCATAGTCAAGGAAACTCTAAATGTCAATTTGGGTTGTTGAAACTAAAATGTTGAGTCGATAATCGAAAAGCAAGCTAAAAAGGTTAAACTGTCATAAAAAGGAATTGGTTGGTCAACTTGGTCATTCCAAGTTAAATTAAGAATGCCATGGTCAATTGGAATGTTATTGTTACTTCGTTGCTAAACTACTCTATTTTACAGTGATTCGTCAGACGAGTTAGCTTACACGGAAAACTTGAATTACCAAGGCGGTGCTTGTGAGCTTGAAGCATACGTAAGAAACGACAATTCCAGGTAGGCAGAGCTACCTATTAAATAAAAGTGCATTGTCTTTGTATGCTCATGGTTGATGCATTGGGAAAGTTTATCTATGATATGATGTAAATGATTGGACCAAGAAAACCCGAGGCTAGATACGTATGATTTTATGTATTGATGTGATACATTGAGGAGCACCGTTGTCCTGATTTTCGGTGCGTGACTTGAGAGTGATGAGACCTAGTATTTAAGAATACCACAGTGTCGATAACTGTGAACCTTCGGAGGGGCAATGCAAGCATTGAGAATAAAGAATTGAGAAGGGATGAAATAGGAAGATGTTTGAGGCGGTGGTGGTGGTGGTGATCTCGAATGGTGGAACAATGATGGTTGAGAAAAGCTTGATGGATTTGGAACCATCTTTCTTGCATTTGCTTCATATAAGTGGCGCGGCACCTCTTTCCTTCTTGTTGGAATCACTTCAATTCGTGCCACATGTTCTTTTCTTAATCCTCCATTGGTGAACACTTACACAAATTCTTTCTTGCATTCCTCCCAAGTGTTCTCATGATTCAGCTCCTCTTGGAACCATCTATAGGCTTCTCCTTTCAAACTCCTCATGAAGGCATTAACACTTGGGAGGAATGCAAGAAAGAATTTGTGCCAGTCTAGGCTGCTCTAGTGCTTCTCTGATTTTTGTGTGAATGAATGATGATTATTTTCAACCCTAGACATCCTTTATATAGTGAATATCCAGGTTAAAACCTCATTTAAAATCGATGTGGGACTTCTGCATACATATTGGGCTTTTTGTTTTTTACCTTTTTGTTTTCGGCAGAATGACCTTCCCTTCTTGCGACGGCCATAACTTCCTGTAGAAAATAGATATCGACGAGCGGCCAAAAGTTATGAAAACTAGACTCTTCCATCTTTCCATTGATATAAGGCTCATTTTCTGGTTCGCTCTGAGCTGTTCGGAAATCTCTGTTGAAGCTGAAAATCTGGACAGAAATCCGAATTCCTTCCTTAGAATTCTATAGAATCTTGTGCAGTCCTTATCCCTTTATTTTCTGATTTTAATTGGTGTTTTACCATAATAAATACTCCTTGAATTGAGGAAGAAAATAAATAGGACTCCTTGCTTGGATTAAATCAGCAAAAACCCAATAAAGGCTGCCAAATTCTTCTTCAAAGCCCATGGACTTTTTGAGTCCATTTTCTTGATGGATTGGGCTTTCTTTCTTCTTCTTGTATGCCGCCAATATGCTTCATGGTCCAATCCGGATTCGGTTTTCATTTTCGGTCTCCGGTGAGACTTCTTATGTGACTATGATTATAATATGCATTGGGTTAATGGAATGACTAAGATATGCATTGGGTGTCCATAGTAGTTCAATGGATTATAATATGACACCTAATGTTAATTGCATAGTCAAGGAAACTCTAAATGTCAATTTGGGTTGTTGAAACTAAAATGTTGAGTCGATAATCGAAAAGCAAGCTAAAAAGGTTAAACTGTCATAAAAAGGAATTGGTTGGTCAACTTGGTCATTCCAAGTTAAATTAAGAATGCCATGGTCAATTGGAATGTTATTGTTACTTCGTTGCTAAACTACTCTATTTTACAGTGATTCGTCGGACGAGTTAGCTTACACGGAGACCTTGAATTACCAAGGCGGTGCTTTTGAGCTTGGAGCATACGTAAGAAACGACAATTCCAGGTAGGCAGAGCTAAACTCACTTTGTTAGTGGTTTTGCCTCTATTAAATAAAAGTGCATTGTCTTTGTATGCTCATGGTCGATGCCTTGGGAAAGTTTATCTATGATATGATGTAAATGATTGGACCAAGAAAACCCGAGGCTAGATACGTATGATTTTATGTATTGATGTGATACATTGAGGAGCACCGTTGTCCTGATTTTCGGTGCGTGACTTGAGAGTGATGAGACCTAGTATTTAAGAATACCACGGTGTCGATTACTGTGAACCTTCGGAGGGGCAATGCAAGCATTGAGAATAAAGAATTGAGAAGGGATGAAATAGGAAGATGTTTGAGGCGGTGGTGGTGGTGATCTCGAATGGTGGAACAATGATGGTTGAGAAAAGCTTGATGGATTTGGAACATCTTTCTTGCATTTGCTTCATATAAGTGGCGCGACACCTCTTTCCTTCTTGTTGGAATCACTTCAATTCGTGCCACATGTTCTTTTCTTAATCCTCCAATGGTGAACACTTACACAAATTCTTTCTTGCATTCCTCCCAAGTGTTCTCATGATTCAGCTCCTCTTGGAACCATCTATAGGCTTCTCCTTTCAAACTCCTCATGAAGGCATTAACACTTGGGAGGAATGCAAGAAAGAATTTGTGCAAGTCTAGGCTGCTCTAGTGCTTCTCTGATTTTTGTGTGAATGAATGATGATTATTTTCAAGCCTAGACATCCTTTATATAGTGAATATCCAGGTTAAAACCTCATTTAAAATCGATGTGGGACTTATGCACACATATTGGGCTTTTTGTTTTTTACCTTTTTGTTTTCGGCAGAATGACCTTCCCTTCTTGTGACGGCCATAACTTCCAGTAGAAAAGGGATATCGACGAGCGGCCAAAAGTTATGAAAACTAGACTCTTCCATATTTCCATTGATATAAGGCTCATTTTCTGGTTCGCTCTGAGCTGTTCGGAAATCTCTGTTGAAGTTGGCTGAAAATCTGGACAGAAATCCGAATTTCTTCCTTAGAATTCTGTAGAATCTTGTGCAGTCCTTATCCCTTTATTTTCTGATTTTAATTGGTGTTTTACTATAATAAATATTCCTTGAATTGAGGAAGAAAATAAATAGGACTCCTTGCTTGGATTAAATCTGCAAAAACCCATTAAAGGTTGCCAAATTCTTCTTCAAAGCCCATGGACTTTTTGAGTCCTTTTTCTTGATGGATTGGGCTTTCTTCTCCTTGTATGCCGTCAATATGCTTCATGGTCCAATCCGGATTCGGTTTTCATTTTCGGCCTCCGGTGAGACTTCTTATGTGACTATGATTATAATATGCATTGGGTTAATGGAATGACTAAGATATGCATTGGGTGTCCATAGTAGTTCAATGAATTATAATATGATACCTAATGTTAATTGCATAGTCAAGGAAACTCTAAATATCAATTTGGGTTGTTGAAACTAAAATGTTGAGTCGATAATCGGAAAAGCAAGCTAAAAAGGTTAAACTGTCATAAAAAGGAATTGGTTGGTCAACTTGGTCATTCCAAGTCAAATTAAGAATGCCATGGTCAATTGGAATGTTATTGTTACTTCGTTGCTAAACTACTCTATTTTACAATGATTCATTGTGGACGTATCGACGACGATTGAATGCCCTCGGTATTATTATTGTGTTGCATTACTATGTGAAGAGTTTGTGAAATTATTGATGATTAGTCGATGCACGTTACGTAAAAGTGGAGTTACAGTTTGAACTAAAAATAAGGACTATGGGTGTCCTTATTAAATTAAGGTCATGTTTAGCTAAACTATGAGTGGCTTGATCCCTTTAATAGGGTACGTAGGCAGCCCGATGGAGTTTGGGTGCAGTCATAAAGAAATAAAAAGAAATTTAGGTTTAAACACGACAGTCTTATTCGTGTATGTTACAAGATCCTATCTCGTGTTTGAATTAGAATCCCCTTATCTATTTTCCGCTATTTCTTATAGCACCTGGCTAAGGTGATACATTAATTAGTTAGGATGGGTTGTTTATAGCTAAGTTGTGTTATGAGATGTGTGATTGAGATATTGGTGGAGTAGGATGGCTCCCAGAGTCAAGGGTGGAATAGTTTTGATGAAGTGGTTTTTTTTTTCAGTTTGTAGGTAGGGTTGTCCATTTTCAAAGGAGGTTATGCCGAAATTTCGGTAGAATCTTCTTTAGAGGTGGTCCATGCAAGATTTACCCCGGATTGTAGGGTGAAATTCGGGGCGGGTCCTATCAGAAGCTCCAGGGAAGGCTTGAAATCAAAGGTAAAGAGAGGGGTTTACCAAGAAAAAACATGGATCGCAGGAGAAGGGGGAGAATCGGCCTGAATCGGAGTTCTGGGGATTACGGATTGATTTTCGAATTGAAGATGGAGGTGGCTACATGTTGGGTTTTGGGTATGGGTAGAGAAAGTGGAGAGAGGCGAGTCCGGTGGTGATTTCTTTATTACTGTCGTTCAATTTCTCTTTTTTCTCCATTTGGTTACCATTCACTACCGGAATTAGTAGTTTGGCCGACGAAAAATTTTTGTCGGCCTGTTAGCCGAATTCGTCGACTAAGCTCTTAGCCGACGAGTTGTCGTCGGCAAAGACTCGTCGGTTATGACTTTAGCCGACGAAATAAAAGTGGTCGTCGGCTATAGTGTCACACTTAGCCGACGACAAATTTTTTAATTATTCGTCGGCTAAAGTAAGACTTTGACCGACGAAATATATTGTCGTCGGTCTGAACCTAAGACTTTGGCCGACGAAATATAAATATTTCGTCGGCCAATTTAAAATACTTTAGCCGACGAAATGTACTCTAAATCGTCGGCTAAATATTTTAAAAAATTAAAAATTAAAATAATATAGCCGACGAAATATAGTACATTTCATCAAGTTAAATACAACTATAGCCGACGAAATTGACCATATTTCATCGGCTAAACTTTGAAAAATAAAAAATAAAAAATACTATAGCTGACGAATTATGGTAAATTTCGTCGGCTATAGTACTTTTTATACTAAAAAAGCTACAAAATTTCTAAATTACCATCCAAGCAAGCTGCAAATTACACAAACAATTTGATATAACCAACAACATACACCATCAAAAGTAATCTAAACGTTTTGCATTAAACAATTAATTTATAAATTGTTCATAAACCTATAAAACTAAATAAAATCTATATCATCTAAATCTATATCCGCGCCAGGAGGAGGTTGATGTAGAGGAGGTTGCGGCGATTGAGGTAAGGGATTAGGCGTAGGCATGGGCGGAGGAGGAAGTCCCTGAAGCTGGGCAGCTGAAAAATCTTGCAAGTACTAGAACATCTGCTGCTGCAGTGCCTGGTTGGTGGCATATACTACCGCATTATACTCCTGTAAAGCGGCAGTATATGCTTTCTGGACGGCTTGCTGTTCCCGTAACATCTGAACTTCCGCCTCTAGCTGAGTCGTTCTGCTGCTGGTCGAGGCTGCCTTTTTTTGAAATCCGGGAGTGGTCTTCAATACCCTTTCTTTCCTAGACCCTGGCAGTAGAAGTTATTTCCTCGCGATGGGAATGATGTGTCCATGATCCTCTTCCCAACATTGAGATCCGAAGTGTCGATCCGAGACATGGCTTCGGACATGTCTTCCTCTTACGTGTGTGGCCATGTCTCCCTCACTATAGTAGTCATCACCTCGTCACTAGCCTGCATCACCTTCGCCTAATTGGATAGGAAAAAATAATTAATTAACATTTTGAAATATATATATATATATATATATATATATATATAATTTACAAAATTTTAAAACGTAAAACGACTTACAATATCCTCCTGGGCGTCAGGATATGTCTTCTCGTACGTATAGACGTACCGGTTGACTTCTGGATGTTCCCTGGCCGCCTCCTCCATCAACGATGCGAACGGTCTAGAACCGGCATGATGGTTCCTTGTGTTACATTGCCAGTTCTGAGCGTTCACCCGGGAAACGGTCTACAAAGGAAAAAAAATTAGTAAAATATTTTAAAACGTACTAATTAATAACAATATAAGAAATTATTATTTTTAATTACCTGTTTATGTGGGTTGTGGAATTCAGATATCAGAAGCCAACGTCACTCCTATTCCCTGAACTGGAACTCAAGGGGGGTACCAGAACGTTCGTTCCCATACGTAGTTCAGTGGTCCGTAACTCGTTCTTCCACTCCTTGTACCTACAAATACGACAAAAAATTATAAATATTATTAATTATACATAATTTTGTTTTTTCATTAACTTTGCAACGTACCTTCCTCCATGCACAACGTCCGCTCAAGTGTTTCTCAGGTGCTGGGGAACGTCAAACCACACCTGCATTAAAACGTTTATTAGTTTAGTTTTTCATAAATCTATAATGTAATAAATAATGTTAAATGTGAATTTTTTATACTTACCGACATTGCATTGTGGACCATGTCCTTAACCTCCTGTGGGACCTCGCCCAGTCTGACCATAACATAGAGACTCTATCCCTATTGAGCGCTCCCACGGGGCCGGAGTACATCCTCGTCTTCCCGCCCGATACTACGTTCTCATCCCCGTCAGTATCAATGACGATCCTTCCCGAGGTACTCACTGTCTTTTCGAGAGCCTTCCCTGTGACGGGACCTCTCTTCTTCCTTGTCGGCTTGGCTCCGATGGTGCCTATCATAAATTGATTATTAATAGATTATTTTTATTATGACATTATAAGAAAACAAATTATTTATATATCATTACCTGAGGGCGTTGGGGCGAACGCGACGGATTCCGACTCTGTCGCCGATGATGATACCCTCACAGAAATTAACTCCGTACCAAAAGGCACGAACAGGTACGCCTTTGATGGGGTCACTTGCGGGGGCAATGGATAAATCGGCGCCCCTGAGTCATCGACTGCAGGTAATGCCGATATCAACCGCGGAAGGTAGGGAAGAGGCGGCGGCATCTGTACCCTAGAAGACCCACCCTTCGAAATAGTAGGGCCGGAGTCGGTGCCCTGTGTGTCTCAGGCATACGTGGTGCAGG
Source organism: Comarum palustre (assembly GCA_951800085.1). NCBI lineage: Eukaryota > Viridiplantae > Streptophyta > Magnoliopsida > Rosales > Rosaceae > Comarum > Comarum palustre. The sequence continues at coordinate 4,340,073 of OX637589.1, forward strand.
CACCTTCGCCTGAGTCGGAGGCCACAGCTGCCTCGAGGAGTGAGGGACGCTCGGCTACCTCGAGCGAGGGGCGTCCGGCTGCCTGGAGGAATGTGTGGCCCCCGGCTGTCTTTATGTCGGCTCTAGAAGAGACGCACGTCGGGCTGTCATTGAGCCTTGAAACGACGCCCGAGGGTTGCTAGACGTTCCCTCAGACGATTCAGACCTTTGGCCCTTTGAACTAATAGATTTACTGAACAAGTCTTTCATCCTGTTTATTAAATAATTAACAACATCATCACAAATATATTAAATATATCAATTAATATTTTAATATACCAAATTAATAACAATTAATATTTTTATACTGAAATTAAAAAAATAACAACATTATCACAAATATATTAAATATACCAATTAATATTTTAATATACCAAATTTATTAAATATACCAAATTAAAAAAAAATAACAACATTATCCCAAATATATTAAATATACCAATTAATATTTTAATATACCCAATTTATTAAATATACCAAATTATAAAAAATTAACAACATTTATGCAATATTCACAATTTCAATAACAAATATACCAAATTAACAATTTCAATAACAAATATGCCAAATTAACCAAAATTTCATATAATTCAATATATACATCAATAATTGAAAATAGTTATATAATTCAATATAGACATGGAATTGCATACCTTAATTGCTTGGGAGAGGGCAGTGGCTATGGGAGGCGGAGTGGAGGCCGAGAGGAGACCAAAAAATGCAAAGAAAGTCGAGAGGAGAGGGAGAAACGCAGTTGAGGCCGAGTGGGAGAGGAGAAAGCTAGGGTTCTGTCGCTGGGTTCACATATATAAGAAGAAGTATAGCCGATGAAATAAAAAATTCGTCGGCTAAAACTTAGTAATTTCATCGGCTATAGTTCCACTTTAGCCGACGATTTTTTTTAAATTCGTCGGCAAGTTACAATACTATAGCCGACGAAATTACTAAGATTTCGTCGGCTATAGTACTTTTTATAATAATTTATTAAATTTATGTCCAATTTATATGTTTAATCTTGTGAAACTAAAATCCGACCGTCAGATATCATCATTATGTTGAAACATGTGTGGGGGTAAATTTTCAGCTTGATCCGACAAACTTAAAGACTCGATCCGGACGGTTAATCCCGTTAGTCAAACCCCTAAACACAAAGAAACGGTAATTTGACCGTCTAAATTACGTATTCTGTCCGGACCTTCAACTACAAATAGTTTCACATCGATGAGACACAACTAGTGGTATAAAAATTACAAGAAAAATAACCATCAGAGATAGGGCGTCCTCTAGGGAGAAAGAATGAAAAAATGCAATGACCGCAACTATTGGCACCGAAACTTATCGGAATTACGTGATTTTTCAACCGTAGACATATTTCATTGTTTCGGTCATATCTTATTTCACGACTTTTTTTTTCGTTTGAAGCTTCTACGTATAGTTTGTTTTTGAAACGGAACATTTACTTAACACTTGGTAAATTAGTTATACAACATTAGTAGGCATATTTTGATTGTGACGATCAATCTTGTGAAACTTAAATCCGACCATCAGATATTATCATTATGTTGAAACATGTGTGGGGTAAATTTTCTGCTTGATCCGACAAACTTAAGGACTCGATCCGGACGGTCAATCCCGTTAGTCAAACCCCTAAACACAAAGAAATGGTAATTTGACCGTCTAAATTACGTATTCTGTCCGGACTTTCAACTACAAATAGTTTCAAATCGATGAGACGCAACCAGTGGTATAAATTATTATTTTATTTATTTAACTTTATACGACGAATACCCTAATTTTCGTCGGCTATAGTATAGGGTTTAGGGTTTACAGTTTAGCCGACGGAAAATTAGGGTATTTGTCAGCCAAGATAGTTTTAGCCGACGAAATACATCATATTTCATCGGCTAAAAAAGAAAAATAGATAAAAAAAATAGATTGTTTAATGTAACCATACCAATTTCCTGCATATATCACCAATATTAAACTAAATTATGAATTCAACAACTTGTAACATATAAAACACACATCAATTTGTATTACAAATTCAAACTAAGAAGGCTCGTAATCGGAATCATCGGATGAGTCTTCTTCGGTGTCAGAATTAATTTCTGGCAATCTATGCATTTCTACATCACAATTGTCGTTGTCTGTTTCTTGATTTGGATCCACATCAATAAGCCTTGCATCTAAATCACGAATTCGAACTGAACGACCTGCTTTAAAATTATTAAGGCGAATTATAGAGGAGTCAAGAATACCTATTGCACTGGGCTCTTGATACACAACATCTTCTTCCTCATCTTCGGCCTCTCCAAGTGTAGCCGCCTGGTAAATGTTTCAAGGGTGCACAAGGTTGACGACTTTCCACGCGTCACCCTTAACAAGCTCATGAAGATAAAATACTTGTTTCACCGATGTCGCAAAAACAAACGGGTCAACTTCGTAACAGCTTATAGCAGTGTTCACCGATAAAATCCCGTACTGATCAATCTTCATGCTCTGCAGGCTTCTAGTATCAAACCATTTACACTTGAAGAGGTGCACTGTCATGCCTTGCCCATAAACGAGTTCCACCACTGAATCAAGAACACCGTAATAATCAACTCCATTCCGCCCACCATGCGCCATCACCCCAGAATTTTGTGTTCTCCGTTTGTTGTCTCTCTGTTCACATACAAATTGCATGCCATTCACCTTGCACATCGGATAAACTCTTGACATTATCGGCTTCATCGCTAGAAGTCTTAGTTCGTGCAACCAATTTGGGTGACCATTGAATTGAATATGGTTCATCTGCAACCAAATATTCAATGTATTGTAAATATGAATAATTATGTAATGAATAAGTTATGAACAAAAATAAAGAATTACATACCCAGCCGCCAAAATAGTTCGCGAACTCCTTGTTGTGGTAGTCGAGATCACCTTGAATGTCTGGACAATATAAATGGATGTCTTTCCAGTATTCAACTTCTAGACAGTTAATCAATACCCACCAATGGGCTATGACTAGCTCATGTGGTTGCAACTTGTAAGAGTCTGGTAAAATTCCATAAACTTCAACATCATTTGAGACTATGGAAAGGTTGCACTTCGGTACATCTACCGGTATGGTTTGTGGAGTTTCCTTCAACGCTCCTAAATACAACTTTATGTAGGTGACGCACTCGTGCGCAATATATGCTTCAGCTATACATCCTTCAGGCGCGGATTTGTTAGCCACATAAGCTTTGTAGTCTCCAAGTTGTCTATATATAAATAAATTTGTTGTAATATGTTACGATTATATATTGAACAACCAGTAGTAAAAAAATTAGGTGTAAAAAACATACCTTTCCATAGGATACATCCAAGTATAGTGTACTGGACCGGTAAGCAACAATTGCTCGGGAAGATGGATCATCAGATGCGCATGATGTCAAAAAAATTTGGAGGAAATATCCTCTCAAATTTACACATGATATAAATAATGTCCTGTTGCATTTCATGGAGGTCAGATTTTATCACTTCCCTTGTGCATAACTTCTGGAAGAATCTTGATAACGCTACTAACGGCTCCACCACCTGACGGGGAAGGAACGATCAAATGAAAATAGGGAAGAGACGTTGTAGCAAAATATGACAGTCATGACTCTTGAACCCGTACATTTTATTGTCCTGAATATTTACACACCGGGCTATATTTCCTGCGTAGCCTGAAGGGTACTTCACAGAACTCATCCACCTGAAAATTACGTTTTTCTGGTCAGGCTTCACGGTGTAAGGAGCTTGAGGCATTTTTTTCTTCCATTCTTTCAACCACAAATGTCTTCGTATTTCCATTTTTTTAAGATCAATGCGTGTCTTCGGACCGTCTTTCGTCTTTCCCTCCAAGTTCAGCACTGTTCCCACCACACTGTCACACACATTCTTTTCTATTTGCATCACAACTAGGTAGTGCCTGATCAACAACTTACTCCAGTATGGGAGTTCCCAGAATATGCTCTTATGTGTCCAAAATTTATACCTGTCGGGTCTGTCAGGTATTGTTGCCACAGTATTAGGATGATTGCTGAGCTGCCCAAAATCATACTCATTAAGCACTGCTAAAATTTCTTTCCCCGTCCATCTTCTAGGAGGCACACCGTTTTCTACAATCTCATCAAATGCCTTGTCATCGAACCGCCATTCATGATCATACGGAAGGAGAGTACGGTGACCCAATCTGCATATCTTGTTGCAATGACTATTGCTTCCCTCATCGCTAAGACACTCTAGACAAGCCTTGTATCCCCTAACAACGTTGCCCGACAACATCCCACGGGCAGAAAAATCACTAATGGTACCAACAACCTTAGCATGCATCTGGAACATCTCGTGCATGAACTTATCATAAGTGGGATGACCATGATAGTTCGTATTTGCACACGCATCAATTAACCCTGTACACAGTCATTGTCATCGTATAAAGCAAGTAAGGGTATCGTTCTAAACCGGGGATCCAACCACAGGGTAGATCTATCTAATCTAATCAAAGTTGTCAAAATAAACATAGAATTTTAAAGATTTGGAGTTTATATTTTCGGAAAGATGCAATGAAATAAAGTCCTATATTACTTTTATACATATAAACATGTGATCGATCAACAATTACACAAACCAACACCAAACAACAATGCAAGAATATAGAAAACAATTTCTAATCTCATATCAATCTATGCCGAAATACCTAAATCATGCTAGAATCGAAACATGCACATTAGGTTCCTACGTGGTTCCTAAGCCATTAGATGCATTCGAAATCGACTACTTGTTTCATTCGAAACCTTTCACACATCCATGCTCAACGTATCAAACACGAAATCTAACATACTAATTCACTTATGCAATTACGTATCACACAAATAAACTAACATGTTCATTAGCACCATCTAAATCCAATTCTAGCATGTAATTTTCGAACACAACAAAGAACACATCAACCTATCCACTACGTGTATCAAAGTCATGTAATTCTTTGAAGGATTAACTAATGCAACATCAACTACTTGTCTTAATCACACGTTAATATTATGAAGCAAATCGAAAATTAATAAAATCAAACACTAGGAATTCTCGGCATAGACTTCAAATCCTTGATTAAAAACTAAAAACTATAATTCTTACATCATTCAGAAGTACTTAATATCTCATAGACAAGAATTGAATCGTACTTAAACAAAAACCTAAAACAAACATCAACCATAACAAAGACATACCAATTCGAAAATAGAAGATGATTACACTTTGAAATATTCCTACGTGGTCTATTCTTCAAGTGCACGGGGATCCTAGGTTACGTGCTTCAGATCAAGGGATGGAATATGAAGATCGGAATTGGGGTCTTTGAATGGTGATAGACTCTTCGGCAGAGCTGTGGCTTGAGTTTGCAATGTTGATGATGCCCTAATACGAGCTATACATACCCTATTTATACAGAAACATTGAAGAGAAACCCTAGCTGACTCGGTTTCCTTATTGCTCAATGATTCCTCCTTCAATGCAGCTTCTTATCCGAATTTGGACTCCTTCTTCTGATTCCTTGGACCTTCCTACATGTTTATGGATTCATGTAGGCCTCATGTACGAAATCTTGGGCTTTGATGGCAGCCAAAACCAGTGATAGGTCCAGCAAGGTCAGCTTTCCCGGTTTGACCGGGAAACCTTACACTTAACCAAAATATGGCTGCCTTGATGCTTCTTCGTATTTTCTTCTTTTTTCCAGCTTCCTAACACTTCATTAAGGTCTTGATACATCTCTTGACAAATTTGGGAAGCCTTTTGGTGAAGAATCATCTCCCAAAACTCGTTAGACAACTTAGGCAGTTTCTGCCCAGTTTTGCAGCCTGACCTCTGTCCACTATTTTGCTCATAACTCCTTCCTCTCAACTCCGATTGCTGCGATCCAAATGGGGTTGAAAAGTAGACACACACAGCTTTAATTCCATACGTGGCACGCCTTCTAACTCCTCCTGGATCTTGAGATATGATTTTCCAAAGTTGACGTACGTTTTCTGGCAGATTCTGTCCGAGAGCAAAACAATGTCCAAAAGTGTTTCTTCTTTTCCGTGGCCTCACTTGTTGTCATTCATGAGTCCGTTCATCATGATTCCTGATACGTTAAGCGTATTTACCTGTCTCCTGCACATTTAAACAAGATACATCAAAACTGACAGGGTAACAAAATAACGAATCATAATAAAACGTCCAAGTGCTAGTCCAAAAACGGTTTTCATCATTTAAGTGCAATTTTCTGTATAAAAGTGGTTAGTAGCCACAACTCTACGGAAAAACCCTCTTGACTCTAAAACAAGTAAAAATAAACATACTAAGGCAAAAACAAAGTATAAATAGAGGTGAAAATCTATTAAGAGCATGGCGTAAAACGCACTTATCAGACCAACATCCCAAAAAAACTTAAGCTCTTCTATCAAGGGTCTCAAATACACATCGAGACACTTCCCTGGATAACTGGGTCCTGGAATCAACAAACTCAACATATTGTATTCCTTCTTCATGCACATCCATGAAGGAAGGTTGTATGGTACCAAAATCACCGGCCATACACTGTATTGAAGACTCATGTTGCCAAAAGGATTGAACCCGTCGGATGAGAGCCCGAGCCTCACATTTCGGACCTTTGACGCAAAATGAGAAAACTCATGGTCTATATGCTTCTAAGCCTCCCCGTCAGCAGGGAGAATAAGGGTATCTTCGCCATGCAATTCCATATCAGCGTGCCATCTCATAGTTTTGGCCGTGTGTGATCACATGTACAACCGTTCCAGCCTATCCCTCAATGGGAAATACCGAAGTACCTTCACAGGTTTTCTATTGCATGCAGGAGTCAGTTTATACCTGTCACTCTGACATACTAGACATGCGTCAAGGTCACTAAGGTCATTCCCTTCTGAATCTTTACCCTAGAAGAGAACACAATCATATCTGCATGCATGGATCTTGATGTAGGAAAGCCCAAGATCTTTCAGGATACATCAGACCTTATGATGAGTGGTAGGAAGACGATGACCGTGGGGCAGCATCGAAGCAGTGTACTGTAGGTAGTCATCAACAGCCTTCACAGTCGATTTTGTCTCAACTTTAATCTTCATAACATCCATCACACTTTCAAGAACCGTCTTCTGACAACCGGGGTACACAGGGGTCTGTTGGAAAGCATGTATTTTGTTATACCTGTCAATACCAGCAGTGTTGACAACTCTAGGGAAGGGCTGCACCGGCTCAGGCATATACGGTCATTCAGAGCATACACCGCTCTCATAAGGAAACATATCGTTGATGAAGGCCGTTGTTGGATCGTTAGATGTACTGCCCGTCTCAGAAAATTGCCCATGATCATGCAGACCCCCTGATGATGTTTCACCGTGATATATCCAACATGTGTATTTCTCCTAAAACCCATTACTTTAAGGTGTTGCCAAACCTTGTCAATTGCAAATCGATGCATATTGCTGCGACACTGACATTTAGTGCACCGGCAAAATTGTATTCCCTTTAGCATTATCCATCACATATTCAATAAAACTAATAACCTATTTACCATATATTTTGTCCCATTTTAACATAATATATATGTATAAACTCTAATTAATTAATTAAATTTACAAATCATTTAGTATATATTCTATCTATAGTTAACGTACAATTAATATATATAACAAATTAATAATTAACACACATATACATATATACATGCATATATATACTAATTACTAATTATATAACAATATTATATATATAAATATATCAATTAACATCAATCATAATCAAAATATTACTTATTAATTCATACTATATATATGAATGAACACAATATTATAATCAAATTAATATATATATATATATATATCATAGTATAGTACTACTTAATATATATATATATATATATATATATATATATAACAACTTCATATATATTATCAAATTAAAATCGATCCATTCATCAATTACACTCAAAATCCAATAATTCATCAACTCAAAATCAATATATACATAATTCAAATAAAACTCTTAAATCAACCCAAAAACAAGATATATACACATATACGTACCTATATATAGTGTCACAAACTAATTTTGGACAGATTTCAACGACACCCAACAATTTCGCCAACCCCCAAACTTTTTCTCCCGTTTTTTTTTCACATGAGCTGCTGTCTAGATCTGGAAATATAAGGACTTTTAACCGACAAAATTATATATGTCGTCGGTTGAACTTTAAAAATTTTGTCGGCTATTGTTTACAGACTATAGCCGACGAAAAAATTATTTAAGCCGACCAAAAAATATTTCGTCGGCTAAAAGTCCACTTTAGCCAACGATATTTTGTTTCGTCGGCTAAAGTCTTTAGCCGACAAAAAAAAATTCATCGGCCTGTTTTTTTTTCATCGGCGATAATAGTTATTCTTTATCAATGAGTGAAAATCTAAAGGCTCTTACAAATCGCATGTGAGTAACACGTGACTGACCGGTTCAAGTGCACCATGATAATCAAAAGAGAGAAAAATGAAAAATGAATTTCCGTGGATAGATATTAAGGCCGTTCCCGCCCATCCCCTTTGTTGTTCATCTTGGGTCTCAATGGCTTCGGCGACTCACGTCCAGGAGCTGGCCGCGTTTCTGATACGCCACCACTCTCAGCAACTCCGCTCCATCGCTCTCTCTCCAGACCCCAAGCTCCATTACCCTCTCCACCTCAAGTAATCTCCATTTCCTCTCTCTCATTCTTTCTTTCTCCACTCTAATCTCACTCGTTTCTTCTCTAATCTCAGTTTCGCAGAGCTCCTGGACGACGATCCTCGGCTCGCACAGCTCGTCTTCTCCCAACCGACCGAGTACTTGCGCCTTCTCGATGACGCCGCTCTTTGGGCTCACGTCAGCAATCCAATTCCTCCCTCTCCTTTTAATTTTGGTCCAAAATTGATTATTGATTAGGGTTGATTTTTGCAGAGAGTTGTGTTGGGAGATTTGCAAGGTCTGGGTAAAGGTGTCAAGAAGGAGTTCATTCATGTCCGGGTTGATGTCAGCGGCTCACCACTGGAATGCCCCGGTTGGATTTCTGTTTGAGTTACTTGAACACGCTTTTTTCGTTTTGTTTCACTTTCTTGTTGATTTTGCTTATACAATCTTTTGTGTGTGTAATTTTAGAGACTTTTCCGAGCATTGGACGTGTGAGGGTGAAGCATCGTGGGATTCTGCTCACTCTTAAAGGGACGGTGATTCGTTCCGGGGTTATTAAGATGTATGAAGGGGAGAGGAAGTATATGTGCCAGAAATGCAAGCACGAGTGAGTGACTTTTTTCGCTCCATTACTGTGTTTGTGGGGATGCAAGGAAATTTTCTTGATGTTCATGTGTTTAGATAAATGTGTTTAATAAATAAGATGTTTGTACATTGGTGCTTTTACGTTCCGCTATACTAAATATTGTTTTTACACAAGTAATTCCGCAACTCAATGCTATCACCAAATTCTACATGCTATGGTATATTGAAACTTATTTAGTTTGAGGAAAGGGCATCATGTGATTTTGTGGAATTATCTGTGAGTAGATAAAGAATATGTGCATTATATCTGTATATAGTCGAATAACTTCCTCTTTTTTCTTGTTGGTCGACTATGCTCGTCTGCAGATTCCTTGTTTATCCTGAGCTGGAATCGAGAAACTCCATAAGACTACCTTCATTTTGCCCCTCTCAGGTACTTGCTAGCTAATCAACTATCAGATGAGTCACCTGTGTGTATGTAAAATATGAAGAAGTCAGTACTCATTATATATATACGGTCTCTATCCAGAGCGGAGCCCCGCTTTGAAATTAAAGTGTGGAGCTCCTTATTTGGCTCATTTTTAGGTCAGATTTCACAAATCAGCCTTTTCGGGTCATATATATATATACGGCCTCTATCCAGAGTGGAGCCCCACTTTGAAATTAAAGTGTGGAGCTCCTTATTTGGCTCATTTTCGGGTCAGATTTTCACAAATCCGCATTTTCGGGACATATATATATACGGTCTCTATCCAGAGCAGAGCCCCGCTTTGAAATTAAAGTGTGGGGCTCCTTACTTGGCTCAAACGTGGATTTGCGAAAATCTGACCCGAAAATGAGCCAAGGAGCCCCACACTTTAATTTTAAAGCGGGCTCCGCTCTGGATAGGGACATACATACATACATACATTTGGATTGGGGTAATGCTTTGCCTCTTTTGCACAAGTGTTTGAAAGCAAGCAGCGACATTGCTTCTCAGTTTTAAAGTGTGGCATCTTCCCTGTTGCATTTTATTAGACTCTTTGTATCATATTTTCAGTATGGTTTTCTTTAGTAACCATGTATCTTTTGATAAAACTGTGGTTTAAGAGTTCGGTATCTGATCTTATGTATATGACAGACTAAAGCCTGTGAAGGCATAAAATTCGTGCATTTGGAAGGTTCTATATCATGCCATGATTACCAGGAAATTAAAATCCAGGAGACTACCCATGTCTTGGGTGTTGGGGCCATTCCACGTTCAATTCCTGTCATTCTAAAAGATGATCTTGTTGATATTGTTAAAGCTGGAGGTACCCGCATTCTGAAATTTTGGATTAGTTCTACTTTTAAGTTTTCACCCTTTAAACGCAAAGTTCTTGTTTTGGTAATATTAGCATTAATTGCAGCGGGGTGTTGGACACAGTGGCACAAAAGTTCTTAAGTTTCCAGTTTAGAATCAAAGTTGATGTACGTGTGATAGATATCAGTTGGGTCAAACTAGGAAACTTTGATTGGTATTTAGCAGTGAGAACTACCAAACAGATCCACTCAAACAAAAATGTCAACAATTTTGAGAGCTCTAGTTGACATTGTAGTAAGTGGCTGCAAGTGCTTTCAACTTTAACCCTTGACCATAAACTCACGTGCTTTTAACCTTAAAACCAGTTGTTATCAGTAATTCTGCTGTAATAGCGGTTTAGACTTCTTTGACCAGTCATTGCAACATGACACTATGTTATGTTGTGGCTGCTCTTTTCTGTTGTATATTATTATTTTATTGTAGTTCCTCAATTCATTCAAAGTTTTGCCATAGCTGCACTTCATTTTCCTGGTATAAGTAGTTCTTTATATCACCAATTTTTCATTAGTGGTCAAATTTACTGTAGCTAAATGTCAGTGCAGATGACATAATTGTTTCTGGAATATTAACTGCAAAGTGGTCTCCAGACTTGAAAGATGTGCGATGTGACCTTGATCCTGTATTGGTCGCTAATTGTGTTAGGTAAGTTTAGTACATGCTGTTGACCTTGCATCATTTACAGATTTAAGAGTACTTAATGGAATGTAGGTATATCTTTCTTTATCTTGTGTATTTGTATTAGTATAGTTGAAAGGGATAGTACAGATTTAAGAGTACTTAATGGAATGTAGGTATATCATTTTCAGATTTAAGAGTACTTAAGGTGAATAATGCTTGATATTGATATATCTTTCTTTATCTTGTGTATTTGTATTAGTATAGTTGAAAGGGATAGTACAGATTTAAGAGTACTTAATGGGATGTAGGTATATCATTTACAGATTTAAGAGTACTTAAGGTGAATAATGCTTGATATTGAGTTGTATATTTGTATAGTTGAAAAGGATATCAACACACGTAGAAGAATAATAGAAGAAAAAAGTTATACAAGTGGGAAATTGAACAATGATTTGTGCTGCTTCCGAAAGAAAAATAAAGAATCATATCACTCAACTTTAGGATTATGTAATCTAAGCGCGCAGATATCATAATTCGAACGATGTTGTATTGCTAGTGAAAGTAATCAAATGTTTCAAATTATAAACAAGTGGAACCAAAAACACTAATAGAACAAAACAAAGCAGAAACACTTATATTTTTTTCTTTTCTGCTTTCAAATTCTAGATTCTGTTGTTTGGAAATGTATAATCTTGACATTTTTGTGTGCCTTATTTTATAAAATTTCTTGTTTGATTGTTTATAGAGGAGTTGATTCCTTTCATATTTCATTACTAGGAGAACTAATGAGCTGAAGTCGGAAATTGATATACCTGATGATGTTATCACAAAATTCAAGCAGTTCTGGTCGGACTTCAAGGATACGCCTTTGAAAGGTAAATAATAGTCATTGTGTTGGCTGTAGCATTAAAAGATGTATACAATTTAGCTATCATTTTTTTGTGGACTTGTGGTATTATGACATATGATGCTCAGAGCCTGGGATTCTGATATAACTCCATTTTATTCTCTCGAGACTTGAACAGGGAGAAATGCCATCCTAAAAGGAATATGCCCACAAATCTTTGGACTGTTTACTTTAAAGCTTGCAGGTATTCCCTGCAGCTCCATTTTGTTATTTGCCATATTAGTTGGATCCAAAACAAAATTTTACTAAAGGAAGTGATATGTCTAAAGTGAAGACATATTGTGTCATTTTCTTTACTTATGTGTCTAATTCCTAGTAAACATTAATACGTAATATGGATTTTGAATCTTTTAACTATACAGCAAACACAATAAGCTGATATATCTGTGTTTGTTGTCTATTCCCTTTTTCTAATGTATTCCAATTTCTGCTCCCCTTTTATTAGCTGTATCCATTTGGGAAGTTCATATACACTTTCTTTGTTCGTATTAGTTGCATTAACACTTATTGGAGGTGTGCAACATGTTGATGCTTCTGGGACAAAGGTTCGCGGAGAGTCTCATTTGCTTTTGGTTGGTGATCCAGGTTCTTTTCTATTGTTGATTTATCTGTTTCACACTTCAGTGTCAGACTTCAATATTGACTTATCAAGCCTTTCTTCTTTCTGTTGATGAAAATACTTAATCTCATACACACTAGCTTCAGTATATATCAGTCATAATGTGCACACAACTGAAAAATGCAAGTACCTTGGGACAGTTTAATTACAGAGATGTTTGAGGATCACACCAACTTCAAGACATTCAGTTAGAATCTTGGGCTATACACATACATGTAACCATTACTAGTGAAAATCTCAGGCACCGGAAAATCTCAGTTCTTGAAGTTTGCTGCAAAGTTGAGCAACAGATCTGTTATTACAACTGGATTAGGAAGCACAAGCGCTGGATTAACTGTCACTGCAGTCAAGGATGGAGGTAGGTATTTTACCTTCAGCTTAACCATTAAGTTGAGCTATGGACTTGGTTACGTTAGGATTGTTCTTCCATTATTACTATCCATATGCTTCATTTATTATTATTATTATTATTATTATTATTATTATTATTATTATTATTATTTTGTGTTAGGTATGTATTTAAGTGCCTTTGATCCTTTTGTGACGTGTTTGGAAATCAATAGGATAGGAAATCATCCATGCTGGGTAATGCATATAATATAGTCAAAACTTTGCTGGAGCCTTCTTTATGAGTAAACTATATTTGTGCCACATTTAGGTGAGTGGATGTTGGAAGCTGGAGCCCTGGTTTTGGCAGATGGAGGACTCTGTTGTATTGATGAGTTTGATAGGTATGCCGTTCAGTTGTGTTATAGATTATAGAATATTTCTAGCTTTGTCCTTTGCTTTCATGGAACATTTTTTCTGTCTTTTATGGTCCCTGCATTCAATTTTGTCATTTTATGTATGATGTACACGTGTATAGTATGGATATACCCGGATTATTTTCTTTTAATTAGAACTTCATAGTCACTAACTCACTATTATCTTTAGGCAATCATCTCTATCCACATCATCTCCCAGCTAAGTGAGCTCGTTCTGGCCCATTTTAGAATAACAAACCCAGAGAGAAAATTTTTATCGTTGGAATTATGATTATACAGTAGGATGGAGCTGAAGAAGGGCTTGTGTGAAAATTTTGTCAATCAAGAGAACAAAAGGCAGGGAAATAAAAATCAAAAGAAAAGAAGAAAGACATATATAATTTTTACAAGACTTCAGGAGGCGTAGGTGTCTATGAAAACTGAATGATGAGGAATAAGGATTATTTTGGATGATGTCAATTATTCAGATAATTATTCAATTAGACAAGCATTTGATTATGCTGATTCAATCTGAGTAATCTAAAAGATAATTATATTTTCCTAACTGAAGAACGAGTGGTCTTTATCGTAATTAATATGAGTAAATGTCTTTCATTGTGTCAATTTCTCTAAATTGGCTGTAGTGGTTTTTAGATTTCATTTCTCGGTGTTGATGAGTATAACTTTCAGACAACACCACTTGCCCCAAAAGCTTATTCTGTTAGTGAATGGCCCAAGAACTTCAAGTTAAAACCCTTCCTCATGTGGAGCCGCCCTCTTGCCTGAGGGAAACAAAGAAATGTACATAGGCAGAGGCAGGTAGATGCACCACACTCCCACATCATGCAAATCAACAAGGAAGTGGGAACTGGACATTGGAGGTTTCAAAGTAACAACCTTATCGGCAATACTCTAATACCTTGTTAGAGAACACTCCTAAGCTCTTAGGGATTAAACCATAATGGATATGATGAGGACGTCACAGTCAAAACCTTTTAAGGTTTATGAGCGAAAGAAATGGAAAAAGACAGCACCTAGTCATTCCCTTTCCCTATGGCCTGATTAATTGCTCTGGATATAATATCTGCCGCTTGGAGGGAAAGCCGAGTATGATTCTGGAAGTCCCTAAGCTTTGTGTCCTCTCAAATTTCTGCCTTGTGTCTTTTCAGCTTTCCATTTCAGTTTAGAAGTTTTAAGATTTCTTTTCTTTTATTAGGTCTTTTATGCTTCAATTTTGGATATTTAAGAGTTTATAAAGAGTTTTCAATATAGTCAATGTGAGCTATCTGCTCAAGTATGAACAAGTGTAAGGGCCTAATGCCCAGGGATGTTATGTTATATGAATAAAATAATCAGTGTTTTTGAGTTTTTCTGTGATAGGATAGGCGCGAAGCCTAAGTTTTGCATGAGAAACCTGGGAGTGATTCCTTAATGGAAGTGTTCTATGCAAGTTTAAAGCCCTAAGCTTTAGAGTTTGTTGATCCTGGTATCCAGGCAGGTTGTATACTGCATCAGGATGTCAAACTAACCCCTAAAAAAAGAAAAAAAAAATCTGTGTTCAAGAAGCTAATCTTAACTTTTCAATGGAGGGATAGAAAATTTCTACTATTAGACATTTTATTTCTTTCTCCTTCATTCCTTTGATGTGTATTAGTGGAAAAAGAAGAGAGAGAGAGAGAGGGAAGTGTAATTTTTCTTATCAAGTTCTCTTTCAATTTATTGTGGTTTAGCGCCCTATGATCTCTTCTGGTCTTTACTGGTACTCTATACGATTTAAGCAAAGATATAGGATAGATGAACTTGAAGAACAGAACACAGCACACACACCAATTTTTATAGTGGTTCAGCCAAATCCTTACGTGATCTCTCTTGAGAGATCACTAGCTCTATGGAGAATAACAACTTGATTACAAGTACTTATTGAAATCCCTATGCTAATCGCCAACTTCCTGCTAGCCTCACTATCACACTTGGCTTCCGGTTTTCTATGTAATCTGTCCTCACCTTAGAAAACCCCTGCAGCTCCTATTTATATTGAATTAGAGCTGTTGATACAACATGGTTTAGGATTCCTAAACTTAATAGACATAAGTCTATTACAAATCCTAATAGAATCTTGAAAGACTAACTCCTATAACTTATAGAAAAGTTGCAGCGCTGTCCTCTTTCCATATTCTAGATTTGGATTTGCCTATTGAATCCTAACTCTTCAGGTTGTATCAACAAGCCAAAAACACAACAATCTCCACCTTGGTGAGTTGATACCAAATGATTGCTGCTCCCTTCAAGATATCTTGAATCTTCAAGAAGTAACCCTGAACAAAACCTCCAAGAACCTTTACCTTGGTAAGACTCTTCTTGCCTCGACGCATCTCAAGTGAGGAGGTGCTCCACCACAACAACTCAGCAAGATGTGACATTGAGCAAGTCCAAGCAATGCTTGAACTTCTCCATGGCAATGATCCTGGTTAAACAATCTGAAACATTCTCCCTCGAATGTGCTTCTTCCTAAGTTGTTATCTTCCTTGAGCTGATCTAAACTTTGCTGCAATGAGCGCAAACATCAATACGCTTCATTCCTTGAAACACTTGATTCCTTGTCAAAATGATGACACCATTCTTCACCACAGCTTCTTGAATCCCAAACTCAGTCATTAACCCATTAAGCCATAACGCCTCTGCGGAAGCTTCTGTTAGTATCATGCAATCTTCTTTAATGGTAGACAATATCTCAGCTGATTCCATAGTTGCTCTACAACTTCCTAAATCTTCAGCACAAGTAAATCCATTACTTGTTGCAGATCTTCCTTTTTCTAAGTCTTCTGCCAAATCTGAACCCTCAAGACCAACAATGCATGATCTTGTTGTCTTTCAAACAGAAATTCATGCTCCTTAGTGTCTCTCAAGTAATACAGAATCCATGCCGCTACTTGCCAGTGTTGTCTATCCGGATTCACCATGTACTTTGACACAAATCTCAATTCTTGAGCTGAACCTGGGCTTGTGCAGATTCTAGCCATAAGACATCCCACTGCTCTTGCATATGTCACTTGCATCATCATCTCATCCAACTTAACTGTAGATGATCCCTGCACACTAAATTGAGTGCACACTAAACTGAGTGTGCTACTACTGGAGTAGACATTGGTTCAGTCAATAACCATAACTTTCCCGCTTCTCTATCCCGCCTTATCTTCACTTCTAGGATCTTTTGTGTAGCCTCTAGAGTCTAGACCCTTTATGTCAAATTCACTTAGTTGTTTCTCCAACTTAGGAATTCTAGACCCATCCTGACTTGTAGTTAACACGTCACCTGATAGTAAAACCATACTATCCTTGAACTTATGATGATAAACGCATCTCTCTGCTGGTGAGATCTGATCATACTCAACCTTTTCTTTATATGAATACTTATTGGCCAATACTCGAGCCTTGAATCTCATGGCTTCCTTATCATGCATTCCTTCATTTTTCCTATAAACCCATTTACAGCCAACTTGATGTCTATCTTTGGGCTTAGGAACCGATTCCTGAACCAGGTCCTTCTGTATGGACTTCTTGTGTTCTAACATATCTCTCATCCAATTTTCTCGTATATATCTTGCTATAGCTTCCTGATACGTGGTTGGATCTCCTGGATTAAAACTTAGAGCATACTTGTCCAATGCTATGCTTCTCTGGAACTCCTGCTCAAGTGACTGACGAACTGCGTCGTAAGTTCGCAGTGCTAATTGCTCCACCTGAGCTAGTATTAGTGTCTGTTGTTGCCGCTCTAAGACTTATTCCTCCATAACCCTTTTATCATCCTCCACCTGAGCTGGAGTCTCTTCCATGATCACTTTTGTTAGAGAAACTTTTGTAGCTTCATCTACAACATCAACATCAGTCTTCTTCACCTCACTTGTCTTTACTTCTTTAAACGACTTGGTCTTCTCATCATTGATGACATGTCTACTTAGAACCCTTTCCTTGCTGACAATATTTCAGAACTTGCAGCCCTTAACTCCTTTCTCAATAACCAGAAAATTTGGCTTGAGTTTGGTCTGCTATTTACTCGAAATATGAGCATATGCACAACTACCAAACATTCTCAAGTTAAAATAGCCAGCTAGTTCTCTAGACCATACCTCCTCTGCACACTTAAAGTTTAAGACTTTTGATGGTGACCGATTAACCAAACAACGCACATGGTTACTGTTAAGATATCTATCCCACATTGGGAAAATGGGGCCTTGCCTGTGGATTTATAAGGGTTTGGGCTACTCTCCATTGCCAATTGATTTTGGAGTTGAACCCCATACTACTTTATCATGGTATCAGAGTGGGTTACCCACGTCCATGTGTATTAGCGTTACCGGCCACACGCACTCCACGGCATCTCTAATGTTGTCCACGTGTTAGGCTTGAGGTCGCCACACGTGTGGGGGCGTGTTGAGATATCTATCCCACATCGGGAAAATTGGGCCTTGCTTGTGGGTTTATAAGGGTTTGGGCTACTTTCTCCATTGCCAATTGGTTTTGGAGTTGAACCCCATACTACTTTATCAGTTACCTACTTCCCAAAAATACGTCTGGTAATCCTGCATGCAACCGCATGCCTCTTTCTCTCTCAAATAGAGTTTTCTTCATCCTTCTAGCAGCCCGTCTTCCTGGAGATTATCCTTCACCGTGATGCATCTCGTGATTTCTTCCTTGTAAAACTGCAAGAACCTGTTCCTTCTATATTCACTGCCACTGCTACTTATCAAATACTCACTGCCACTGCTACTTCTATATTCAATGCCACTATTCCTTCTATATTCACCTCCATCAGCCACTACACGACCTAGTACATGATCTGCAAGATGCAACTCTATTGTGCTCCTTGCCTTATTGTCTATCTTCTGCCAAACCTTATCTGCCATATCAACAGCCTTATTCTCTAACTCGAGAACAACCTCGTACAGATCTTGTAGCATCAGGACACTCTTCATCCTCATCCGTCAAAGCATGAAGTCTTCTTTGCCTCTTAAAGGCTCAATAAACGATCTCACAGCTTCTGTTTCGACTATGCCTTTGCTGCCTTCCATCGCAAAGTACAAGAGCCAAAGCTCTGATACCATTTATTGTGGTTCAGCGCCCTAGGATCTCTTCTGGTCTTTACTAGTACTTTATACGATTTAAGCAAAGCTATAGGATAGATGAACTTGATGAACAGAACACAGTACACACACCAATTTTTATAGTGGTTCAGCTAAATCCTGGCTTACGTCCACTTACGTGACCTCTCTTGAGAGATCACTAGCACTATGGAGAATAATAACTTGATTACAAGTACTTATTGAATTCCCTATGCTAATCCCCAACTCCCTACTAGCCTCTCTATCACCCTTGGCTTCCGGTTTTCTCAGTAATCTGTCCTCACCTTGGAAAACCCCCTGCAGCTCATATTTATACTGAATAGGAGCTGCTGATACAACATGGTTTAGGATTCTTAAACCTAATAGACATAAGTCTATTACAAATCCTAATAGAATCTTGAAAGACTAACTTTCCTAGAACTTATAGAAAAGTTGCAGTGCTGTCCTCTTTCCATATTCTAGACTTGGATTTGCGTATTGAATCCTAACTCTTTAGGTTGTATCAACGAGCCAAAAACACAACACAATTTGCATTGCCAAAACTCAAGACACTTGTTCAGATAATTGCATAATATATATTTTACTTGGTTGTTTCCATTTGAACTGTTTTCTCGCTTCTTGGTGTATAATGTCAATCTAATTTAACCTTGACAGCATGAGAGAGCATGATAGGGCAACTATACATGAAGCAATGGAGCAGCAGACTATAAGTGTCGCCAAGGTAACACCTTTTACTATAACAAATGCCCCATAGAAGATTTTGAGCTAAATGTTGCCTGAATGAAACTTTTATTATGTTAAATGGTTGAAAATTTGGAACTAAACTTCAATGGTGCTAAGCAACATATTTTCATAGGTAAGAAATGCAGACATCCTGACTTGGGTTTAGCATATGTTTACTCTTGGGCTTTAGAAAGCACCTGGAACATCAGAAATGGTGTCACTTAAAATTAACACCTTTGCAATAATAATATTCAAGCTTGTTAACAAGCTGATAGGTCTGTAGTCCCCCACTTTTACAGAGTTTGCCTTCTTTGGGGCAGATGCATGTCTCATTTGTCACCTTATTCACCACCCCATTTGTGTGAAATTCAGCCAGAACAGCTACTACCTCTCTTTTGACAACTTCACAATTTCTTTGTAAAGCTGCAAAAGGAAACCCGTCTTGACCTGTAGATTTATCCTTGTCACTCAAACATTGCTCTTTTAATTTCTTCTTTTTCAAATGCTCTCTCCAACCATCTTGCCTTTTCCACTTGTTTCCTCTTTACTTGAATAAAGATTTTTGTAAAAGCAGATGATCGTTTCGTCTATCAGAGGGATGCAGTTAGTTTATAATTTGTAATAAACAGATGTTACATGCATTACTGAACTTGGATCTCGGGCAATCTCCCCTAGTGCTTCTAACTTCACAGATGTTTAAAGTACATATGGTATCATCAATCTCTATCCTTGTTCATAAACCTCTTCTGTTTGTTCAAAACCATTTGCAGAGTCCATATTGTATTTACCATTATTGGTTGAATTTTGTTTAATCCTCAATTATACATGTTCAGCTGACTGTTGATCTTTTCTATCTCTCCCTAACTCTCTTCTAGGCTGGGCTTGTGACAACTCTCAGCACGAAAACGATTGTTTTTGGAGCAACAAATCCAAAGGGCCAGTATGATCCTGATCAATGTAATGCTTTCTTTCAGAAGATAGTGTGTGTTGGATGTGCTACCTTTATTTCGGTTACTTTATTGGGGATTTTGTTTGGCCAAACTTTGTATGGCTTGAATCACTTTGAGCATATGTGACAGCAGTCGTTTGTAACCTGATTTCATCATACCTGCTTTGTAGCTCTGTCTGTTAATACGGCACTCTCGGGTCCCTTACTGAGCCGATTTGATATAGTCCTTGTACTCTTGGATACAAAGAATCCTGAATGGGATGGAGCTGTGTCATCTCACATCCTTTCTGAGGTTTGTGCTCTTATGATTGTCTTATGGCACACTGTTATGCAGCCTTCAGATTTATCTAATCATCACCTTGTTTTAATTGAATCATTTTCAGGGAGAACCAGACAAAGGCAAGCATGATGAAAATTTAGCAGACATCTGGCCGTTTCCTATGCTGCGTAGGTAATATGACTTATGTACGTAGAGATAATTAAGATTTATAACCCTGATTTTTTTTGTTAGAGTTGTTTATAGGAAATTTCTCTGTTGTAGTTGACAACCTTACATTAAGACAATCAATCAGTGCTTTTAGGACTTAAAGATAATTGAAATGCTTTCCTAGTTTAGTGATCATGAAACCTCCATGTTCTAGAGTTGTAAAAAAAATTCTGACCTAAATTGATCTCATAACTCTAGGAAATAACAGAGGAGGTGGATTCCCCCTGTTTGACAGATTTATTTTAATACACATTATGTGAGAACCTTAGAGTTCCATCAACATTCTACCGAATAACAGAGGAGGTGGATTCCCCCTGTTTGAAAGATTTATTTTAATACAAATTATGTGAGAACCTTAGAGTTCCATCAACATTCTACCAATTTATGTTTGTGAGAGCATAAGTTCCAACATATTGTGGAAATTTGCAGATATATTCACTATGTTAAAGGGTACTTCAAACCAGTCCTTACAAAGGATGCTGAAATAGTTATCTCCGGCTATTATCAACTCCAAAGAAGATCTGCGACGGACAATGCCGGTTTGACCTATAATCTCTTTTCTTAAATCATCTACCATTGTTTTATCCATATAATTGTTCTTCCTTTTTTCTGAGATTCAGCAAGGACAACCGTGCGTATGCTTGAAAGTTTGATACGCCTAGCACAAGGTACACTGTCCCATTTCTGGTGTATGGCTCAAGTCGATGTCTATAATACATCTAAGATATTTAATTTAATATTGCAGCACATGCAAGACTCATGTTCAGGAATGAGGTGACTAGGTTAGATGCCATTACAGCCATTTTATGTATTGAATCATCCATGACTACCTCAGCCATCGTGGACAGTCTCGGAAATGCTCTGCATTCAAATTTCACTGAGAACCCTGATGTGGAATGTATCCTTTTTGGGCCAAGGGTGAATGCATTTGTCTTTTTTTGAGTTCTATACTTGCATATCTATTTTGCATGCTAATATTTACAGTATAAATATTGTATTTTGGGTGATGCAATCCATTTCATACGTTGATCTCTTGACTACACATCAAATAGATGCCAAGCAAGAAAAACTGATTCTCGAAAAGCTCAGTTCATTCGACAAGATCTTCTGAAGACATGATGTTTGGGAAGCCTAACGTCGTAGAGATGATCTCTAAATTGTGGTATGCTTGTTTTACTATGTATAGAATGAATCTTTTTTATCTTTGTTTGTAATATTTAATCGTTTGAGAGAAACTGGTTGTTAATTCATATGTAAAGGCAGGTAACATTACACAATGATCAACCCTTTGCAGCCTACGTCAAAATTGAACCGCGGCCTAAGGAAATTAATCTTAAAGTTACTTGAGAATATATTATCTTTAAAACAAACGTTCAAAGAAGATCAAAGGCTATCATTTTGCATTTTTGCTGATTAACTCTACCTATATCGTTTTTTTCTTCTTCGAAATAGATGTCAATGTGTATTACTGTTGCAGAATGATAATTAAGGACGCAACTTAATTAGGATTATTTTATCAAAAATGTAAATGTTACTAGAAAGTATGACATGGGCAAAAAGAAGAGAATATGTAAGATATGACTACAACCTCATGAGGCCTTATTTTCTTGTTGTTCCCCTAGATATTGACTGGTGGATGTAATTGTTTTCAAAACGTATACCTTTCTTGGGATACGATTGCACGCGTCTTGGATAACCACTAAGTTGTAAAATGAAAACATAATCCAAAAAAACTACAACCAAAAGAAATCCGAAAAAGCTAAACCAACGAATGCAAAACTAAGAAAAATGCATAGGACTTTTGTGGCGTACCTCTTCCTGCTCACATAGTACAACATGAACGCATGCAACCCTAGGTTATCACCTGAGCTCAGACCGGCTGGAATTGCCCTCGCTCTGCTTCTGAACTCGCTCCAACGTTAGAAGCCACTGAACCCGACACCGTCCTGACATCAAAATCCATAAAATCATAACAGTTAATCGGTGCATCATGGGGTCAGGTAGATGCGTATAGAGCTTATATTCGTTTCAAGATGATGAACTAACATAGTTCACATTAATGGTAATCAAATAATCTATCGTCACGAGGCTGCCGACTAACACCATTGTGTCAACAATAGAAGTTACAAATTGGGGGGATCTACATTGTCAACATGTATGACAATCTCAGTTAAAAAAAACACGTATGTCAATCAAAGCCCCCATGTACTTTTACAAGACAAAATACTAATAATAATGCCTTGGATAAAGATCACACCACCCTTACCTAAATTTTCCATATTTGCTTGCTTCTTTTACTTGAAAGCCCAAATCAGAAAGCCAATCAGACAGCAGATATAGGTAGGTACTTTGTTCTCGTCAAACAAACCCTGCCCTATAAATTGTTTTCACTACAACTCTTACACACCACCATCATCGCCCGCCAAAGCATATTCCTGTTGTAGGAATATTTCACATCGCACATGCGTGTCTTATCCTGGTCTAAGAAGAAATTATGAACGGGTATAGAGATAAAATATGAAGATATTTTCCTTATACAATATATATAATCTCACATATAAAAGATTCTCTATCAATAAATAAAATAATAATTCTTTATTTCTTTTACTATTTCTCATTCTCTCTACACTATTGTTGAACACCATTATTTTAGAAACATTTTACTGCCTTGAATTCTATATAAAAACCCTCCAAAAAAAGGAGAATCATAATGTGTACGGGAGTAGAGACTAGAGAGAGAGCTCATCATCCACTTTTTCTCAATTTCTTTTATCAATAATTGAGCATGAAAATTGCAAAATGTTATTATTAACGCAGTCTATTTAGTATACTAGCAAGTAAGTTTTTATATACAAAGTTATTCCAATGTTCAATAACTCGGGAGGGGAGATAAAGTCCTTTCATTCCTTCTTCCCATCTTTATTCTATGTTTGGATTGGTGTTATTTGCAGGAAAATCCCGAAATTAAGAGTGTTCTCGAGTCCGCATCGTGTTGTATCGACGACGGTCTCTGCGTTGTTTCATATCAACGACGGTTTAATTTTAAATTTGAGGATTGTATAGTGTCAATCCCAAAACAAATCTCAGGACTAAGAGCGTTTTGGAAAATTGAAGGCTCTTGGCTATGATGGATTTCCTACAATTTTCTTTCAGCGCCACTGGAATTTATGCTCTTCTGATATTCTTCACACTTTAAGTGAAGCTTTTGTTAGTTGTTACATTTCTCAAGGTCTGAATCACACTGGTATTGCCTTAATTCCAAAAATTGAGGGTCCTCAAAACATGATTAATTTTAGACCTATTAGTCTTTGTACTACTGTGTATAAAATTATCTCCAAGATTATTGTTGCTAGAACTAGACCTTTGATGTGGAAATTGATCAGTCATAATCAAGTGAGTTATGTCCCTGGAAGAAATATCTTTGATAATATTATGATAGCCCAAGAGTTGCTCTTTAAATTCAGGAAGTCTAGTGGTCCGAAGGGTTTCTTTGTTTGGAAGGTTGACTAATCTAAGACCTATGATAGATTGAGCTGGAATTTTATTGAGGAAGTTTTAAATGAAGCCAAGTTTCCCCAATCTTAAGTGACTCTGATTATGCATTGTATCAGATCTGTTAGTTTTCAAATAAACTTTAACGGTGAGTTCACTGACATTTTTCATGGTGAAAAATGTATTAGGCTGGCTGATCCTCTCTCACCTTATATTTTTGTTCTGTGTATGGAGAAGCTCTCCCATCTAATTCATGCCTTTGTTGGTGAGGATCTATGGAAGCCTGTGAAAACTTCTCAATCCGGTCCCAAAATATCTCATTTGTTCTTTGCTGATGATCTTATGCTTTTTGCTAAAGCTTCCGCTGAGCAAGCCAATACCATAAAGCAGTGTCTTGAATTATTTTGCTCTTCTTCTGGCCAAGCTGTTAATTATGAGAAGTCTCTTATCTTTTGCTCTCCCAATACCTACAGCAGTTTGGCTTCTGGCATTAGTAATATTTGTGGTTCTCCCTTAACTAATGATTTAGGGAAATACCTTGGTATGCCCTTAGCTAATTCATGAAAGAGTGAACCAACATACATATGCCAGTATTTTTGACAAAGTGCAGAGCAGACTTTCTAGCTGGAATAAGACTCTCAGCATGACCGAGCGTCTTATGCTTGTGCAATATGTTTGCTCGGTTATTCCTTATTATGCCATGCAAACAGCTAGATTTCATGTTAGCTTATGTGATAAGTTGGATAAAATCAATAGGGCTTTCTTGTGGGGAGACACAACTAAGAAAAAGAAGATTCATCTTATCAAATGAAATTCTGTCTGTCAGCCAAAGCATTTGGGTGGCTTAGTCATTAAAAAGTCTCAAATTATGAATCATACTTGCCAAGGATGGTTAGAGGCTATAGAATGACAACTTTGGTTATGGTCTGATATGTTCAAAGCCAAATATTTGAAAGACTGTAGCTTTATGGATAACAATTTCTAGCCTCCTCCTGATTGTTCTCACACTTGGAGGAGCATTGCTCATGGTGCTGCTTTGCTGAGAAATGGCCTTAAATGGCGTGTTGGAAAATAGGATGAAAATAAAATTCTGGTATGATTTTTGGGCTATCCCTAGTGCTCTTATTTGTCATGCTCTCCCATCTGCTAATATTGTTCATGATGCCACTGTTAGTGATTTTTGGGATGAGACTTGTTAGAATATAGACTGGCTTGTTGTTCCTAATGACATTGTGAATTTGATCATTAATATTCCTATTGGGTTTGTTGAAGGTGGTGATGATCTTAAAAGTTGGGTTGCTAGTTCTGATGGTTGTTTTACTGTTAAATCAGCTTACAACTCCTTTTTTGATTTTAGTCAAGGCGATAATCCTATTTGGAAAAAATTATGGAAGCTGGATATTCCTCCAAAGCAAAATACTTTTTGGTGGGTGTTTCTCCATAAAAGTTGTTAACAAATGTGCAAAGAGCTGGCGAGGTTTCACTAACTTTTCTAACTGTCAGATTTGCAATGAAAATGATGAGTATCTTCTTCATTTGTTCAAAGACTGCCCTCAAGCTAGGTTTGTTTGGAATTCCCTTGCTAAGCCTGCTGTTCTTAATTCTTTTTCTATAGATTTGGATGGTTGGTTGGTTGCTCAGTTGAATTGTACATCTCTTACTCAGAAAGACATTAAGTTGTGCAATTTTTTTGTTGGAGTTTGTTGGTTCTTATGGAAATGGAGAAATAAAAAACAATATTTGATCAGAATTTTTTTCCTAGCTGTCTTGGGGAAATCATCCTTGATGCTGCTGTTGAGTGGAAAAAAGCTGTTGTCATGCTTAAAATGTCTAAGAATGGTGAGAATTATTGCTTATCTTGGAAGAAACCGCCTGAGAATGTTTTTAAACTTAATGTTGATGGTACCAAATCCTCTTCTGGTAGTATTGGTGTTAGTGGTGTTATTAGAGACAGTAATGGAATTTGGATTGTTGTTTTTCAAGTTAATTTAGGGACTGGTGCCATTATTGATGCTAAAGCTTGAGACATCTACTACGGTTTGAAAACTGCCAGTAATTTGGGTATTAATAGCATTGAGGTTGAATCTGATTCTACCATCTTGATTAATCTAATGCAGAGAGTTGAGTTGTTTCATCATCCCTTGGAACCTTGATTGCTGGATGTCATCACTTTGTCTCCTCTTTTTCCAGTTTCAGAATTAGGCACATTTTCAGAGAATGCAACATACTTGCTGACTCCCTAGCCAAAGACATCATTGATCACGCTCCTGGGTTTATCCTTTTTGAAGATCCCCTATTCATGCTTCTAATGCTTATTTGGATGGAACTGTTAGATCTAAAAGAACTAGAAACTTTGATGTTCCTTAGTTTGTTTTCTTTGTTCTTTCTGCTGGGCCTTTGTGCCCCCTATGTTACCAAAAAATCTATAAGCAAAAGAGAAAATTTTAATAATAGTACACGAACTTCTCTCCAATGAGAAGTAAGGTTATCTAACTTTCGAAACTATCACGTATGTACGTAGATTATCAAATTAGACTAAACTTTGGTACATGTGGTGATCTAGTTCTTTAGTTTTGGTTCTTTCCATCATAATTTGAAAGACAATTTCGTAAATTTAGGGATGACAAGATAGAAAAAGAAAAAACTGGCGATACAACACAACAATTGATAGAGAAACCCTCTTCATTTCCTCTCCTCACCACCGGTGTAACAAACCATTTTTCCAGAGAAATTTGAACAACCAACCTTTTATACATCCCCAAATTAATGAATCAATCAACTAATATACCATCATATATACATTCAATCAACCTAAAATACAGAGCCCAGATGCAAACTCTCCCTCTCCAACTTTAAATAGCCTAAATCTCAAAAGAAAAACAAAGACAACAATAAAACGGGAGGATATAGATCATATTTAAAGAGATGGATCATATGAGAATGAGGAAGAAGGCTAGGTTGAGGGATCGTTGTCGGGGTGACCATGACGATGACAGAAAAGGCTACAATTCAGGCTTCAGAGCCGACCAGCGTCGATGAGATCGTGGACTATGCTCGTCAAGGTGACAACTTAGTTGGATATGGATTTTGGAGCTGAAGAGCCTAACAGACTACTATGGGGTAAGTAGAAAAGGTGGAGATGATGAAAACATAAAAGAAGGCTTTCATTTGGTGATGATTTTGTGTGATTTAGTGAAGAAGAAGAAGAAGAAGGCGAAGCAAAGATGGGTTTATGAGAGCCCTTCTAATGAGGACCTCTAAGTTGAGGACTTTTAAATTAATTACTTATTATCAGGGTTCTAAAAAGACGCCCAGGGCCGCCTAGGCGCTCGGCGGCAGGGCACAGATCCGATTTTCTCCAAATCAACCAAGCTGGGCGCTGACACGAAAATCGACCGCCTAGACGGGTTGGGCGGTGCCTAGGCAGCCCGACTAGGCTGGCTGGGTGGCACCTAGGCGACCCGATTAGTTTTTTTTTTTAATTATGAAATACATAAAAGCCTATCTAAAAATTAGTAAAATCAAACACAAAAAATACAATATTATGCTCTAAAGTCTAAACAAAGGATACACTATTGTATTTTTATTATTTCTAAGAACATTGTTGTTTTATTATGTATATTTTTGAAGTATTTTTGCTATTTTAGAACATAAAAGTGTTTTTTTATAAATTTTATTTATATAATTATATTTATTAAATAAATAATAATAATAGTTAAAATATAAAACCGTCTAGGCACCCTAGGCGCTGGCTGTCCGCCCTGGTAGCGCCTAGAGTTTTTTAGAACCTTGCTTATTATACCAATTTTTTGATCAAAATTTGACATCTTAACCGTTGAAGTTGTAGATTTATATAAGTAGATCAATCATACAAAATTTCAACCAAATTGGTGATCGTTAAATACTAGTTTTAGATCAAATCAATGGACGAACCAAATTTGTCAAACATGAACCATTCAAGTTCATAATTGGTAAATCACACTTACGAATGCTTTAACGATTTTCAATCTAGTTGAAAATTTGCAGAAATAATCTACTCATAAATATTTATAAAATAAACGGTTAAGATGTGGATATAAGATAAAAAAACGGGATAAATCGAAAAATTATCAACTAGTCCTCAACTTAAAGGTTATCACTAGAAGAGCTCCCATGGGTTTATACTATGTGAAGACTGG
Source organism: Comarum palustre (assembly GCA_951800085.1). NCBI lineage: Eukaryota > Viridiplantae > Streptophyta > Magnoliopsida > Rosales > Rosaceae > Comarum > Comarum palustre. The sequence goes on from OX637589.1 coordinate 4,368,593, forward strand.
CTTTTGGTTGAACAAGAATGACGAAGAAGAATCACTTGGGTATGTGAAAGTATGTTTTTACCCTTCATTAATTTGTTAATGGCATATTGAGTTACGGAGGAGTTAACAGTTTATACCTTTGTTGAGTCAAGTTCATTAATTCGTGTACTTATGTGATAGTTTCGAAAGTTAAGTAACCTTACTTCTCAGTAGAACAAAATTGATGTACTAATCTTAAACTTTTCTCAAAACAAAAATGAGAAGGGGCAATTACACAGAAGTCCCCCTAGAGACATTTTTTACATGGAGGTCCACCCAAACATTTTTGTTTACATAAGTCTACAAGAGCTTAAATAAAGTTTTATAATATGTATTAAAGTTTAATAAAATTACAGACTGTCATCCAACTAAAAAAATTAGATTATTTCTCCTTATATTTACAAAAATACCATTCCTTCTATGAAAAGTCTCCGGCCGATCTCCAATGAGGATTCTGGCGACATTGAAAAGCTACTACCGCCGACAACAAAAGCTACTACTGCGGACAACAAAAGATACTACCATAGGCAACAAAAGCTACTACTTCTATAGTCAAAAATTACTACCAACATAAACAAAAAATACTATCACTAACAACAAAAACTACTACTGTCAGCAACAAAAACTACTACTACAAAGACCAAAAGCTACTACCAGTGACTCTAAAAGCTATTGCCTACTACTACATAAACAAAAGATACTATCACCACCAATAAAAACTACTATCACTACATTGAAAACATACTACCACACAATGAGAAGACTACTTGAATCATTTTTTAAAAATTACTAACATAAAGAGAAAGATACTATCACAAGGTTAAAAAGATACTAAGACAGACATGAAAAAATACTATCATTATATCGAAAAGATACTATTTGTTATTACAAATTTACAATAGTTGTATACTTTATGTTCATCGTAAAAGATACTGCCACTGTACTTGTACAAATATACTTGACCACAGGTCAACTTTACTCTCTACTTCTGGCTCTCCCTAGCTCTCTAGTTCCGCTTCACATTGAGGCTCCAGAGCTTCTCCTTTGTCCTAAAAAACATCACCATAACCATCACACCATTTCACACAGTTAACACGAGACTTCATTTCAAGATACTAATTGATAAGAGCATTTTACGCTATGTTTTTAATATGTTTTTACCCTCATTTGTACCTTGTTTATTCCTTAGTAATATCGTTTTTATTTATTTTGAGTCAAAAGGGTTTTTCTGTAGAGCAATGGCTAAAACATGCATTTATACAGAAATTTGTGCTTAAGTGTTGTAAAACCGTTTTTGGATAAACATTTGGGTATTTCTCTTATGATTCACCGTACCTTTACATTGTCATTTTTTTGATGAATTTGGTTTAATGTGTAGATGACGTGTATATGGACATATTATATCAAGAATCATGAAGATTGGACTCATGAAAGACAACAAGAGAGGCCACGGAAAAGAAGAAACTCCGAAACATAATATTTTGATCCGAGCAGAAATTTCCAGAAACCCTACATCAACTTCGGAAAATCATATCTAAAGATCTAGGAGGAATCGGAGGACGAGACATATATCATTGGAAAGCTACGGAAGTCTAGTTTTCAGATCAGCTGGAATTGCATCAATTGGAGTTCATATGAAGGAGTTATGAGCAAAACAATGGACAGAGGTCAAGCTGCAAAACTGTGCAGTTTCTGCCTAAGTTGTCACACGAGTTTGGGAGGTGCCTAGAAGCCCAAGACTTGTGTAATAAGGCCTACATTGATCCATTAACATGTAGGAGAGTCCAAGAGCAGAAGATCCAAGGTCCAAGTCGAAATTTCTTGTCAAGAAAGAAAGAAGTACAAGTTGTGTTCAAGAAGGAATACAAGAAGATCTTTTCTTGTTGCAAAAGAAAGATCTAGCCGATTTCCCTAGGGTTTTTTCTCTTGTTGTTCTGTATAAATAGACATGTATAGCTTTTATTTTAGAGTCTTCAACCTTTGTAATATTTAGAGAGCCAAGCTCTACCCAAAAACCCTAAACACTTAGAGATACAAAAAGTTGCCGCATCCATTGTTCACCGGAGAGTTCAGCCATTCTTTCGCCAATTTCACCCTACCTTTGCCGATTTTCTCTAGGAGGTTTAGGTATGGATCTATGTAAGCTTTTGAGTACTCTATGTGTTTGTCGAAATTCATTGAATATATGTATTGTTTTTGCGGTTTTATGTTTCAAGCATGATCATGTGATTCTTCTTTGTGATTTCTTATATGTGATTGTTTGAACATAACAATTTGAATGCATGTTTAGGTTGTGAATAAAAGACTTAACTTGCTGTGTTTATATGATTAGAGAACTTTAATTGATTAATCATCACCTGAGCACGTAATCGAACTCTAGGTTAGCTTGAATCTAGACAAGTTAGCTATTAGGGGGAGTTTAATCTGCCGTGGTAATCTAGGATCAAGTTAGGCATATTTGATGGCTTGGTTCTAGTTGCTGCATAGGGTGGTAGGGTGAGGGATTTGCATGCTATTAGGATGAGTGACGCCATACCTATGACCATGTCTTCAACCGACTCGTGAACGGTAAGTGTATCTTGTTTAGATTAGGCATATTTGATGGTTTAAATAAGGTGACACATACATGTTTTAGGTTCAGGCATATTTGAAGTTCCTAAAAACACATGAGAAGTCATTAAAGGTTGAAATTAATTGAAGTGTTCGAAATTATAAATGTTGCTTGTTAATCTGATTCATAACCTTGCATGTTAACTAATCGGTGCTTTGTGCTGTTCTAAATGTTGAAAGGATTGAATGATCACTTGTATATATTTTTGTTTATTTCTTTTTATTGTTTCAAACCATTTCAAAAATCCCATTCGATTTCGTATATATGTATAGTGTACTAACATTTGTTTTGCAGAATAATAATCCTTCCCTAGTGTCCCCAGTTAGAACGATACCCTACTTACTAATGCTACAATGATAGGGTTTTAAATTGCAGGTCGACTTCTGACACGTCAATTTTTGGCGCCGTTGCCAGGGACATACCCTTTCGCCAATTTTTGGACAGACCTAAAAAGATACATGGTGTCTAAAAGCTACCAACACATACATAAAAGGATACTATCATTGTTTCAAAAATATACTAATTTTGACATCAAAAGATACTATATGTTTGTTGAAAAATATTATCATACAGCAAGGAAGCAACTCACATTATGTCGAAAATATACTAAGATAGGCATAGAAAAATACTACGACTATGTTGAAAAGATGATATCTGTGTCAAAAGGATACTATCAAATTATTATCTTTTACGAATACAATTTCATAAGCTTTAATTTTGCTAATTCTATAAATTAAAGCACATTAAAAACAAAAATTGAAGAAAGGAGGAATGCTTACTCGAAGAAATTGAAGTAGAGATGTAACACCCTGTACCTAAAAGTTACCTTTTCACAGTGGTTTACGAGTTATCGAGAACTGTTAGCTGCGATCGGTGAATTATAAAGTTATTGCTCGAGTTTATTTTCGAGTTTTTCTAAACTCTCCAAATTCCTCAATTAAGGACTTAATGTCATAGTACATGTTGACACGAGTCTCTCAGTATTTTTGGAATATTTTTTAGAGTTTCCTTCTATTTTCTATGAATTTCTGAAGTTTCTAGTAATTTTCAATTACTATTCCGGTAAATAAGTTTTACCATTTAACTATTTACTTTTTACCATATTTAAATCTGGACCGTCAGATCGATTAGGGTTTTAATTTTGGTCATCGATTTCAGTATAAATAGTTGGGAGAGGGTTAACTCGGGTCAGACCATCCCCCATGACTCTCTCTCTCTTCTTTGCGTCCCTCTCCTATCCTCCGATCGCCAAACGACGGAGAGCCGCCGTCCAGCCACCACCCACTGGCGCACCACCACCAAAATGACCCCCTTTGTCTCCTCTACAAAACCCAGCCCTCAAGTTCCACAGACAACCCAATCCGAGGGAGATCGATCCAAGGGCAGCTCCGCCATGTTAGCTGGTCTTAGGCGAAAAATGACGGCGGCGGTAGCACGGAGGGGTAGGGTTTCGTTTATCCTTTCTCCTTCTTTCATGTTTAGGATTCTAGGAATCGAACCCAAATCCAGAAATCCCTAATTCAACATTTTTGGGTCGTTTGACGAGGTGCTCCGGCGAGCAGTTTTTTTCGAGTTTTGGGTGATGTTTCTTCGAGTTTTCTGTCGATCTTTTGGAGTTCTGGTGAGGCTGCAGAACAGTGGAGGGTGTTGCAGCAACAACTGCTGCTATGTTGCTCGAAGTGAAGGGGGCAGCAACTCGGTCTTGGCAAAGAGGAGCTGCTGGAGACTAGGGAGAGGTGTGGGGAGCACTGGTGGTAATCAGGTAGAGAGAGAGGCAGAGGTTGTGCCTGTGAAGAAATCCAACGAGGGAGTCAGTTGATTTGAAAATAAAGGTGAAGTAGTTATGTGAAATTCCAGAGTTGTAGGTTTTGTAGATTTGCATGCTAATTTGTTGTGTTTTGTTGTTATTGTCGAGAACTTGTAAAAATGGAGCTACAGTGAAGCCATGGCCATTTTTCGGCAAGATTGCAGGAATCCGGCAGAATATTTCGGCAACTTTTCAGAATCCGACGAAGCAGCAGTTTTTCCGGCAGAGATCCGAAGAGTTAGAATTCGATTCTTTCGATAACGTTATAGTCGTAAAGTTGTCGTTAATGACTAAGTTGGGTTAACTACAAAAAAGTCGTAAATGGGAAGTTTCCATTTTGGGAAACTTTCCCTTTTTAGAAGGTTTCCCATTTATGGAAAGTTGACCAGTAAAAAGAAAAGTCAACCTTAGTTAACTTGTAAAAAGTAAGCCAATTTGATCTTTAAACGAGAATATGGTCAACTCAGGAATCTTGGTCAAAAATTGAGTTGATCGTTGTAATTAATTCGGATAATTTCATACTCAAAATATCGACTCACAATTAATAAATTGGTTAAGCAGTTGATTGGGTGTCCATAGTAATTCCACAAATTACTGTGTTACCTAACATCAAATGAGATAGTAAGGAAAATCGATATCCTAAGGTTGTGTTTACGAAAAACTAAATGTCGAGTCGATAGTCAAGAATATTTCTACTAGTTGCAAAGTCGTTAAAGGAAATGAGTTTGGTCAACTCCTGGTCAAATTAGGACTTCCTAGTCAAACTAGGAAAAGTACAAGTCAACAGTATTAAAGACTGATATATTGGATTAATTTTACAGTTTATGGTTGAACGTGGGACGGATTCGATCATGTGGAAGTTTCGAGGTAGCGCTCGAGGAGTATTCCGAGTAATGATGAGGTCGCATTTAAGTACTGTGAGTGGACCTTTGTTTTGAATTAATGCATGTCGTGTTTTATGCTAAACAATATGATTTTTATTGACTTAATGAGCCGGTGGGGCCGAGAAGGTGGGTTGCTCCCCTTCCGTAAGCCTCTATGTTTTGTCGACTGAAATCAGTGTTATATTGATTAAACTTGGAATGTTTGTTTTATGGTCATAGTTTTGAGGACGTTTGGAGAACAGTGCCTTATGCATGAGATGCATGTTTTAATTTACGGGGGAAGAGTCATATATTAATGACTTTTCGTATTTGTTTTCTTCGCCATGAAGGGTTGTTATATATATTATCATTGCTAGCTAGCCATACGGGCCCTCCACTTTAGAAGTGAAGTGGGGCAATAGTAGCCTTACTTGGCTCTGACCCTAGCCTGAGAGGCTAATTGTCATGGTGGAATCTCTCCATTATGAAGAGAGATTCGTAATATATGACAAGTAAGGTTCGATCAATCCGGAGACTAAGGGTTCTCCTGCGACAATGGTCACATAAAAGTCAGTAACTGTAAATATAAAGATTTACAAGTATTTATTTACAAATATACGTATGGTACACAAGATAATAGGGGGGTTGAGAGTTTGGTTCTAACATTCCTACGAAAAAGATAAAAACAATATATACAAATGATCGATTCATTCAACACATCAACAAAGAGAGAAAAACTCAAATTATGATCACATATTAAAATTATGTTTTAATCTTAACAATCTGAAACTTGTCAACTTCACAACCTAGAAACAATTTCAAGACACAAGCCTACGAGGTCATTGCATCTTATAGTTCTACTTTTATTCTTAGCACAGAACGTCTAGAACTAAGAATTTCATGAGAACGTCTACATGAATCATTAAGATCTATAGAATGAGAATGAATAAAACCATGTTATGAACGTCACAACATTAAATTAAATAGTCTATTTTTCCAGCCACTATGACATAGTTTCCATCACTTGCGATTCATACTTGCCTAAGCGGCTTAGCATGAAATCTGACGATAGTTAGAATGCATTCTAACTTTATAGCTACTAAAACAAAAACACATTCTTTCTAACTTATGCATTGACAAGAACAGATTTATTAAAGCATCATAAACATAATTTCAACATGATTTACAAAGATAAAAAATTTACTAATAACAAAACAATCGTAACAAACATCTAATTCTCATAATGAAAACTGAATCTATGTTCTTAAAATTGTAAAGAAAACTAAACAGATAGAGACATAATTTACATTTTGATGATCTTCAAGAAGCTTGATGATGAATAAAAGGTGCTATGACTTCAAGGCTCCGATTCTTCAAGGCTGCCGCTCTTGAGAAACGTTCGTCAAGGCTTCCCAAAGGAAGGAAAGAGGTTGGCACAGCTGCTATGCTATTTCTCTAAGGTTTTGTGTGAATGAATGGTGGAGAATTATGAAGCAAATGAGCCTTTATATAGTTTTGATGAATTGCTCTTAGCCCTTGATTCAATTTTGATCCAATGGTCCAAATTTTGTTCATCTTAGACTTTGCTTGTGACTCATAGTTCATCTTGGACTTTGCTTGTGACTCATAGCTCATCTTGGACTTTGCTTGTGACTCATAGCTCATCTTGGACTTTGTTTGCGACTCATAGCTCATCTTAGACTTTGTTTGCGACTCATAGCTCATCTTTTGATTCCTAATTGAATTAGAATTCCTAGTTGAGTTAGGTTTCCCCAAACAATTAGGATTCCTCTTATTTTTCCATTTTAGTATTCTTTTCTCCTTTTGCGCCCATTTATTCCTCTACAATAAAAACATATCAGAAATGATGTTACTAAGGAAATAACTTAGTTAAATAGGGTAGGAAAACATATTAAGATCATGACATATTATGCTTCTATCATGTAGATGTGATTTTGGGGGCAGGGTGGTTCCGGGTACTGGGATTGAATTTTATACTATTGTGGAAGTGCTTAGTTATGTTGCAGGAATGGTTGTCCATTTCAAGGGGGTTTCAGTAAAAAGTTTCCTTGAGGTGGTCTCCGTAGGATTTACTTTGAGTAAAAAAGGTTAACTCGGGGTAGGTCCTGACAAGAGATGAGAGAGATGAGCTCCCGACTAGTTGCGTGCGGTGTGGAAGGTCGGCGTGTCGGTGACGAAGCTCACGAATTCGATCACGACTGATGATGAGTCTCAGCCGATGAGTCAAGGCTGAGTGTCGTTGATGTAAGACATACAATTCCACTCCTACATCTTCATCGATCTAGTTGCGTCAAGATCCAAGCGTCGTCGTCTTCGATCTAGCGACGTTAAGGTTGAGGTGTCATACAACGACAAAGCTACTTACATCACGTTGAAGATTTTCGAACCTAGATATAGAAAGATACTACGACTATGCCCAAAAACAAACTCTCCGCCAAGTGAATTTCCCCAAAGTATACCTACATAATCTAGATACATGCCACAATTCACAAATGAATTATACTAGCAGAATGTTGGGAAGGGACCTACCAATCTAACAAACCAAAATATGAACTATTGAACTAATGAAGATGAAAATACTATCATAAACACATAAAAATACTACCATAGTAGCATAAAGATATGACAACAATTATAAAAAGCTACTCTTTAGAACAATTATATATAAACGCTTACAATCATGAAGTTTATGAACAATCCTAGTTGCTAAAAATTATAGGTAATGAACAATTATAAACTAAAGTTATATAGAACGAGAAGTTAGGTGTAATTTTATAACGTACCAGTGGACATGGATTCGATGTAAGGAGAGAGATAAGGTCGAGGCATCGTTGTTGTGGACAGAATCAAAGATGTAATCGAGGTCGAAGTCATCGCCGTCAATGAGGCATTGATGACTAAACTGAATCCAAGAGATCCAGTCGAGGTCGTCGTCGACGGAATCAGAGATCCAGTCGAGGTCGTCGTCGACGGAATCAGAGATCCAGTCGAGGTCGTCGTCGACGGAATCAGAGATCCAGTCAAGGTATTTGATGACAGAATCGAAGATCCACTAAAGGTTGAGTCGGTGTCGTTGTCATGGTCGTCATCGTCGGAGAGAAAGAGGTTTGGGTGAGAAAGATGAGGGAATGTGGACTTGAGTGCTCAGGAAGGTAAAATGGTCATGATTGTTGAAGAATAATATTGAGAGAATGAATTCTCCTTATCTTATTGATAGAATTAAGCCCCTTTATATAAGGAAATACATGGGCCTCTTGGGCTATTACATGGGTCAATGGGCCTATTACATGGATATGTGTAAAACCCTATTACAACATGGATTACTACATAAAAGCCTATATACAAGACATGGACCAAGACTCACATATATATATATATATCAAATATCCTAGAATACTCCCTCTTGTGCTTACAGTGTTGCCTCATCAAAACCTTGCTAAGTAATAAAATTCCTGTGGGAAAACTAAACCTTGGTCGAAGGAAAAAGAGTACAATGCACCAACTACTCCATTGAGAACTCGTCACGTGATGCTCCCCTGATGTGTACTTCAATCGGATTTTCCTGATGAATGGTGCATTCCAACATGTATCTCAAGAGTAGATGTGAGCCAAGACTTGAACAAATCTGCCATGATCAACCACAAATGGGGATCAATGGTCATAGCGGTGCATGCAATGTTACCTCATTAAAAACCTTGTCAAGCAAAAACCCAGTGGGACAAAAAGCTGTGACTAAGGGAAAAAGAGTGCAACATGGTTGACACAAACAACCACACCCTTCACATTTGATCACAACATGTATATGCTAGACTTTCTTTCAAATCTGCATCTCCCCCTGATCTTAAGATTAATCATAGGGTGCTTCCGGATTCATAGTGACCACAGAGCTGTTTTAATAATCTGGCATCTGTATTCTCTTTCAACATGTCTCAAATGTGGCATTACTCAGTGCTAGCAGCTATGTGCACAGTGCCTAGCAGTTGTGTGCACAACGCTCGACAGTTGGCGTGCACAGCGCTCAGCAGCTGGTGCACATCGCTCGGTAGCTGCGTGCACAGCGCTCGGCAGCTGGTGCACAGCGCTCGGCAGCTGATGCACAGGTGCACGTATAGTGTCTGGCAGCAGTGCACACGTGTGCACAGATAGTGCACAAGCAGCGCACAGGTAGCGTGCACAGGCAGCGCCCCGACAGCCCTCAGGCAGCGCGCACAGGCAGCGTGCAATATGTCTGGCAACTCAGCCACTAAACTGACCGGTGCCTAGATCATGATTTCCGTTCTAATGCATCTCGATTTATGCATGGCTAGCGATGACATAGACAACAACCTTTCTCTTATGTCATAGGGATTAAATATGCCATATACTCTTAGAATATTCAAGTGATGTCTTTTGCCATATCATGGTATTACGTGGGCGCAAAGCTACTTAGCTTTATAATGAATGGAGGAGAGGTCAAGTCTTTCTTTTGATTAAACGGATCACTCTCTCTTGGAGTAAAGACCTTAACTAATCATGGGAGTATATGAATGTTCCACTCTTCTTCAGAGGACCTAAGCCGATTGATGGAAATACATCATCAATCACAATCGATCGACTTCTATACGAGATTGTGTATTTCCCAAGATACTTTTCATTCCAACATCGGATATCTAACATATACTGCGATCATCCGGAATCAATACGCAATGACATTATTCATCATATCCCATCCGAAATCAAGGAGTCATGTCCAAAACTCTTAGCCAAAGCTCCACTTGATTTGGCTTATGACATCACTATGATCATATTCATATGGCTACATGTACAGTTATTGGGAAACTACCAAACTGATAAGGTAGTGGAGTGCAATAACATCCATTACGAGAGTATTTCTCATCGTAGTTGATCCCAGTGCGAGTTTGTGAGAAACCTTACGCCATATGGGAGTCTGAGACTCTTGTTCTCACTATGCTAACTCACAAAGGTTTACTTGATAGGGTTTACTCTTGCGGTGTCGGCAACACCTGTCCAAGGACCTATCCCTTTGTCTGGGTCGAATCTTCCCATTTAGGTCAATGCACTTTGTCGATTCATCAACAAGGTGTGTGGTTCGATAAACTCATCATCTCACGTCCTCATGTACACTAGTGTAGTCATTATAGAGATCTCTTTCTATAAATTGGAATTTGACGTTGAGGTGTCCCCCAACGATAGTCACAATTCAGACTAACATGAGACGAAGTGAGTATCACTGATCAATGGACCAGTAGTGGCAAACTCGCTTTCTCTCTCAGTGTGAGTGTATATCGAACCCAAAGGCCTCAACCTAACCTTCAGAGAGTCACAAGGCCTAGGACACCATGTTGTCACATTATGGCGTCTTGTACCACAATACTTGCAAGCTGAAACTTTGTGACTCTAATACGATCCCTGACACTATGACAAACAACGTTCTAGTACTCGGAATTAGCCCCAACGTTTGGCATAGGGGTAGCTCATGGACATTTCAATATAATCGCGCTATGGCATCAAGACCATCTCAATATGGTCGAGCCATGTCCTCTTGGTAGGACGTCATTCCTTACAGACATATGCAGCATTGATCTCGTCATTATAGTTTTATGGGGATCATGTTGAGACTTAGTGGTGACCAACCACGACATTCACGTGGTTCCCACTTGAACACTGGTGTTCGTATCTCCCCCTAACTGCGGGAATATAGTCTCAAAATGACAATCTGCAGTGTAACGGGCATCTGTCAAGGAGCTTAAGGTAGAGAGCAATAAAATGACTCTTATCCAACCTTAGAACATATTCATCTCACGTGACACATTATCATTGGGCACTGTGGCGGTGCATTTTGGCACATTGTGAAACTCAAGGCTTAGAGATCCGTTACTATCCTGCCGATTTCAAGGATTACAACTTTTTGTCAATCCTAGCACATAGTTACGAGCTGTCGTGCATCAATGCAATGATGGTAAGTCGTGGACGAATTAATACATGTCTGCATGTCCCTCTTTAGAGATGGGTAGTGAGTCCATAGATATATAAGCAGCATGTGATAGACGATAGTGCAACACATGATCAATGTATTAGCCCTTCAACCAACACCATAAAAGCATATAAGATATACATACGTTGGTTGCATCGGTCTACAAAATCCCTCTTTGGATTTTCAATATGAATGATATCTTTTGTGGCATAGCTTGTCTGAGTCAATTGTTCTGAATCTACATATTTGTGATACCTTAGGACTCATGCTCTTCTCTATGATGCCCTGAATAGGCACTTATGAGTAGTATACACAAAAGTCTCAATCATTCTCATCACGGTAATCGTTGTTGTGTATGTTCATAACACACTGCAATGTTCGATTGTCTCTCTCACCATAAGGAGAGCATTTGTGACTTGGATCATCGATTCAAAGACATCAAGAATTGATTCAACCATGTCCTAAATGATGGTGAAGATCCAATCAAACTTAGTCACAAAAAGGATTCACAATATGCGAAGAGTATGCAGTTTTCGTGCAATATGACATATACTCACTAAACCGGCCATACCTCTCTCGTTTGGATGGATATGAATGAACCGCTTAAACCATTGGAAACTAGATTCACATAGCTTTCCAATGATATAAAGTGCGTGTTCTCGTTCATCCGAAGTTGATCTGGGGGCTCTGACGAAGTTAAGGGACAGTAGGATACAGTCTGTTATCTGGCAGCATGACCAGTACGCACTTAAACTGTCATAACTCTTCCATCAGGATAGCAATGAACGAGCTGCTTAAAACATTGTAAACTAGACTCATGTAGATTTCCAATGATATAAAATTCGGCTTCTAGTTCATCTGGAGCAGTTCAGAAAACTCTTACGAAGTTACGATATAGTAGTTTCAACTTACTATGTTCGCAGATTTTGACATGATGAAGCTTTCAACTTTAAAGTGGCATCGCAGGAGTTCTCCTCGGCCAAAAGTAAAGCGTACATATGGTATTACAAGTCTTCAACGTTCATGAAGGATGACATTTGGTAACAGCATCATGGGGGGATCCAAAATCAAGGGAGTATGTAACCTTTACCGAGGTTAACCACGTAATCCGATGATGGAAAATCTGCTGTTAGGTGAAGACTAAACCACAAACATCGGCACACCTTCATAAGGCTGTGCCTGATCATGTCATAGTGTGAATACACTTATCGAACCAACGATTTCATCGATATCTCATTCATTTAGTTTGGAGAAAATCAAAGAGCCCTTCATGACGTCAAATGTTAGAGGCATCCATTTGATGTTTCATACTCTCTTTGTACATTTTTTGTATGCATTCATTCTTTTGCTCAGGATTGTGTGCGTAGTCCCACCATCTACAAGGCACTCAATTTCTCCACGTAACTTACCTATCGAACAAGGTAGATACGTGAGAAAAAGACATAAACACTGAAGGCAACCGTTTGCATTGTAGAATTCCTGGCAGTATGACCTTTACAGACTAAAACAGTCATAACTCCTTTGTTAGAATGGATATGAATGATCTGCCAAAACCGTTGGAAACTAGATAGACGTAGCTTTCTAGTGATATATAGTTTACATTCTAGTTCATCCGGAGCTATTCACAAAGCTCTTCGGAAGTTACTGTTCAGAAAGTGGCAGATTCACTGTTTTTGTTTTTGGTTGCTCGCATTTGCAGCTTGCACGTATGCTAATGAATTAGGCACTCGGCAACATTCGACAGCACATTACATCTACATATATGTCATTGCACTTGGCAATATTTGGTAGTGCATGAGGAGCCACACATATGCCGGTGCACCGAGCACTCGGCAAGATTCGGTGGCTGCACACTCTCTAGTGGCCATGGCGCACGGTACGGGGCAGTTAGGGGCTCGGCATCTTATCTCAAGTGCACAGCATGAGGTGCCCAGAGCTTCGGCAGCTGCTGCACAGAGCTCGGTCCTGATACCCAGTGCTCGGCGGTCGGTGTCTTGCGCACGTCCTCGAGTGTTCTGTGCTATGTAGCTCATTTAGTGCTTGTCCTTGATGTAAGTGCACATCAATTGGTGATCAGTGCACGGTCCCTTGTGTTCAGTGCTAACATCTGGTGCTTAGTGCTCAACACCTAATGTACAATGCAAGATAGTTCATGTGTATAGCACAAAGCAACAAACACAGAACTGACGACATCTGACAAACAGGTGGTGACATTCCTCACACAACATGAAGCAACTGACACACATAGGCGGCAACTGACACACAATATTGGCAAAAATAATCAAGGGGCAGCAGATAGCATACAAGGTTAGCAACAGGCACGTTGGGCGGCAACAGGCGCGTGACTGTCAGCAGCTGGCAGCCAGGTGCACATAGACTCGGCAGCGTGCACGGCAACCATGCCGGCAGCTTGTGTAGCGCTCAGTAGCTTCTAGGCAGCGCTCAATAGCTGCATGCCTTTAGCATAAAACAGTGTTGCTCAGCTTCTAATCTCCATTTAAGACTTAGAGCGGCATTCAAGGATCAATATATAAGTGAGCGGCAAATTGCCTCGCTCATGCATACAATACCAAACTGTGGAGACTCGAGAGTGGTCATCTCGCTTTATTGGTTGGAGTTTCAGCGTAGGAAGCAGTGGCTAAATCTCGAGCAAAATCTAGGTCATGCTCGGTAGCTGGGTGCTTAGTGGTTGGAAACTAGCACTCAGCAGCTATGCAGCACTGGTCCTCTGTAGCTGGGCACTAGGCGCTCTACAGCTGGGCGTTGGGCACTCAGCATCTGGGCAGCCTTTGCTCTGTAGCTTGGCGGTGGTGCTCTGCAGCTAGACGCTGGGCATCCTACACCGGTAGCTGATTCTCCTACCTTGTTCTTAACTGGACTTCTACTTGGAGAAATATGCTAACGTTGATCAAACACAACGCGGGTTCAAGGAATGAGATGATTCTCCAATTCTGAACTCTCTTTAATAACATAACACAAACCAAAGTTGGATACCTCACAAAGTGGACCTAAAAACATCGTCGGTGCATGGTGCACGGTAACTAGTGCTTGTCACTTGGTAACAAGTGCTCGACAGTGCTCGGCAGCTACCCTAGGCAGCGGTCAGTAGCAATCGGCAATCAGGGCTCGACAATGTATAACAATTAGTGAGCAGGGCTTCGGCAGCTGGTAGCCATGTGCACATATAGTGCCTGGCAGCATCGCACGTGTGCACATGCGGTGCCCGGTAGTAGCGCGCGACAACGCCTAGGCAGGTGCACATACAGTGCGTGGCAGCAGTGCACACGTGCACAGGGGGAAGCCCTGGTAGCAGCGTTTACGCGCACAGGGGCAGGTGCACATACGGTGTCCAGCAGCAGCTCACACGTGCACAGGGGCAAGCTTTGGCAGCAGTGTGCACGCGCACAGAGGCAGGTGCACATACGGTGTCCGACAGTAGTGCACTCGTGCACAGAGGCAAGCCCTGGCAGCAGCGTGCAGCGCACGGGGGTAGGCCCTTGCAACAGTGCTCAGCAAGTGCACGCGGCAGTACAACAGTCAGGTGCACGCGGCAATACAACGGTCAGTAGGTGCGCGCGCCAAAGCATATCACTCGGCGGCAGCGCACGTGTGCTAGAGCACAGCGCTCAGCAACTGTGCACGCGCCAGAGCACAGTGCTCGGCAGCAGCGCACAGCGAGAAGCTAGTGGTGCTGGTAGCCAAATGCACATATGTTTTAGGATTTCCATAATAACTTGTAAAGACAAACGTCCCAAGTATAGAATGAGGATGGAGAAGGAATGTACATATTTTATCCTCCCTGAGGTTATTGAACTTTGAAATTACTCAAAAGTATAGCTTACTTGCTAGTCTGCCAAATAGACTGCATTTATATAAGCTGCTCCATGCTTCCATGCTCAAATTCATGCGCGTTCGGCGATCGTTCGCATCGTAAATTGTCGCACGGGGAGACTATGAAACACATGAAAACATATGGTTAGTTAAAATTACCATAAAACAATAGCAAAGTGTTGAAAAACATCAACCATATGGAGGATTCAAAGAGAAATTAGGAATACAACCCGTTTTTCTTAAGGAAAAGTGATTCTCATGCGCGTTGCAGTTATTGGGAGGACCGGTTCACCCACTTTTACTCCGGTTCTGGGGTTCCCCTTTGACTGAAGAAACCTGACATCCTTGTGCATAACCTCTCAAAATTTCACGCAAAGTGTCTGAACCGGTTGCTTGAACAGTTCGGCCGGTCCGGGGATTTCGGTGGCCGGTTCAGTGTCTTCCCGGCCGGTTCTTGTGGTGAGGCCGGCGGCGTTGGAATCGTGAGAACAATATCTTCAACTTCTCTGTTGGTGACGAAACCCAATTCGAAACTTATTCTGTCTATATTGGTTTGTGAACCGTGAGACAGATTTTAGGGTTAAAAAATATGAATAGGAGACTTCCATGATATTTTTAAATTGAGAATCACAGTGACGTGAGTGTCATCGTGAGAGAGAGCTGATCATCGACTTTTTCTCAATTTCTTTTATCAATAATTTGTCCAAGGTCGAGAACGCCACCTTGGACCAGGCCACCTCTACAAAACCAACGTCATTTTCTCAGTTGCACTGTCTTCTCTTGCTTGCTCTGTTTCAGATTCTGCGATCGGAGTGAGATGGGTAGCTTGGGGGCGATGCTGAAACACCCAGATGACATATACCCTCTTTTGAAGCTGAAAATGGCGGCGAGGAATCTGGAGAAGCAGATCCCTCCCCAGCCTCATTGGGCTTTCTGCTACACCATGCTTCACAAGGTCTCTCGCAGCTTCGCTCTCGTTATTCAACAGCTCGGCCCTGAGCTCCGCAATGCTGTACGTCTTTCATCCGATGATGATTATTGTTGTATCATGAGCTCAATCGAAACACCTTTATGTAATTGGTTTGGATTCCATCCATTTTTATTACAAGTAACTGGATATTGTAGCTCACTTCTATTATTACTTGTTGCTTATAGTGCCCACGGACTTTTGGTCATTGCAGGTTTGTATTTTTTATCTGGTTCTTCGAGCTCTAGACACTGTTGGTACGTATCTATATTCTTTGGTCTTATGTTTTCTAAATGCTTTTACTTTTGATTGTGAGTGAATGATTCACTTTGGTTTGTTTCACCTTAAGTTTAAGTCTCCATATCACTCATTAGTCTTGTGCATGTGCTGTTGATTGCTGGCAAATTGCCAGCATAACCTTTACTGAAATTTCATATTTGACTTCACTAGACACTAGGTGAAAAAGATTTTTTTTTCTTTCTTTTAACATGTGGCCTTTTAAACATTATTTGGTTCATTTCGTAATTGTTTAACCTTTTGTGATAATCCATTCTATGACTTGATGTTAGATTCTACTTCTGCGAGGATTTTGCCCCCTCATTGTTTTGAGGAATGTCCTTACGTTTTTCTTTGACTGCAACTGTTAAATTTTGTGGTTTAGGATCTCTAAATACCCTGGAGTTTAATCACTGAGGAAAAATTGGGGCTAGACAAATTAGTGCTCAATGCATCTAGAGGGACTGCTTAGGCTGGGTTTGGTGCAGCTGAGCTTATAAGATATAAATTAACTTTTACTTTTTTGCAGCTTATAAGCAGAAGGTGAGTGTTTGCAGCTTCTCCTTTTTCCCTCAAAACACTTTCTACTTTTTTAAAAAGTAGCTTTTTTTGGACTTACCAAATACCAAAACCTTTGGTGCTTAAAAGCAAATGAGCTTATAAGCTCTCCCAAACCCAGCCTTATCTAGCTCATGACTAATGAATCAAAGTCTGCATAACATTGCCTTACCAAAACTAAGAAAGGACAGCTCTTGCTGATTCACAGTTATACGCTTCGATGTTTTGTTAGCATTGTCTTCTACTTTGTTTTACTTTTGGCCAGCACAAAACTATCTGTAGTTGATGTAGAGTCTGCTCCTGTTTCATGTGGATTACTTGTGTTACTGTTATTAGTATTGTATTTTAATTTGTTCTTTCAATTATTTCAGTGCTAATGTATTATCTCTATTCTCACTGATGTATCTTATTCCGGTGGATTCTTTACAGAGGATGATACAGCGGTACAGACAGATGTCAAACTTCCTATCCTGATTTCTTTCCATCGGCACATATATGATCCCAAGTGGCATTTTGCATGTGAGTTATTTCAGGTTTTACTACTCCATCATTCCTGTGTTCTCTGTATATTCATGCAGACAAAATAACGCTATGGAGAACTTATTACGCATCAGTAAACTTGTTCCCTTCAATAATGCTTCACATTGGTTAATTTCTTTTCTATTTTCATTTTTTGTATATATACATGGGTTTATATATTATCATATTAAGTGCATGCTCTTGGATTTACATTGCTTAAAGAAATAAACAAAAAAGTAAACAAAAATAAAAAGATAAGGCTCAGGTACTATACTTTTGTTGTAGCCTGTTGGCCTGTGGAAAGATAAGGCTCAGGTACATGCATGTTATTATGTTAATGAGTATCAAACTATCAATGTATCATGGTCTGCTTGCTCAAATAGCTGCATTTTTTCTTAAGGCGGTACGAAGGAGTACAAAGTTCTCATGGACGAGTTTCATCATGTTGCAACTGCTTTTCTGGAACTTGGGAAGGGGTACGTTCTTAACCTTGTAGGTTTATCCATTTATAATTTTATTCTGTTTTATGTTTTGTTTGTGCATTCCCAATTATCTATTCATTCTTAAGAACATGCTAGCTTCTCTACTCATGAGCCGATCCTAATCTTTGCTTGCTTTGTTTTCGTTTCTTTTATCTTGTTACTGCTGTGAAGGTTCCTTAGATGCTTAGCACTGAGTACATTTTTTGTTGTTGAGAATTTAGTACTTCGTACTTTAGATTTCTTGTAGCTCACAAGTCGTAGGTGATAAGACTGGTCCACTGCCAGTTATAGCAAATACATGCACAAATAAAGGTTGCAAATTAAATCTAGTCGTGAATGAGTGCTTGGAGCTTCGCAAGCATAGGTCTGCTTATTCAAGTGGTTCACATTCAAAATGATGTGCAAATTTCATTTGTTCATTTCAGGGACCAGTGTGAAGCATGTACTTATAACAAGTATTGCCATATTATCTGACATTTCTATTTTTATAAAGGTTTTGGAGACAGTTGTTAACTCTGTTATTATTACACTTATTTAAGACTCTTAGTTCCAATTGATTGGTCGGCCATCAAATCAACAGATTCAAAAGTATGAGTTAAATTTTCAAACCAATATACACACTTGACATAGGAATCTTCCATGAGTTGAAGCTCCCCTTTTAGATTTCGTGAGGCTGATATTGACTGAGTTCTCTTGCATATAGTAGCCAACTGTTTTTGATTTGTCCTTCCCCATGATGTCTTGAAATTTCCTGTGTAAACAACTCAGTTGGCGCTTATTTTACTTTAATGAATCTTGCACCTGTTAATCACAAGTACTCCAGATCATAGCCTTTAGTGATATAAGATAGAATACCTGAAAGACTAATACTTGTCCCTTGCCATAAGTTTATGCTTTCAAAATGGCTTCATGGGATACTTGTATTGCAAAGTTCAATTGTGATTGTTAAGTGAGGCTTTAATTCATGTTGTGACAACTCTACTCATTTCCTTTTCTAGTTAAAATATTCATCGAAGTTTTCATTAACACTTGTTATCAAATCTGTATGCTGTATTGCAGTTATCAGGAGGCAATTGAGGATATTACCAAAAGAATGGGGGCAGGGATGGCAAAGTTTATCTGCAAGGAGGTTTGTAATGCAATTATTCCATGCAAATCTTGGACGATGTCATACAAGTTCTTTCAAGATTCTCATGCATTCATATCAATGACACATCATATGCTCATGCAAACACAGGCTGATAAGGTCCTAGAGTTGCTTATGGGTTCATAAACAAATTTTGTTCTACCTCATTTCTACCAAGTATATGTCTTACTGACAGGATAATCCCCTTAGAGACCTTTTGACTGACTGTGCATGATATTTTATAGTATATAATGAACCTTTTATTAAACGCGAATATATACATAGAAATGGGATGACCTTTTAACCTTTTGACTGACTGCATGATATTTTATAGTATATACTGAACCTTTTATTAAACGCTAATATATACATAGAAATGGGATGTTTTATATTTTTATATTATTTTTTTGCCGAGTTCTACCATACAATGGTCATTCTTAAGGAGACCATCTTTAGATTAACCATAGAAATGATTTATGGCTTCTGTTTTTGAACTACGATTTTATCAAGTAGCTTCAAAATTATGAGTTCATATATCCAACTGTACATTAAATAAATGTTCATATTCTGTGGTCAACCTCATTGCCGATACTTAGCAGCATCTAGCGTCCACAGTTTATAAACATCTTTAAGTTATCTAATATGTGGACATACTTCGGGCATGTATGACCATGAAAAGCTTATGTATCTTGGGGTATAAGATTCTGCAATGAAGTGCTAAATATTTTTCATGCATATGACTCCTATTCCTAACCACATTCTGAGTGTAACTTTCGCACAATGTGTAAAGTAAGTGCTCCACCACTTAAGTTAGTTTCCCCTCATCTTGCAGGTAGAAACAGTTGAGGACTATGATGAGTACTGCCACTATGTGGCAGGACTTGTTGGTTTAGGTTTGTCCAAGCTTTTCCATGCAGCTGAGTTGGAGGATTTGGCTACGGATGAACACTCAAATTCAATGGGCTTATTTCTTCAGGTAAATCAATGGCATATGAACAAAGACTACTTTCCATATCAAGTTTGGTTTAGAAGTTTGGTTCTAATAAAACAATGTATGGATTTTCTAATTACAGAAAACAAACATTATTCGAGATTATCTGGAGGATATTAATGAAATACCCAAGTCACGCATGTTTTGGCCGCGCCAGATCTGGAGTAAATATGCTAACAAACTCGAGGTATTTAATCTCAGATCTCATGGTATTAACTTAGGCTATTGCTCTTCTTTTCCAATGGCTTTGCTCCATTTCATTCCTGCTCATTCTGAAAACTTATGGTTGTTGGATGACTCAAGTGTTAGATCTAATCCATTGCACAGTAGAAAGTCTTTACTGATTTGAGTTATTTTTTATGGTTGCAGGACTTGAAATATGAAGAAAACTCAGACAAGGCAGTGCAGTGTTTGAATGACATGGTCACTAATTCTTTGATACATATAGAAGACTGCTTGAAGTACATGTCTGATTTGAGAGATCCTGCTATATTTAAGTTTTGCGCTATCCCTCAGGTATAAAGATGTTCTCAACCAAAAATTGCTACTGTTGGTCAGTCGTATGTGTCATATCACGTGTACTTTTCCTATATATTGGTAAAGGAAAATTATTTTTCTAATATCGAGTGGGAAACTTGTCTGATGGACAATAACCTCATATATTTTCCATGTTTGCTCATAGAAAACCACACTAGCAGTTTGCTAGGAGGATATTTCTAGATATATTGACAAGAAATGAGGGTTTCCCTGACTATGCGATGTTGGACAGGGGGAATTTATTTAGTCACTGTAATAAAAGAAGGTTAAAAATTCTTCGTTTAGGATTATAGTCGGTGATTATTAGATGGCTGTTTCATTATTTTTATTTTATTTTTTTTTTTGGAGAAGGGCCCTTTCAATAATATGTACATGTGAATTGTGGCTTTGATTTGAAGTTGCAATGATATTAATCTAAGATTTTTAAGTAAGATGTTATATGCCTATAAAGTTGGTGAATAATAAGATGTTTCATCTTTTATTTACTGATGATGGTATAACATAGTTTGTGGGCAGTATTTAGTGGTTTTACTTCTGATATATGCGTATTTAACCAAATGGTAACTCTCTAGATGAGTTCTTAATTTCTTGAAATATCTGAAGGCTTTAATATAGTGAATATACTGTTTCTGATTGACTCTTTGTCAAAAGTCCTCTGTTCTTCTTATTCGAATTGTCAGAGCTTATTAATTAGACAAAAGTTGATCTACTCTTCTATAATTTGGTTTTTACTATTTATCTGATCAACCATTCTCTTGAAACTAGCAGATTTCAAAATAAAGTTTGAATCTCATTTTGTTTACGCTGCTTGTACTAGGTCATGGCAATTGGCACACTAGCACTATGCTACAACAACATTGAGGTCTTCAGAGGTGTGGTGAAAATGAGGCGTGGTAAGATATCAATCTATCAACATGGTATTTTTTTTCAGTTGAATTTGTTAGTTGAATACAATTTTAAGAAAAGATTACTATTTATTAAGAAAGGATTTGTAAAAGAGGATGGTCATAGGCCATGTGATTTTAGTGTATAATTTGATTCATCCCAGCATCATTCTTTTCTTAATATATAGAGATCTCCACAATCTACTACCGTTGCACACGCATATCTATACTTATGCACCCAGTCTCTCTCTCTGGTCTGGATTTAGATAGAACAAGCAGATTTGTGATACTGGTTTGAATTTTATCTTATTTGTGATATTTCGTCCTAACAAGGTAACACTTTTCTATCTATTGTCATGTGTTTTAAGGTCTTACAGCAAAAATCATTGATAAAACAAGAACGATGGCTGATGTCTATGCCGCTTTCTATGATTTTTCATCCATTATAAAGTCCAAGGTAAGTTGCTTCTGGAAACAAGGATGTACTAGCTTTAAAATATTGCCTTTGCTAACAATAAACCCAGGGAACTAGGCTTAAGATATCTGACAAACTTTAACTTTGTGTTTGGACAGGGAATGATTGATGTCTAAGTAAAACAATTTAAGAAAGAGAGAATAGAAATAAATTGTACATGACTTTTCTGTCTTTCATAATTACAAAACTAGTTTAACAAAGCTTATTCGTTTGGTGGCTCCAATGCTTACTGAAAGCTTGTTTGCTTACGATAATACTGCTGTCACCAGTGCTTTCATTTTGATGCAAACGTTTCTTTGTCCATTTGCTGTTGTAATTCTCAGACATTAAATTGAATCTTGGCACAGGTTGACGAGAAGGATCCCAATGCAACAAAAACACTGAGCAGGTTGGAAGCGGTGCAGAAAACATGCAGGAAGTCTGGAGCCTTAACCAACAGGTACTTCATAGTGCACAGTTCTATTATCTGAATATTGAATGTTTCTGTGTACTGATTTCTGACAAGTATCTATAAATTACAGCAGGAAATCATATATAATCAAGAGTGAGCGGAGTTTCAATTCAGCTCTGGTGAGTTACTTACAGAAATAGATAAAGAAAATTATTATAGAAAGGGTTGAAATTCATTCCAGAAATCACATCGACTAATCCATCTTTCGATGCAGGTTATGGTGATGATTATCATATTGGCCATCATTTACGCTTACGTCTCTGCCAGCCCAAGATTCTATGCAAGTTTCATCAATAGACATTGATAGCCGATAATCTTTGTTGAAAAGAAACTTCTACCGCATGACCCTCACTCCACTACATATCCTTTTCTTCTGCAGTGTATGCTTTCCCGAAGTCCCCAACACATAGTTTGTTACAAAGAAACTTGCTTCATTCCATGCGACTAATGTTGTCTGTAAACAATAATGACAGTGCTGCTGCAGTTGTAGATCCAATATGAAGTTCTTTAATTTATTACTGTAGCTTTCAGCACCATTTAGCAGTTATTTATTGTAACAGAAGTGAGATTTTGCTTTGTATTTTCTTCTTTCTGAGTCAGATATTTGATTGTGCAACATGTCACGAAATAAACAGTTACTTTTATGTTCATATACAGCAATGGTAATACAACAGCAGTATATCCAGCATAAAGATGCCGTGCATAGCATGCTCATAATATTCTTGTTGTGACCCTGGGAAAAGATCATCAAAATCAACTATGTCAAATTATCATCTGTTTTAGAGAATTGGCATCAACTGATATAAGATGGATTGCTCACCAGAAGAATAATGCTCTATATTGGCACTGTAGATGCCCCTGAAAGAAAGCAAATTTAAACAACTAGGCCACGAGGCTTCTCTACCATTAACAGCATGTTTACCACTGTTTGCTTTCAATTTGGCCAAACATAAAAGAAATTGAAACACTTCCTAACACAGCCTAAATGGAGTCGGTAAAGAAGAGGAGCTAGTAGCAGAACTGGGAAGGGGCTGAATTTACCAAATTCAAGCTAGTAACAAATGGCCTTCACCCTTGATAATTGATGTCTCCAAGTCTTGACAACAATCAACTTACCCAAGTGATGAATGTTCCAAATCAAGGTTCTAATCTTCCAATTGTATTGATGACACCAACTAGACTATCAATGAGAAGAATGGAATCTCCCTCAACCTCCAGATGAGACAAACCATGTAACCATGCAGCATGAAACCAGCTCTTGAAGCAACTGCTTCAACTTTTAAGATGTCACTGGTGCGCAAAGAATTAGCAGCAGCAAGAATTGGGTTCCCAGTAGCGTCTCGGAAATCAAAACCACCTGCACTATGCTTTTCAGGACCTAAGCCATCAAAATTAAGCTCGAGATTTCCAAGGAGAGGAGGTTGCCAGCGAATGAGTGTACTTGCAAACTAATGGGTTAGGAAACTAGCCGTCACAGAAACAACTCGAGCTGGTGTAGGGGGTTTGTTTCTAAAGTGCAATCGTTTCGAGCTCGCTAAAGCAAATAAGCAGTACCAAGTACAACACTGAGAGTTCGTCTTATGATTATTTCCAGATAAAAATGTAGATTATTTGTATGTTAAGAATGACTGGTTTGTTGGAGCTATCGGTTACATAAGGATCAAGTCAGACTTTGTTAGCTATTTAGTTGGAATAAAACCCTGGTCTGAAGGGTTTGTTATGTTTGAGAGTTCGTCTTATGATTATTTCCAGATAAAAATGTAGATTATTTGTATGTTAAGAATGACTGGTTTGTTGGAGCTATCGGTTACATAAGGATCAAGTCAGAGTTTGTTAGCTATTTAGTTAGAATAAAACCCTGGTCTGAAGGGTTTGTTATGTTTTTGAATTGTTCTTCCGTAGTTGTAGAACCACGCACAGATCGTGGATTAGATCTTCCCCATTCCTGCATGTAATGGCTCTATAAAAGCCTGTTTTCAGTATTCAATAAATCAAGCTTCATAGCTATCTCTGATATCAAACACCAGTTCAAACAAACATGGTTAAACTCAATCATGATTAGAAATACTGAAACAGTAGTCGCACCATGACATGAGACCATCTCACTTCCAAATTGAGATCCCTTTCTGATCCGATTGTAGAAAATCGAGTGCTGGCGTGCTAACGATTTAGAGTTCAGCGTAACCATCTTATCTTGATCTTGCGCGCTTTCCTTTCTTGACTTTTTCTTCAGGCGACTGAATGTATCTTTAGTCAAACCTAGGATTAGTTCTGAGGGTGCTTAAATAACGAAAATAAAATGATATGGACTAAGTACTGCTCCTTAGAAATGGGTTGACGGGTTGGTGCTCTTGCTCAAGACTTTATGAACTTGGGGTGGACTTTCCCTCCAAGGGAGGCTTTGGTGGTGCTCTTTCGAGAAGGATGTTCTCTCATGAGGTTTTTTGTTTGAATTGGGTGCTCCTCGAGAGGCTTTTAACAACAGAGTATGCAAGTTTGTTGATTGAGTTGACTGTGTCTCCTTCATTCGCCAACAGGAGAACACTTCTAGGGTTCACAAATACTTCTTCACCAAGGCAATCAAATTTCCCTTCATGATTTAGGCAAGATACTTTCCTAATTGATCTTTCGAACGATCTCAATAATATTCAGCCAATAATTACCTAATATTTATATTCTAATTAACACTTGGACCACAAGCAACTGGTCCAGAGACCCAATAATCTGGAAATATAACTTAAGCCCAAACACTTTCTTTCCTTTTGTCTGTTGTAGGCGCCTATCCAGTTCGCATTACCAATGTATACTGAAATGTACAAGCTTACCTGAAATATCCCAAAAGAATTTCTGTCATGACCCAAACATGAACCGTACAAGCTTTCCTGGAATAAGAATAAAAAATTCTTGTAGTGGTTCTATTAAGTATACTTGATTCAATATAGAGAATGACTAGGTCCGACATAGAGTAGTCATAGACGGGGTCAGGATTCCAAAACTATCAAGACTAAACTTTTCATTGATAAAAATTCAATATATATGAAAATAATGCTCGTTTATGTTGTAGGATATATGATCCATATGTGTGTCTTGGTCTATGCCAAGTCTATGGGCTTTATGTTACCACTTTGTAATAGGAAAGCTTTATGGCACTACTAGGACAACTACTTTAAAAAAATTTCTCGGCCTGTTAAAAAATTTCGTCAGCTAAGAAGTCGTCGGGAAAATGTCGTCGGCTAGGGTCTTAGCCGACAAAATAACAGTACATCGTCTCCTAAAGTCAAAACTTTTGGCGATGAAATTTCGTTAACAGAAACGTCCCCTATTGGTCAAAATAGTTGACCGAGTAAACTTTAGCCGACTAAATTTCGTCGCCTAAAGTGTGAAACTCGTCGGCTATAATTATTTATTTTTATTTTCGTCGCCCAAAGTTTGAATTTTGTCGCCTAAAGTTTGAACTTCGTCGCCTAAAGTTTGCATTTCGTCGGCTAAAATTTAAAAAAATGTTTATTTTTATATGTTTTTTTATTTCTTTTACTTTCGATTTTTTTTCCTCTTTTTCGTTTTTTCGTTACCACAAGACTATCCGGAGGTGTTTTTTGGAGGAGGAGAAGCCGCGGTGGAGGAGGAGGAGAAGGAGCTTGGAGGAGGAGGAGGAGAGGGAGCTAGGAGGATCAGAGGAGAAGGAGGAGGAGAAGGAGAAGGAGAAGGAGGAGGAGAAGAGATGAAGAGGAGGATGGAGAGAGATGAAAGATATATAAAAAGTCAAAATTTTTGGCGGAAATTTTGAGGGTACTTTAGCCGACAACATGCAAAAATTCGTTGGCTAAAATTAAAAATTTTTGGCGGAGATTTTCAAAATTTTGAGGGTACTTTAGCCGACGAATTTTAATAAATTTTGTCGGCTATTGTTATTTATTTTATTTATTTAACTTTAGCCGACGAATTTTAATAAATTTCGTCGCTATAGTTATTTATTTTATTTTTTAATTTATTTAACTTTGGCAGACGAATTTTAATAAATTTCATCGGCTATAGTTATTTATTTTATGTATTTTATTTATTTATTTAACTTTAGCCGACGAATTTTAATAAATTTTGTCGACTATAGTTATTTATTTTATTTATTTATTTCACAAAAACTGTCATTTGATTGTTTAAATTACGTATTTTGGCCAGACCTTCAACACAACCAGTGTTATAAAAATTTACTAAAACATAACCCCCGAAGATAGGGCTACCCATAAGGAGAAAATGATAAATTGCATTGAGTGCAACTATCGACACTGAGACTTTACCGAAATTACGTGATTTTTCAACCGTAGACGTATTTCACCATTCCGGTCATGTCTTATTTCATGACTTTTTTGCATTTGAAAGTTCTTCATAGAGTTTGTTTTTGAAATGGAACATTTACTTAAAACTTAGTAAACAAGTTATACGACATTAGTAGGCATACTGTGATTCCGATGATCAAACTTGAGAAACAAAAATCCGACTGTCTGATATGATCATTATGTCGAAATATGTATATGAGAAAAAATTCAACGTGATCCGACAATATTAATGGCTCAATCCTTATGGTCAAACTCATAAGTCAAACCCCTAAACGCACGGAAATAGTCATTTGACCATCTAAATTACATATTTTGGCCGGACCTTCAACTGAAAATAGTTTCAAATTGATGAGACACAACCAATGGTATAAAATTTTTATTTTATTTATTATAGCATAGCTGACGAAATATTAAAGTATTAGTCTAAGGTTTTGGGTTTAGGGTTTTAGCCGACGAAATATAGCTGATTTTGTCGGCTTAACTTTAAAATTTAAGTTTAAAATATAAGATAGTATAGCCGATGAAATTATATATTTCGTAGGCTAAACTTGAAAATTTCGTCAGCTAAAGATCATAGACTAAAGCCGACAAAAAAAAACGAATTTAGCTGACAAAAATTTAATTTTGTCGGCTAAAGTTGACTATAGTCGACGGATTTTTTAATTAGCCGACGAATAAAAATTTCCTTAGCTAATGTCCACTTTAGCCGAAGAAAAAATGCCTTCTTCGGCCTGTTTTTTTCGTCGGCTAAAGCCTTTCTTCTGGTAGTGTGGGCTTATCCTAATATGTAAGGGAATGACCCAATGTATGTTAAGTGAGTCTCTATAAATAAATCACTTTCTATCAATAAAGTACACCAAATTATATTCTCTTACAATACGTATCAAACACGAGCTCTAACCTCTAGAGTTTGGCCACTTAAAAAAACCCTAAATCAGCCACGCGCGCAAACCTGTGCACCGCTGCACACCACTTTACACCACGTGCACCCATGTGCACTGCCGCATGCACCCCTGTGGGTGCATGTGCACCGACACACACCCATGTGCACCGACACGCACCCTTGTGCACTGCCGAGCGCACCCCCCCTGTGCACCGACAGGCACCCCTTGTGCACGGCCGCGCACCCCCGTGCACCTGCTGCACACGTGACGCACCCTGTGCATGCTACCATGGTTGCTACTAGTTTTTTTTTGTGTCGAGTTTCTACAACTAGGTTGTGAAGCTTAATTCGACATGTATGTTCTCTTGAAATCCTAAAACTTTTCAAGTTCAAATAACATTGGTTCCTCCCTTTTCCCATCCCCATTCTATGCTTGGAACGTTTGAATTTGCTGGTTATTTTGAAAACCCTAAAACATGTGTGCACCGGATCGCATACAAATTCCATGTTGTAGGCCTCGACGCTGCTGTCGTCTTCTGTCGAGCGTTGGAAAGCCTAGATGTCGTGCTTTAGTGCGCTGGTTAACGATCGCTATTGTGCGCTGCTAGAAGCTGCTGCTGAGCGTTGTTGAGAACAACTACCGACAGCTGCCGCACACTATATTCAGTTTCTTTGGATAAGCTCTTTTGCTTCTGTTGTAAATTATTTGCAAAGAAGCATCATGTGGGGCAACTGGCTGATGAAGGCATGAATGATTAGCACAACTGTTCTGATCGTCTTAAAATTCATGAAGAAAGTAGGTATCACATTGCATCAATGAAAAGTTGGATAAAGTTGGCAAAAAGATTGAAATTGAAGTTAGCAATTAATGCAAGTTTGCAAGAACAAATCAATCAAGAAAAAGAACATTGGAAACAAGTATTAGAAAACATTATTGCAGTTGTGAAAAGGCTTGGAAAAAATAATTTAACTTTCGTGGAGATAATGAGAAGCTATATGAGAAGAACATTGGTCTTTTCTTACAGATGATAGAATTCCTTGCTTATGTTAATCCGAGTATAAAGAAACATGTCAGACGAATTAATAAAGATGAGGTTCATTATCATTATTTGAGTCATAAAATTCAGAATGAAATTATTCAATTGTTGGCAGGTGAAGTGAAAAACACAATTATCAGCACAATCAAAGAACCAAATATTTTTCTGTTATTCTTTACTATACTCTAGATGCAAGTAATAAGGAATAGATGTCTCTTGTATTAAGAATTGTCAATGTTTCGGTTACTCCACTTTTGGTTGAAGAATATTTTATAGGCTTCTTGAAGGTAGCTGACACATCAGGTCTTGGACAACTTAATGAAATTCTAACTAAATTGAAAACTCTTGGACTTGATGTAAGTGATATAAGAGGGCAAGGGTATGACAATGGATCCAACATGAAAGGTAAAAATAAAGGTGTGCAAAGTAGACTACTTAAAATAAATCCAAGAGCATTTTATACACCTTGTGCTTGTCATTCTCTTTCTGATATGACTCATTGTTGTCCTAAAGCTAAGTCTTTCTTTGGTGTAGTGCAACGAATATACTGTTTGTTTGCAGCTTTTACAAAGAAGTTACATGTTTTTAAAGAGTATGTGACATATCTTACTTTAAAACCATTATCAGAAACTCGTTGAGAAAGTCGTGTGGAGAGTGTTAAAGCAATAAGGTATCAAACTCCAGAAATAAGACAAGTTTTGATTCATATTGTGAACAACAAAAAAGAAGATGCCAAGGCAAAAAGTGACGCTGATGCTTTAGTAAAATATAATCTTCAGAATTTTAAGTTCTTGTTGGGTATGATTATATGGTATGAGTTGTTATATGCGGTTAACAATATCAGCAAAGTTTTGCAAACTGAGGATATGCATATTGATACAGACATCAAAGAATTGGAATGTCTTCTTTCTTTTCTTCAAAGTTTAGAGAAACCGAGTTTGAGGAGTCTTTGATTGAAGACTAAAGAGATTGAAACTGATATGGAGATTGAACCGATATTCATGGAAAAATGAACAGTTCACCCAAAAAGAAAATTTGATGAAAACTCTACTGAAGAGGTGACACAATCAGCTGCAGAATCCTTTAAAACCAACTACTTTCTCTACATAGTTAATCAAGCTATTTCTTCATTCAAAACTAGGTTAGAACTATTTACATTATATCCTTATTTAGAACTATTTACATTACATTTAATTTTTAGTGAAGGAGCATGATATTTATATAAGTTATTAACTTTTTTTAAACTAGGCTAGGTTTGAACAATTTAAGATGTATGAATAAAATTTTGGACTTTTGTTTGATTTGGATAAGTTAAGGTCAGCTGATAGAGAAATATTGAAGTGTTTTTGTGCTAACCTCACAGATAAATTGAAGCAAGGTGAGATTTCTAATCTTGATGAGGATGATTTATACCGTGACTTGCAAATGTTGCGTCAAGATTTACCCAATGAAACAAAAGAGCTATAGATGTGTTGAATTATATAAAAGAAGTGGATGGCTGTTATCCACATGCTTCTATTGCTTATAGGATTCTGCTAACTATACCAATCACAGTTACCTCTGCATAAAGAAGTTTTTCAAAGTTGAAATTGATCAAGACATATCTTCGGTCT
Organism: Comarum palustre; assembly: GCA_951800085.1. Lineage (NCBI taxonomy): Eukaryota > Viridiplantae > Streptophyta > Magnoliopsida > Rosales > Rosaceae > Comarum > Comarum palustre. Next base: position 4,398,851 of record OX637589.1, read on the forward strand.
ACTATATCACAACAAAGATTAAGTGGTTTGGCGTTGATATCTATAGAAGAAGACTTGGTTGAAAAACTTGATTATGCAAATTTGATTAGTACAATTGCATCTAAAAATGCAAGACGAGCTATATTTCAGTGATACTTTTATATTGTAATATGTTTTTATATAATATTTTGAGTTTTTTTTGGGTGAGGGGGCCCTCAAAAATTTTCTCACCTTGAGCCTTTATAGGCATCACTGTTTATAAAAACGGGCGCCTAAGCCGATTAGGCGGCGCCTAGACGGAAAAACCAAGCATAACGCTTAATTTTGGTGCTGAATGGACACATTAGGCGATGCCGATTAATCGGTAATCAAGCGGGACGTCTAATGATTAGGCTGTAATTAAACAAAATTAGGCGCTGCAATTTAAAAAAAATAATAATCCTAAACAGCCTAATGCTATTAAACCCTAAACAACCTAATTATTTTTTTTTGTGTGCTTTTATTTGGAGTTGTATTTTTTAGCTATTGTTTGATAACATTATTTTGAAACGATGTCTTTTGAATGTTTTGTCGACATTTCTTTATAATTTATATTATAATATACCATATAAATATATATAAAATAATCCGCCTAATTACCGTCTAATCACCGATTAAACTCCGCCTAAACTGTCAAGCGCTAGGCAGTAGCTCCACCGCCTAATCCCGCCTAGCGCCTTTTTGAACCTTGATAGTCACATGGCCGACCTTGCTCTTCATCTCTTGTTTTTGTTCTTCTGTTTTCTTCGTTGCTTTATTCTTTTGCTTATGCTGTTTTCTTCTTTTGTCTCAATTTTCCAATATTACTCTATTATGATTTTCTGTTGTTCCCTAGTATATGTAAAAGAATATAAATGGAGAAGAGGACCATGAATTAAAAGAATTCAACCCCAAAATACAAGAAGCATAGGCAAGAAGAAACCCATTAAAAATCCCATCAGACAAAGATAATGTATTAGGGTAATTTGTTAGTGTGGAGTTTGTCTTGCATATCACTTCTTGTATATATTTCGTTTGTAGTTCTACAGGGCAGCAAGAGTGGCGGTAACATCTTGGAATGACTTTCACCACTTGTTCATCAGCTCTCTATGATTATATCATTTTACGGTTCATGTTATATATGTATATATATAGTACGTTCGTACATAAGTATATCACATGCTTATGAGCTTGCTCGTATGTTATATTCTAGAAAATATTACAGTTCATAAATGTCACATCCAGATTCTTAAATTATTTTACAGTTTGGTACTTTTATCTTTTATCATTTTATGTAACTGTTTCATTGTATAAGGACCGTAGAGTTGACTTTTTTTTTTTCTAGAATCAAAATTTGAGAAAAATCTCTTATAAAAGTCGTATAGGACGTTGATACGAGTTTGTGGACACATAGCATGCTCAAATCGAACTTCGTTTGAAAAAGTTATGGTCTAAAAACAAAAGTTACTATTTCCAAAAAGGGTTATAAAAGAGGAAACTTACCGAAATAATTTAGTTGAAAAATCAGATTTTTTTCTACCATTTCCATCTCCTTTCCCCCGATTTCCTCCTCACCTCCCTGCCGGATTTTCAGTGCCGCAATCAGGCTGCCGCACCGGTCCCAATCGACGAGTCGTTGTTCGTACTTCATTCCTGGATAGGTAGTTCATCGACTGGTGCCACCATGAGAGAGAAATCGAGCTCCAAAGCTCCCCCACTACAGATTCGGTTTCGACCGAATTTCTTCCGCCTCAAGCCACCACTTTGTGAGTTCTTTATATGGTTTTGTTTAGCTTGTTCAGTACTAAATTCCCCTAGAATTTGGTAGCTCGATTCAGTGTGTGTGTGTGTGTGTGTGAGGAGAATCGAAGATTTGAAGTTTTTAGGGTTTGAAATTGGGAATTTTTGTATTTTGATTGAATTGACATGTTGAGACTTAGAATTGGCTTTCAATTCCTTCTAGAAAGTTGTTTGAAATGTTGAAACGAAGGTGCTGTCAAATTTTGGTGGCAATTGGAGTGGTCGGAAGTTTCTGCCGGCCTACGGCGGCGGAGCTGTCACTTTGTAGGCAGTTTTTCATGCAAATAAATTGTAAAAAATAAGCGGAGTTTATTGGGGTGAAGATTATAATTTTCGGAGGAGTTTTGGTTAGGTTTTGAAATTTTCAAAGTTTAGTAATTATGGTGGATAAGAAAATATTAATCTGGTCATCAGTCATTGTTGGTTAAACTTTATGAAATATTTTTGGAACCTCTAAGCTAATGTTGAAGGCTGGTTAAGATGTTGTTTGATTATGATTTTTATATTCTGAGTATGGTTGGGGAACTATATCTGATGCATGGGATGTATTATTTTATTGGCGGGGAAGGGTCTTTTACGAATTTTGGTTTTGTTTTATTTTGTTTTATTTCACCATAAAAGGTTGTCATATATATTATTGGTAGCTAGCCAGCCTTTATTAGCGTTGGACGCTACAGGGGCTCGTGGGTGGAGTTATATTGAAGAGTAATAGTAAGGTTCTGACCTTAGTCTGGGAGGCTCATCATATGGTGAAACCTATTCCTCTCTTTTTTGTATTTTTAACCAATGAGATTGGTTTATGACTTTGCTTCGTATTTTCCCTATTTTCTATTTTTATATCGATTTTGAGTCATGAAATTGGCATGATTATTTTATTTTAAATAATTGTTTCAGAAATTGTTATACGATGCATGCATTTGAGGTTTTTAATGCACATAATTCTGGGAAAGTATAAAGATACGTTTTCAATTATGTAAGTCAATAAAATTATTTTGTTCACTCAATCTAATGTTCGTTTTAAATGCTTTTCTCTGGACATTTCGTTTTCAAATGCCCAGATTTGCAGGATAGCAGAAAGGAGGTCGTGCGTACAAGGAAACGAGACATAATCAATTAATCTGTTGTCTCTAGTATTTTTTTAGATATTATATCTGTTTAGATTGCTTTGATTACATCAATTTAGTTTTGGTGATTTTGATTGGTCAAGCTTAAACGAGATTGGGGAGAAGGATAACTCAAGATGTTGTGGTTGATCTATTTTGATGTAGAAGTGTTTGGTTGGTTTGCAATTAGGGTTGTCCACTTTTGAAGGAGGTTATATACCATATTTTCGGTAGAATTTTTCTTCAGAGATGGTCCCCATAGGGTTCATCCTGAATTTTGAGAGGAAATCTGATGTGGGTCTTGACAATAGATATCCAAACAGTGAGAGAGAAAGAGAGAGAAAACTAAAGGAGTGTCATTAGCCCATGTCTATGTATTGCACTATACATCGTCAAAAATGGCAAAAGATGAATCATCCGTAGAAAAGGATCATGTAGCTCTCATAACATAAAGATGTTTGTTCTTCATCACATGTTAATTGTGTCGAATTGAATAAAAAACACAAAATATACACATATATAGCCGCGAAGCTTAGCTGGGCCTATTACTAAAAATAAATAATTCAAGATATAAAAATCACGTGGTATAATTATTATGCTTTCAAGATATAACAATGAGTGGAAATACATAATTTCATTAACTTGTAAGTGTGAAGTTAGAGATAAATATAATTTTATTTAATTGATTGAATGACGCTTCTGTATATAGATCAAACTTAAACACACGATTAATTAACAAACACATATAAACATCATCTTATTCTAAATTAACACAGAAGGAGGCACACTACAACAATCATCTCTGATCTGACTGATAGATTCCCTTGGTATCAAGAAATGTAACTGCATTTAATAGTGTAACTGCTTTTTGGCAGTGTAGCTATAAATCAGTTACACTTTATAGTTACACTGTTTAATTCCTTAAGAGTATCGTATAACACACTTAATAGTAATGACCCGAAATTTGTTCAAAAGGTTGGGTCTTTCGCCATTCTATTCCTACAGTATCTATCTCATAGTTCATTCACAAAGTTATATCCTCGCATGTGTCTAGAAAACTTAGAGCTCGGGACGAACAAAAATCACCCAAACGACACCATTATGCTGAAACTAGAACCTGCTGATTATAGATTATAGCTTATTCTCTTGTAAGTTCTTCTCATTCTCTTGGGCATCTCCAACTTTGGGTCTAAAACCTATAATAGGTTTAGGTTTTTCAAGTTTATATCTCGAACTAAACCTATAAAGGTTCTATTTAGACTCAACTATTTAGGAGAAAAAACCTAAGTTTTCAACATGTAACCAACAATGGTTGGGCAGAAGGGGAATATTGAAAGATGTGTATGCAAAGGCAAAGCGGGTTGGTTCCCATTTGGATATATTGAAAGATGGGAACGAGTTCTTCCAAGCAAGGTGGCTGAAGTGTTTTAAATTTTTCTAATGAGCTCACTTAGGAGCAGTTTGTTTCTTATTCTTCTGTTTCTTATGTATGGCTTTGCTTTGTTTTTTCTTAATGGTGGAGCTTGCCTTATTTCAACTGGAAGAAGGCACATCCTCATCTCTGTTGTGATATCAATACTAAATCTTCTTGTCTACCTATTGATGAGTACCAATTATTTATTGATTTACATGATATCAGGTGAAGCGCTGACAATTATGTATCTGACCATCTAATCGGTTGTTAGTACTGCATTAGTTTTTCATTCCACTTTAAAAAGTAACAACTAGGGTGATTATGGAATTTGTCAATCGGTATATATGACTGACCTCCTAATTTGTTATGATATGCATGATACCCCAAGAAAGCAGAATGCCAAATTGTACAATTTTTTCTACCAAAAAATAAAAACAAGTAGTACAAGTTATGTGTCAGTTAAAGATAGGACATTCATAGATTTTTTATGACAACACACGGCTTGTAGAGTTTGACATTCTACCTCTCCTATATATAGAGGTTTAAAAAAACAAAGATTTCAAGTCAGACCTGGGCATGATGCAGGAAGAACGGGTGTAGGTTCTACTGCAAGTACCTAATTGACATGCAGCAAGAGATAGTCTTGTATTGTTTATATTGTTATACACTTTTTGCGATGTGATCGCCCTTATGTCCTTTTTTTCATCCTGCTTTGATCACTTTTTCACATTCTAGACGTTATGCCCAATATTGTCCAAACGATATGATCGTTTCGTGCATCCCAATGATTTTACAGGTTCATCAGAAATCTCCACTAATAGAGGACTATGGTATGATGATCTTGAAGGAAGGTGGATAGTATATCTAAAAAGGAAGCGTCTTCAAAATTGATCATTTCCAAAAACTGTGATCCAGGCTTTTCTTACTCTTCGGCCGATCCTCTAACACCAATAATCACATCCACATGTCGCTTCGAGTAGTTTCACATATTCACTAGAACATCGTTCACCCATAAGATGGCTATACCCCTCGAGTTTAATCCTACCGGCATGCCTAAACATTGATTAAACCGTAGCTTTATGTGCAAAGTCTCGAATTGTTGTTTACCATACACATCTTTAATAAAAACAAAAGCTTTGGTTTCTCTTGCTTGAAGATATCTACCAAAGCCCGTCTCTGATAATTTCTCACGATTCCCTTGCAATTTCATGCAAGGGATCTAAACGGTACAACCATACTATGATGCCGTTTTGCGCCGCAAAAGTCAAGACTCAGAGCGGCCCTCTACTACGGTTTGATTAAAGCAACAATTGTTTAATTTCTAGTGGGATAAGTACACATGTTAAATACCAATCATTGCCAATCATACAAAGGAAACAAAATTTTCAAAAATTATGTGAAATATGATACGACCAGAATAATGAAATATGGCTAGGGTAGAAAAGTTACATATTTTCGATTATGTTGTGCTCAGATTAAAGTAGTCAACCTTATTTACAAATATCACAAGATTTCGGTAAATTCGGTTTTTACCAAAAATCAAACCATACAAAAATTAATTTCAATTATACACTACATTTGTGAATATAATTTTATTTGTTTAAATCGACTCCTAATTGGATAACATTGCAATGTTCAATGCACTGAGATTTCAATTTTTACAGCATACCTACTAAATTTGTCACAAGGAAAAATGTTTCAAACAATGTCTCGCGTTTTATAGAAGCAAAGTTTTGGTATCTCACGTTTAAGAAACTTTAAAACAGTATCTCACGTTTTTAGTTTGATAGAAATTTGGTATCTAGCACCGACTACATTGTTAACTCCTTCAAATAAACTAACTAAAGAACACTGGTCTTTTCTCATCTTTTTTTTCCTTCCTTTTTCCTTCTCTCTCATAACCTAGCAAATTAAACCCATCAATTCCATCGTTGGCCAAATCAATGCCTGTACTACCCAAATTCAATTCCAATTTTTTTTTATCTTCCACACCTATCAATTAGCAGTTGCATATACTAATTACTAAGAGAAAGAGCACAGTTAAAAAAATTTTGCTTTTCTAATTTACATGTCATATGGTTTTCCCATGTTGAAATCTAGGTTTATAATTGCCAATTTCTTAATACAATGATGCAGGTAATTCAAATTTGAAAATGGGTTTGTCTTAAAAGGGTGGTGAGTCGAGTGAAACTAGCAAATCAAGCTGCGAGGGAGATGAAATCGTCGACGTCGCACTGGATGTATCTACTAGGTGATCAGAGTTTCAGTTTAGGTAGGGGCGGTGGGCGACGTCGTGGACCTTCCATGGATTCCACCTCATGTTTTCCTTCTCTCACAGCTTCTTCAACGAAAAATGCTAAAACTCAGCCTCAGCTTTCATCCCAACACTAAAAAAGGCATATGCCACCATTTTTTGTATTTTATTATATGAAAAAATAAATTGTGAAAGGGTAGATTAGTCATTTTATAAATAAAAAAATAGTCGTCATGTTTTTAACAAAATTAATGGTCTTAGATACCAAACTTCAATCAAAGTAAGAATGTGAGATACTGTTTTGAATTTTCATGAACGCGAGATACCAAAATTTTTCTTTTGTAAAACGTATGACATTGTTTGAACTATTTTTCCTTGTCACAAATGGTATTTTTCTTACTTTTTTCTTTCGTAAGAAACAAAATAAGCATGTCTAGATTTACGACTATGTCAGACGTCAAAGATGTAGTCAAGTTTTGTTGATTGATATTTCTTTCTAAAGTAATGAATCCTTCATCATTTACTTTTCGCTTCAAGAAAAAGAAGAAAATATTGTAGGTTTTTGTGAGAAGACATTGAGCCGTTGAAGACACGAAACTCACGTAGTCCTCGTCATAAATGAAATTGCTTTTTTATCCTCAGCACATAGATTTGCATCTCAGGATTTAAGATTTTAATTATTAATAATCAATATCTGCGGATGCAGTCAAATCTGAAATTTAAGAGTATGCACTTTTTCATATAAATGAATCTTCTCTACCGAATCCGCGTAGGTCAATAAATAGGTCTTTCGCGAGAATTCATAAACCATCAAGCCTGAATTCTCTCATACACAACAACTGAAACATTTCGACTCGAGTGCGAAGTGATAGTCTTGCATTCCTTGTTATCTCAAACACAACAACCGAAACATTTGCACACCAATGCAAAAGTTTGTGTTTTATTCTCCATATCCGCCCTCAGCCACAACAATTGAAACATTCTGACACTAGCTTGACGTGACAGTGTTTCATACGCCATTCTCTATAGGTAAGTCTTTACATATCATATTTCTTTTGCGCATATTTTATAAAAAAATTGTGACATCAACATGCAAGAAAATGAGGTGTATAACTTTTGGTCCTTATGGTATTATTGAATAGGGCATCATGTAAATGTAAAACTCAATATCATATCTCCTTCAAAAATTTGTATAAATCCTTGATGAAGACGCTCTCTAGTGTTACATAAATGAATGCATGGAGTTAATAAAAAAAGGATCCATAAAAAAATGACCCAAAAAAATAATGGTAAAATCACAACGGTCATCGTTATAGCGATCTTGGCAACAGTGCAAACCTTTAATCACCAACACTTCCATTCATGGCAATTTTGTACTAAATTGAAGAAACAAAACCACTGGAGCAGTTTGGCAAGTCATTAAATAAGAGTGTCCACACTTTTATTTGGTTTCCTTCTCTCTCTCTCTCTCTCTCCATGGAAAGTAACTGACTTTTCCGGCATTGACTGACCCATGAGTCGTCGGGGCCCGACTCAGAGGCTCAAAGGCAGATCGGTGAGCTGAGCTTTTCATTCACCCGAATACATTTCACTAAAGTTTTGATATTTTCCATTAAATTGATCAAGTATTGACCAAACAATGAAGATTCTGCGTCAAAGATATTATATTTGCGTTTAATTCCACGTATTGAAAGTCAGTCAATTCATACCCTCAAAAGTTCATGAATTATTATCATTTCTGAGTTACTTTGTAATATCTCAGCTGTTAATTCTTGGGTTTCATTGTTTCTCTTTAAACCAAACATAAATAGCTGGCTTGTTGGTGCAGGAATGTCTGATATTGCATTACTATTCTTAAGATTTTCCCATTTAATTCATGCAATACTGACCAAAAGATGGAGATTATGTGCAGATTTGATCTATTGGCTGTTAGTTTCTGCCATTTAGATCATAGGTTATGTCCTTCTCAGTTACTGTTTATATATCTGCTTTAATTTGTGCATTTGATGGTATCCTGGGAACTGATATGGCTGGTCATAGTTGTAGAGAATTGTCTGGTGCAAAATGATTTTGCAGCCTTGTATCAGATATGGTATCCACTTTTTCCTTGTTGGAAATGAAATTAATATCACGAATGTGGGTTATTTTTCTGCATTGCATTTCAGGTGGGAGTTGTTTTGTTGGAGCAATCCCTGTGTGGGTTTTGGTCCCGAGTAGTATTGGGCATTTCCGATACTAATTCATTAAATTGGAAAGTCAGAAATTTGGGTTAGTCTGCCGGGGGGTTGAGCTCCAGGATGAAGTTTGGAGGGGATTTCTCAGTTCCGGGAGATGAGGATTTTTGGTCTATGCCTCCTTGGAAGCCGGTAACACCCCATAGGCATCTTCTGTTGAAACCTCACCATAACCTGCTTAACCCACAGGGGAATTACCTACCAGCAGCACATTACCAGCATGAATTCGGGAATGTACAATTGGGCGATAATTACAGTGGCATGAGCCAAGCTTTCAGCCCAATTGTCCAGTTTCCTAGAAATGTTGGGTTTTTTAGTGTTGGTGGAGGTCTGGCTCCGCAGAGTGGAATAGCAAATCACATTGCAGGTTCTTACCCACAGTTACTTGGCAGTGACAGCAATGATGGATCATTCTCACAACTGCTACCTCAGGGCAATACAGCTGCAGTTTACGTTGCCTCTGCAAATATGAATTATAGCAGAAATGTTGACATGTCAGAAAACGCACTTCCAACTCCTAACTTGCATCCTCAAGTGGCCAACAAAAGAAACAATTCAAGTAGTTTCATGCTGACCAACCGAAATTGCAACAACGAATACCATTCAAGTCCGGTGATGAGCAGGCCCGGGGTTGTGGATTTCCCTTCTCGTTTTGATGGGAGTCAAGGGCACTCCAACGTAACTAATTGGTTGCTTAACAACGAAAATCATAGCTCAAGTGCAAACCTGTTGAGTAACAGTGACAGGTCACCTCATATAAGCCAGGGTAAGTATTTTAAATCATTTCTGATATTTCACTTGTTCATGAAGGAATGATTTTATATCAACCATTGCTAAAAAGAATCATGCATTACGGTTTATGCAGTTAGATTTCCAATAATAATGAAGACATTAGGAAAGAATTTTGATACACTGTTACTACCAAATCAATTTCACGTTATGGCAGGTCTATATGTAATATGATAGTAAAATCAATACTAAAACAGATAAGCTTTAGGAATTATCATCTCATTGATATATCAAATCAGTCGGCCGAAACTTTTAGATTTACCTAATCTCTCAGTATAATTGTAACTCATATCACGAACATTCTAGTCTTATATGATATATTGGCCATTGTTTTGTTCAAAGCTTTTCCCATTGAATATGGAGAATTGATGAAGTTGACCATTCAGTTTGGTTTGACACATAACTCGTGTAAATGATCTAAGAAACATAACACCGGATCATTAAATGAAAATATGATTACAGAAATTGTATTCATTTGTTAACATTACTTCACAAAAAATATTGCTTTTCTTCACAGATGTTTTCCCCATGCCCTTGCGACCGAGCTATGATCTGAATCTAAACTTCATACCTGGAACAGAAGCGGATACTAATTCATGTGTTCCCAGCCAACTCCAATTCACACCATATAGTGCCAACAGTTTGGAGAACAATCAGCTTTCTTCACTACAAACATGGTTGACTGGTGAAAGTTTTAGTAAGGAAAATAAGGTGGACTTTTTTATGTCTACAGGAGATGTTGCAATTGAGAATCATGGTGCAGAACTCTTGCAGAATATAGTGGAGTCAGCTTCTGCAGCCATTCCTACACCATACAAGGAAAACAAAGATTCTAACCATGAAAGTGAGAGAGGTATCGATCTAAACCAGACACCCCCACACAAAACACCCAAGAGGAGAAAACACAGACCGAAAGTAGTTATAGAAGGCAAACCCAAAAGGACTCCAAAGCCTGCAGCTGAAAAGAATGCAGAGTCTAAGGAGCCCCGGACAGGAAAGAGAAAGTACACCAGAAGAGTTATCCGAAAGGAATCCTCAAGTCAAGTAGCAGATGGTACAAGTCAAGCAACATACCAAAAGGAACCCCGCACAGGAAAGAGGAAGTATATTACAAAAAAAATAAAAAAGGAATCCTCAAGTCAAGTAGCAGATGGTAAAAGTGAAGCAATGTATCGTAATGCTGGAATAGGTGCAAAAACATGCAGGAGAGTTCTAGATTTTGATCTGGATGTGACCACAGTTGAAAAGCAGGGCAAAGCTGCTAGAATTAATCAGTCTAAACTGAAGTCCTCTAATTTGATTGACCTAGGGAATGAAGTGCCAGTAGAAAAGCAGCCACTGGAAACTACGAGTCACCCTAGCCCTTCATTGAGTCATTTGCGAAGTAACTTTATAATTCTTCCAGAAGGAAAAGAATCTGCAGCGCTTCTTGCTACAAGAGGAGACCCACAGATAAACAATTCCCATGACACAAGAAGACATGCAGATAGTCAATATGAATCCGCTCCTATGCTACAACCTAGCCATGCTGAAGGTATAGCTAAACATGCTACACAAGCGAAGACTAATGGTGAAAACCATGAGAAGACTAAAGAAAGTGCTAATCAGGATGCCTTTCAATCAGCACTAAAATCTTTGTCCCCTGCTAATGAAGGAAGGAAATCCAAGAGGGAGTATTGTCATAAAATTCAGCAGACACGTATTTGTTCCAACTATCTGCCTAGTTCACTTTTGTGCGAGGAGACATTTGAATTGGGTTGCCATCAGGAAAGTAGCTCCAGTATCAGCAAATCAAGCCATAAGAAGCAGAGAGTTGACACTGGATACTTGTCCATCCAAGAAATGCCTTTGAAAGTCATACCAGTTGAGGATGATCTTGGAAGATCTGAAAGAAAAAGGGCAAATGATGCCAACTCAAATGGGTTTGCTGCATCACTGAATCATACAATACTGAATTCTTACATTGGAAGTAACATAATGAAAGAGACAGAAAACACTGGGGTCAACAAATGTACCAGTGACAGGTTCATTGCACCCATAGCTTCTGGGCATAATATGCCAAAGCGGCAGATGCCTGTCAAATCGAATTCCTGCAAAGACATCACTCAAGTTCTTAGCTTCTCTACCAGTTCCACAACTGAAAAATGTAATCAGCTTGTCTCATCACCACCCAAAAAATCCTCGCGAGGGAAGAGACAGGAATTGCAAACTCAGGAACATAAATCAGCAACGAAGCAGACTGTGAGATATACCGTGTTGGAATCTGCTTTATCAAGTACGGAAAAAATGCTGCAAGAACAAAATTTCTTGGATCATCAACAGTCTTCTACAAAAACATCAGGTACTTTCCACCTAAAGTAGCCCTATAAATCTGGATTAAAACTCACTATATTCCACTCACATACCTCTTTATTTTGATGCAGGGCTTCCGCAAAAAACAATATATCCTTCATTTATGGATGACATTACATATCGATTTAGTGTTATGAGCATCAATGGGAGTTGCAATGAATCTATGGATCAAGAGAGAAATTCACTTGTTCCATACAAAGGAGATGGTGCAGTTGTTCCCTATGAAGGGGCTGAGTATATTAAGAAACGTAAACCACGACCTAAAGTAGAGCTTGACTCAGAAACAAATAGGATTTGGAACCTTCTGATGGGGAAGGAAGGAAGTGCAGGCACTGAAGGACCTGACAAGCAAAAGCAGAAGTATTGGGAAGATGAAAGAAAGGTTTTCCAAGGTCGAGTAGACTCATTCATTGCACGCATGCACCTTGTTCAAGGTACAATACCTTCTATGTTTTTCTTAAAATTAGATCGTCATGAATTACCAGCTTGGATATGTTATAACAGTGAAACTTCAACATTGCATCTACACTTCTTATAGCTAATTTAATACTCTAACAGGAATTTTTTATTAAATAGATAAGTATTAAACTGGAAATCAGAGTTAGGATGCTCATCATGTACAGCTAGTGATCATAGCTTAACTGAAGGCAACAATTGTAATTAATTATCATTGAATAGATATCAAATACAATTACCTTTTGGGGAAATTATTTTTTGTACCCGTAACACCGCGTGGCATTGCCATTGGAAAAACTTATTTTTATTTTTTATTTTCTTCAATTATTGGATGACATGCAAAAAATTATTGATCCATTATGACTTCACACAGGGGATAGACGTTTTTCTCGGTGGAAAGGATCAGTTGTTGACTCAGTGATCGGAGTTTTCCTTACTCAAAATGTTTCAGACCATCTTTCAAGGTATATTCATAATATTAGCATGATTTTACTACCAAATTTTTCTGTCAAATGAAGTAATGAGGTTAACAGCATGTTTCTGGTCCTTTATGTTTCTGCAGCTCTGCCTTCATGTCCTTGGCAGCAAGATTTCCCCTCAAGTCGACGAGCAAACACCAAGCACAAGACAAGGTTGGGACAGACAGTTTGGTCAAAGAACCAGAACTATGCATTCCGATCCCAGATGATTCTACCAAATCGCCTGAAGATATAATAAGGCAACCAGTCTATAACCCTGTCTTTATGGCACCCTATGCATCTGCAGAACTTCTGAGAGACAGTGTGAATTCAGAGAGGAACATAATGGAGGCACATAGTCAATGTTTGCAGGAAGAATTTGTATCCTCTCAAGATTCTTTTGGTTCCTCAGTTACTCAAGGAACTGCAGAAAATAGATCATATTCGGTGTCGAACTCAGAAGCAGAAGATCCTACTGGTAGGTGCCAAACCAACAAGGTTTGCTGTAATGCAGCATTCCCCCCGATGGACAAAGGTATCATATTTCAAGACTTTTACCGTGAAGTACAAGGGATTCCTCTATTAGATGATCGATCCAGGCAGAGGCATGCACAGTGGGAGCAACTAAAGACAATATCAGGCAAAATAGATGATTTCAGGGGCACTTGTTCAGTCACAAATCCAATCAATTTTGACAGCCGAAAAATACGGCCTTCACTTCCTCCAACCAGCAATCATATGCACATGTACCAAAGTTCTGGAGAACTAGAATCATTTGGATTGGAAAGTTTCAGTGAAGAAAGCATATCATCATATTGGTCTTCAACAGCTCCCAAGGTCAGTATGGAAAAAGATGTCAGTAACAAGAGCTTCAGAAATATAGAATTGTCAGGAGCTGTTGGTAGTTCATCCGTTGCCGTGGAACAAAATACTTTTTGGAAGTTTCAAGAACCTGCCTTAAACGATCCATATGATGCTCTCAGACTGCCCTCAACAAATCAGCCAAATTATTCTCAGGCAAGATCCTATGAATATTATCAACCTTCTTGCAACAGTCATCAACATGAGGGGAACCAAACCTTCCAAATACAAGTGAAGAGAAATTCATTCATAGAGCCTGTAAAACACAGTGAACGACTTCCAGAAAATAAGTATGATAACATGCAGCATGTCCCAAATTTTAATCAGCTGAATACAAAATCTTCATACGCCAGGGATAGTACCTCTACAGTGAACAATGGATCGGTTTGTCCAAGTGCAAAGGAGAAATATTCCCATGAAAGGTCACAGAATGAGACTAGTAAAAATATTTCGAACGGAAGGAAGAAAAAGTCCGAAAGTGACAAAAAGAATACAGTTGACTGGGATAATTTAAGAAAGCAGGTGCTTACTGATGTTAGCAAAGAGGACAGAAACAAAGATGCAATGGACTCCCTTGACTATGAAGCACTTATAAAGGCCGATGTTAAAGCTATTTCTAATGCTATTAGAGAGAGAGGGATGAACAACATGCTAGCTGAGCGAATTCAGGTTTCTTTTTCTTTTGAAGTGTAGTTTAATTACCAGATTCTTGTTAAGAGGATCATGAGTCACATAAATGGATAGGTTAAGACATCATTCACTCTAACAGCTACAAAATGTTTGCAGGAGTTCCTAAAACGAGTGGTCAAAGACCATGGAAGCATCAATTTGGAATGGCTGAGGGATGTGCCCCCTGATCAAGCAAAGTAAGCCAAGCCAAGCCAAGTCATTTCATAAAATTCATTGACTTCTAAGAAATTACTTTTGCCCCCTTAAACTGAATGCATGAGCTTCAAATAGTTTACCAAAACAATTCTTTTGCAGGGATTATCTATTAAGTATTCGAGGTTTGGGCTTGAAAAGTGTGGAATGTGTTCGTCTTTTGACACTACAACATCTTGCTTTCCCGGTAAAGTTTACATTACATAATACATATGTCTAATTTCTGATTTTGAAAGAGGGGGAGAACATCTTATTGAATGATTTTTTTTATTTCTTCTTGTTTCTCATGTTGTACATAAAGGTTGACACAAATGTTGGAAGAATAGCAGTACGCCTGGGATGGGTTCCCCTCCAAACGCTCCCTGAATCACTTCAGCTGCACCTCTTAGAACTGTAAGACATAGTATTTCATAAGGTGAATGCAGAAATTTTCCGTCATGTGCAAATGCTAATTACGTTCTTGTGTAGGTACCCGATGCTGGACTCAATCCAAAAGTATCTCTGGCCAAGATTATGCAAACTTGATCAATTAACCTTGTAATTTCATACTTCCCTAAAGCTGAGAACACTACTTTTACTTGCCGAGTTCATATTGATATGCTTTAGTTTTTTTTTTGTTTTTTTCCTTTTCATTTACATATGCTTTCACTAATTGATTTGCTTTTGTGCTACAGGTATGAGTTACACTACCAGATGATTACATTTGGAAAGGTAAACATGCCGTTTCATTTTTGTTACTAATATGACCAGTAATTTAATCTTTTTGTCTCACATTGATCTGTACTCAGGTTTTCTGCACAAAAAGTAAACCAAACTGCAATGCATGTCCAATGAGAGGAGAGTGTAGGCACTTCGCAAGTGCTTTTGCAAGGTTTATGCTAATCTCTGAAAAGTACACATACTGTTGCTTCTGTGCAGACATATAACCCTACTAGTCAAGAGAAATTTTAAATCACTTATCAGTAATCGGGTGCCTCATTTATCAGTAATCGGGTGCCTCATTTATTAGCAATCAGAGTGTTTGACTGACTCATGGAGCAGGACATAGAAGTTAAAAGAAAATTAAAACTCTCGAAAAAGAAAAAAACATATTATTAAAGAACTAATATCAACCTTTTTTGGTGCAGTGCTAGACTTGCCCTACCGGGGCCAGGGGAGAATAGCATTTTCAGTTCAACTAGTTCGCCTGTAGCTGAGAAGAACCCTGCTGTAGCTGGCAATATAATGTCACTACCTCCACCTGAAAACTACCCCCTTCAGAAAGTAGGTACTCGTAGAAGTGAACCAATCATAGAAGAACCAGCATCACCAGAGCAAGAATTCACCAACCTATCACACAGGGAAATTGAAGACTCGTTGAATGAGGAGGAATATGATGATCCTGATGACATTACTCATATCAATATCAGTATGGAACAGCTCACAGACACATTAAAAGACCATATGCAAAATAATATGGATCTCAAAGACAGCGACTTGTCTAAGGCTTTAGTTGCTTTGAATCCAGCAGCCGCTTCTCTACCTACACCCAAGCTCAAGAACGTCAGTCGACTACGGACAGAACACCAAGTGTAAGTACATGTCTTACCTTAATTCCATAACCACATATGCTTTAGAGAATACACTAATATGAAATAAGCTAGACAAGAGCCAATTTATAGTGTGAACAAAAGCTAATATGGAGAATAGTCGATGTCTAAGAATTGTATTTGCCTAATTAATGGGAGATTGTACTGAACCTTCTGCCAAGGAGCCGACAAATCATGGCTTCGACATCCATATTGAAATGAGAACATATGTACGTAGACTTAAGTTCTCTGTCACTCACTTATCCATCTGTTGCTGGTATAATGCAGGTATGAACTACCAGATGTAATATAATATAGCTGCCAACGTACCCTGTCCTCAGGGATCAAACCACACGTAGCTCTTAATGTAAATAACCCCCTAACCGGGCGAATCTCGATTTTCTATTTATCGGTCGATCTATCAATGGATTGTTAATGCCCAAGGCATATCCGGAGTTCAACCCTCCGTTGAGGTATTCACCGACCCACTATCTATCTGGATTATCCCGAACATTCATCACAATTATAAACAACATTCCCACAAATAAATAACATAGTGGCCTTCATGTAAATAACCAATCCTCTAGGGGTAGTATTGTCATTTCAGCCTCAAGGGCAGTTTGGTAATTATGCTTAGCCACCAGGGGCATTTATGGAATTTCACTCTCTAAGGGCAGCCTTGTAATTAACTAACACTAACATGGACAATATTGTCTTTTTAACATCAGGGGTAGTCCTGTAATTAAACATATTGACTCGATTCGGCTGAACGTCGCTCTAAACGATAACCGAAACCGGTAAATTATATATCCACGCGCTCGTATCGACGAATACATGATCCGAGGACAACTCACAGCCCCTAAAGATGTCAGACGCGCCGCCACAGGCTGCTGCGCGTGGGCTCCACGCGCCACCACCCTCAAACCGGTTAACTTCACGTAAAAACCACATACATGCAACCACAACAACCCTAGAAGGCCTATAGGAAAAAAAATTGTGGATGAGAAGCTACAAATATGTTGCTTGAGTACATTGGGTCTGTTGCATCCATGGTAAAGTCTATTCTTTTCTTTTTATCTTAGGCTTTCTGGATTCTTGCTCGGCTGATATTTTTTTACCTATGTTATACCGTCGTTTTTGTGTTTGTTGCAAATTGCAATATGAATCTGTAAACTTGATCAAAAGTGACACACAAACAGCAGGGTTCGCTTTCATGTTGTTTGCTTTTAGAGTAGGATATTTTATGCCCATGATTAATTGATTTTGAGTTATCAGAAGATTTATTATATATTGAGGAAATGATAAATTCAGGCGACATGGTAGATCAATGTAAGCACATCAAAGATTTGTTGCATGGAGGTTTGCTGAAACATCTCCAACTGGTAATCTATATTTCTTACTCTGTAGCTACTCGAGCAATAGACATTTAGTCTCGTCTTGGAAGGAACAAAAGTCTTTCACAGATTCAACAAACAACCAAGTAACCTAAGACGGTTCCAAATACACACCCAGAGAAGTATGACTTATCCAAGTTATTTTGCCTCTTAGGAACCAAACTGTCAATGAGTGATAGAGCAAAAGCCACAAACAAAGCCATGGCCAAGAAGCTCACTACTCTGAAGAACAAAACACACACAAACAGGAATACAATAAGAGTAGTCTTTCAAAGATTTGTCTACTTTTTTTTGAAAGAGGGCCGGTGCGGCTGCCCTTAAAAGTTCTAATTAATGAAACCATTTGGATATATTGAAAGATGGGAACGAGTTCTTCCAAGCAAGGTGGCTGAAGTGTTTTAAATTTTTCTAATGAGCTCACTTAGGAGCAGTTTGTTTCTTATTCTTCTGTTTCTTATGTATGGCTTTGCTTTGTTTTTTCTTAATGGTGGAGCTTGCCTTATTTCAACTGGAAGAAGGCACATCCTCATCTCTGTTGTGATATCAATACTAAATCTTCTTGTCTACCTATTGATGAGTACCAATTATTTATTGATTTACATGATATCAGGTGAAGCGCTGACAATTATGTATCTGACCATCTAATCGGTTGTTAGTACTGCATTAGTTTTTCATTCCACTTTAAAAAGTAACAACTAGGGTGATTATGGAATTTGTCAATCGGTATATATGACTGACCTCCTAATTTGTTATGATATGCATGATACCCCAAGAAAGCAGAATGCCAAATTGTACAATTTTTTCTACCAAAAAATAAAAACAAGTAGTACAAGTTATGTGTCAGTTAAAGATAGGACATTCATAGATTTTTTATGACAACACACGGCTTGTAGAGTTTGACATTCTACCTCTCCTATATATAGAGGTTTAAAAAAACAAAGATTTCAAGTCAGACCTGGGCATGATGCAGGAAGAACGGGTGTAGGTTCTACTGCAAGTACCTAATTGACATGCAGCAAGAGATAGTCTTGTATTGTTTATATTGTTATACACTTTTTGCGATGTGATCGCCCTTATGTCCTTTTTTTCATCCTGCTTTGATCACTTTTTCACATTCTAGACGTTATGCCCAATATTGTCCAAACGATATGATCGTTTCGTGCATCCCAATGATTTTACAGGTTCATCAGAAATCTCCACTAATAGAGGACTATGGTATGATGATCTTGAAGGAAGGTGGATAGTATATCTAAAAAGGAAGCGTCTTCAAAATTGATCATTTCCAAAAACTGTGATCCAGGCTTTTCTTACTCTTCGGCCGATCCTCTAACACCAATAATCACATCCACATGTCGCTTCGAGTAGTTTCACATATTCACTAGAACATCGTTCACCCATAAGATGGCTATACCCCTCGAGTTTAATCCTACCGGCATGCCTAAACATTGATTAAACCGTAGCTTTATGTGCAAAGTCTCGAATTGTTGTTTACCATACACATCTTTAATAAAAACAAAAGCTTTGGTTTCTCTTGCTTGAAGATATCTACCAAAGCCCGTCTCTGATAATTTCTCACGATTCCCTTGCAATTTCATGCAAGGGATCTAAACGGTACAACCATACTATGATGCCGTTTTGCGCCGCAAAAGTCAAGACTCAGAGCGGCCCTCTACTACGGTTTGATTAAAGCAACAATTGTTTAATTTCTAGTGGGATAAGTACACATGTTAAATACCAATCATTGCCAATCATACAAAGGAAACAAAATTTTCAAAAATTATGTGAAATATGATACGACCAGAATAATGAAATATGGCTAGGGTAGAAAAGTTACATATTTTCGATTATGTTGTGCTCAGATTAAAGTAGTCAACCTTATTTACAAATATCACAAGATTTCGGTAAATTCGGTTTTTACCAAAAATCAAACCATACAAAAATTAATTTCAATTATACACTACATTTGTGAATATAATTTTATTTGTTTAAATCGACTCCTAATTGGATAACATTGCAATGTTCAATGCACTGAGATTTCAATTTTTACAGCATACCTACTAAATTTGTCACAAGGAAAAATGTTTCAAACAATGTCTCGCGTTTTATAGAAGCAAAGTTTTGGTATCTCACGTTTAAGAAACTTTAAAACAGTATCTCACGTTTTTAGTTTGATAGAAATTTGGTATCTAGCACCGACTACATTGTTAACTCCTTCAAATAAACTAACTAAAGAACACTGGTCTTTTCTCATCTTTTTTTTCCTTCCTTTTTCCTTCTCTCTCATAACCTAGCAAATTAAACCCATCAATTCCATCGTTGGCCAAATCAATGCCTGTACTACCCAAATTCAATTCCAATTTTTTTTTATCTTCCACACCTATCAATTAGCAGTTGCATATACTAATTACTAAGAGAAAGAGCACAGTTAAAAAAATTTTGCTTTTCTAATTTAC
The DNA here is from genome assembly GCA_951800085.1 of Comarum palustre. Lineage (NCBI taxonomy): Eukaryota > Viridiplantae > Streptophyta > Magnoliopsida > Rosales > Rosaceae > Comarum > Comarum palustre. Next base: position 4,418,866 of record OX637589.1, read on the forward strand.
ATGTCATATGGTTTTCCCATGTTGAAATCTAGGTTTATAATTGCCAATTTCTTAATACAATGATGCAGGTAATTCAAATTTGAAAATGGGTTTGTCTTAAAAGGGTGGTGAGTCGAGTGAAACTAGCAAATCAAGCTGCGAGGGAGATGAAATCGTCGACTAGGTGATCAGAGTTTCAGTTTAGGTAGGGGCGGTGGGCGACGTCGTGGACCTTCCATGGATTCCACCTCATGTTTTCCTTCTCTCACAGCTTCTTCAACGAAAAATGCTAAAACTCAGCCTCAGCTTTCATCCCAACACTAAAAAAGGCATATGCCACCATTTTTTGTATTTTATTATATGAAAAAATAAATTGTGAAAGGGTAGATTAGTCATTTTATAAATAAAAAAATAGTCGTCATGTTTTTAACAAAATTAATGGTCTTAGATACCAAACTTCAATCAAAGTAAGAATGTGAGATACTGTTTTGAATTTTCATGAACGCGAGATACCAAAATTTTTCTTTTGTAAAACGTATGACATTGTTTGAACTATTTTTCCTTGTCACAAATGGTATTTTTCTTACTTTTTTCTTTCGTAAGAAACAAAATAAGCATGTCTAGATTTACGACTATGTCAGACGTCAAAGATGTAGTCAAGTTTTGTTGATTGATATTTCTTTCTAAAGTAATGAATCCTTCATCATTTACTTTTCGCTTCAAGAAAAAGAAGAAAATATTGTAGGTTTTTGTGAGAAGACATTGAGCCGTTGAAGACACGAAACTCACGTAGTCCTCGTCATAAATGAAATTGCTTTTTTATCCTCAGCACATAGATTTGCATCTCAGGATTTAAGATTTTAATTATTAATAATCAATATCTGCGGATGCAGTCAAATCTGAAATTTAAGAGTATGCACTTTTTCATATAAATGAATCTTCTCTACCGAATCCGCGTAGGTCAATAAATAGGTCTTTCGCGAGAATTCATAAACCATCAAGCCTGAATTCTCTCATACACAACAACTGAAACATTTCGACTCGAGTGCGAAGTGATAGTCTTGCATTCCTTGTTATCTCAAACACAACAACCGAAACATTTGCACACCAATGCAAAAGTTTGTGTTTTATTCTCCATATCCGCCCTCAGCCACAACAATTGAAACATTCTGACACTAGCTTGACGTGACAGTGTTTCATACGCCATTCTCTATAGGTAAGTCTTTACATATCATATTTCTTTTGCGCATATTTTATAAAAAAATTGTGACATCAACATGCAAGAAAATGAGGTGTATAACTTTTGGTCCTTATGGTATTATTGAATAGGGCATCATGTAAATGTAAAACTCAATATCATATCTCCTTCAAAAATTTGTATAAATCCTTGATGAAGACGCTCTCTAGTGTTACATAAATGAATGCATGGAGTTAATAAAAAAAGGATCCATAAAAAAATGACCCAAAAAAATAATGGTAAAATCACAACGGTCATCGTTATAGCGATCTTGGCAACAGTGCAAACCTTTAATCACCAACACTTCCATTCATGGCAATTTTGTACTAAATTGAAGAAACAAAACCACTGGAGCAGTTTGGCAAGTCATTAAATAAGAGTGTCCACACTTTTATTTGGTTTCCTTCTCTCTCTCTCTCTCTCTCCATGGAAAGTAACTGACTTTTCCGGCATTGACTGACCCATGAGTCGTCGGGGCCCGACTCAGAGGCTCAAAGGCAGATCGGTGAGCTGAGCTTTTCATTCACCCGAATACATTTCACTAAAGTTTTGATATTTTCCATTAAATTGATCAAGTATTGACCAAACAATGAAGATTCTGCGTCAAAGATATTATATTTGCGTTTAATTCCACGTATTGAAAGTCAGTCAATTCATACCCTCAAAAGTTCATGAATTATTATCATTTCTGAGTTACTTTGTAATATCTCAGCTGTTAATTCTTGGGTTTCATTGTTTCTCTTTAAACCAAACATAAATAGCTGGCTTGTTGGTGCAGGAATGTCTGATATTGCATTACTATTCTTAAGATTTTCCCATTTAATTCATGCAATACTGACCAAAAGATGGAGATTATGTGCAGATTTGATCTATTGGCTGTTAGTTTCTGCCATTTAGATCATAGGTTATGTCCTTCTCAGTTACTGTTTATATATCTGCTTTAATTTGTGCATTTGATGGTATCCTGGGAACTGATATGGCTGGTCATAGTTGTAGAGAATTGTCTGGTGCAAAATGATTTTGCAGCCTTGTATCAGATATGGTATCCACTTTTTCCTTGTTGGAAATGAAATTAATATCACGAATGTGGGTTATTTTTCTGCATTGCATTTCAGGTGGGAGTTGTTTTGTTGGAGCAATCCCTGTGTGGGTTTTGGTCCCGAGTAGTATTGGGCATTTCCGATACTAATTCATTAAATTGGAAAGTCAGAAATTTGGGTTAGTCTGCCGGGGGGTTGAGCTCCAGGATGAAGTTTGGAGGGGATTTCTCAGTTCCGGGAGATGAGGATTTTTGGTCTATGCCTCCTTGGAAGCCGGTAACACCCCATAGGCATCTTCTGTTGAAACCTCACCATAACCTGCTTAACCCACAGGGGAATTACCTACCAGCAGCACATTACCAGCATGAATTCGGGAATGTACAATTGGGCGATAATTACAGTGGCATGAGCCAAGCTTTCAGCCCAATTGTCCAGTTTCCTAGAAATGTTGGGTTTTTTAGTGTTGGTGGAGGTCTGGCTCCGCAGAGTGGAATAGCAAATCACATTGCAGGTTCTTACCCACAGTTACTTGGCAGTGACAGCAATGATGGATCATTCTCACAACTGCTACCTCAGGGCAATACAGCTGCAGTTTACGTTGCCTCTGCAAATATGAATTATAGCAGAAATGTTGACATGTCAGAAAACGCACTTCCAACTCCTAACTTGCATCCTCAAGTGGCCAACAAAAGAAACAATTCAAGTAGTTTCATGCTGACCAACCGAAATTGCAACAACGAATACCATTCAAGTCCGGTGATGAGCAGGCCCGGGGTTGTGGATTTCCCTTCTCGTTTTGATGGGAGTCAAGGGCACTCCAACGTAACTAATTGGTTGCTTAACAACGAAAATCATAGCTCAAGTGCAAACCTGTTGAGTAACAGTGACAGGTCACCTCATATAAGCCAGGGTAAGTATTTTAAATCATTTCTGATATTTCACTTGTTCATGAAGGAATGATTTTATATCAACCATTGCTAAAAAGAATCATGCATTACGGTTTATGCAGTTAGATTTCCAATAATAATGAAGACATTAGGAAAGAATTTTGATACACTGTTACTACCAAATCAATTTCACGTTATGGCAGGTCTATATGTAATATGATAGTAAAATCAATACTAAAACAGATAAGCTTTAGGAATTATCATCTCATTGATATATCAAATCAGTCGGCCGAAACTTTTAGATTTACCTAATCTCTCAGTATAATTGTAACTCATATCACGAACATTCTAGTCTTATATGATATATTGGCCATTGTTTTGTTCAAAGCTTTTCCCATTGAATATGGAGAATTGATGAAGTTGACCATTCAGTTTGGTTTGACACATAACTCGTGTAAATGATCTAAGAAACATAACACCGGATCATTAAATGAAAATATGATTACAGAAATTGTATTCATTTGTTAACATTACTTCACAAAAAATATTGCTTTTCTTCACAGATGTTTTCCCCATGCCCTTGCGACCGAGCTATGATCTGAATCTAAACTTCATACCTGGAACAGAAGCGGATACTAATTCATGTGTTCCCAGCCAACTCCAATTCACACCATATAGTGCCAACAGTTTGGAGAACAATCAGCTTTCTTCACTACAAACATGGTTGACTGGTGAAAGTTTTAGTAAGGAAAATAAGGTGGACTTTTTTATGTCTACAGGAGATGTTGCAATTGAGAATCATGGTGCAGAACTCTTGCAGAATATAGTGGAGTCAGCTTCTGCAGCCATTCCTACACCATACAAGGAAAACAAAGATTCTAACCATGAAAGTGAGAGAGGTATCGATCTAAACCAGACACCCCCACACAAAACACCCAAGAGGAGAAAACACAGACCGAAAGTAGTTATAGAAGGCAAACCCAAAAGGACTCCAAAGCCTGCAGCTGAAAAGAATGCAGAGTCTAAGGAGCCCCGGACAGGAAAGAGAAAGTACACCAGAAGAGTTATCCGAAAGGAATCCTCAAGTCAAGTAGCAGATGGTACAAGTCAAGCAACATACCAAAAGGAACCCCGCACAGGAAAGAGGAAGTATATTACAAAAAAAATAAAAAAGGAATCCTCAAGTCAAGTAGCAGATGGTAAAAGTGAAGCAATGTATCGTAATGCTGGAATAGGTGCAAAAACATGCAGGAGAGTTCTAGATTTTGATCTGGATGTGACCACAGTTGAAAAGCAGGGCAAAGCTGCTAGAATTAATCAGTCTAAACTGAAGTCCTCTAATTTGATTGACCTAGGGAATGAAGTGCCAGTAGAAAAGCAGCCACTGGAAACTACGAGTCACCCTAGCCCTTCATTGAGTCATTTGCGAAGTAACTTTATAATTCTTCCAGAAGGAAAAGAATCTGCAGCGCTTCTTGCTACAAGAGGAGACCCACAGATAAACAATTCCCATGACACAAGAAGACATGCAGATAGTCAATATGAATCCGCTCCTATGCTACAACCTAGCCATGCTGAAGGTATAGCTAAACATGCTACACAAGCGAAGACTAATGGTGAAAACCATGAGAAGACTAAAGAAAGTGCTAATCAGGATGCCTTTCAATCAGCACTAAAATCTTTGTCCCCTGCTAATGAAGGAAGGAAATCCAAGAGGGAGTATTGTCATAAAATTCAGCAGACACGTATTTGTTCCAACTATCTGCCTAGTTCACTTTTGTGCGAGGAGACATTTGAATTGGGTTGCCATCAGGAAAGTAGCTCCAGTATCAGCAAATCAAGCCATAAGAAGCAGAGAGTTGACACTGGATACTTGTCCATCCAAGAAATGCCTTTGAAAGTCATACCAGTTGAGGATGATCTTGGAAGATCTGAAAGAAAAAGGGCAAATGATGCCAACTCAAATGGGTTTGCTGCATCACTGAATCATACAATACTGAATTCTTACATTGGAAGTAACATAATGAAAGAGACAGAAAACACTGGGGTCAACAAATGTACCAGTGACAGGTTCATTGCACCCATAGCTTCTGGGCATAATATGCCAAAGCGGCAGATGCCTGTCAAATCGAATTCCTGCAAAGACATCACTCAAGTTCTTAGCTTCTCTACCAGTTCCACAACTGAAAAATGTAATCAGCTTGTCTCATCACCACCCAAAAAATCCTCGCGAGGGAAGAGACAGGAATTGCAAACTCAGGAACATAAATCAGCAACGAAGCAGACTGTGAGATATACCGTGTTGGAATCTGCTTTATCAAGTACGGAAAAAATGCTGCAAGAACAAAATTTCTTGGATCATCAACAGTCTTCTACAAAAACATCAGGTACTTTCCACCTAAAGTAGCCCTATAAATCTGGATTAAAACTCACTATATTCCACTCACATACCTCTTTATTTTGATGCAGGGCTTCCGCAAAAAACAATATATCCTTCATTTATGGATGACATTACATATCGATTTAGTGTTATGAGCATCAATGGGAGTTGCAATGAATCTATGGATCAAGAGAGAAATTCACTTGTTCCATACAAAGGAGATGGTGCAGTTGTTCCCTATGAAGGGGCTGAGTATATTAAGAAACGTAAACCACGACCTAAAGTAGAGCTTGACTCAGAAACAAATAGGATTTGGAACCTTCTGATGGGGAAGGAAGGAAGTGCAGGCACTGAAGGACCTGACAAGCAAAAGCAGAAGTATTGGGAAGATGAAAGAAAGGTTTTCCAAGGTCGAGTAGACTCATTCATTGCACGCATGCACCTTGTTCAAGGTACAATACCTTCTATGTTTTTCTTAAAATTAGATCGTCATGAATTACCAGCTTGGATATGTTATAACAGTGAAACTTCAACATTGCATCTACACTTCTTATAGCTAATTTAATACTCTAACAGGAATTTTTTATTAAATAGATAAGTATTAAACTGGAAATCAGAGTTAGGATGCTCATCATGTACAGCTAGTGATCATAGCTTAACTGAAGGCAACAATTGTAATTAATTATCATTGAATAGATATCAAATACAATTACCTTTTGGGGAAATTATTTTTTGTACCCGTAACACCGCGTGGCATTGCCATTGGAAAAACTTATTTTTATTTTTTATTTTCTTCAATTATTGGATGACATGCAAAAAATTATTGATCCATTATGACTTCACACAGGGGATAGACGTTTTTCTCGGTGGAAAGGATCAGTTGTTGACTCAGTGATCGGAGTTTTCCTTACTCAAAATGTTTCAGACCATCTTTCAAGGTATATTCATAATATTAGCATGATTTTACTACCAAATTTTTCTGTCAAATGAAGTAATGAGGTTAACAGCATGTTTCTGGTCCTTTATGTTTCTGCAGCTCTGCCTTCATGTCCTTGGCAGCAAGATTTCCCCTCAAGTCGACGAGCAAACACCAAGCACAAGACAAGGTTGGGACAGACAGTTTGGTCAAAGAACCAGAACTATGCATTCCGATCCCAGATGATTCTACCAAATCGCCTGAAGATATAATAAGGCAACCAGTCTATAACCCTGTCTTTATGGCACCCTATGCATCTGCAGAACTTCTGAGAGACAGTGTGAATTCAGAGAGGAACATAATGGAGGCACATAGTCAATGTTTGCAGGAAGAATTTGTATCCTCTCAAGATTCTTTTGGTTCCTCAGTTACTCAAGGAACTGCAGAAAATAGATCATATTCGGTGTCGAACTCAGAAGCAGAAGATCCTACTGGTAGGTGCCAAACCAACAAGGTTTGCTGTAATGCAGCATTCCCCCCGATGGACAAAGGTATCATATTTCAAGACTTTTACCGTGAAGTACAAGGGATTCCTCTATTAGATGATCGATCCAGGCAGAGGCATGCACAGTGGGAGCAACTAAAGACAATATCAGGCAAAATAGATGATTTCAGGGGCACTTGTTCAGTCACAAATCCAATCAATTTTGACAGCCGAAAAATACGGCCTTCACTTCCTCCAACCAGCAATCATATGCACATGTACCAAAGTTCTGGAGAACTAGAATCATTTGGATTGGAAAGTTTCAGTGAAGAAAGCATATCATCATATTGGTCTTCAACAGCTCCCAAGGTCAGTATGGAAAAAGATGTCAGTAACAAGAGCTTCAGAAATATAGAATTGTCAGGAGCTGTTGGTAGTTCATCCGTTGCCGTGGAACAAAATACTTTTTGGAAGTTTCAAGAACCTGCCTTAAACGATCCATATGATGCTCTCAGACTGCCCTCAACAAATCAGCCAAATTATTCTCAGGCAAGATCCTATGAATATTATCAACCTTCTTGCAACAGTCATCAACATGAGGGGAACCAAACCTTCCAAATACAAGTGAAGAGAAATTCATTCATAGAGCCTGTAAAACACAGTGAACGACTTCCAGAAAATAAGTATGATAACATGCAGCATGTCCCAAATTTTAATCAGCTGAATACAAAATCTTCATACGCCAGGGATAGTACCTCTACAGTGAACAATGGATCGGTTTGTCCAAGTGCAAAGGAGAAATATTCCCATGAAAGGTCACAGAATGAGACTAGTAAAAATATTTCGAACGGAAGGAAGAAAAAGTCCGAAAGTGACAAAAAGAATACAGTTGACTGGGATAATTTAAGAAAGCAGGTGCTTACTGATGTTAGCAAAGAGGACAGAAACAAAGATGCAATGGACTCCCTTGACTATGAAGCACTTATAAAGGCCGATGTTAAAGCTATTTCTAATGCTATTAGAGAGAGAGGGATGAACAACATGCTAGCTGAGCGAATTCAGGTTTCTTTTTCTTTTGAAGTGTAGTTTAATTACCAGATTCTTGTTAAGAGGATCATGAGTCACATAAATGGATAGGTTAAGACATCATTCACTCTAACAGCTACAAAATGTTTGCAGGAGTTCCTAAAACGAGTGGTCAAAGACCATGGAAGCATCAATTTGGAATGGCTGAGGGATGTGCCCCCTGATCAAGCAAAGTAAGCCAAGCCAAGCCAAGTCATTTCATAAAATTCATTGACTTCTAAGAAATTACTTTTGCCCCCTTAAACTGAATGCATGAGCTTCAAATAGTTTACCAAAACAATTCTTTTGCAGGGATTATCTATTAAGTATTCGAGGTTTGGGCTTGAAAAGTGTGGAATGTGTTCGTCTTTTGACACTACAACATCTTGCTTTCCCGGTAAAGTTTACATTACATAATACATATGTCTAATTTCTGATTTTGAAAGAGGGGGAGAACATCTTATTGAATGATTTTTTTTATTTCTTCTTGTTTCTCATGTTGTACATAAAGGTTGACACAAATGTTGGAAGAATAGCAGTACGCCTGGGATGGGTTCCCCTCCAAACGCTCCCTGAATCACTTCAGCTGCACCTCTTAGAACTGTAAGACATAGTATTTCATAAGGTGAATGCAGAAATTTTCCGTCATGTGCAAATGCTAATTACGTTCTTGTGTAGGTACCCGATGCTGGACTCAATCCAAAAGTATCTCTGGCCAAGATTATGCAAACTTGATCAATTAACCTTGTAATTTCATACTTCCCTAAAGCTGAGAACACTACTTTTACTTGCCGAGTTCATATTGATATGCTTTAGTTTTTTTTTTGTTTTTTTCCTTTTCATTTACATATGCTTTCACTAATTGATTTGCTTTTGTGCTACAGGTATGAGTTACACTACCAGATGATTACATTTGGAAAGGTAAACATGCCGTTTCATTTTTGTTACTAATATGACCAGTAATTTAATCTTTTTGTCTCACATTGATCTGTACTCAGGTTTTCTGCACAAAAAGTAAACCAAACTGCAATGCATGTCCAATGAGAGGAGAGTGTAGGCACTTCGCAAGTGCTTTTGCAAGGTTTATGCTAATCTCTGAAAAGTACACATACTGTTGCTTCTGTGCAGACATATAACCCTACTAGTCAAGAGAAATTTTAAATCACTTATCAGTAATCGGGTGCCTCATTTATCAGTAATCGGGTGCCTCATTTATTAGCAATCAGAGTGTTTGACTGACTCATGGAGCAGGACATAGAAGTTAAAAGAAAATTAAAACTCTCGAAAAAGAAAAAAACATATTATTAAAGAACTAATATCAACCTTTTTTGGTGCAGTGCTAGACTTGCCCTACCGGGGCCAGGGGAGAATAGCATTTTCAGTTCAACTAGTTCGCCTGTAGCTGAGAAGAACCCTGCTGTAGCTGGCAATATAATGTCACTACCTCCACCTGAAAACTACCCCCTTCAGAAAGTAGGTACTCGTAGAAGTGAACCAATCATAGAAGAACCAGCATCACCAGAGCAAGAATTCACCAACCTATCACACAGGGAAATTGAAGACTCGTTGAATGAGGAGGAATATGATGATCCTGATGACATTACTCATATCAATATCAGTATGGAACAGCTCACAGACACATTAAAAGACCATATGCAAAATAATATGGATCTCAAAGACAGCGACTTGTCTAAGGCTTTAGTTGCTTTGAATCCAGCAGCCGCTTCTCTACCTACACCCAAGCTCAAGAACGTCAGTCGACTACGGACAGAACACCAAGTGTAAGTACATGTCTTACCTTAATTCCATAACCACATATGCTTTAGAGAATACACTAATATGAAATAAGCTAGACAAGAGCCAATTTATAGTGTGAACAAAAGCTAATATGGAGAATAGTCGATGTCTAAGAATTGTATTTGCCTAATTAATGGGAGATTGTACTGAACCTTCTGCCAAGGAGCCGACAAATCATGGCTTCGACATCCATATTGAAATGAGAACATATGTACGTAGACTTAAGTTCTCTGTCACTCACTTATCCATCTGTTGCTGGTATAATGCAGGTATGAACTACCAGATTCACATCCACTGTTGGAAGGGGTGAGCCCATAATGTTAAAGTTTATATCTGAATATGTAGTCACCTACTTGAAACATTTGTGCTGAGTCGAGCATTATTGTATTTTACAGATGGACAGACGGGAACCAGATGATCCAAGCCCGTACCTTCTTGCTATATGGACACCAGGTAAGTTTGAAGAGAATATCATGAAAATGTTTAACTTAATTTGAAAATTCCAAATAATTCTAATAAGGATGAATTCTGATGACACATGAAATTGCTCATCTAACTATACAGCTCGCAGTAAACAGGGCATGTAAACAACTGACATGCATGTTTGAAAGTATGCAATTTCCTATTAGATATGAAGTGCAGTATAATGCTTATCGGAAACTCATAAAAATTTATTGTGCACCACTTATTCTAGGTGAAACTGCAAATTCCTTTCAACCACCAGAAAGCAGCTGTGGCTCCAAAGATGTAAACACAATGTGCAGTGAGAAGACCTGCTTTTCATGCAACAGTATTAGAGAAGAAAAGTCACAGATAGTCAGAGGGACAATTTTGGTGAGGAAATCAGTTTTGATAATATGTAAATGTTAGACTACTTTGCTGAGGTTTATTAAAATCAACTCAATCTGTCACAGATTCCTTGTAGAACAGCAATGAGAGGGAGCTTTCCACTGAATGGCACATACTTCCAGGTTAATGAGGTAAGACTTTTCCCGGCTTTTTTTCCTTCTAATCTTCTCATTCTTATTTAACTACAAGTATACATTTTCCAGGCAAGATTTACCATATCCTGTGCACTCATAGCTATTAACTACTTCATCACTATGCAGATGTTTGCAGATCATGCTTCTAGTGCCAACCCAATAGATGTTCCAAGGAGGTGGATATGGAACTTGCCAAGACGACCTGTGTACTTTGGAACTTCTGTAACATCAATATTTAGAGGTAAGGGAAAATCAAGATTATTAGCATTTACAACACAGTTAAACATGTACAGGTTACTATACTTACAGTGAAGTACTTGTGTAATAGGTCTAACAACAGAGGGGATCCAGTACTGCTTTTGGAGAGGTATGTGATACTAACTTCATATGTGCATATTGATTTATCTACTTGAGAACAACTCTAGACGCAAAGAGTCCAAATCGTATTTGACAATTACAATTGATCTTCTACTCAACTTGCTCAATTGTCTACTTGCTGACTGATTGATTGATTTGCAGGATACGTTTGTGTAAGGGGCTTTGACAGAAGTGCAAGAGCACCGAAACCCTTAATTGCCAGATTGCACTTTCCGCAGAGTAAGATGCCCAAGACAAGAGATGAAGAGTAAAGAACTGAAGTACAGATAAAACAGACCGTGGCGCAGAGAAGATTTTCATCAAGAGATCAGATCACTGACTTTATGAAAAGAACAATGACCAACAAATTTTAGCACATTCAATTATTCTTCCTCTAGCATGAGAGGCATTCATTATACCATAGGCAATTAGCAATTTTAGAAATAAAAGTTGAAAAGTTTTTTTTTGTAAAAGAATAATCTCAGTTATTATTGTTTCAATAAATGCTCAAAAGAGAGCAATTCTTCGATTCTCAAATATGCTTCATTGGTCAATCAATAGAAAATTTACATTCAAAGGATGTGAGAGTGAAAGAGAGAATTGTCCGGAATAAAAGCCACAAGGATGAATGTGTTGGAGAACTAAACCAAAGGACCACACTGCTAAGACTTCCTATCTTTAATTAGTTAGCTGGGGAGTTGCGTCTTGTCTATCAGAATAATGTTGAAATAGAGGAACGTCATGTTCTTAAATTTTCTTGAAATGCTTATATGAACCAGTGATCATTCTATTGAAGAATTTGTGATGAGAGAAAAAGATGTCTCCCAAGAAATTTACTTGCTCTATTACTCTCTCCCAAGAAATTTCCTGATCAGCTTCGTTTTCTTTTGTTTGAATTTTGAAGCATGCTATTTGATATTTATTGTCCAGCAGTTCCAATAGTCAAACTGCAAGTCTGCAACACTTAGCAAAATGCAACATCTCCAATCTGGTAATCGACCTACTGTAGGTTTTACATTATGTAACAGCCACTTCCCAGATTGTGCTAGTTCAGGTGCAGATGTAAACAACTAAGCTACTCTGCCATCAATAAAGTTCAAGTGGTGATGACACATCCCATCGGGTGGAATAGATACACAAAATCACTAGTCTGAAGCTAGAGAGAAACACTTTAGTCAAAACTCCTTAAACTCACGTCTTGTTTGTTTTCAGCTTCATCACTCATCAGCATTAAGATTCATTTAGAAGAAATAGTGTTGCAATGAAATGCTGCCTCTATATTTGTTTGCTGGTATATTTTGAAACAGAGAAATTAACAAGGAAATCTTTTCTCCCAGAGAAAGATTGTGTCATACTCACAGAGGCTAAGTAAAACTGTGAAATAATCCTTGCTAGTCTAGCATGTGGGCATTCTCTATGTCAGTATTTGAAGTAAAGACCAAAGGTATTGAGAGTTGAGACCTCTACTTTATATGAATGAAGAATCATTTAGAAATCATCAATCCAAGCTGGGCTACAAAACTAACGTCTGCTTCAATTAAATAAATCAGCCATGGAGGACCGACCTCCTGGCAAAAGAAAGGTTGTGTCATACTCAATGAACCCCTCAGAGCTAATCCATGAGCAACTTGGTTAGCCTTTTTCTTGACATGCTCCATGAGACCTGCGCAAACTCATTTAGTATCAACTTGGCACATCGAAGAACTGCTGATGTCGCCAAGGACCACACAAATTTGGGCAAAACAGGTTGAAGTATGGGAATGCTTCCGCTAGCTCTCCTCGGTTCAACCAACAAGTTTGGATCCTTACTTGAAACCAAATCAGTAAGAATAAAACCAAATTTAGCTTATTGTTTGCTACCACCATAAGCTAAACTGCAAATCCCAAGAAGCTCGTCTTTCAAGTCTGTATTTAACAAAGATTCAACTCCATTTTTGTGAGGGTTTGAAGTGGTCAAGCTATTGTGAATATAATTACCGAAAATTATTTGATGCACTGTCACTGGCATTGACCTTCTTAATCTACACCGTCCGATCATCTCTTCACCGTCAGATATATGTACTGTTTACTTTTATTTTTTTGTTTTTTATTATCTTTTACTGATACATGTAATACTCTTATTAATTATATATATATATATATATATATATAGTACTTTCTGGTTCTCTTGTAGTATAGGCGTACTGAAAGTAGGGGCGTGTTCCAGCCCTTTTCCATTGTATGCTTAACTAGTTTGTGCAATATTGCTTCTGATTATAGGACTCCTTTTGCATATATCATAGCTTCGCCAATTTTGATCCTAATTAGTTCTGTATGAATTATTTTGATCCTCTATAAAGATGTTTTTTCAGTTCTAGTGCAATTAAACCCAAGGTAAATCTTAACAAGATAAATATGAAGCTGCCTATTATGGCACTAGTTAAAACTTCAATCTCACAACCCTGCAAGTCTAACAAAGAGTGAAGAAATATAATCAAATATCAGAAAATAAATTTCCAACCTAAATTCCAGACAATCCAAGCACAAGTTCCATGAAAAAAAGAAGAAAATTATCCAAATGATATAACAGTAAAGATCACAGTACAATTTAGGCTAAAACTCATAAGATGAAAGGATTACTGATGGCATGCTCTGCATACCAGTAAAGTTATCAGAGTTGAACCAACATAGAAACAAATGGCAGGTAAGGAAACCACCTAGCACCTATTTCAAGCTCATGCCATTATCTTGGCAGACCTCAGGTAGAGGCTATCCACAACCTTACCCATGTTTGATATCGTCTCCAGTGTAGCAGGGTATATGGCGTCGGTCTTCAGATCTTCAAAAATAATGAGGCAGCCAGCACCCTGATCTAAAGTTCCTGCAAACTTCTTGTCCAGAATCAATTGAGACAGCTTCTTCTCCACGTGGTCGACTGGTAGTTCAATCAGTTCAGCAATATGCGCTATTTCCACCCTTGAGAATGGCTCAATCAACCTGCAGAGATTCTGTTCCAATAGAGTCTCATACAGGGAAGAGAGGTGCCTGTGGACAATAGGGTCTTCCTCTAGCTGCGCCTTATAATCCCGCAGAGCAGTCTCAAAAAGCTTTAAAGAGCGCTTTGAGTGAGCATCAGCCACTGCCTTCATGGCATCAAGCTCAGGCCCAACATACTGCAAGCCTGCTTTGGAAGATATTATTCCAGCCACATCATCAGCCTGGCTGACCATGATTTTGCACAACAGCATATACTTGAGGCTAAAGACAGCTCGAGGATCTAGAAGAGCATTGAAGGCTTCAAATGCTTCAAAGAAATAACTGTAAGCAGTTTTGTAGTCCTTTTCTTCTGCATGAAGGATGCCACTCTGCAAATCAATAGTTCCTTGTTGAACTGGAGGCACATAGATAGAATTGGCTGCTGTTCTTGCTGCAGTCAGTGAAGCCTTGGCTTTAGGGAGATTTCTCAAAGAAAAGTGAAGCTTACTCTCCAACAAATCTATGTCCACAAGGAGAAGCTTGTCATCTAGCCTTCTCACTTCTTTGATCAAGCTGGAGAGAAGAGTTAGAGCTTCTGTGTACTCCTTGCTCTCCAACAAAAGAGCTGCAAGCCTGGCCTCCACTCGCTGCCGAAGGAAAGTCCGCTTCTCAACACGAGTCCACTGCACCATGTCTTTGCACAGGGAAATCTGAAGTTCAGTTGTGCCGGGGATTTTAGAAACTGCGTCTAGTATGTTACGAACAATCTTTGCAGTTTTCGCCTTCGGAATCAAGCTAAAGAAAGGCCTCAGCTGGGTAAGAAGATTACGAAGTTCTTCTCCCCGATTCTCTTGTCCAAGAAGATCTGACAGCTTGGTGATTGCCCTTTCCTTTATGCCTACAGTGTCGAAAGAAGTGGATGGGTTTTCAAGAATACGATACAGAATAGCTATGCCTTCAGATGGAGCGGCCTCCGTAGCCAAAGCAAGTGAATCATCTGTTGCTGGGAGGTATGATGTTGACATTGTGCTTCAAACAATCCAAGTCCTGCAGAAAGAAACCAGCCCAAACAATTACAATCACATAACAAAACCACCTTACAATCTCAACACATTCGGCATACTGTGGCCATAAGAAGATAAAGAGGCAGAAGCTTTGTTCCAAACGTGTCATGTGATACACTTCTAATATAACATTGCAAAACAAAAAAGTGCTTCTATCCCAACTACAGCACTAACTACTAAACATGAACATCAGACCTCAAAATCCCAATTCTCTGATAAACTCAGCAATAGAGTAACTAGGAATTCTGCATACATTAGGAAGAAAAAAATGCACCCCACGCCATTTACTAGCATTCTTTACTCGTTCATACATAAAACTGATTCACACTACTTCAAGACAACACTCAACCCCTTGTACAAGAAACTATGAATTCACCTAGCCGACCCCGGTCAGAGAGACTATGCAATTCTGTTTCACTTAACAGCAATCATTTCCATTATTCAATACTCCATAATATCTTCCTTAGCTAACAAAGCAAACAGCTTTAGGATTAAATTGTGCTTCAAGTAAACACACATCACCGACCAAGATAGACATACATCATAGATATAAAAACGCAGCGCATCAGACACTAACAGACGAAATCGCCCAATTCACAAAAAGCCCTAATTTTTTCACAACCGCTAGTTCAATAAAGACCGAGACTTTCAACCAAAATTGAGACCAAATCAAATCCGACGAGAGCAATTACGGACCCAAAACGGTAAACTTGATCGGAAAATCAGAACATATCCGGCCAAAGATTCAAACAATCAGAACATATCCGGCCAAAGATTCAAAAAGAAGCTAACGAAAAGTTAGATCGCCGGAGAAAGAAAGAGAACGGAAGCCGTACCTGATACTGACTCGAGCTGGAAGCAAGAGTGAAGATGCAGAGAGCAGAACGAACAAATGAGGTCGATTTGTGAAGTCCCAGCTCATTAAGGCTTGGAAAACAAAGGCGATCTGGGCTTAAGTGGGCTAGCCGGAGCCCATGCACGTCATAGCCGGAGCCCATAGCGGTACTTACAAAAAGCCCACAGGGTCCCGGGTCCAAGTTTAATCAAACAAATTAAAAGGCAATCTTGACGTATGGGCTAGATGGAGCCCATTCATACCACCGTTAGAAAATATGTCTACGTGGCTGTGGTGTCCCCCCTTTACGTAAATAATTTACTATATATCTATTCTTTGTTGCATTATTCACCGTTACAGAACAATATATTTATGATTTTGCCCTCATTTTAACGTCATGAAATTACTATATTGCCCTAGTTTGTTTTGCTTTATTTATAGTTTTTTTAGATAAAACAATTTATCGTTTTTTAATCGGTCTCGTAGCCTTTCTTTCTCGGTCTCGAACCTTCGGTATCCCTTGACCAAAAAAACCTTTGATATCCCAGAGGAAGAGAGGGAGTGGTGTTCGGTTATCAGAGCGATAGTGTTGGGTAAAAATGTGAACAAAAATGTAAAATGTCACTCAACGTAATTTTACTCTATTTTATTGGTTAAAATAGAGTTTTAATTATGTCTGGTTCAACTCATTCAAGACAGAACGTGTCTCTTAATTACAATCCCTCATTACAAGGGAACACCCCTTGATTCAATTTATCAAGAAACCGATGTGTGTTTGTTTGCTTTTGTGACTGCACCCGAATGGGTTGCCTACGTACCCCGGGAGGGATCAAGTCATTCGTAGTTCAGAAAATTGGCTTGAAAAGAACCAGGATTTGGTTTAGCCATGGTTGTATCCAGATTTAAATCTGGACTACCTACATATCCCTTCAGGGAATCAAACCATTGTAGTTCATGCCTGGATTTGGTTTTGACAGATGTATTTTGAATCCATCAATTGTATTTTTGTCGATACTTCATTTGGTAGGGTGCCAACTGATTTGATTTGGGCACCTATTATCCTAGGCTTTGCAGTTGGGCCTTGAGACTTGAAGTGAGCTTTTTACACTGTTGCATCTTGATTTGAACTCGACATGTAATTTGATAATGACTTGTGTGGGCTTATTTTCTAGGCTTTGCAGTTGGGCCCTGAGACTTGGAGTGGGCTTTTACACTGCTGCATTTGGACGTGTGCTCGGCCTGTAATTTAGTGAGACCGAACTTGCATTGATAACAACTTTTCTGGGCTTTTTCCCTTTCATTTGTGAGAGGCCCATAGATTTTCCTTGGAGTCATTTTATTTGATTTGGGCACCCATCGTGTTGAGCTTTGTTGTTGGGCCTTGGAATTTAAACCAGGCTTTTGTACTGCTTCGGGTAAAGTGGGCCTGTTTCCATTTTGTTTGCAAGAGGCCCTAAAATTTTTTGATTTGGGCCTTGGGACTTGGATCGGGCTTCATACTGAAAAATTGGTGGAGTTGGTCTTGTATTGATGATGGGCCTGTGAAGTGGGCTTGTTTCCCTTTTCCTTTTGTTGAAGGCCTATTAGAAGGACGACCGAAGCCCATATGTCTTTTTTTCTTTTTTTTTGTGTCAAAGGCCCATAATGCCTTCAAGTGAGATGGGTTTTAGTTGTTAGGCCCATGTGGCAAGCTTTTGGTTGCCAGGCCCAATTAATTCGGAGGCCCAAATGTCTTTTTTTTTTCTTTTTGTTGAAGCTTTTGTTACCAGGCTTTTTCCTTGGCAGGCACAAGAGACCAGACCCAGTAAATCTCAGCAGGGCCCATTTGAAGGCCCAACCTGGAAGCCCGGTTCGGTGGCCCATTTTGGAGGCCCGGTTGCTTCGGTCTTTTCTTTTCTTCGTCTTTCTTTCTTCCTCATTTCTTTCGTTCCCTGTTCCTTCTTCTTCTCGAAGCCCAGGCGAGAGAGAGAGAGAGAGAGAGAGAGAGTTGGGCTGAGAGTTTGACTGTTTGGTTCATCTTTCTCCAGCTAAGATCTGAAAGTTTGTGCTTGCTTTACTATCAGATCGTGATCGGAGATGAAGCTACTGTTGAAGTCAAGTTTGGGGATTGAGCTTCCACTGGTTTTCCGAGATTTTTTCGAAGCCTGCACTTCGGTGCTTCGCACGAATTAGGTGAGGATCACAATTTCTCTCCTTTGTTTCATTCATTGATTCGATTTGAGTATGGTGACAGCCGAGAGTTTTTTCCAAACTTATTCAGTTTTCTTCTTTGTGTCGATTTTGCCTTGTTACTGTCGAGGACGGATTTGGAGATGAAAATTGAGTTGGAGATGGATATTGGATCGGATTTGGAGCAGCCTAGTTCTGCATATTCATAGAGGTATTGCTTGACTCGGTTTGCACTCCACACAATCGAAATTTGGAAAAAATTTGTTTTTGACTGTTGAGCTTTGTTTCTGCTTTTGTTGTCAGTGGCTTCTGCCGGAGATTGGGGTGGTTTGAGACTTGGAAGTGCTACTGCAGGAACACATAGGGGTGAGTTTCTCCCATCTTTTCATTCTATGTCATTTGTGAAGTTTGTATTCTATTTGATAAATTAGTTAGGACACCACTGCCTGGCTTTTCGATTGTTTGTTCATGAAAGCACCAAGTATTTTAGCATTCTTTTAGCATGCTGTTTAGCCAAATTGGTAGTTGATGTCCCCTGTTTGGCTTGATCATAGGTTTTCTGGCTTTTTCCTTTTGGTCATAGAACTGTGTCATGGGTTTGGTGGGTTTTAGCAGTAAGTCACAGAACACAGTAGCAAAGTAACTGTAGGGCCAGAGAACACAGTAGCATCCAGAAAACATAGTAACCAGGACTAGGTAAAGCCATAGTAACTAGGTTGATTCATGTGGGGTTTAAGTAACCAAGATTAAGAGCATAATCACCATCAGAGCATAGTAACATAGAGCCATAACCACAGTAACTAGTGCCAAGTATCATTCAAAGTAACCATAGAACCGTAGAACCAGAGCCAAGTATCCACAAGGGATTTGAGTAACCAGGGAACCATAGTAACAAGGGCCAGGTATCCACAAAGTAACCATAGAACTAGAGCCATAGTAACCAGGAGGGCCAGAGAACATAGTCACCAAGAACATGAGAGGATGAGAGAATCAGCTATACCTCTAAGGTTTTGTTCTTCTGCGTCTGCTGTCTTTCTCCTCTTTTCTGCGTATTCTCATTCTCTTCTGCGTGTTTCCCTCTTTTTTGGCGTGTGTGTCCCCCTTTTATATTGCATAGGGTTGTGGTAGATGAGTCACAATAGGCTAGGTAACTTGTATGAGTTATAAGTAAACTCAAATAGCCTTTGTGTAGGAGTATAGTACCTTGATAAGGACTCCTTTTTTTCTTTATCTGCCTTTCCTTTTTTTTATTTATTTAAATTGAGTCCCTTTTTTTCATATATATATAAATATGTATACATATATTTATATATATATTTTTTTTTTTTTTGCGTATCAACAGATAGATAAAGAGAGTTGAGGAAGAAGGGAGAGCAAGATATTGATCTAAGATGGTCGAGAACCAATCTGTAATTGAATTTGGAATGTTATTCTGATTTTAAGAATCCATGTGAAGATATGGGATTAGCATTTTGTTTTGTCAGCAGAAAGGGATAGAGTAGAGAGGGAGAGTGGAGGAAGAATGGATTAGATAAATTTGGAAACAATTAAGCTTTTCCTTTTCTAAATCGTAATTTTTTTCTTTCTGAATTTGAGTTCGATAATTTCTCTTTGAAACAGAGCACTACTAATCTACTATCTATATATGCCTAAAATGAATTTCTGATTTATTGTCTTATGTCTATGTTCGGTGTGAAAATGACTTTTTTTGAACAATCAGATTTGAGGTGTGCTAGTATCTATGGGTCAGGTACAACCTTGATCTTGATGCTTGTTCGCCTTCTGACTTCTTCTTAAACAACTGTCGCTGGTCGGGCCGACACTTAGGTTCTTCTTAGACCTAGCTGATTAGCAACTAGGATTTTTCTCATCTTCTCACGATGCAGACGTTTCTTACTTAGACCGGAGTGGTTGAGCAGAGCTATAAATCAAGATAGCGGAGGGTTCGCCAAAGGGTTCCTTGACAAACCGGGGATATTTGCTAGAGTTCTCACTCCAACAATGGTTTTGCTGGTATTCGCCTACGGATAGGTCTTTATGAAGAAGTGGTGGATTGTTCGCTCACGAATGAGGCTTGGTGAGGTAGAAGCGGGAACTGTCGATGGATCAGGCTTTGGTGAGTAGCAGCGGAGAATGCCTACAGATAGGGCTTTGGTGAACAAAAAGACCCAAGGAATCTTTTTGGTAGAGGTGCTCCGAGGGAGGCTTATTTTGCAGTGTGCAAAAGTTGTTTGTTGATTGATTCTTTCTCTTCATTCGCATGACCTCCTTATATAGTGAACCCTAGGGTTTGTTCTTACTTGCGGGTCAAGACAAATCAAATCTTTTGATCAACTAGGAAAAGAGTCTCTCAAACGATTATGAAAACAAATCTTATGTATTCTTGAAAATCAACCAAGCATGACCTCAAAAGAAAAAAAAATATATACAATTACTTGGACCGCAAGAATCGGTTCAATGGGATCAAAGAATCAGCATTCGCCAAAAAGATATTATTTTGGCCTAAACATTGCCCTCAGGCCTTGAGATTAAACCCAAGCCCACTTGTGAAATCGATAAGGGCTAGCAACCCGGCCCAGTTTCTTTAAATAATTGCAACGTCGCATTGTTCCCCCTTTGTCGTCGTCTACCTTCAACAAACAACATTTAGCTTCAGAGACACCTTTTCAGTTCCTCTAAATGCCTCAACACCAAATCTCATTTCCACAACATCCTACCACCAAAACTGACATCCCCACCAAAGAAATGACCATTGATGTCAAGAGAATCTCTGAAAACCTGAAAGCCATCGATCACCCAAACCACTCTCATCTGGAATTGACCACCAGAGCTACCGTTGAGTTTGATCCATATATGAAGAAGTTCTTAGAAGTTCAACACTACTACCATGAATCAAGAGTGCCAATCTTCCTTTTCCAGAACGTTCTTGTCGATGTCACTGCATTGTAGAAACAAAATGACTGTCCAGCCAGGATTAGAGCCTGGCCATTCTCAAGCGATTAAATGATGACGTGGTATCGCTATCGTAGATCTCTCGATCTAGATCGATGGAGACTGGCAGGAATCGCAGACGCCATTGATTTAAGTTTTACTTTGAATAGTCCTGGCGTGAATCGGACTCTAATGATGGTTGCTGCTAGTTTTTAGAACTTCTTCAGTAATACCTTTGATTTAAGGTTTGGTCAAATGAGTATCACTTTATTGGATATTTATGTTATCACTAGTTTTCTAGTCACTAAAGAAACATATCAAGAACATCTCGTTGAGGATGCAGACATCTTCCATACTGCTGATCTAACAGACTACCCTACGCATCTGTCATACAAATGATGGGTTGGACATTTCTATACTCACGCAGATGAGCAAAGTGGTATTGCATTTCTAGACTTCTGACTTCACAAATTTGTAGTCTGCACAGCAACCTAGAAGTTTACTAAAGCCTGTTCGCACACTGTCACCCTTCTTTTAAATGGGCACCGTCTTGACTTAGCACAGCTGGTATTGAGATTCCTATATCGAGCGTTATACAAGCTCTCACTTCATCAACTGAGCTACAGCAACATATCAGGCCCACTTTGGATTTTAGATCTCTAGTTGCAGATCTACTTTGTTCAGTTCAGAGATGAGAAAGTTACTAACTTCTCATAAAACCAAGTATTAGGAAGAGCATTTGCCGATGCCTCTTCACCTTCATCTATTGGATATGCTCGGTCTCTTGAGTACCTCTCCAACCTCGATGCCACAACCCTAGACTCTGGTCTCCTTGTTCTCAATCATAAATATCTTGAAGCTCTGGCAAATGGGTTCATATGGCGAAGGGCGAACACTGTTCAACCAGTCTATCTCCCTTATGTATTTTCCTCTGTCCAAGTTGGCTGATTTTAAAGTTTATGCACCCAACCATTTCTGTCGCCAGTTTGGTATGTATCAACGTGTGTCTTTCTCAACAACATCAACTGCTACAGCTCTTGGCGAATAAAGAAAACATCGAAGGAAAAAGTAGGGGATCCTTGCTTCCTGTCCAGCTTGTCTCCTTCAAGACCCAATGTACACAGCTTTGAACTGCTATTTTCCACCAATGGTGTCCCAAGATTATATAAAATGGTGGAATTCTCTCTATGGTCGTCATTGGCCTGTGGACATTGGTGCCTTCTTCAGAACTTCCTTCAAATGAGCCAGATCCATCCATTCTGGTGAAGATAAATTGGTATTTGATGGAGCTTCTATCCCTGGGAAACTTGCACAAGTTTGAACCTCATAACCAAATACACAGGTAATTATGCTTCCAACTGGTTTCATACTCTTACTAACTAGAAAATCACTAACTGGTTCATAAACATGCAGAGTCATGTCTCAAACACACTTCCAGTCCAAGCATCCCCATCACAGCCTAAAAAGATATGCAGGAAAGCATTCACTCTAGATGATGCACCCACCAAAGGTTGAAGCTTCTTCAAATCCTAACTCTATTGCAAAACTGAAGATGAAAGCTCTCGTTCAGAACACTTCAATGAACAAAATGACGACAACAGAATGATCATCCTGACAGGGGTTGCCCATGATGCAGCGAATAACTCCATTCCTACTGCTTCTGAATCTTCAGAGAGGAACCCTGATATGAGATCACTAGATACCCATATTCCATAAGTAAAATTGTTATTCTGATGTTATTTTAATTATTAGTTTTCCTAAGAAACTTATCAACATGTCTTCTTGATATCTTAAAACAGGATTTAGTCTGGGAAGAGACCATGAATGCCTCACCGAGCATACCTCAAACCTTGCCCATCGAACCGGAGATACAACTTATTCCTGAAGGAGCTATCCATGAAGCAGAAGAAGATGTAGAATCCTCCAAGCCTAGGTATAATAGTTTCATCTTACTTAGACAATTTATTGATCATCACAAAACTCATACTTGGTTTTATTTCAGGATTTGATTGTTCTTCCCACCGCGAATGCATCTTCAGTTGATATTCATGCAAATATATCTGGAAATTCTAAGAAGTATGAGGGTATCCTTCTTAACCATCTATCACTCCAAATGAATTTTCGTCCACGGATGAGGTATAACACTTTTCTTATCTTTGTTATACCAAAAGTGCAGTTGTACTTGAAACTCAAATACTTATGTTTCAAAACTCAAGCACTAATGGTCAGAAAAGAACATATCTCTACAACTGGTGGATCAACAAGTGCAACACCCTCAGATATGCATACTGTTGAAATGTCCTTAGAAGAAAGTCTACAAGACCTTTTTGAAACAACTACTACCAATCCTGAAGTAGCTGCAGCTAAAGAATTCCTGGCAAATCTTGACACTGTTGACATCACTTTGGCATTAAATGAGAACAAGATTCTTGATGTCATTTCAATCCTTAGAGGTCATGTGGATAAAGATAAATTAGAACTTTACGAAAGCTGCATGCAACATCCGCCTTCTCAAATTGAGCATTGGGAGTCTAATGAAAACATGTCTAAAGTTCTCCGCGAATAGATGGGTCAACTCCTGCTATCTTTCACTGAAGTCTCACAACAAATTCAGTCTGAATTTCAAGAAGTTGTTTTGACTGTAAACAAGCGTATAGCTGAACTGGAAGCCCAACTAAAAGCAACGCGTGTATAGAAAATGACCAAGCTCTTTGTCATCCAAGCACGTGTTCCAGAAGTAAAAAAATCTAAAGATTCAGCTTCATCCGGCAAAAAATTCTAAGCAAAAGGTAAGGAAAAGACCCTGGTGTCAAAAGCTGATCTTGAGAGAATTCTGATAGATATTAGGTTTGTTGGCAAGCTTCTGTAAACAGCCCATTGGGCTTGAAATTTTCCCTTGTAAATGGTCCAGACTTCATTTATTATTAGTAACCACCTGCTTTGATTTTTCGTTAAATGCATTATCTTGAGAAATCACAACGCCTGATTTTCATCCCATGCTGTGATCCTTAAAAGATGTGAAACGCAACCACTTTAACCATTTACTATTCCAAAAACCGTTTTTTGAAAGTTCAAGACCCTATTGGGAACCTCTATTCGTGGCTCACGACCCCTAGGTGGATCTTGATTCCTCTAACGCCTTACATTCTCCAATCTGACAGACGTCTCTACTATTGGTTCCCTTGAATCTGTTCGGACCAATGTAAATGGTCCAGTAGTTTTAAGAGTCAAAGTTTTTTTCAGATGACGATGGAACCATCACCTCAACAAATCCATGTGGCTCTGGGCCTTCTTCAAGCTTTCCTTTCGCTCTAGCAGCTTTCTGAGCCTCATGGTTTCTTTCTATTCCCAGGATTTTCTCAACTTCTCGAAGGCGTTCAAACTGTATGTCGATCTTGTCATTAGTATCAGCAACATCCTGAGAAGTAGTAGTCTGTAGCTTCTCTATGTTCTAGTTTGCTGCCCTAATCTCCTGGCTATGCTGCGTTTGAGTCTGCCCAAACTGTTGTATAGTAACCTCGAATCGAGTCATCTACTCAATGAGAGCTGTCAAATTCCCAACAACAGTTGTCAATAACTGTTTCGATTCTTCATCCATAATAAATTTACTGCAACTAGTAGACTATGTTTGTTCTTCAGGTAATAAGCTGAAACACGAAATCGTTTCTTCAAGAGTTAAACCTCTACACTTTGTTGAATTATGTGGATTATTCCTCGAATGCTATGATTTGTTGCACGTTGGGTATGGTTTTGAATACACGTTACCACCTGTAATGTTGACATGTTAGGATTAGGTCCCACTGGGCATGGCAAATGTTCGGTGTGAAAATAACTTTTCTCGAATGACAAGGCTTGAGGCGTGCCAGTACCTATGGGTCATGTACAACATTAATCTTGACGCTTGTTCACCTTCTGACTTCTTAAAAAAATTATCATATAGGAGCTGGTCGGGCTGGCACTTAGGTTCTTCTTAGACCTTGCAGAGGAGCAACTAGGATTTTTCATCTCTTCTCACGAAGCAGACGTTTCTTACTCAAACCAGAGTGGTTGAGCAGAGCTATAAATCAAGATAGCGGGGCGTTCGTCAAAGGGTTCCTTGACAAACCGGGGATATTTGATAGAATTCTCACTCCAACAATGGTTTTGCGGGTATTCACCTACGGATAGGTCTTTATGAAACGGTGGTGGACTGTTCGCTCACGGATGAAGCTTGGTGAGGTAGAAGCGGGAACTGCTGACGGTTCGAGCTTTGGTGAGTAGCAGCGGAGAATGTCTACGAATATGGCTTTGATGAACAAAAAGACCTAAAAAATCTTTTTGGTAGAGGTGCTCCAATGGAGGCTTGTTTTACATTGTGCAAAAGTTGTTTGTTGATTGATTGATTCTCTCTCTTCATTCGCATGACCTCCTTATATAGTGAACCCTCACTAGTGGATTTGGGCTTATAGGCGAGGGAACCAAGACTATTCCGTCAGCTAGGATTACCCTAGCCGACAGTTCTATTTCAGTTGGAAAGGATAAATTTTCCGTCGACTAAGATTATCATAGCCGACCAAAATTTTTCGTCGACCATTTACGTCGACCATGAAACTCCTAGCCGATGGATAAATTCAGTTGACATATTTCGTCGACTATGTATATCCTAGTCGACGAAATTTGATCAGTCGACTAAGAGATACCTAGTCGACGAATATTTATCTGTCGACTAGTATGCACTTAGTCGACGAAATATTATCCGTTGACTAGATAACTCTTAGTCGACGAAAATGTATTCTTAGGCGACAGAATATTCCGTCGGCTAAGAAAATAAAGTTCAATAATTCTTTGACACGGTGAAGAACGAATATTTTTTTAGTCGACGAATTTGTACCTTAACCAACGGAATATTCCGTCGGCTAAGTGAAATCAAATCTGATAAATACAGAACGTATGAATTAAAGTTTTATCTATACTATCTTTCCTTGTTTCCTCCATTCCTCCAATCCATCTCTTCATCAATTTCTTTCATGTCGATTCATCCATTCTCCAACAAAAATTTTTGATTCATGAATTGAAGTTCTCAATCTATTTTGATCATTGGTACGTATTATTTAACTTTTTTATTTATTAATTTTCGACGGAATTCATTTATTTTCGGGTATATTTTTGTCTAGATTTGTTTAATCCATGCTTATATATATATGATGTTTATATATATTTGTTAATTTCGGATATATCATTCTAGATTTGTTAATTTGTATATTTTCGGGTATATATATATGTGAATTATTAATTATGTATATATATATATATATATGTGTGTGTGTGTGTGTGAATTATTAATTATGTATATATATGTTGTTTAAATATTGGGCTAAGTTAAATCATTATTTGTATTAAATTTCATTTATTTTTATGATGATGTTTTGTTGATGATATATCCATGGATATATATATATATATATATATATATATATATGATGTATACATATATTTGTTAATTTTTTAATTTCGGGTATATCATTCTAGATTTGTTAATTTGTATATTTTCGGGTATATATATATATGTGAATTATTAATTATGTATATATATAGATATATATTTATATATGTGTGTGTGTGAATTATTAATTATGTATACATATGTTGTTTAAATATTGGGCCAAGTTGAATCATTATTTGTATTAAATTTCATTTATTTTTTTATGATGTTTTGTTGATGATATATCCATGCATATATCTGATGTATGTATGTATGTATATATATATATATATATATATATGTTAATTTTTTAATTTCAGGTATATCATTCTAGATTTGTTAATTTGTATATTTTCGAGTATTTGTTAATATATATATGTATACATATATTGTATATATATATATATATATGTGTGTGTGTGTGAATTATTAATTATATATATATATATATATATGAATTATTAATTATGTATATATATTATATATGTTGTTGAAAATAATTGTCTGTTTAGATCTTTATTTGTAGTAAATTTCATTTATTTTCATGATGACGTTTTCTTCGTGATAATTTTATAGTTTATGATCGATTATATAAATTTGTGTTTCTAATAATTAATAAGCTGTAACCTCTTTCATTACAGGTTACAATATGGACAAGAGCTGGATGCAGTTAGATAGAGGGTCTGTGCCATACATAAGAGGAATTTTTGAGTTTATTGAGTTCGTCCGTCGACACACTCTTCCTAGACAAGTTTTGCACATTTGTCCCTGCACAAAATGTCGTAACAGATCTGCTACTCATGTAACTTTTGAGGACATGTATCTTCACCTATCACAATACGGTATTTGTCCCAGTTATACGACTTGGACATGACATGGCAAAGTTCCTGAACAGATGTCCACACTTGCAGATATTACGGGGACCCTATTGTGATAAATTTCCTAAATGATGCTTTTTCATACGTCTCAGCATATGATGAAAGTGTGCAACATGACTACGGCAATACAACCTTGTCTGATGTCTCTCAGGTCAACAGTAATGATTACTATGAGAATTATAACAGGCTTCGTCGGCAAGCACAAACACCGTTGTATTCCGGAAGTGAGCATACTATGTTGAAAACTGTCATGAAGTAGATAAGTATCAAAAACAAGAGGAACAAGACTATTGCTTGTTTTAACGATGACCTTGCACTTTTGAAGCATTGCTTCCTGCTGATGACAATTGTCCGGAAAATTTTGACAAGGTCAAAAGCATTTTGCGTGGCATCGGTCGTGAGTACATCAAGATAGATGCATGTGTTAATAACTGTATCATTTACTACAAAGATTATAAGGACGCAATTAACTGCCCACACTGCTATGAGTCAAGGTATGAAGCACACTCTAGTTCTAGACAGACAAGCTCAATTCCAAGGAAGGTTCTTCACTATTTTCCCTTGGGTCCTCGTCTACAGTGTCTCTCAATGTCTTCACATACGTCCAAGGATATGAGATGGCATCACGAAAGGCACCAAGGGCCGGATAGGGTAGATCCGGATAGACAGAGAGGCTTGGAAGCACTTTGACAGTTCATTTCCTGAATTTGCCTCGGATTGTCGAAATGTCAGACTTGGACTAGCAACAGACGAATTCAATCTTACAGGAGACAAGAATTTGTCTTAAAGTATATGGCCAGTGATTGTATTTCATTACAACTTACCTCCTCACATGTGTATGAGAACAAAGTATAATTTTCTTACTCTGTTAGTTCCAGGCAAGTATTCTCCAGGAAAGTGTTTGGATGTGTATCTGAGACCATTAATCGACGAGCTCCTACAGTTATAGGAATATGGAATCTATACTTTTGACAGGTATGACAAGATTTCCTTCTGGATGAAAGCAGCAGTTATTTTCACCATCAGTGGTTTTCTTGCTTTAGGGATGTTGTCTAGTCAAACTACCCATGGATATAAGGCTTGCCCTATATGTATAGATCAGGTCAATTCGAGTCATCACGCCAACATAATTGTTTACTTAGGATTCCGTAGATGGATCGCAAAGGATCACTCGTGACGGTTCGATACATAAGCATTTGATGGAACTCAAGAGCATGGGTCGAAACCAGAAATGAGGTCTGGATAAGCTCAACCAGCACTGGTTTGGAACTTTGAGCAGCAGCAAGTATGAAACTGACTTGAATCCTCCGACGCCTGATGACTTTAAGTATTGGACGCACAAGATTTCATTCTTTGAGTTGCCTTATTGGTCGAAATTGAAAATCAGACACAACTTAGATGTCATGCATAAAGAAAAGATTGTTTGTGACAACATCCTTGGAACAATTCTGGACATCAAAGATAAGTCTAAAAACAGCACCAAAGCTCGAGTTGATCTTCAAAAGATGGGGTTACGTCGAAAGCTATGGATAAGGACGAACAGAAAGACCGGCAAAGGTTATATGCCTCAAGCAGGCTACACTGTGGTTCCTGATAAGAGGTCCAAAATATTTAAGTGGTTTCGTGAGGTTAAATTTCCGAGCAGGTATGTCAGAAATATAGCTCGATGTATTAAGATTGATGAAAATAAGATTAGCGGGTTGAAGACCCATGACTGTCATGTTCTGGTGCAACGTCTTCTTCCGGTGGTCATTCGCCCTTATTTGCAGAGTGATGTTGCTGACACGTTAGTGGCTTTATCCAAGTTCTTTCAGAGGTTGTGTGCTAAAGAGCTAAAAAAGTCAGATGTTCGATCATTGGGAGCAGATATTGCGTATATCATGTGCAAGTTGGAGAGGATCTTTCCCCTCACTTTCTGTAGCATCATGGCCCACCTCATGCTCCACCTTCCTGAACAAGTGCTGCTTACGGGTCTGGTACAATATACTTGGTGCTATCCAAATGAGAGGTATGTATCCAATCTATACCTTTTTAGCTAAAGTCTTAAGATAATTGAATTTTTCCAATAACTCTTTAATTTGCAGGCAACTTGGAGATTACAAGAAGATGAACATGAACAAGCGTTTCACTGAAGGTTCGATCACGGCGGCTTACATTGCTGCTGAGTGTGTAACCTACTACAACACATATCTTAATGATGAAGTCATGGCAGGGGAATCTTCAGGAGGGAGAAATCAATTTCATTTATTAGTGTTTTCCAATATGTACAACCATATGGCAGGATAGGTAAGGAATACAGATTGCGTGGCAAAGAATTGAAGAAGGCACATTGGTGTGTCCTTCAACGTTGTGACGAAGCGAAGCCCTATCTAGATGACCATTTGAGCAGAAAAAATGGGATGGAAGCCATTCACAAGAGAGATTTTGTGAAGGTTGATGATCCGGCTATGGGTGAAGGTTGGAAAGTGATGCAGTTAATGTCACATAGGAATATATGGAGTGCAGCTACATTAGGAGTGAATGAGAGTGAACCGAGCTCTCAACCGAATGAACCATATTATTGGGAAACTACATCTGTAATTCCTGATACCGACGATATTCGTGTAAATGACCAGCACGGTCCTGCCATAACAGGTTATATTGAAATGGAAGTGCCCGAAGATGAAGACGAATACGAAGACGAAGAAGAAGAGGAGATAGAGGAATCCGAGGAGGATGATGATCCCGAAGACAAAGATTATGAAGATTGGTATGATTAAATCTTAATTAATTTGGGTCTGGGATCAGACGTACTATATTTTTCGTTACAATCTTCGATTCGGTTATTTATGGATCATGATAAGTGCGTTTTACGCCATGTTCTTAATAGATTTTCACCTCCATTTATACTTTGTTTTTGCCTTAGTATGTTTATTTTTACTTGTTTTAGAGTCAAGAGGGTTTTTCCGTAGAGTTGTGGCTACTAGCCGTTTTTATACAGAAAATTGCACTTAAATGATGAAAACCGTTTTTGGACTAGCACTTGGACGTTTTATTATGATTCGTTATTTTGTTACCCTGTCAGTTTTGATGTATCTTGTTTAAATGTGCAGAAGACAGGTAAATACGCTTAACGTATCAGGAATCATGATGAACGGACTCATGAATGACAACAAGTGAGGCCACGGAAAAGAAGAAACACTTTTGGACATTGTTTTGCTCTCGGACAGAATCTGCCAGAAAACGTACGTCAACTTTGGAAAATCATATCTCAAGATCCAGGAGGAGTTAGAAGGGGTGCCACATATGGAATTAAAGCTGTGTGTGTCTACTTTTCAACCCCATTTGGATCGCAGCAATCGGAGTTGAGACGAAGGAGTTATGAGCAAAACAGTGGACAGAGGTCAGGCTGCAAAACTGGGCAGAAACTGCCTAAGTTGTCTAACGAGTTTTGGGAGATGATTCTTCACCAAAAGGCTTCCCAAATTTGTCAAGAGATGTATCAAGACCTTAATGAAGTGTTAGGAAGCTGGACAAAAGAAGAAAATACGAAGAAGCATCAAGGCAGCCATATTTTGGTTAAGTGTAAGGTTTCCCGGTCAAACCGGGAAAGCTGACCTTGCTGGACCTATCACTGGTTTTGGCTGCCATCAAAGCCCAAGATTTCGTACATGAGGCCTACATGAATCCATAAACATGTAGGAAGGTCAAAGGAATCAGAAGAAGGAGTCCAAATTCGGATAAGAAGCTGCATTGAAGGAGGAATCATTGAGCAATAAGGAAACCGAGTTGGAATAGGATTGCCTTTCCTTAACCGAGTCAGCTAGGGTTTCTCTTCAATGTTTCTGTATAAATAGGGTCTGTATAGCTCGTGTTTAGGTGGTCCTTTATCAGTTTTAAGTCTTATAGCTAGCCTAGACTCTACCTAAAAACCCTCCACACAGAAATCATATAAGCAGCCGAACCACCTCACTGCCGCAACCTTCCATTGCCGAACTGCCTTCATCCTTTGCCGAATTCCTTCCCCATCCTTGCCGACTGTAATAGGTAGGTTAGGGATGAAAATCCTAAGGTTGTTCATGTATATTTACTGTGTAAAGAATTATGGTTTTTGGTTTTGTTTAACATGTATGATTACTTGCTCTTCTTTGTGATTTGTTTGTGTTATGCATGTTGAATAACGATTTAGTATGCATGTTAGGGTTGTAAAAGAAGTTAGAGAATCTGTATTTGTGTGTTTAACAATTGTTAAGTTAGTTAATCCTCTCCCGAGCAGATAATCGAACTTTAGGTTAGCTTGATTGCAACAGGTTAGCTATTAGGGGAGTGTTTCATGTGCCGTGGTATTCTAGGTCGAGTTGAGCGCTAAGACAACTCGGTCCTAGGTGCTACAAGGGATGGTAGGGTGAGAGATTTGCATGTGGAATAGGATGAGTGACGCCATACCTAGGAAACATGTCTCCAACGACTCGTGGACGGTAAGTGTTGCTTGATTAGATTGAGCGCTGAGACAGTTTAGTCAAGTAGTCACATAGTTTAGGGTTGAGCGCTGAGACAACTTTAAACACTTGAGAAGTCTTAAGGGTTGGAACTAATTTGCAATTGTGAAAACATAAATAAGATAATTTAACCTTTCATAAAACTATTTGCATGCTAATCGGAGTTTACTTGTTATGTTCTTGAAACGATAAAGTGACCAATCTTGTACATATTTGTTCTTGTTTTATTTTTCTGTTTTGTTTATTGTCGAAACTCATATAAACCCCCCATATTATTCTTTATGTATATATTTGTTTATATTGTGTGAATATTTCTAACTATCTGTTTTGCAGAAATAAGTTCTTCCCTAGTGTCCCCGGTCTAGAACGATCCCTACTTACCAAAGTACAATGATAGGGTTTAAATTGATTAACATGTCATATTTTGACACGTCAGATCATCAATCATTAATTAACTTTCATTGGAGATCGATGAATTAACAAATGTACGTGTTTATTATTATTACTTTTCTTATTGCAGAAGATGTCACGAGTTAATAAAGAAGTTGGAAGAAATTTTATTTTTCTTAGTCGACGGAAACTGCACTTTCCATCGACTAGGGTAATCTTAGCCGACGGATTAAATTCTTTCCGTCGACCAGGGGCTCATACCCTAAACCCTGAACTAGAATTTGGAAGAAATTCTATTTTCTTAGTCGACAAAAACTGCACTTTCCGTTAGCTAGGATAATCTTAGCCGACAGATTAATATTTTCTGTCGACCAGGGGTAATACTCTAAACCCTAAACCCTGAAATAGAATTTTGAAGAAATTTTATTTTTCTTAGTCGACGGAAATAACATTTTCCGTCGACTAAGATACTCTTAGCCGACGGATTAAATATTTTTGTCGACTAAGATTCAAAATATTTTCAGTAACTTGTTATACCACTGGTTGCGTCTCATCGATTTGAAACTATTTTTAGTTGAAAGTTCGGCCAAAATACATAATTTGTACGGTTAAATGACTGTTTCTGTGTTTGACGGTCAGGTTGACCGTCCGGATCGTTCCCTTAACATTTTCTGATCAAGTTGAATTTTTCGTGATAAGTGTATTTTATCATGATGGTCATATCATATGGTCGGATTTTTCGTTTGTCAAGTTTGATCATCAGAATGACAACATGCCTACTAATGTTGTATAACTTGTTTACTAAGTTTTAAGTAAATGATCCGTTTCAAAAACAAACTCTACGTAGATCTTTCAAATTCAAAAAAGTCTTGAAATAAGATATGACCAGAATGATGAAATGCGTCTATAGTTGAAAACTCAAGTTGTAGGTTAAGTCTCGATGTCGCTAGTTTTGGTCAACGTAATTTACTATTTTACCATAGCCATAAATTAGATGAAATTGAATTCCTTCAAGAGCAGAGATCCAACTAATACATCAACCATGAGAACAATAAACACTACAAGGCAAGCTGCTCGTGTGAGGATTAGGGCAGGAAGAACTCAAATGCAACATTTTCTCAAGAACTTGCATGACCAACATTATATTGAGTATCATAGGAGTGTAAATCATGTGGTCACTGACTTGTTTTGGTGTCATCCCTTCAGTCTTCACATACTACGTACATTCCCACATGTACTTATTATGGAATGCACCTACAAAACAAATAGGTATCGTTTTCCTCTCTTCAAGATTGTGGGAATTACATATACCGAACAAACTTTGAATGTTGCATTTGTTTACGTGTCAAAAGAGACAGAGGATAATTATACATGGGCACTAGCAGGTCAAAGATTATTTTGGGTGATAATGATTCCATGCCTCAGGTTATTGTCACTGATCATGAATTAGCACTCATGAAAGCAGTTCAACAAGTATTTCCTAATACTCGACAGATTTTGTGGAAGTGGTATATCAGTAAAAATTACAAAAAAAATGTAAGGTAAACCTTGCTACGAAAGCCGGGTGGGAAATGTTTATTATAGATTGGAATAATTTGGTTGATTCTGTCACTGAGGATGAGTATTTGAAGAGTCTTGCTGCTCTTGAAGTGAATATTTTGCATATGATAAGGACATAAATTATCTAAAGACCACATGCCTAAATACGTGCTAGAACTTGGAGCCGGTAAATATTTTTGTTTGCCTTATTTCAAGATATATGTTGATGTCTTTGCTTACTTTACTCACCAGTTCATATCTTGATTAGGGTGGAGAGTGCACATGCAAAGCTTAAGTGTCATGGGAGTATATTCACTCATTGGTTGCTTACATCACATTGAAGTTAATGCTTCACTTGAAAATAACCGGTGTTTTGTGCAACACGACCAGACATACGTACTTGAAAGTTTTGATAGGTTTCATGTCAATTTCTACATTGAACATGATTTTTTGCGAAGCGAACAAGTAACATTAATTATATTCTAGTTTAACTGTGTATTATATTTCTAATATTTGAAATTATAATAATTTATCTATATTACTCAATACACAATACTTGTAATTTTGGGCAAGAACTTGCATTATACAATTGTACTATTTGAATAACGCATGGACTACCTTAGGCACATGAGATAGCTGAACATAAACATCATGACCGTCCTATACCAATATTATATGTGCATCGACAGTGAAGAAGGTTAGAGATCATAACAACTACAGAAGACTCAAAATTACTAGAAAAGGATCATGTAAAAGCTCATTTAGATGGCTTAGCATAGTGGACTAAAGTACAAGATGAGGAAACCATACACTACCAGGATCAGCTAGTAGTTTGGTCGATGAAAAATTTTCGTCGGCCTGTTAACCAAATTCGTCGGCTATGACTTTAGTCGATGAAAATTTTATCTATTTTCGTCGGCTAAAGTGTCATCCTATAGCCGACAAAACATCATTTTGTCGACCGTAATATAACACTAAAGTATTTAATAAAAAAAATTAAAAAACTATAGCCGACGAATTATAGCTAAATTCGTCGGCTATTGTAGTATTTAGCCGACGAAATTTTCTATAATTCGTCAGCTAAATCCTAAAAATAAATAAATAACAATACTATAGCCGACGAATTATAGATTTTTTTCACTTCCCGTGTACATAACTTCTGGAAGAATCTTGACAATGCTACTAACGGCTCCACCACTTGACGTGGAAGGAACGGTCGAATAAAAACAGGAATAGATGTTGTAGCAGGATATAACAGTCATGACTCTTCAACCCATATATCTTATTGTTCCGGAAGTTCACACACCGGGCTATATTTCCTGCATAGCCTGAAGGATAGTTCACAGAACTCATCCACCTGAAAATTACGTTCTTTTGGTCAGGCTTCACGGTGTAAGGAGCTTGAGGCATTTTTTTCTTCCCTTCTTTCAACCACAGATGTCTTCGTATATCCATTTTTATAAAGATCAATGCATGTCTTAGGACCGTCTTTCGTCTTCCCTCCAAGTTCTGTTGATGCTCGAGGTTGTCTTTCTTTAAAATCCTGGAGTGGTCTTCAGGACCTCGCCTGTCTTTCCTAGACCCTTGCAGTAGAATTTGTTTCCTTATGGTGGGAAGGCTGTGCCCAATCCTCGCCCCAACCATCGGATCTGAAGTGTCGATCTAGTACATGGCTTCAGACATCTCTTTCTCCTACGGGTCCGACCATGTCTCCCTTACTATAGCAGTCATCACCTCGTCACTAGCCTGTCTCACCTTCGCCTAATTGGATAGGAAAAAAAATTAATTAACATTTTGACAAACACACACACACACACACACACACACACACACACACATATATATATATATATATATAAATTTGAAAACGTAAGATGACTTACAATATTCTCTTAGGCGTCAAGATATGTATTCTCGTACGTATAGACGTACAGGTTGACTTCTGGATATTCCATGTCCGTCTCATCCATCAACGATGTGAACGGTCTAGAACCGGCATGATGGTTCCTTGTGTTGCGTTGCCGGTTCTAAGCGTTCGCCCGAAAAACGACCTTCAAAGAAAAAAAATAAAATATTAGTAAAATATTTAAAAACGGACATACTTAATAACAATTAAACCAATTAATGTTTTTAATTACCTATTTATGAGGGTTGTTGAATTCTGATATCAGAAGCCAACGTCACTCATACTCTCTGTACTGGAACTCAACAGGGGTACTAGAACATGCGTTCCCGTGCGTAGTCCAGTAGGTCCTCAACTCGTTCTTCCACTTCTTATACCTGAAGGATACCACAAAAATATTAGAAATATTATTAATATCACATACAATCTTGTTTTTTCATTAACTTCCCAATGTACCTTCCCTCATACACAACGTCCGCCTAGGTGTTCCTCATGTGATGGGGAACGTCAAACGATACTGCATTTAACCGTTTATTAATTTAGTTTTTCTATATATCAACTGTCCCATCCCGACCCAAGTTTACCTTCCTAAACCTAGGTTAGGACGTGCGGGACCCATCTCAAGAGAGATTTACTCGGAATCCCCCTTGAGAAAGGATAACCCTCTTTTCAAACCAAATTCAAATAGTCCAAACGATACCGGAATAGACCTCACAGCCGGAGGTTATCCCGATTTACGCATTTGGATCTCAAACCAAACAATTAGAGATCCTAGGGTTCTAATAATATTTGTGACTGCACCCGAATCCTGGTCATTTAAATAATATAGCTGCCAACGTACCCTGTCCTCAGGGATCAAACCACACGTAGCTCTTAATGTAAATAACCCCCTAACCGGGCGAATCTCGATTTTCTATTTATCGGTCGATCTATCAATGGATTGTTAATGCCCAAGGCATATCCGGAGTTCAACCCTCCGTTGAGGTATTCACCGACCCACTATCTATCTGGATTATCCCGAACATTCATCACAATTATAAACAACATTCCCACAAATAAATAACATAGTGGCCTTCATGTAAATAACCAATCCTCTAGGGGTAGTATTGTCATTTCAGCCTCAAGGGCAGTTTGGTAATTATGCTTAGCCACCAGGGGCATTTATGGAATTTCACTCTCTAAGGGCAGCCTTGTAATTAACTAACACTAACATGGACAATATTGTCTTTTTAACATCAGGGGTAGTCCTGTAATTAAACATATTGACTCGATTCGGCTGAACGTCGCTCTAAACGATAACCGAAACCGGTAAATTATATATCCACGCGCTCGTATCGACGAATACATGATCCGAGGACAACTCACAGCCCCTAAAGATGTCAGACGCGCCGCCACAGGCTGCTGCGCGTGGGCTCCACGCGCCACCACCCTCAAACCGGTTAACTTCACGTAAAAACCACATACATGCAACCACAACAACCCTAGAAGGCCTATAGGAAAAAAAATTGTGGATGAGAAGCTACAAATATGTTGCTTGAGTACATTGGGTCTGTTGCATCCATGGTAAAGTCTATTCTTTTCTTTTTATCTTAGGCTTTCTGGATTCTTGCTCGGCTGATATTTTTTTACCTATGTTATACCGTCGTTTTTGTGTTTGTTGCAAATTGCAATATGAATCTGTAAACTTGATCAAAAGTGACACACAAACAGCAGGGTTCGCTTTCATGTTGTTTGCTTTTAGAGTAGGATATTTTATGCCCATGATTAATTGATTTTGAGTTATCAGAAGATTTATTATATATTGAGGAAATGATAAATTCAGGCGACATGGTAGATCAATGTAAGCACATCAAAGATTTGTTGCATGGAGGTTTGCTGAAACATCTCCAACTGGTAATCTATATTTCTTACTCTGTAGCTACTCGAGCAATAGACATTTAGTCTCGTCTTGGAAGGAACAAAAGTCTTTCACAGATTCAACAAACAACCAAGTAACCTAAGACGGTTCCAAATACACACCCAGAGAAGTATGACTTATCCAAGTTATTTTGCCTCTTAGGAACCAAACTGTCAATGAGTGATAGAGCAAAAGCCACAAACAAAGCCATGGCCAAGAAGCTCACTACTCTGAAGAACAAAACACACACAAACAGGAATACAATAAGAGTAGTCTTTCAAAGATTTGTCTACTTTTTTTTGAAAGAGGGCCGGTGCGGCTGCCCTTAAAAGTTCTAATTAATGAAACCATAGAATAGGGGACGTAGAACCTAAACCCCAAATTATAAAAAGTAACGTATTCTAACATGCACCAGTTAGCAACGAGTGCGTCATTGGCAACTCTGTTTGCTTTGACAAAGCGGTGATATAACGGAAGAATAATTGTACTACTGACAAGGAACATCTGCTGCTGCTGTGCCTGCTGGGTGGCATATACTGCTGCATTATACTCCTGTAAAGCGGTAGTATATGCTGTCTGGGCGGCCTGTATCGCGGCAGTATATGCTGTCTGGGCGGCTTGCTGTTCCCGTAACATCTGAACTTCCGCCTCAAGCTGAGTCGTTCTGCTGCTGGTCGAGGCTCATTTTTTCTGAAATCCGGGAGTGGTCTTCAGTACCCCCTCGCCCTTCTTTCCCAGACCCCGACAGTAGAAGTTATTTCCTCGCGGTGGGAATGCTGTGCCCATGATCCTGGCCCCAACGCTGAGATCCGAAGTGTCGATCCGGGACATGGCTTCAGACATGCCGTCCTCTTGCGTGTCAGGCCATGTCTCCTTGACTATAGCAGCCATCACCTCGTTCTAGCCTGTCTCACCCTCGCCTAATTTGATAGGAAAAAAAATTAATTAACATTTTAAAATATATATATATATATATATAAATATAATTTACTAAATTTTAAAACGTAAAACGACTTACAATATCCTCCTAGGCATCAGGATATGCCTTCTCGTACGTATAGACGTACCGGTTGACCTATGGTATACTTACCGACATGGCGTTGTGGACCATGTCCTTAACCTCCTGTGGGACCTCACCCCAGTCTGACCACACATAGGGACTCTATCCCTAATAAGCGCTCCCACGCGGCCAGAGTACATCCTCGTCTTGCCGCCCGATACTACGTTCTCATCCCCGTCAGTATCAATGACAATCCTTCCCGAGGTACTCACTGTCTTCTCGAGAGCTTTCCCTGTGACGGGACCTCTCTTCTTCCTTGTCGGCTTGGCTCCGACGGTGCCTATCATAAATTGATTATTAGTAAATTAATTTTATTATAACATTATAACATAAAAAATTACTTATATAATCATTACCTGAGGGCGTTGGGGCGGATACGACGGACTCCGACTCTGTCGCCGACGATGATACCCTCGCAGAAATTAAATCTGTATCAAACGGCACGAACAGGTACACCGCTGATGGGGTCACCTGCGGGGGTAGTGGATAAATCGGCGCCCCTGAGTCATCGACTGAAGGTATTGCCGGTATCAAGCGCGGAAGGTAGAGAAGAGGCGGCGGCATCTGTACCCCGGAAGACCCACCCTCCGATGCAGTAGGGCCCGGTGCCGGTGCCCTGTGTATCTCAGGCATACGTGGTGCAGACACCTCCGCCTGAGTCGGAGGCCACAGCTGCCTCGAGGAGTGAGGGACGCTAGGCTGCCTGAAGGAGCGAGGTACGCTAGGCTGCCTGGAGGAGCGAGGGGCGTCCGGCTGGCTGGAGGAACGAGGGGCGCTAGGCTGCCTAGAGGCGGGAGGGGAATCCGACTGCCTGGAGGAATGTGTGGCCTGTCGCTGAGTCGGCTCTAGAAGAGACGCCTGTCGGGAGGAGCGAGGTACGCTAGGCTGCCTGGAGGAGCGAGGGGCGTCCGGCTGGCTGGAGGAACGAGGGGCGCTAGGCTGCCTAGAGGCGGGAGGGGAATCCGGCTGCCTGGAGGAATGTGTGGCCTATCGCTGAGTCGGCTCTAGAAGAGACGCCTGTCGGGCCGTCATTGGGCCCTGAAACGAACCCCGAGGGTTGCTAGACGTTCCCTCAGACGATTCACCCCTTTGGCCCTTCGAACTCTTTGATTTACTAAATAATCCTTTCATCCTAAATAATATAATTAATATTTTGTTAAATATATAAAATTATAAAAAATGAACAAAATTATCACAAATTAATTTAATATACCAATTAATATTGTAATATACCCAAATATATTAAAAATTTCCAAATTACTTTATACACATAATTTACTAAATATACCAAATACACTAAATATACCGAAATATATTAAAAATTTCCAATTTACTTAATACACCCAATTTTCTAAATATACCAAATACACCCAATTTACTAAATATACCAAATTCAGTAAATACACCCAAATATATTAAAAATCACTAAATACACCCAAATTCACCCAAAATTCAGTAAATACACCCAATATAATTCAACATTATCACAACCACAACATTATCACAAACCCTAATTATCATATAATTCAATATATTGAAAAAACAATTGAAATTAGTTCTATAATACAATATAAACATGAAATTGCATACCTTATTTGTTTGGGAGTTGAGGGAGGCGGAGTGGAGGCCGGAATTCGTCGAAAAAGTGAAAGAAAATCGAGAGGAGAGGGAGAAACCGTGTGGCCGAGAAGAAAAAAGAGGAGAAAATAGGGTTCTGTCGACTGGGTCCTAATATATACGAAGAAGTATAGCCGACGAAATAAAAAATTCGTCGGCTATAGTCCCACTTTAGCCGACGAAATTACTACGAATGTTTAGTAATTTCGTCGGCTAAAGTACATTTTATAATTATTTAGTAATTTCATGTACAATTTATATGTTTTATCTTGTGAAACGAAAAACCGACCGTCAGATATCATCATTATGTTGAAACATGTGTGAGGGTAAATTTTCAGCATCATCGGACAAACTTAAGGGCTCGATCCGCACGGTCAATCCCTTTAGTCAAACCCCTAAACACAAACAAACGGTGATTTGTCCACCTAAATTACGTATTCTGTCGGGACCTTCAACTACAAATAGTTTCATATCGAGGAGACGCAACTAGTGGTATAAAAGTTATAAGAAAAATAACCGTCGGAGATAGGGCGTCCTCTATGGTGAACGAATAGAAAAAATGCAATGACCGCAAGTATTGGCACCGAAACTTATCGAAATTACGTGAAATTTCAACCATAGACATATTTCATCGTTCCGGTCATATCTTATCTCACAACTTTTTTCGTTTGAAGCATCTACGTATAGTTTGTTTTTAAAACGGAACATTTACTTAACACTTGGTAAATTAGTTATACAACATTAGTAGGCATATTTTGATTGTGACAATCCATCTTGTGAAACGAAAAACCGACCGTCAGATATCATCATTATGTTGAAACATGTGTGAGGGTAAATTTTCAGCATCATCGGACAAACTTAAGGGCTCGATCCGCACGGTCAATCCCGTTAGTCAAACCCCTAAACACAAACAAACGGTGATTTGGCCGCCTAAATTACGTATTCTGTCCGGACCTTCAACTACAAATAGTTTCATATCGAGGAGACGCAACTAGCGGTATAAATTATTATTTTATTCATTTAACTTTAGCCTACGAATAATTAGGGTATTCGTCGGCTATATTATAGGGTTTAGGGGTTAGGGTTTACAGTTAAGCCGACGGAAAATTAGGGTATTCGACGGCTAAGGTCTTAGCCAACGAAATATGTCGTATTTTTTCGGCTAAAACCTTCTTAGCCGACGAAATATGTTGTATTTCGTCGGCTAAAACTGTCAAATAGATAAAAAAAACATGTGGATTAACCGTAGCCATACCAATTTCCTGCATATATAACCAACATTAAGATACATTATGAATTGTAGAGCTTGTACCATATAAAACACATCAAATTGTATTACAAATTCAAATAACTAAGAAGGCTCGTAATCAGAATCATCCGATGAGTCTTCTTCGGTGTCAGAATTAATTTCTGGCAATCTATGCATTTCTACATCACAAGAGTCGTCGTCTGTTTCTTGATTTGGATCCACATCAATAAGGCGAGCGTCTAAATCACGAATTCGAACCGAACGACCCGCTTTAAAATTATTAAGGCGAATTGTAGTGGAGTCAGGAATACCTATTACACTGTGTTCTTGATTCGCAACATCTTCTTCCTCGTCTTCGGCCTCTCCAAGTGTAGTCGCCCGGTAAATGTTTCGAGGGTGCATAAGATTGACGACTTTCCACGCATCACCCTTAACAAGGTCATCAAGATAAAACACTTGTTTCACCGATGTCGCAAAAACAAACGGGTCATCTTCGTAACAGCTTGTACCAGTGTTCACCGATAAAATCCTCCCGTACTGATCAATCTTCATGCTCTGCGAGCTTCTAGTATCAAACCATCTACACTTGAACATAAACGAGTTCCACCACTGAATCAAGAACACCGTAATAATCAACTCCATTCCGGCCACCATGCGCCAAAACCCCAGAATTCTGTGTTCTTCGTCTGTTGTCTCTCTGTTCACATATAAATTGTACGCCATTGACCTTGCACATCGGGTAAACTCTTGACATTATCGGCTTCATAGCTAGAAGTCTTAGTTCGTGAGACCAATTTGGGTGACCATCAAATTGAATATGGTTCATCTGCAACCAAATATTCAATGTATTGTAAATATGAATAATTATGCAATCAATGAGTCATGAACAAAAATAAAGAATTACATACCCAACCGCCAAAATAGTTCGCGAACTCCTTGTTGTGGTAGTCGAGATCACCTTGAATGTCTGGACAGTATAGATGGATGTCTTTCCAGTATTCAACTTCTTGACTGTTAATCAATACCTACCAATGGGCTATGACGAGCTCATGGGGTTGCAACTTGTAGGACTCTGGTAAAATTCCATAAACTTCAACATCATTAGAGACTATGGAAAGGTTAAACTTCGGTTCATCAACCGGTATGGTTTGTGGAGTTTCCTTCAATGCTCCTAGATATAACTTCATGTAGGTGACTCACTCGTGCGCAATATATGCTTCAGCTATACATCCTTCAGGCGCGGATTTGTTAGCCACATAAACTTTGTAGTCTCCAAGTTGTCTGTAAATAAATTTGTTGTCATATGTTACGATTATACAATGAACATGTACAATAAAAACATACCTTTCCATAGGATACATCCAAGTATAGTGTACTGGACCGGTAAGCAACAATTGCTCAGGAAGATGGATCATCAGGTGCGGCATGATGTCAAAAAAATTTGGAGGAA
The DNA here is from genome assembly GCA_951800085.1 of Comarum palustre. Taxonomy (NCBI): domain Eukaryota; kingdom Viridiplantae; phylum Streptophyta; class Magnoliopsida; order Rosales; family Rosaceae; genus Comarum; species Comarum palustre. The sequence goes on from OX637589.1 coordinate 4,461,867, forward strand.
ATATTCTCTCAAATTTACACATGATATAAATAATGTCCTGTTGCATTTCCCAGAGATCAGATTTTGTCACTTCCCTTGTGCATAACTTCTGGAAGAATCTTGACAACGCTACTAACGGCTCCACCACCTAATGGGGAAGGAATGGTCGAATGAAAATAGGAAAGAGACGTTGTAGCAGAATATGACAGTCATGACTCTTTAACCCGTACATTTTATTTGTCCCTACACACCGGGCTATATTTCCTGCGTAGCCTGAATGATACTTCACAGAACTCAACCATCTTTAAATTACGTTCTTCTGGTTTGGTTTCACGGTGTACGGAGCTTGAGGCATTTTTTTCTTCCCTTCTTTCAACCACAAATGTCTTCGTATCTCCATTTTTTTTAAGATCAATGCGTCCCTTCGAACCGTCTTTCACCTTTCCCTCCAAGTTCAGCCTTGTTCCCACCACACTGTCACACACATTCTTTTCTATGTGCATCACATCTAGGTAGTGCTTGATCAACAACTTACTCCAGTATGGGAGTTCCCAGAATATGCTCTTATGTGTCCAAAATTTATACTTGTCGGGTCTGTCAGGTATTGTCGCCACTATATTGGGATGATTGCTGAGCTGCCCAAAATCATACTCATTAAGCACTGCTAAAATTTCTTCCCCCGTCCATCTTCTAGGAGGCACACCAAGTTCTACAGTCCCATCAAATGCCTTGTCATCGAACCGTCATTCGTGATCATACGGAAGGAGAGTACGGTGACCCAATCTGCATATCTTGTTGCAATGACTACTGCTCCCCTCATCGCTTAGGCACTCTGGACAAGCCTTGTATCCCCTAACAACGTTGCCCGACAACATCCCACGGGCAGGAAAATCACTAATGGTACCAACAACCATAGCATGCATCTGGAACATCTCGTGCATGAACTTATCATAAGTGGGATGACCAACGTCCCAAAAAAACTTAAGCTCTTCAATCAAGGGTCTCAAATACACATCGAGACACTTCCCTGGATAACCGGGTCCCGGAATCAACAAACTCAACATATTGTATTCCTTCTTCATGCACATCCATGGAGGAAGATTGTATGGTACCAAAATCACCGGCCATAAACTGTATTGAAGACTCATGTTGCCAAAAGGATTGAACCCGTCGGATGAGAGCCCGAGCCTCACATTTCGGACCTCTGACGCAAAATGAGGAAACTCCATGTCTATATGCTTCCAGGCCTCCCCGTCAGCAGGGTGTATAAGGGTATCTTCGCCTTGCAATTCCCTATCAGCGTGCCATCTCATAGATTTGGCCGTGTGTGATGACATGTACAACCGTTCCAGCCTATCCTTCAACGGGAAATACCGAAGTACCTTCATAGGTTTCCTATTGCCTGTAGGAGTCAACTTATACCTGTCACTTTGACATACTGGACATGTGTCAAGATCACCAAGGTCATTCCCTTCTGGATCTTTACCCCAGAAGAGAACACAATCATATCTGCATGCATGGATCTTGATGTAGGAAAGCCCAAGATCTTTCAGTATACATCGGACCTTATGATGAGTGGTAGGAAGACGATGACCGTGGGGCAGTATCGAAGCAGTGTACTGTAGATACTCATCAACAGCCTTCACAGTCAATTTTGTCTCAACTTTAATCTTCATAACGTCCATCACACTTTCAAGAACCGTCTTCTGACAACCGGGGTACACAGGGGTCTGTTGGAAAGCAAGTAGTTTGTTGTACCTGTCAATACCAGCAGTGTTGACAACTCTAGGGAAGGGCTGCACCGGCTCAGACATATACGGTCCTTCAGAGCATACACCGCTCTCATAAGGAAACATATCGTTGATGAAGGTCGTTGTTGGATCGTTGGATGTACTGCCCGTCTCAGAAAATTGCCCATGATCATGCGGACCCCTTGATGATGTTTCACCATGATATATCCAACATGTGTACTTCTCCCAAAACTCATTACTTTTAAGGTGCTGCCAAACCTTGTCAATTGGAAATCGATACATATCGCTGCGACACTGACATTTAGTGCACGGACAATAGAAAATTGTATTCCCTTTAGCATTATTCATCACATATTCAATAAAACTAACAACTCCTTTAGCATATCTTTTGTCCCATTTTGGAAGCGAAATCCAACTCTTATCCATATCCTGAGAAGATAACATAATATATATATAAACGCTAATTAATTAAATTTACGAATCATTCAATTTATATTATATCTGCAGTTAACGTACAATTAATTATATATATAATAATTACTAATTAATATAATCAAATTAATATATATATATATATATATATATATATATATATAACAACAACTTCATATATATTATCAAACCCAAATCGATCAACTCAATCACACTCAAAACACAATATAATCAACTCTAATGAAAACTCAAAATCAATGCATAACGAAAATAAAACTCTTAAATCAACTCAAAAACAAGATATATACACGTACCTATATATAGCTCCACAAACTAATTTCGGACAGATTTCGACAACACCCAACAATTTCGCCAACCCCAAAAATTTTTCTCCCGTTTTTTCTTTCACATCAGCTACTGTCTAGATTTGGAAATATAAAGACTTTTAGCCGACGAAATTATATATATCGTCGGCTAAAGTTTTAAAATTTCGTCGGCTATAGTTCACAGACTATAGCCGACGAAAAAAAACTATTTTAGCCTACGACACAACATTTCGTCGGCTAAAAGTCCACTTTAGCCGACGAAAATTTCACTTAGGTGACGAAATTTTTTTTCGTCGGCTAAAATAGATTTTAGCCGACAAAAAAAAAATTTCGTCGGCCTGTTAATTTTTTTTTCGTCGGCTATGGTACTTGTTCTGGTAGTGACATAAAGCCTAGACATATATATATATATATATCAAATATCCTATAGCACTCCCCCTTGTGTCGCGTGTCTTCATGCTAGAATGGTGCTTATGTTGCCTCATCAAAACCTTACCAAGTAACAAAAACCATGTGAAAAAACTAAACCTTGGTCGAAGAAAAAACAGTATAACACACCAACTACTCCATTGAGAACACGCCATGCGATGCTCCCCCTGATGTGTACTTCAATCAGATTTTCATGATGAATGGTGCATTCCAACATGTTTCTCAAGATTAGATGTGAGCCAAGACTTGAACAAGTCTGCCATGATCAACCACAAATGGGGATCAATGATCTTAGCGATACATGCAATGTTGCCTCGTTCAAAACTTTGTCAAGCAAAAACCCAGTGGGCCAAAAAGCTTAGACTGAGGGGAAAAGAGTGCAACATGGTTGACACAAACAACCACACCCTTCACATTTGATGATGACATGTATATGCAAGACTTTCTTTCAAATCTGCATCTCCTCCTGATCTTAAGATCAATCATAAGGCGCTTCCGGATCCTTAGTGACCACGGAACTGTTTTGACAACCTGGCATATGTATGCTCTTTTAACATGTCTCAAATGTGGAATTGCTCAGTGCTCAACAGCTATGTGCATGGTGCCTAGCAGCTGTGTGCACAACGCTCGACAGCTGGTGCACAGTGCTCGACAGCTGGTGCACAGTGCTCGGCAACTAGGTGCACAACGCTCGACAACTGGTGCACAACGCTCGGCAGCTGGTGCACAGGTTCACGTATAGTGTCGGCAGCAGTGAATGCGTGCACAGGGACAAACCTTGGCAGCAGCGTACAAGCAGCGTGCCCAGGCAGAGCACATGCAACGCATATGATGCATGCACAGTCAGTGCACATGCTGCGTGCAATATGTCCAGCAACTTGGCCACTAAATGAACCGGTGCCAAGATCATGATTCCGCTTACGATACATCTTGATTCATGCATGGCTAGAGATGACATAGGCAACAATCGTTCTCTCATGTCATAGAGATTGAACATGCTAGATACTCTTAGAGTATTTAAGTGATGTCCTTTGTCATATTATTGGCATTGTGTGGGCGCAAAGCTACTTAGCTTTATAATGAATGGAAGAGATGTCAAGTCTTTTTTTTTTGATAAAACGGATCACTCTCTCTTTGAGTATAGACCTTGAATAATCATGGAAGTATATGAAGGTTCAACTCTTATTTAGAGGACCTAAGCCCATTGATGGAAATACATCATCAATACACAATCCATCGACTTCAATACGAGATTGTGTCTTTCCCAAGATATTTTCATTCCAACATCGGACGTTCAACATATACTGTGATCATCCAGAATCAATACGTAATGAATTATTCATCATATCCCATCCGAAATCAAGGAGTCATGTACTATGCGTCCAAAACTCTAGGCCAACGCAAGCTTTTGGGCTTATGAAGTCTGTTTAAGATCTTCATGCATATCTCTGATCCCATAGAGATGTCATTATGATCATATTCATAGGGCTGCATGTACAGTTCATGGGGAACTACCAAACTGACAAAGGTAGGGGAGTGCAATAACATCCATTACGAGAATACTTCTCATCGTAGTCAATCCCAGTGCATGTTTATGGAAAACTTGCGCTATAAGGGAGTCTAAGACTCTTGTTTTCACTACGCTAACTCACAAAGGTTTACATGATAGGGTTTGTGCTTGTGGTGTCGGCAACACTTGCTCAATGACCTATCCTTTTGTCTAGGTCGCATCTTCCCATTTAGGTCAATACACTTTGTTGATTTATCAACAAAGTGTGGTTCGATAAACTCATCATCCCACGTCCTTATGTACACTAGTGTAGTCATTGCAGATATCTCTATTTATGAATTGGATTTGACATTGAGGCGTCCTCTAACGATAGACATAATTCAGACTTCCATGAGACGGAGTGAGTATCACTGATCAATGGACCAGGTAGTGTCAAACTCGCTTTCTCTCTCAGTGCGAGTATGTATCGAACCCAAGGGCCTCAACCCTAACCTTTGAGGAGCCACAAGGACTAGGACACCATGATGCCACATTATGACGCCCTCATATAACCACACAAGGTTACAACGTCAAGACCAACTCAATATGGTCGAGCCATGGCATCAAGACCACCTCAATCTAGTCGAGCCATGTCCTCTTGGTAGGACATCATTCCTTACAGACATAAGCAACATTGATCTTGTCACTATAGTTCTTTTGGGATCATGTTGAGACTTAGTGGTGACCAACCACGACATTCACGTCGTTTTCACTTGAACACTAGTGTTCATATCTCCCCCTAACGGTGGGAATACAGTCTCAAAGTGACAATCCATAGTGTAGCGATTACGGAGATCGTTTTTCAAGGAGCAAACATAAACGGACTATAGGTGGAGAGTACCATGTGACTCATATCCAACCTTAGAATATGTTCATCTCACGCGACACATCATCATTGGGTACTTTGGCAGTGCAATTTGGCACATTATGAAACTCAAGACTTACATATCCGTTACTATCCCGCCAAGTTCAAGAATTACAACGTCGTGTTAATCCTAGCACACATTTACGAGCTATTGTGTATTAATGCAATGATGGTAAGTCGTGGATGAAGTAATACATGCCTGCATGTCCCTCTTTGGGGGTGGGTAGTGAGCCCATAGATACATAAGCAGCATGTGGTAGACGATGGTGCAACACATGACCAGTGTGTTAGCCCTTCAACTAACACCATAAAAGCGTATACGGTGTCTGTATGTTGGTTGCAATGATCTACATAATCCTTCTTTGGATTTTCAATAAGAATGATATCTTTTGTGGCATAGCATATGAGGATCTTTCACCTTACTTAGCTAATGAACAAGCCTTACAAAATGAAACGCTAAGTGTCGGACAATGTCAACGACCGAGTAGAGCACACTCAGTTATGTGCACAACGAGTGCTGCTACCGTGCGGCTGAGTACAACATGCGGCTGCTGAGGACATCATGTCGGCATACAAGCACTGCGTACAATCATAGTGTAGTTTCGTTTTTATCGGAGGAATGGATGGCCAAGAATATCAAACAATTCTGGCTTGCATATCTCTTCTAGTATGACCAAAATGTCATAGCTTGTCTGAGTCAATTGTCCCAAATCTTATTGGCGACAACTTAGGACTCCTGCTCTTGTCCATGATGCTTTTCATCGACACTCATGAGAAGTATACACAAAACTGTCTACCATTCTCATCATGGTAATCGTTGGTGTGTATGTTCATAACATACTTCAATGTTCAATTGCCTCTCTCACCATAAGAAGGGCATTTGTGACTTGGATCATCGAGCCAACAGGCATCAAGAATTGATTCAACCATGTCCTAAATGATGGTGAAGATCTGATCAACTTTGTCTCAAAAAGGATTCACAATCTGCGAAGAGTGTGCAGTTTTCGTGCAGTATGACCTATACTCACTAAAACAGTAATAAGTTTGTCTTCTAACGAAGTTAGGGGAGAGTAGGTTATAGTCGCTGCCATTATTTCCTGGCATTATGACCTGTACGCACTTAAACTGCCATAACTCTTTCGTCGGGTCAGGTATGAACGAACCGCTTAAACCACTGGAAACTAGGCTCACGTATCTTTCCAATAATATAAAATTAGGGTTCTGGTTCATCTAGAGCCGATCAAAAATCTTTGACGAAGTTACGATACAATAGGTTTAACTTACTGTGTTTGCAGATTTTGACATTATGAAGCTTTAACTTTAAAGTGGCATCGCATGATTTCTCCTCGGCTAAAACTAAAGCATTCAAATGGCATTGCAAGTCTTCAACATCCATAAAGGACGCCATTTTGCTAATAGCATCATAGAGGGGGGATCCAATATCAAGAGAATGGGTAACCTTGGCTGAGGGCAACCATGCATTCCGATGATGGAAAATCTGCTGTGAAGACTAACCATGAACATTGGCACACCTTCATGAGGCTGTGCATGATCATGTCATAGTGTGAATACACTTATCTAACCAACAATTTCATCGAGGTCTTATATAGCTTGGAGAAAATCAAAGAGTCATTCATGACGTCAAATGTTAGAGGCATCAATTTGAATTTCCATACTCTCTTGTACGTTTGTTGTATGCATTCATTCTTAAAAAATGATGAGCTCGACAATCATGAACCGGTGATCTAAGGATCTACAACCGGGATTTCTTGAGCTATTGTGAGGAAATAGGCACATGGAAAGGTGCACAAATGCAAACCCTTGTGCAACAAATTTCCTAGCAGCATGAACTTTTCTCACTCAAATAGTCATACCTCATTCGTTAAAACGGATATCAACAAACTGCAAATTAGACAGACGTAGCTATCAGGTTTACAATCTAGTTCATCTAGAGCTGATTACAACGCTCTTCAGAAATTACTATACAGAAGGTGGCAGATTCACTGTTTTTGTTTATAGTCGCCCTTATTTGCAACTTACACGTATGTCAATGCATTAAGCTCTCGGCAATATATGGTAGTGCATTTCATCTACTCATATGCCGGTGCACTAAGCACTTGACAATATTTGGTAGTGCATTTGGAGCCACTCGTATGCTGGTGTACTAAGCACTCGGCAACAATCGATGGCTACACAACTGCTAGCGTACATAGCGCATGGTATTGGGCAGCAGGACTCGGCAGCTAGGGTTCAGTGCACAGCATTTGGTGCATAGAGCTTCTACAGTTGGAACCAGGTGCACATATAGTGTCTGGCAGCAGCACACGCGTTCACAGGGTCAAGTGCTGGCGACAGCACGCGCCTAAAGCCCAACAGGTGTCATGACATGTCTGGCAACAGCGCACGCGGGCACATGGACAAGCCTTGGAAACAGTGCGTGGCAGCGCCTAGGCAGGTGCACATGTTGTGCCTGACAGCAGCGCACGCGTGCACATGGACAAGCCCTTGCAGTAGTGCGTGGCAACACCTAGATAGATGCACATGTGGTACCTGGCAGCAACGTGCACGTGCACAGGGGCAAGCCCTAGCAACAATGCTCGGTAGCGCCTAAGCATCCCTAAGTAGCTGCTTTCCTTTGTCATAAAAAAGTGTTGCACAACTTCTAATCTCTATGAGAGACTTAGAGCGGCATTCAATGGTCAATATATAAGTGAGCGGCAAATTGGCTTGCTCATGTATACAAAACAAAGTTGTTGAGACTCGAGAGTTGTCATCTCGCTTTATTGCTTAGATTTTCAGCGGAGGAAGAAGTGGGTGTTGGTGCTCGGCAGCTGGGCAACCTGCACTCGGCAACTGATTCTCCTACCTTGTTCTAAATGGGATTTTAACCCGAAGAAATTTGCTAACGTTGATCAAACACAACGTGGGTTCAAGAAATGAGATGATTCTCTAATTCCGAACTCTCTTTAATAGCATAACATAAAACAACGTTGGATACCTCATAACGCGAACCTAAAAACATGTTGGTGCATGGTGAACGACAGCTAGTGCTTGTCACTCGACAGCTGGGGCTCGACAGCGCTCGGCAGCTGCTTTCGGCATTGCTCGGCGGCTATTGGCAACTAGCACTCTGCAGGTGCATGCGCAAGAGCACAGCGCTCAGTAGGTACGCATGGCAGAGCATAGTACTCGACAGCAGCGCACATGTGCCAGGACACAGTGCTCAGTAGCTATGCACACGCCAGCGCACATTGCTCGGCAGGTGTGCACGTGCAAGTGCCCAACGCTCGGTAGGTGCACGCGTCAGAGCATAGCACTCGTCAGCTGTGCACAGCAAGCAGCAGCTAGGCTAGCATCTTGGTGCACGGTGCATGACAGCTAGCGCTTGTCACTCTACAGTTGGTGCTCGATAGCGCACGGCAGTGCTTGGAGGCTATTGGCAACCAGTACTCGACAACGCTCGGCAGGTGCGCGCTCCAGAGCACAGCGCTCGACATGTGTGCTCCCCAGAGCACAGAACTCGGCAGCAGCGCACATGTGCCAGGGCACAGTGCTTGGTAGCTGTGCATGCATCAGCGCACATTGCTCGGCAGCTGTGCACGTGCTAGAGCACAGCGCTCGACAACTATGCACGCGCAAGTGCATAACGCTCGTCAACTGTGCACAGCGAGCAGCAGCTAGGCTAGCGATGCCTGTGGCCAGGTGCACACATGTTTGAGGGTTTTCAAAATAACTTGCTAGTTTGCCATATAGACTACATTTATATAAGTTACTCCATGTTTCCATGCTTAAATCCATGCATGTTTAGCGATCGTTCACGTAATTACATTGTGAATTGTCATGCGAGGAGACCATGAAACACATAAAAATCATATGGTTAGTTAAACTTGCCATAAAACTATAGCAAAACATTGAAAAACATCAACAATATGAAGGATTCAAGGAGAAACTAAGAATACAACCTGTTTTTCTCAAGAAAAAGTGATTGCATGTTTCAGTGATTGTGAGGGCCGGTTCACCACCTTTTACTTCGGTTCTGGAAGTGCCCTTTTGAATGAACAATCTTGACATCCGTACACATAATCTCTCCAAATATCAAGGTATTATAACTTCAGAAAATGCCCGAATCTGTTACTTGAACAGTTGGGCCGGTCTGGGGATTCCGGCGGCCAGTTCGTTGTATTCCCGGCCGGTTCTTTGAGTGATGCCAGCGGCTTTGATACCGAGAGAACAATATCGTCAAGTTCTTTGTTGGTGATGAAAACTCATTCGGGTTTTATTCTGTCGATATTGGTTTGGGAACCCTGAGGCAAATTTTGGGGTTTCTTAGATGTGCAAGTGCACAACAGGTGCACGGCGGTGCTCTAGGGGTGTGCAGCAGTGCCTAGGAGGTGTGCAGCAGTGGTGTGCGCGGCAGTGCACAGGTGTGCGCGTGGTAGTGCTCTCTACGGTTAGAGCTTAGTGGTGTACACGTGTTGTAGAATAATATTGAGGAATGAATTCTGCTTCTCTTATTGATAGAATGAAGCCCTTTATATAGGGGAATATATAAGCCTCTTGGGCTATTACATGGGCCTATTACATGAATATGCGTAAAACCCTATTACAACATGGATTACTACATAAAACCCGTATACAAAAGGCATGGACCAAGACACACACACACACACACACACACACACACTATATATATATATATATCAAATATCTTAGAACATTTAGTTAGATAAGTGGATGTGTGCGACTATTTACACCCTACCATCTTCTTTGTTGACCCTACATACTCATTTCACCAACAATTTTTTAAGATCAACAAACAACTGAAATGCTACAACGAGTCTATCGTGAGTCGAACTCACGACCTCCCACCTAAAAAGAGACTGATGCGACCAAATGGTATTTGACATTTCACCCTCCATTTTAATTTTCTATACTAAATCAACTTTATCCACCCATTTCATTTTTCAATAATATCCATATATAAGATATCCAATTAAAAAACAAATTTTAACAAAAATCTCTCATACTCTATAGCAATAAAAAAAATCCTAATAAAATTATTTTGTGTTCGTCCATTTTGGTTCGTGTCCCAAGCAAAAAATTTGTAATCGATTGGTGGAGAAGTGTGAGGATTAATGTTATTTAATATATATATATATATATATATATATATATATATACTTCCTTTATTTAAAACATTATTGTAAAGATTTTTATTAAGTTAACATTTTTGAGTTAGTGAATTGAATAACGTGTTAACGATGATGAGAAAGCAAAATATTTGTAATCAATTGGTGGAGAAGTGTGAGGATTGATGTTATTTAATTAAATATTTAATTTGTTTGATTGTTGTTGTTCTGTTTATTTTTTGAAATAAAACCATAGGTTTTTCATTGATAGACAAAAATCAGAATGACATCATATAAGAGCTCTGAAAAAAGAACAATCAAGCACAATTACATTGAAACCTTACATGGATGTCAACATGAGCCTAGCAGAGACAAGGTCCAAACAAATCCTATAATCTATAAGAAACATAAATTATAAGACATTATTCTAAGAACAAAATAAAGAAAAAATACATTTAAAAAAACTAGGTTGGAGACCAGGTTCAGGTACAAAGATCCAGAACCATGCCCAAACCTTAGCTGCATTCCTTCCTTCTCGCGTGCTGCCGCAACAGCATCCAAGATCGTCTCTACCATGGAAAAGGTGAAAATTGATTCCCCAAAACATGTTGGCCCAAGAAGCCCACCATGGCCACTCAGCCCAATTCCAGCAGCCCTTGGCCCAACACTCTTCGGCCCAACATCCCTCCACACGGTTAAACTTTTGCTGGGTCAAACCTAGTTTGAAAACTAGGTTTGCCGCCAGAAAAAAAACGGCCTTCTCAGACGACCTAAGCTTGTTCCGCAACCCAGAACCACGGATCAAAACCTGCCTCACCGAGAACAAGCTACGATCAACCACGATCTGAGGAAACCAGTCCTCCTACCGCAGCCGTCGATCTAGAACCTTGCAAGTCGTCATCCCCAACCGCTGACCCCAACCACCTACAAAACAAACAAGCCATCGCTGCCTTTGAAAGCATCGCCAACCCCAACATGATCGAGAGTCTCCCTCCGAATTGCCGAAGCTGCTCGAAGATCCGTCCTCGCCGCTTATGATGATCTAGACTGCCCCTCCTCCGCTCTAGCCGCATCAAGGCTGCCCCGTCGCCTTGCTCGATCAGTCGCACTCTAAGGAAACCCTAGTAGAGAGAAAACCGACTGTAAAACTTCGCCTTCTGCCAGGACTAAGCCCCTGGCCACCCTTTTCGCCTGTCCGGCAGCAAACCGAAACACACCAACTAGGCTAGACGCCAAATGTCGGGTGGAGGCGCCACTGAACAAGCCCCACGAAAACCCTAACCATGTTCGCTCCTCCTCTCTGTTTACGGTAACCGCATTTTCACGTGATCAATTGTTCCGTTCTGAGTTAGAGAATTAAATAAAATAGTGTACTTATTAGTCATTTTACACTTAAATAATATAGTCCTTCAATAATTCAAATATTTGTAGGATGAACAAAGAAGACGGTAGGGTGACAATAGCCGCACCCTAAGTGGATTTAAATTTTTGAAATTAAGATGTACGGTTGTGCTGAGCAAATATGGTGTACAAAAAATGATATGATGAGTATATAGCCACGCTTTGAAAGAATATGAATTTAGAATGTTATCTCCTCTAGTTATTATTTGCCATATTTATAGATTATTGCTCATAAAGACAGATATTTTTTTTGTTATATATAAATATTCATAGTTACACATCACCAATCGACCAAACTCCATTTTCCAAACCATACGATCTCCTTTCTCGCCCTGCAATTGTCACCGATGTTGTTCTTTCTTCTCATTCTTCTATTTGTGTCATTGATTTTCTTGTTCAGGCCAACTACAAAACTCTCATACCCACCGGGTCCAAAAGGGTTACCCATTATCAGTAACATGCTAATGTTGGACCAGCTCACCCACCGAGGGCTGGCCAAACTAGGCAAACTATATGGCGGCCTTGTACATCTCCAAATAGGCGTGCTACATATCATGGCTGTATCAACCCCTGAAATGGCCCGTGAAATCCTCCAAGCCCAAGATAGCGTCTTTGCGAATCGGCCAGCCAATGTGACGATTGCCTACTTGACCTACGACCGAGCCGACATGGCGTTTGCTAACTACGGCCCATTTTGGCGTCGCATGCGCAAAATTTGTGTCATGAATCTATTTAGTCGAAAACGAGCCGAATCATGGGCTTCGGTACGTGAGGAAGTCGACGAAACTGTTCGGACTGTGGCGGAAAATATTGATTCACCGGTTAACATTGGGGAGTTGGTTTTCGCCCTCACACGAAACATTACCTACCGAGCTGCGTTCGGCTCAAAATCGCATGAAGGGCAAGAAGAATTTATGCAGATTTTGCAAGAATTTTCAAAGCTTCTTGGAGCATTCAATATGCAAGATTTCCTACCATGGTTGGGTTGGATGCATGGACGAGCCTTCCAAAATAGAATGGCCAATGCTCGCAAATCGTTAGATGTGTTCATCGATAAAATTATCGATGACCACATGACAAAGAAGACTACTAAGAAAGTTGGCTTTGAGGCTGAGGCAGATATGGTGGATGAATTACTTGCTTTCGTTAGAAATGATGCTTCAAAGAACATTGATGATTCCAATTCTGGCTTTGCACTCACCAGGGATAACATCAAGGCGCTAGTAATGGTAAGTGCATTGTGCGTGCATGCCTTTAAATTCTCATATTATCTCATCTGATTTGTCCCAAAATTCAATGTCTGATTCTCAATTTATTTTTTTATGTTCATATGTCAATATTCTCATTAATATTTTTCTTTTTGCATATTTCTTCGGGTTTGGTTAGTACGTATTTTGTTATTTTTGGAAGTAAGCATATATATATGGTAAACTTTTAAACTTATGGCACTAAAAGCATATATAATTATATATAAGGCACTGCTGCATTATCTTAATAAGGCCTAAGATTTATGAGTTTAATCCTATATGTCATGTCATGTCAAGTCAAGTAACAAAGACATATCATCAATTTTAAAATTCGTGTTATGTCATATTTATCTAAAAATACAATCATATCAATTTTCAAATTTAAATTAGGTAATAAGCCAATAATATACCTAATTATTTTTCATCTAGATGATTTAGTTACATTTTCCATCCAGATGATTCTGTTACCTTACATGAATTATATTAAATTTATTTTTTAATGGAGTCTAATTTATCAGATTTTAGGGTCAAATTAGAATATTAATAATTTTTTCCATCTTTATGAATCAAAATTCAATTCTAAAATGTTAACTCACCACTTTTTTTTTTGAAATGGTTTAACTAGTCATTATTTTTTTTACTTATATATATATATATATATATATATATATATATATATATATATATATATATGCCCTTCCACTAAGGGATTTCTTTTTTTGACATATATGAGGGATCAAACATTAGACCAACTTTTCGATCATATATCAATATCTCCACCGATCAATACTTAGATTTACATATGTAGATAATTTCTGCAAAATTTCATTCAATTTAGTAATCGTTAAGGCTTTGAACTAACTGAAATCAATTGACTCATCAAATCTGCCAAACATGAACCGTTTATGCTTATATTTTTAATTCGTGGTTTTGAGCACCTTATCGATCACCAAATTAGATGAAATTTTACAGAGATGATCTACATATATAAATATATATATATTAGACAGTGGAGATGTGATTTGGTGATCAAAAAGTTGATGAAATCCTTGATCCCCCATATATGTCAAGAAAAAAGATCTCGCATTGGAAGGGGGTTGTGTGTATATATAAATATATATATATATATATATACACACACACACGTAACTTTTTTCTTTGGAAAAATACTACATATATAAATTCACATTATATTTGGAGTTTAAATTTAAGCATGGACATGAAAGAAATGATTTAAAATATTTTTAGAGAATAAAAACAAAATAATCTAGAGCTGCTGGATTTGACAAGAATAAGATTGTACTTTAGTCTTTTACGTAAGAATGATATGACATGATTTTTAAAGGGTGAGTCTATTGCCACCCCATGACAAACCATTTTGTTTTCCTCACACGTTGTTGATTTATAGAAAGACCAAAATATCTTGATGTAAAATTACAAAAAATGACAGTAAGTTGTTACAATGCAAATTCTTTTTTCTTGTTTTTATCTTTTTATTTTGGATGATCACGTACTTCATAAATCCTAAATTAAAATTTATCATAATTGATTGATATATAGAGTCTGAAGACACTAACATCGTTCAATCTAAAAATGAGGTGAACTATTTGTATTTATTTTTTTCTTTTTTACTTTATTGATGCTTCGTTTATTTATTTACTCATTATTTCTTATGTCGATTTTGTATGTATAATTTCTATGTCATGTAGTTCACTTATATATAATCTATTTTTTTCATCGGCTTCAGATCTTTTTTCAAGTAATAGTCACTTGAACAAAACAAATTTGAAATTGAAAAAAAAAACTATATGTAGGCCGGGTGAGAAGAGAACATAAGGTGAATAAAGTGAAATTAGAAAAATTGTATTTTAGGTATTGTAAATGTGTAATCAAAATAGACTTACAATTAAAATTATATAAGTAAGGTGAGAAAAGAGTGAGTGAATAAAGTGATTTGTGGGATAGCAATAAACAGACCCCTTTTTAAAATTGATGACAAATCTATATGGCATGTAATTAAAACCACAAATTCTAGGCCTTATTGTGGCCTAGAATTATTTTTCATATATATATTCTCATTGACTGAAATGTACGAAATAAATTTGAGTATTGTTTCGAGTGCGGCGAATCAACGGTACTTTTATTACTTCTAGTTCTAATAGAAATTTTTGTTTCTCTAAAAATAAAATGAAAGTGCAGGATGTCATGTTTGGTGGAACTGAGACAGTTGCATCAGTGATCGAATGGACCCTTGCAGAGCTAATGAAGAGCCCACAAGATCTCATAAAGGTTCAACAAGAGCTCGTCGATGTCGTAGGGTTGAACCGTAGAGTGCAAGAAACTGACCTGGAAAACCTAACCTACCTCAAATGTGCAGTCAAGGAAGCCCTCCGTCTCCACCCACCAATCCCTCTCCTCCTCCACGAGGCCGCCGCGGACGGCGTCGTGGCCGGGTACTCATTCCCCGCAGGCTCACGGGTCTACATCAACGCGTGGGCGATAGGGCGTGACCCTTCTGCATGGGACGAGCCTGACAAGTTCAAACCCTCAAGGTTTCTGAAAGATGGCTCCCCGGATTTCAAAGGGAGTGACTTCGAGTTCATCCCATTTGGGTCCGGTAGGAGGTCTTGCCCGGGCATGGCGCTAGGGCTTTATGGGTTGGAGATGGCTGTGGCTCATCTGCTTCATTGTTTTACGTGGGAGTTGCCGGATGGGATGAAGGCTAGTGAGCTTGACATGAACGACGTGTTTGGATTGACTGCACCAAGAGCTGTTCAGCTCGTTGCTGTGCCACACTACAGGTTGAACTGCCCGCTTTGAAATTTATAGATGGAGGAAATCAAGAAATCATTGTTTGGTACTCTGACGAGAGTCTGTTTCTCTCATGTGTTTCAACTAATAATGGTTTGATTATAATTTGGTTGTCGGAATATGTTTGGACTTGTTACTTATGCTCGTCTGAAGATTAATAGAAATTTCTTTGCTTAATCTAATCACAAGTATGTATAGTTCGTACCGTCGACCATAATATCGGTAGCTTCTAAGTTACAAGTGACCTAGCTACGCTCGCAAGCGTAGTGCGTGTTACTCTAGTGTTGAGACTTGAGAGAATTGACTAAAAGGAACAATCAGTTTCCTTCATTTATTGTAAGATAACAGAACCCGGAGCCATCAGAAGAGCCACCAATCGCCGCTGTAAAACAAAACGCCTCCCCAGCGAGTCCAGGTGTGGCAGAATGCCAACAACGTACTAGCATTGCTTCACCAAGTTAACAGCTTTGCTTAGTTCATTTCAGCTTTGTTGAGTAGTTTCTGATTACACATGCTTACTCTATGGACTATGCCAGACCTATCGATCATGTCCACAAGATGATTTCAACGTAATTAACATTTATTTGAGTAAAAGTGTATATACTGTTACAACAAACAAACAAAAAATCGAAAAAATGTTTACTGTTACAAAAAGTTGGCAAAAAGAAAAAAACCTTTGCCTGATGATAATGTTACACATTAATTTAATTTAATTACAGAACTGGGATACTACCAATTCAGGTGCGGGGTTTTTAGCATGCTGTGTATTACTGCTGAAATTAAAAAAAAACTGTTACTTGGACCTTCCAAACAAGATACTATCCATGCTCTGTTTTATATGGTTGCCTACCCTGTTCAAATTTCTAGCAACGCCTGATGCTACTAGGCCAGCATTCCTCTTAAACCTGCATTTACAAAAGTACTTGGTGCTCAAATCTATCGACAACAGCCACAAGTTACAAAGCTGAAAAGTCCAACAGAAAACCTACTGATAATTCTCCTTTTTGTGAACTAAAAATTTGAACTTTACCTGGTCAGGTACTCATCTCCAGTTGAATGTGAATTGTAGTTTTGAGGTTGAGGAATATGCTGAACATTGTCTGAAGAGGAAAGACACAAAGCTTGATGAATATTAACATGAATGTTACAAGAAAACACAACTCTTTACTTTACATTTTTCTTTTCTGAGTAGGAGAATACAATTTTTCAGAAAGAAAAAGAGGATACAGTAAATATGACTTCCACCCTACAGAGTGCAACTAGGAAAGCACAACCAAATGCAACTTATAAAATATAAAATAAAATAAATAGCACTCCAACTTGAGAAAATAGCAGAAAAAGAAGTCGTATAATTTAAAGAAACTAATGCCCATATGAAGCTAATCCCTCACGCCTTCAAAAATCCTTTTGTCCTCTCAGATATCCAGAAGATAACCATCACAGTACATCTTCCCAACACCAAACCTTTCTTCCCACCAAAATTGTGTTCCAGTACTTTACTCAAGCCATACAATTAGCTTGATGACCCATCTGATCATAGCTCGGAACAGCCTATTTCAAGAGCAAAAGCAATTAAACAATGCAAGGGTAAAAAAAGAAAAAAAAAAGAGAAAAAAAAAGTGATTCCCAATCTCAGCTCCATCTTTACATATCACACACTAGTGAGGACAAGACAAAAAGGCCTTATCCTCTTCATCATTCACAAGTCAATAATCCATGGTAGCACCTGCACCATGGTTAGTACCGAAGGAGAGGTACCTTGGTCTTCTAGATTACAAGAGTGAAGACAATGGGGTTCTCCATCAAATACTTTGAACATTGAGTTGTGCCCGTTAAACATTTCAAATAATTTAACAAGAAAAATTTCCCAAAACCTCTAACATCCTCTCTCCTATCTGCTTTAGAAGGAACCAGCACTATATCACTCTAAATAATAGTGCTAAGAATTCCATCCACTACCAGGTTATTTAGGTCTGTTTGAAACTTGGAATAACTTATAGGAAAGAGACTAGAGTTCACACACATTGTGGCAATAAACTTGCATGTATTATTATACCGAAATAATAAGTTGAATTCAGGAAAAGAATGAAAGAAAGCTCTGTCCCATATACCCATCTCACGCAACCTTACTTTCCCCTGATGTCCCACCATGGAGAAACCAAACTAAGCAGTCAAGGAATTATCCCTTTTAAAGAATTGTGACTCGAACATGGAATTGCAATATTTGAAGCCCACCTATTTTCTAATAATCCATATTTACTTCTAATTACTGTTTTCTGAGTTGAGCCTCATTTTTTTTCCAAATTCCACACCTCAAGACTACCTCTTTCTCTTGAGTCACCATTTTTCGATTCACTAAACTATCAATTTCATCTTCTTTCATCCCATCTTGTAAAATGTCCCATCAATCTCTCAACCCTCTGCCACACTAGCAGCGATTCAAAAAAGGAACATGTAATGTAAACTGCTCAAGACCGATTGAATCAAAGTTAGTATGCCCATCTTGATAAAAAAGCATTTTTCACCGTTGTAGCCTCCTCTCCACTTTCTCCACTAGCAGATCCTAAAAACTTACTGCCCTAAAATTCTTCCCTCCTATAGGCAGCCCAAATTATTTCATTGGCCGATATGCTACTCCACATCCCAGAATTTTGGCGAACTCATGAGCTCTTCCTACACGGGTGTAATGCCCTACCGAACACCTCTCCCTATTAGTTTTCATACCAGAAATGAAAAAGAAAAACAGAGAGTTCATTAACAATGTCAGCTAAGTTCCTACTGGAAGGAAAGAAATTAGTGGCGATTGCAAATTGAAAATGTCATTAATCAGAAAAATTGACGATCAAAGAGAACCAAAGCCCTGGTCACGAAGAGACTGAAGCCCAAACTAACAATGGAATCCCTTGGTCTAGCATAAATAACAGCGGAGAATTTCAATGATTTCAAGCATCCCTCATCCTTGTCCTCCAAAGAATTCCAAACCCCTTCTTCAAAACAGAACCGATAAATTACTCACCAACAATTAAGAATTGCATACTGAAAGAGTTTATGCACCATTATTCCTACATTCCGGTACCTTTGATACCATGATAAATTTTGTCACAAGTATACAATAAGGTTTAAGTTGTCAGATCAAGAGGTGATAGCTAGTATAAAGCTTTAGAGGCACTTGCCCCAATCACAATACTGGAATACTGTTCAATACCTCAAGCAGAGATATTTGTTTGAGGGTCTATTCAAAGATAAATGGTCAATTTTGAAGGTGCCCGACAATTCTTACATGCACTCTTTGTAAAGATAATCCATAGGTTATACACAGATAATATTAGAAATACACGCAACAAAGAGATGCCGATCAACAGGCCTGTGAGCTAGAGATGTCGATTTGCGCTGGCTGCTGGTAAAGGTCTAGATATAGTTAGAGGTTAGTTGGACATGATGACTGATACCAGGATAAAAGGTCATTGGCTTACCACTATCTAAAAACTTCAACTGTTGGGGAATGGGCTAAACATTGTCGTATAGCAGGTCTGACCTAACAACTATTATATAAAACTTACCAAGCATTTTTGTAGGCAAATGAAAATCAACTCACTGACCAGAAATCCCCAGTGACATTTTCTCACTTCATACACCAAACGGCAAATTATACAACATTAAGAGTAGTGGGAGAATCCAGTCTGGTGTTAACTAGAGATGCCCTTAAAGGATTTCATAAAAATTCCATTTGCAAATTAAGTCACCCACGTACAACTTTCAAGAGTTTCAACTACTTCACCTAGTAATGGTGGTAAAGAGTGTTAGTTCACTCCATTAAGAGAGAAAAGTGAGGAGAAGAAAAATGGCCTTCTTGCACCAATAGAAAGGTGAATAATCCAGGGTACCACCGGTACCATCTGAGAGGTACCTACCTGGGGCTCCCAGATTACAGAGTGAGAAGTAAATTGTGTAAGAATGGGGTTGCCAATCAATTATTTTGAATAATGGGTTGACCAACAATAACTTAGAACAATTTACAGAGAACAATTTCCCAAACCCTCTAACATCCACTTTCTCCCATGATCCCATCTGATCTAGAAGGAACCGGCATTATCTCACTCTGGGATAGCTACGAGGATAGAGCTAAGAGTTCCATCCACTACCAGGTTATTTAGGTGTGTTAGAAACTTGGATCAACTTATATGAAAGTTTTTTTTTGTTGTTGCTGGAAACAATTGATGCCAGTCAAATCCACGAGCCAGCAGATGCTGGTCAAAGCATCATCAACTATGCTACGAGGGGGACCAGCAACTTATATAAAAGTGTATGCAGCAGAAAGCCACAATTGTTGATTGTATGATAAGGGTGGGTTGGGGAGTGTTGAAAGATTATGAAAACAAAGTTTTTAGAAGAAACAAATGCTTCTTAGCTGTAGAAGGGAGAAAAAAAATCCAAGGTACCTTTTAATAACAATTTATTTAAATTCGTTCCAATCTGATTTAAATAATTAAATACATGACAGACATAAAGAGACACTCAAGACACATGAGTACTCACTCTGAGATTTCCACTCTTAAATTCAGTAGGATCATAATCATTCTTGATAAAACTGAAAATTAACCTGGCAAGACCCTTAAACTACCATGGAGACTTCCCTTTGGACCAAAAACGATTGGGCTGTCTTTGGTTTGCAAATAGGTTGTCTTTTCCAATCAACTTATGACTGCTACAGTTGACACACATTGTGGCAATATACTTGTTATTATTTAGAAATAATCAATGAAAACCAGGAAAGGAATGAAGGAAAGCTCTCTCCCAGACCTATCTCTCATAACCTTACATAAACTAAACCAAGCATTCATGGAATTGATTGCATTCAATATGTATTAAAGAGTTATAACTCGAACACGGAAGCATAATATTTGAATCCCGCCTGTTTTCTTATAGTCCATAATAACTTCTAATGACTGGATACTATAGTGAATCTTTTTGCCTTCATCCCATCCTGTAAAATTTTTCATCCATCTCCCAATCCTCTTATCAACAGTAGCAGGGATTCAAAACAGGTAGATAGAAAGATATGGTAAACTGCTCAACACAGAATGAATCAAAGTTATTTGATTATAAGTAATTTTCACCCTTGTGGCCTCCTCTTTTCTTTCTCCACTAGCAGATACCAAAATTCACCGCCCTAAGATTGCCTCCTAAAGGCAGCCCCAAATATTTCATCGGCCAACTTATCAGCTGTTCCTATAAGAATGTTAATGCCAGCTATCGAACACCTCTCCCCATTAGTTTTCATCCCAGATACACAAAAACAAAACAAAGAAGTCAATTACTATTTAGAGTTCAGCCAAGTTCTGGAGAGAGAAATTTGTAGTGTTACTTTCCAAAAAAAAATCGTAATGTATGCAAATTGAAAATGAGAATACTAATTTCAATTTGCTTGTAATATTTCTTTCTGATTGACGAATGTAGGATTATTTGATTAGAAGTAAGCTCAGTGTGGCTTTTAGGGAGAGAAGAAGTCATAATCAGATCTATATCTTGTAGGACTACTGTTCAGTATCTCACACAGATATTTGTTTGAGGGACTATACAAAGATATATGGTCAATTTTGAGAGTGACCGAAAATCCTTATATGCGGGCTCTTTAGAAAGGTAATCTATACATGATATGCCGATAACATTTGGTGACGACTCTAAAATCAGGATAAATGTTATAGGCTTAACACTATCCAAAAAGCTTCAACTGTTTGGAAATGGGCTAACCATTATCATATAGGAGGGCAGACCTAATAGCTATTATACATTTAAGTCGCCAAGCACTTTGGTGAGTTCATGCACCAAAAGGTGAGTAATACAAAAACATCAAGAATGGTGGGAGAAATCAGGTGTTAACTAGAGATGCCCTTAAAGGAATCACACTGTAAATGAAATCAACCAAAACGCAATTGCATGACCTAGTAATAGTACTATAGTTAAGAAAGTATGAGCGCACTATAGTAAAGAATGTTAGGCATGTCAAGAATGGCTAATCAATTCGGTTCAGGCGTTAAGCTAGTTACTCAGACTAGTTATGATGAATACAAGAAGGCAAGAGAACTTTAAAATGAATGCACTTCACTTTTGGAACATGGATTTAACAACATATTACCAATATAGTATCAGAGCCTACTCATCATCAAGAACTTATTGAGAGCTTCAAAAATAATGAAAGGAAAACTTCACATACCTTCACCTTTACGAGCAGGAGCAGGAGAATGAGCCTGGCCTGAGGGTATTTTGTCATATAATACCTAACACAAGCATAATCAATTCAAGTCATGAGAACACACTCAAATCGGAGTAGCATTACGAATTATTGAATGCCAACTCTGACTGGTTCAAACATTTCTGCTCCTACAAACAAAACTGTACTAGCACACACAAAACTAAAAGCCCCCATTCAGTGAGGGAGAAAGGTACTGTACCAAGAAATTCCAAGTGTGATTGGAACTACACATTTCTGCTCCTAGTCCTGGTACTTAACAACAAAGTCACAACTAGAACTAGAAAGCCCCAGTTAATGAGGGGTTCTAAAATAAATAAATAAATAAATAAATGGAAAAAAAACCCACCCGTCGTCTTACTTCATGTTCATGAGAGCTGTTGGAAATTCTTGCTGAGTTACAAAGGATAGAAATGTATTGGAGAAAGATGCACAGCGAAGAACATTCGGTGCATATGATATTCATACAACCACAGAAGTTTCAAACAACTTTATGCATACAACCTAAAAGCAAACCACACTTCCTTTTGTTGGGCCTTTTTGGTCCCGTTTGTTACCCAAAAAAGCAAACAGTACTTGCAAATGAGGAAAATAAGAAATAGAAAGAGTCAAGATATAGCACCTCAAGACCAACACAAAATGGCAATTCCGCTTGTTTATTATGCGGATCATCTGAATCTTTCCTGTCTAAGAACACCGAGTAACCTACACACCCATATTTAAAATCTGTAAGGCTGTGATCGGCTTTTGAAGCTTCCAACTCCTTTTCTCCCACAATGTAGCTAGGCACTGGCCATAAACACACTAATAAGCACATATGTTACAAATATCTAATAAACGAAAGATGCCCCACTCGCAATACAAATACAGAAAGAAAACAACAAGAAATCACCAGTTCAATAATCTGCACCTGACAGGCTATAGTCCACAAGATTAGAGATTTATATCACTTTCAAAAAAAATTAAAGCATCGCATGAGCTTAGTAAATGTTCGAGCAGTACATGGGCACAGGCATCAATACAAGTTTCCATCTTTCATGTATTAGTCACATTCAAATTGCAGATCTTAAGCTCAATTCAGATAATGCATTACACTCTATCGAATTTGAGAAGCACCACATCATAACACAGAGTAAGATCAACTATTTCGATAAAAAGGAATCAACTCTGAGCTTTCGAGAGAGAGAGACCTTGATTGAGAGTTCTATAGAAGCCAACGCAAGTTGGGTACTTGGATTTGGATTTCTGTACAGAAGAGTAATAGAGGCAGCCCTTGC
Organism: Comarum palustre; assembly: GCA_951800085.1. Taxonomy (NCBI): domain Eukaryota; kingdom Viridiplantae; phylum Streptophyta; class Magnoliopsida; order Rosales; family Rosaceae; genus Comarum; species Comarum palustre. Next base: position 4,485,313 of record OX637589.1, read on the forward strand.
AGGATCTTCCCCTTGTAGAACCTCGGGTCGGATTAAGGTTGGGAGTAGGGTTTTGAAGCAAGCCTTCGTCGCCTTCCTTATTATCCATCTCTCTCTGTGTTTAATTGGTATTTGGGAACGCTCCTTTTGGTTTCAACCTCTTTTGGTTTTGCAGGTTCTGCTTTTTAGAGAAGCTTGCTCCTTGACTTCCTTCAGCTTTCACTTCAGATTGTTTAGGGACGTGTGATGCAAATTAGTAGGGCTGGTCAATTGGTAGCGCAATTCTGATCATGTTCCGTACTGAAAATTAGCACGACAAAATGGAACAAAAATTTTTAAAACGATGGTACCATCCCGTCATGATAGTTTGGAAACTGAACGGGACGAGATCAGGACAGTCATGAAAATATAAATGTACTTGTATCCGATCATAACCGTCTGATTTTTAGGATATATAATTTCTTATAATGAACTCAACCTAAATATAAATTCACAGTATTAGTTCAATACAACAAGAGTTAGATAATTCATTCACATTTGATGATGATCATATGAAAGATATCGGCCGCCACAACGAAGCTATGTAGTGATAACTGGAGCTCATTCAATTTTTTAAACTTGAGAGTTTTCTCGAAATCTTAATTAATTAGTTAGATACAAATTACAACCATTTAATTAATAGGTTATTGATTCTCTTTTCATTTTTACAATTTTTGTTCATCTTGTACTTATATAGAGTTAGGAGTTTAGAACTAGAACAATTATACCATGAAAAAAGTAACACCATAGAATTTATATAGGGCCCTTCCATTAAGGATCCCTTTTTTGACATACATGAGGGATCAAGTATTAGACCAATTTTTCGATCACATATCAACATCTCCACCGTTAAATACTTAGATTCATATATATAGATCATTTATACAAAATTTCATCCAATTTGGTGATCATTAAGGCTTTGAACTAACTGAAATCAATTGACGCATCAAATTTGTCAAACATGAACCATTCATGTTTATAATTTTAATTCGCAATTTTGAGCACCTTATCGATCACTAAATTAGATGAAATTTTGTAGAGATGATCTACATATATAAATCTATATATTGAACGGTTGAGATGTGATTTGGTGATCAAAAAATTGGTGTAATTCTTGATCCTTCATATATGTCAAGAAAAGGGATTCTTTATTGGAAAGAGACTATATATATATACACAATAAAATGCTGATTAATATTGGATGAGTTCATATATTAATACACGATAACACACAATAAAATGCTCATTAATATTGGATGAGTTCATATATTAATACATTATATTGTATTATATATATATTAATACTCAATAAAACCCTCATCAATATTGGATGAGTTCGTATTGACTTTATAAAAATAGATATAAAATTTCTTCAAGAATTTAGAATCAATTTATCTCTTCTATGTTTTTTTTTAAAATTTCTATCGTTGCAGGATCCTGGTCCCGTCCCGATCCCGTCCCGGTACTGAACGGATTCGTCTCGTACGGGATATGTTTCTAAAAATGCAATCTCGTCCCGTCCTGTCCTGTTAATATATTTTCAGGAATGGACGGGATTCGATGAATCTCGTCCCATGCCCAGCCCTACAAATTAGACGTAAGGAAATTAGGAGCCATTTTAATATGAAGCTTTTGAGGCATTTTAATATTTAAAATAAAAATAAATAAATGATATGAAGCCATTAAAAATACATTTGTACATTTAAAATTAAAGTAGCTACATTGCACACATAATGTCTAAATTTGAATATGACCAAAACGCAATAACATAAAATCATTCACTCATTACATTTTCGTCCTTCTTCGTCATTAAGAGTATTTGCACATCATGAAATCCAATTTTTTCTCTTTGAACCCCAAATAAATTAAATGACGTAGTTTAATAGTTTAAGGTTTTTATTTAAAGAAAAACATAAGGCGACGCCTCGAGACAACTTTAGAGCATTTGAAGTGCGTCTTATTGCCTCGAAGCACGTTATTACTTTCTTTTTAAGAAAAATCTTGTCACAGACGCGCCTTATTCGCCTTGAGACACTTTATTACTTGCTTTTTAGGACAAATCATTTTAGATGGCGGTTTGAGGAAAATAGCCACGCCTCGTCTCGCCTTACATCGGAGACGCGCCTCAAAACAGAGGGTAAGAGGAGGGACTTTAGATATGTAATGTGTAATAATACATAGTACAACACTCTTCATACATATTGAAAATTGTAACTCACACACCGTATATATATCTATAAGAGTTTTGAACCCATAACTTTGAAGTTCTCGATTAATCACATTCACCAACTAAGTCACGACTCACTGACATATTGGTTCCTGAAGTAAACCGTGATCAACTTTATGCATAGGTTACCACCTAGTCAATTTCATAATTCTTTTTTCATCAAACGGACGATTAATAAAACAAGGAGTCTAACATACTTAGCTTTAGCTTTGATTAGTGGCGGGTTCATATTGTGTATTAGGAATACCCTTTGTAACTCATTTACCTAGATATAATATTATCTACTTTAGATAATTCATTTACAGCACGTTTTGTTACGCGGGACAAACCAGTTTTGGACTAACTAATGTTTTCCACTCATATCTTCTAATTTCTTATTTTCTTTCTCTGCTGTGATTTGAAATTTTTTGTGGGTTGCAATTATTTGGATGATTTAATGTCTGGGCAGCATGATTTGCTAACAATTTGACCGATTTCGTGTCTGGGTAGATTGAAACTAGTAAGAATTGACCAATTTCATGCTTGTGCCTATTTTTCTTTTTCTGGATTTAAGGGGTGATTTTATTTTGAAGGTCCAAATTTTTCTTCCAATATTTGCTGTCAAAATTGCGCTAGAGTATTGTTGTGATATTATTAACAATGGAATGAGTTTGTTGATTAATGCATAATAGACAGGATTTGAATCTCTGAGGTGAAGAATGCAGCCTTGGAATGTGCAGTCTTGCTTGTTGGTGACTACGAGGAAGGTTTGGAGAGAGTAGGCTCGATACTTAGGCTTAGGACAAAGAAGGTTACTCCTTACTGAAAAACTCTGGTCATCATACACGGGTATGTGATATTTTAAGATAACCCGAGCTAAAGTGGTGCAGGACTGCCAAAGAATGTAAGCTCGGGTTACATAATACTTGTATCAAACGTGAAATTAAATTTAAAGGTAGTTGTTGAAGATAATCACACACATATGTCCGTAAAGGTTTTTACTTTTGAACTCAAGTCTTTAAAGTTATCAGTTAAACACCTTAACCAACTAAATCACGACTCACCAACATATTGGTTCTTTATATAGACCGTGCTCAACTTTATGTAGAGGTATCACCTAGTCAATTTCATAATTTTTTTTATCAAAGAGACGACATGCCTTAATTTCACTATTAATTAATAATGCTAGGAGTCTGAGATACTTAGCTTTAGTTTTGGCTTTAGTATTTGGTTCATATTGTTTTTTAGGAATAGTAATTGACTTGCATTTAATTTGTCATCGTTAATTTTATACACTTTTAAGATGAGAAGTCATTTTAGTACCACTAATGTGTTGTGTGTCAATGATTTCTGTTTATTCAAATAGAGTTTTGTTTACGTAATGCTTTTCAAATGAAATTGTATAATACATCGACTAATTGTAACATCTCGATTTTAAAATTTCTCAAAATGTGTTTTCCACATAGAAATAGAAAATAGAGGCTGCCACGAGTTCGTGGTATTTTTTTCAGATAATTTTCTGAGTTCTCGATCTATATTTAACGATTTTTAATGCTTTGTCAAAATTTGTTCGGAAGAGAAGGATGTGCTAACATAATCCGTTAAGATTGGTTGTTTGGTGACTAGGTTGGCTGGTGGGACCATGATAGCATACATATGTGTTAGTCATCAAAGCTATGTCACTTGGTGGGAAGAAATGACATGCCTGTTTCTATTAGAACTTGTTAAGTGCTGATTTTCCATTTGCCATTCCATTTTGACCGACCCTTTATGTCGGCATACTTTACATATTTATCTCATTTTCTCTCATCTCTTGTCAGTGACATCCCTTTCTTATCTACCGTCTCCCTCGACAATGTCTCGCTTCCTCATTTCCCTTGTCGGATAGTCTAGTTCTGGCCACCACCTCCTCCTAACAACTCTCGTAGCAAACGACTTCACATCCAATTAAGACAAAAACCCTACCCAAATAGAATACGTGAACCACCATTAGTCATCAGTAACAGCTATTAAGCTTCTATCATCATGCTCGGGTAAAACCCTTGTCTCTGGCCACTTCTTCAGATCCCCACCTTCACCGATCAACTCAGCAAGCGTCTACCAGCCGATTCTCGAAGTTGATTTGGCAGTTAATCCAAGGCGATGCCGTACATAGGCTGCTCGATTTTTTGCACCTTTATTCTTCGACCCTCGGTGACATTTGACTTCACTATCACCATAAAAAGAGTCAACACCTCATGTATCACCAAAGCCCCATAATCTTGACCATTAGCTCTAGTTAAGGGTCTCTCATGGGTCGTCGCTGATGCGAGAGCCACCCTAGTTTTGCCTCTCAATTTTGGAGCTTCTTACTCCTGCATATTAGGTAATTATCGCTAGCACCTTCATACTTAAGACCTCTGCTTGATAAAAAGGGATGCAGCCAATCATTTGATGAAGCCACAAACAAAATTCGCGTATACATTGCATATATATCAAAAGCTGAATTTTACATGAACTAACTACTTATATATTTTCTGAACCTATAGAAAGGTTTTTGATTTATATGAATTCAGAAAGCACAAGCAAGTTTGGGGTGCGGGATGAGAAAACGGAAGACTTATTTGACATGCTGTGTAACATCTCGTACCTAAAAGTTACCTTTTTACAGAGGTTTACTAGTTACCGAGGACTCTTAACTACGATCGGTAATTTGATAAGTTATCGTTCGAGTTAATTTTCGAGTTTCTCTAAACTCTCCAAATACCTGATTTAATGACTCGATGTTGTAGTACGTGTCGACACGAGTCTCCCGGTATTTTTGGAATATTTTTCGGAGCTTCCGGCTAATTTCTGTGAATTTCTGAAGTTTATGATAATTTCTAATTACTATTCCGGTAAATAGTTTTTTTGTTAAGACCCACCCCGAGTTAAAACCTTTTAACCCGAAGTAAATCCTGCGGGGACCACCTCAAGGGAACTTCTTACCGAAACCCCCTTGAAATGGCCAACCCTTCCTACATCCTCACTCAGCACTTCCATGAGTATTTAAAACAATCCCTAAACTCATGAGGTCATCCTGCTCTCTAACCTATTTAACTATCTGAGTTGGGTTAGTCAGAGCAGTCTACAAGGAAGATTACCCTAATGAATTTGCAAGCACCAACGGATTGATCGACTATGCCTCGTCTCTCGTACGCACACAACCTCTGCTCTAGAACCCTGCACCACTGGGTATTTGAAAACGAAGGGCCCAGGGGAGAAACATTGAAAACTGTCAGGGTGAGTGGACAAAAATAAAATATAAAAACTCTATTTCCATTAATGCTCTCCCTTAGAGTTTCCTAAGAAAAATTCACATGCAAGTAAATCATAAATAATGTCTTGGCTCAAACATAAATAATTTATGTGTGGGGTGTTAACCTCATCCACGAGAAAACCGATCTGCTCTACCACGAGAGGGTCCATTGACCAGCTCATCGGAGAAGGTCCCATGACCTGCTCTATTCGGGAGGGTCCAATGACCAGCCACCACCGAAGAGGGTCCTGACCTGCTCTATCCGGGAGGGCCATAATGACCAGCTACCACCGAAGAGGGTCAGACCAGCTACTATCCAGAGATGGTACCCACTCCATCTGGAGAGGGTCCATGCTAGCATGCAATATATATATATATATATATATATATATATATATATATATATATATTTTAAAAACCTTTAAAACCTGTAAAACCTCGTAAAACCTCGTGGGAATAATAAATCGAAAACCAAGTCAAATCTCCCTGACTTTACCCCAAATACATTGGATTTAAAAACCTTTCCAGTAACCCAAAACCGGTTCTCTGCCTTTACTTTAAAACCCTTTAAATCCAAGAGCCAAGGTTTTCCCTTTTTAAAACATCCCCCTCCATAATCCCAAAACGGTGAAAACCATTAAAACCATAATCCGGGAAAATCCTTTTAAACCACGGGAAAGGTAGGAACCTTTTTCCCGGCTCGTTTATCTTTAAAATAGTAAATCCCCATTTTTCCAAAATCACCGTAAAACATTAAATGGAGGAAATCACATAAATAAAGGAGAAAACAATTAAAGTCTATGTCATGCAATTTAATTTAAAAACAAGGTCCACTCACAGTACTTATTGCGACTCCCTTCCTGCTCGGAAAGCTCCTCGAGCGAAACCCTCGAACTAACCACGTAGTCGAGCCCGTCTAACGTTCGACCGGAGACTGTACAAATAAACCAATATATTAGTCATTCCACAGTTGACTTGGTCTTTTTCTAGTTTGACCAGGAAATACTATTCAACCACGTGTTGACCAAGTTCCTTTCTTTTTAACAGCTTTTCAAACATTACACTTATTTCCGATTATCGACTCAAAGTTTGGTTTCCGTTTACGCCACCTTAGCATAAGTATTTTCTCTTTACTAATTGCGAGTCGATACATCGATAATGAAATTATCCGATTGTTTTTCCACGATTAGCTTGACATTTCCGTTAATAGGAGTTAACATCTTCCTCAACCACTAGAGTGGTCAACATACTATAATTTCCTTACTTCTCTAATTAACTTCAAAACCTTTAATTTGAATTCTACCTTTTCTTTAACCTTTTCAACCTAATTTAACATCTTCTCATAAATGGAAACCTTCCAAAAAGGGAAAGTTTCCCAAAATGGAAAGTTTCCTAACATGGCAAGTGTTCTTTAAAATGGGAAGTTTTCCAAAATGGAAACTTCCTACTTACGTCCAATTTTCCCGTAATTACTCAACTTAGGGGCGAACCGAACTTTTCGACTAAAAGCTTAACAGGGGAAATGATTCCTACCTGAACCGAATTTCGCCATAACCTCCCCGTTTCGTTCGATTCACCAAGTTATCGACCATGTAACAAACACACAACAAAACATGATCAACAACAAATCAACATATCAACTACCCCAACCACAACACAGTAGCCCTAGGGAACAATAATTTACCTCCAAAATCGATCCGAGGCAGAAACACCAGAACTCTGCCTTTACCTCCAATCCTTCTCCTTTATCAAGAAATCATGTTCAGAATCCTCAATCGATAACAAAAGAGCTAATTTAGAACCAAACATCATCCCCGCCGCCGTTGTGCACAGTGCCATGAACGGCGGTCCTCCACTGCCTAAACACAAATTCTTCATCTCCCAACCAAACTCAAAATCAATTATAGAAAGACGTAGAGCTCGATGATTAGATGATCGTTCATACCTCACTTGTCTTCGCCGGTGACCGGAGGACACAGAACGACGGTCGGGAAACTCAAATCTTATTCCGTTTGAATCTCCTTCCTCAGGCCTCTACTTTGAAAACTGAGGACGCAGAAAGAACAAGGACGACGAGGCAAAGCTTCCGGACCCATCCAGACTCGCCGTCGCGGCTAAAGTCGGAAAACCCAATCGAAGGCAGTCGCCTTCTCTCCTTCGATTCTCTCTCTCTGCAGCTTTGTATGGAAACCCACAACCACAGACGTGTTGAGGACGGCGAGGCGAAGCCCTGGTCACCGGTGAGCCGCCGAGAGATGGTCATTTGACGGAGGTGCGATCGGAGCACAGTCACAGCTGGAGACGGAGTCGAGGGAGAAAAGCTGCTGTCAACCCTCCAGTTCGGTTTTTGACCGAAGTCAACTTCTCTCAAATCCTTTTATACTCGAGTCAACGGTTGAGATCAAAACCCTAATCGATCTAACGGTTCAGATTTAAAGAAGGTAAAAAGTGAAAAGGTTAAATGGTAATTCTCCTTTTTACCAGATGGATAAATAAAAGTTACCATAAACTTCTGAAATTCACAAAAAATAGCCGGAAGCTACGAAAAATATTCCGAAAATACCGGGAGACTCGTGTCGACACGTACTACAACATCGAGTTATCGAATCAGGTATTTGGAGAGTTTAGAAAAACTCGAAGATTAACTCGAGCGATAACTTATCAAATTACCGATCGTAATTGAGAGTCCTCGGTAACTCGTAAACCTCTGTGAAAAGGTAACTTTTAGGTACGGGATGTTACAATCTCCCCACCTTATGAAATTTCGTTCTCGAAATTCCAATTACACCACTCGACACCTTCGACCACTCCAATCACTGATCCACCATCTGTAATCCTTGCGAAAATCACTATTGTTTTTCATGAAAATATAACAAATTATGTCATACGCTGAAAACATCCTTTGGTAACAATTCCCTGTTGCCTAAACCGGATTATAACTATATCCTTGAAAATCCAACTGCACAACACAGCAACGTCGACCAGTAACCAACCTCCTATCCCTACTCGTTTAGCCAAACAACCACCAACAACTGTCCTTACCAACCGCATGTGACGTCGTCACAATACCGCTAATACTCATTCTGATTCAACAACCCCTCGCTTGTCGCGAGTAAAATTTCTATTTCTTGCCATAGAAACTTAGCAGCACTAAATTTATAAAAAAAAAACTGAGAAGTACTATACTATAGCAACATTGTTTGTCTAATATTTCAGGTCACCGTCTTGTTGCCGGAATGGTTGCATGTGGATGATGTTCGAATATTGGACTTGCCTGCTGCTTATGATGATTAGCATTGTCCCCTTGAGCTAAAAAAATTTTTTCTCCCCAAAATAGCAGAAATGTTGACAGCTATATATGTACTCAGAAATCAACATATTCAACAATACTGAGCAAGTTTACAATGTACTCTGCATAACAAACCTCACAGACGAAACTAGTAGATCCTGAAGTGCAACACTTGTTATCAGCGTGTTGCTTGCATTATGGCTTGTTGCAGAAGTTACAGAAGGTGAAGCCAGCAATCTGAACTCAAGATATCAACACAAACAGCCTCTTCAATTACTTGAGCCATGTCATCTTTAAAATGATTAAATTTAAAGCTGGATCAGATGGACACTGTATCTAGATTGATGGTCTAATAGCATAACATCTAACAAAACATTTCCCTTGTTATGTGAATATTGTGTTTCTGTTAATTAGTTGGGAGGTCCGTCCTATTCCTATATTGGTAGAAGAGATGCAACAACTACAAGGATAAATGATGCCAGCAGAAACCTTTCGATTCCAGTTTTCAACTTCCCTCAACTTTCAATCCCATGGATTAGACCTACAAGACAGTCCTCTGAGCAAGACGCACCTTCGGAAATAAAACATACGAGCGCTTGTCTTCAATTAAACCAACGACTTCACTTAAATCATTTTGTTTTTTGGGTAATCAATAATTGAAATGTTTGTAGAATGAACCCCAAAGATGGTAAAGTGGCAATAGACACCCAAAGAATTTCGGACCAAACAAACAGCCCTAGAATACAGTAGTGTAGGCAAAAAGTAGTGAACAGATTAAAATTTTGATTCTGATATCCGGGGAAACAAAATGTTCATGTCCAACATCCAAATTCCAAACCAACCATGAAGTTTATCTTTTCTGTCTCTTTGAAAACCGTTCTCCCGGCTCTAAAACAACTTCCCTAAGAATGACTGGCCAGAGAGTTGCCAAATTCTTCTCCTCAAACCAGTCCTGGATTTCTGAACGCAACTCATCAGGATTCTCCTTCCAGACCTCTCTTAACATAGAACAACTATCGATCTTTTTTCTGTTCAACTTGGCTAACAAATTCCCAACCCGTCTTTGGCCTTGTGCCTCTGACCGTAAAATACTAGCTGGAGGTGCCTTCAACCCACGAGCATGTTTCAAGCATGGCAAAACCTGGCCTGCAAGCAAAGCGTAAGCAAAAACTGTCACCCGAGAGACAAAATTAGTAATTGGTAAACTATGTGGCGGAAGCTTCCATAGGCGAGGACCAAAGGCTGGAATGACATCATGCAACACTCGGTCAGTCACAGGCTCATAATACTGTTTGGCATCGGTTGAGGTTGCAGAGAAAGTGCATAAAGATGGAGCATACTTAACGAGCCATTCTGGTTTTACACTTGTTACACCATGCATGTATGGACGTCTTGTCTGTATTAGCTCAGTGTACACCAAAAATTCAGGGGCAGCATTAGAAACAGCTGACCAACGGTGGAGGAACACAGTCTCTTCAACCATGCAGGCTTGATACCGCACGGCGTGAACTTTACTATCTACTTCAGATAACCCTGAGGTTCCTCTAATGCGTTTTGCCACCCTATCTGCCCAACCAGCACATATAGCTTGGCCTATGAGGTCTTCCTCATACAACGACAGAGGACTCTTATCATGGGAAACCCTCCAAACATGATCCACATCTTCCAAATTCCCAAAAATGCATGAAAAATCCTTCTCATTGCCAGATGCACCACATTGATTAAACACAAGTTGGAGCAGTTGCTTTCGCAGCTTGGACATTTCCTCCATAGTTTTTGGATGTACGGCATTGTCATTACAGAACTTTACTGGGCTCCTTGAAAGTTCGTAGCACTGCAAAGCATAAGCTACAGTCAGAGCATCACTGATAGGATTAGAAATTTTTTCTCGAAACACCTTTATAGTTTCTTTTAGTTTCTTCCTTCTCAATTTTTCTTCCTTCTCTAGAACCTTTTTGTTCCCAGGAGCGCCGGGATTTTCATCCTGATCCAAGTCATGAGTTTTTGAGTCATTTTCAAACCGCCTCACAAAAGGATTTGATAAACTCAATGCAGCCGCTGCTGCAACTGCATATGCTAGCACTAATTTACTGCGGGGATGACTTTTCTCCTCATACATGTTTTGAATAACCGTAAGGAGCATCCTTGAGTGGCGAGGACTCATGGGGTAACGAGCCATAGCCTTCCCCACAGGTGTTAATCTGCCATTGCTGTCAAGTGCTTCAAGCGCCTTCAAGCAACGTTCTGCTTCACCCAAGGCAGCAATATCAGGTGGAGTTGGAAATGGAAAATTGGATACCTGCATTCCCACAACACGAGGTCATCAACTCAAATAGGTCAAAAACACACAAACAAATAAAAACGAATAATAACAATAAAGGATAATACTTTTAGATGAAAAACAAGTAACAAAAAGAGAAGATCTGTACAGTTAAAGAATGTAAATGTAAATAAAGAGAACCTTGTCAATATTCATAGATTTCATAAGAAGGACAACGCCATCAATAGGGACCTTCAATATTTCAGCTGGAGAAAACTCAGGAAATTCATTATTATATACCGCAGAAGAATAAAGACGATAACAATGTCCGGGTCCTGTTCTTCCAGCTCTTCCTTTACGTTGAGCAGCTGAGGCCTTACTTATCCACTCTATGTTAAACGTTTCCATACCATTTGAGGAATTGTAATTTTTCACTTTTACTCTGCCAGTATCAATGACATACTTTACCCCAGGTATGGTTAAAGAGGTCTCAGCCACATTTGTGGCTACAACTACTAGTCGATCTCCTTCCGTGACTTCTTCAAATACTTGAAGCTGAGAAGCTGCAGGCAGCATGGCATAGAGAGGGAGAACATGCAACCCACCAGGAGAATTATGAATATCAATCTCACTCTTTTTCCCAAGACTAGGATGGGATTTATTACAGCAAGCATCTAGTGTAACTGAACTGAGCTGTTTCCCTTCAGAAGTGTTACTGGACAAAGCTTCAAAAGCAGCTTTCAGTGAAGCAATGCTCCCCGTCTCTCCTAAAACATCTGCACCAACACCATCAATTTCTGTGGTATCGTGTAACAATAAGTCCCCATCATCATCAATTTCCACTTCACTCTCTGTTTCTGTTTCTGAATCATAGGAAGCATCCAATTCATCCTCAGTTATATTACCCTGATCTTCATCAATGGAGCTAAACCTGTCAACTTGATGGTCAGCTGAATTTTCATCAACCTCAAATGCTTCATTAATCTCATTCATATCCAGTAGTTCAACATTTATTTTAGAGGCATCGGGGGTATTATACTCAATTTTCCTTCCAGATGTTTTCATGACCAGTTCTGCCGAAGCTTTACGTAGTTTTCGACACAAGGACTCTACTTCCCTCTGCCCAGTGACGAAGACAAGTATTCCCCCATGAGGCAGCCTCTTGTGAATTGCCAAGACTTTTTTATATGCTTGGTCAATATAATCTGTCACAGTTCTTTTTGAGAAGTGAGTGGTTACTGGAAATTGTCTGGTGGGAACTTCTATAACTGGCGGGATTTCACGAAACAACTTTCTACCAGAAATGAAGTCTTCCACTCGCATGGTGGCACTCATCAGCACAAGCTTTAATGGAAAAACTTGTTGTCTAGGATCTATAGATTTTCCGGAAAGCAGCTGCTTAGCATATATTTCCTGCAATTACAAGTACGACTTTTTTAAAATAAACATTAGTTTAGTAGTAAAACATTCAGTAAAAGACACCACACTCAAGCTTCACCTGGCGAGTACTAATTACACGAGAAAGCATTCCAATAAGTATATCCGTGCTCAAGCTCCGCTCATGAGCTTCATCAAGAATTATTACAGAATATCGCTTCAACAAAAAATCGCTCTGCAAAAAAAATAGAGGGGGTTTAGCTGCCATGCTGCGTAGGATCTGACATGAAAGCAATTTAATCAGATCCTCAAAAGAGAACAATGCTTCTCTAAGAGAAAGAGGCGAATCCAAACAAAGTGAAATCAGTTTGGGGCTGAGCTCTAAGGTTCAAGTTCTAAAGGTTTATAGGTGAAACCCTCAAACTATGACCCTTTGCATAAAAACATGCAATTACAAAAATTCAGATGCTCACATAAGTGGAGGGTATCCAAAATCAAAACATTCACCATAGCAGAGAAACAACAAACCATTTCTTGATCAGAGCAAGAGAGATAAACAAATGGGACCCTTTGAAGAGATTCAAAGAACTACTGCCATCCACCTACTACCTAATTGAAAACAAGTCACAATATCCTTCACTGTATGCATATAAAAGTACTTCCTCTTTTTATATTGGTAAGGAAAAGGCTTAAATTCAATCCCTTCTGATCCTTCTGTTCTTGAAGATAAAGGAGATACCAAATTTGGTCTTTTAAGAAAGATAAGAAAGTACATATATGGCTTTAACATGGTGAACCCTTTTCTTTGAAAGGGCCCCAAGCTGTCTGCACCTCAGGTGAGCCAGAGACTGAATTTTTTTTGAGTATTAGATCCATGCAATAAAAATATGTGTGATGGAATTTCTAAGGATTAAACATGAATTTTGAGGATCCTCCTATTTCTAGCATGTAATCCATTCATCTACATCACTCAAGTCTGAAACCAATAGCCAATATGATTACCATTCCAATTCTAATTTAATCTGATGGACTGCATTTGTTTGCAGATCTCAGATGATAAAATGGTTATGGATTTGGCTGAAATTTGCAGACTATTTATTGCAATCGGAACCTAAATTTTTTAATGGTTCTTATCAATGAATTAAATTTCATGGTACACGGAAATAGTAGAAGTCCGTTAATATGAAATTCAAGGAAGTTCTCCAATTCCCAATGAATGAGAGAGAGAGGACACATAAGAAAAACTACTCAAAAGGGATCCACTTCTTCAGAAAGAAAAATACCACTTGTAGCTTTCAGTTTCCAGCTTGGAATATCGTTCTGTTTGACTACACTTATTATTTTCTCAAGTCCCCGGTCCCCTTAAATATCATCCTCAAATAGAATCATCCCAATTGAGAACTTATAGTCATTTAATTGTAGGGTAGGCCAGAACAATACAGTCCTTTTTCTAAATTAGACCTAGGGTAAGGTAGCAGATATAGGCTCGTTCTACAATCAACCGCCTTAAATAAAAACCCAAATAAATAAATTAGAGTGTTGTGCACCTGAAGCTCGCGTAGTAATATTCCATCTGTCATGAACTTGATGGAGGAACTATTGCCAATTTTTTTGTCAAATCTAACTTGAAAGCCAACCTCCTTACCTAAATGTAGACCAAGCTCATATGCAACTCGCTTGGCAGTTGCAAGGACTGCAACACGACGAGGTTGAGTGACACCAATTATACCGCTTCGATGACAAGAGTGGCTTGAACCAAAGCCAGCTTCAAAAAGAAACTGCAAGAATTAAACCAAAATGCCGAGATTAGGAAGATCAGATAGAGTTAAGAAAAGATACTGTAAGATGCCAACCAAGTCTGGAAATTAGGAAGTGCAAGGAGAGCTGAGATCAAAGAAAACAATGGGCCATAATAACGATGATGATTATTCTCTTTATTATTTGAGATATAAATATTACAACCCACCTGGGGAACCTGAGTGGTTTTACCACACCCGGTTTCTCCACATATAATAACAGTGGAATGGTCATTAATAGCCTCCATTATCTCCTGTTCCATCATTACTATTGGAAGATCCTTCCTTGTGTTTTCAACTTCAACTGGCCTTGATACATTCACTATAGTTGGAGCAGTAAGAGTCCGTGGCTCAGCAAAATCTGAAACTAAACTTGTCCGGATTGGAGTTACTTTTGGGCTCCCTTTTACACTATCCTACACCATATCCAATCTCAAATGAGTCGGTAAATCTACCAAATATACCAATACCATCCAGAAAGATACAACTGCTACATTTACAGTTGTCATTGTTGTACATATGTTTAATCAGTTAAGAAACAAGGACATCTGCACATATTGTATTGCATGGTGCTCATAGTCATGATCTAACACCGTATCCAAAATAAAATGTGATCTCAGATTGCCTATCGCACACGGGACAGGAATCTGACTGGAGTTCCAGAATGTAAAGAATACATAAACTAAGAGTAAAACAAGTTTTCATAGAAAAATAGAAAAATTGCATAAATGGGGAAGCAAATCAGCAAAATTGTGCAATTCCAATATGATAAAAATGAAAATTACCATCGACTCTGTTATTTCATGGTCGTCGTTCACATTTGGGTGCTCTGGATGAAAAGGTGGAAGGATCTTTGAAGATTACTTTATGTGTAGGTCTGGAGGAGCATGGAAACGAGTAGGATATTGGCCAGGTCTTGGTCTTCTGTTTCATGGAATTGAAATTCTAGTCTTTCTTCCATTCTATTAGACTGAAAGGCTGCTGTAATCTAGAGTACTTGTTCTTGTAGGCTTGTTCTAGGTTTCCTTGTTTTGTTGCTGTTGTTAGAATGTTTGGAGCTTTGTCATGTGGCTCGATTCCTTTTGTGGGCTATTTGTGAACTTATTTTTCTGTATCATTCTTTTGGCTGAATAAAATTTCTTTATATTAATTAAATTTAAAAAAAAATGATGATTACAATAAATACAAACCTGACCAATATCCTTTGATGACTGCAAAAGAGAATGTGCACCCTCCGGAAGCTTATACTTCCTGATAATTGAACATATAAACCACCAAGAAAGACAGTAAAAAACGTGGGGGAGGGGAGGATGAGGCTTACCCTAAGTCCTCAATGCTCTTGGATAGCAAAGGGGTTTTTTCCTTGTAAAAACAAAAAGAAAATTAATCCATGTAAAGCTAAAAGACTTGAACACAAAAACACAAATGAATATTTAGACATACCTCCAACTTCTTTTTTTGTGATTTGGTCAGCTTCGGTGTTTTTCTTGTGCCAAGCATCTTACCCTCCTATGATTACCCACTTTTTAAGATCAATCCACTGGATTGAAGTTCATAGAGATTTGATGTGATCAAGAAAAGACGAGATTCTTACCAAGATAATCGACTGGGATTCTATCGTTGCAGAAGTGCCCAGTAGGCTGAGAGAAGTGTCGAGGAAGTTGTTGGTGCCTGAATCGACGGAGGAGTCGCCGATGACGAAGAGAGCGGGGACGAGTGGAGTCTTAGGCGGTGGGGTCTGGGAGATTGGAAGAGGAGGAGAGGGTGGACAAATGGGGGTGGCGGCAATGGGTTCTTGAGACGGCGGTGGGTTGTGAAAGGGCAACAGTAGTGAGAAAGAAGAGGAAATAGAGGGGTTGTTTTGGCAAAGAATTTACTTTTTACCCGATCTAAATCAGTATATGAGCAAAGAATGCCTGTCAAACCTTAAAGCCAAAAATCGTTCAGGAAATCTAAATATATTCAACAAATCACAATCTCAAAGTATGACCCCAAATAAGAGACTGAGAGACGATTTATGTTAATATACTGATCTGTGTTAATTTGGTCTGTGTTAATTTGGTGGATCAGTATCCTACTGATCTTAAGAGAAATGTGATCGACCTAAGGAAACCACCTTGATAGAGAACAAGACAGATAAAATACATTTTATCTGTCTTGTTCTCTATCAGAGTAGTTTCCTTAGGTCTGTATCTTACTGAGAATCAGGCAGGGAAGTAATGATTGGAAGGCGTAAATTTTTGTATTGATTTGTTCAACAATGTACAGAACTATTCAAGATATGCTACCTTTTTAGTAGCATTTTACTTAGGATAGTGTTTCTGCCATGCGTGTCATAGTTTATGGTTTCAGCTTCATGAATTGCTTCTCGTTTGTTATTTTGATTGCTAATTTGCTCAAAATGTTGGCTCACCTTTGGATTATGTATCAAATGTTGGCTCATTTGATTTTCCACTAGTCTCCGAAACAAGTCCTTTGTTTGATATGCGCCCTTGTTTATTAGAGTGCCTTTGGTTTTTGATCGACCCACATTACTACATGTTTGGACCAATGTTGAATAACGTGGTAGAAAACTCGGATTTTACACAGCAATCTTAAGATACAGTCAATAATGTGTGCCCTTGTTTATTAGAGTGCCTTTGGTTTTTGATCGACCCACATTACTACATGTTTGGACCAATGTTGAATAACGTGGTAGAAAACTCAGATTTTACACAGCAATTTATGGTTGTAATAACAATTAAATATTTTTTGTTATGTATTGAGATTATATATATATATAATGAATTTATTTATTATTTGTTGGAAAGGCGGTCGCCCCGTCGCCTCAAGGTGGGGGAGGTGGAATGCGATCCTTATAGCGCTCAAATATCTCTTCATACGTTCCCATCAGAACATTGTTTACCTCAGCTGTTCTTTGTTGTGTCCGGTCCTGCCCCCTTGATCATGCCCCAGTTGGCGGTTCATCTCCTGGCAGTGGCTTCCTCGCTGGCACTAGTCTTGCTGGTTTCTTATGGCCCAGTCCCTTTTCGGTCCTTTGTATCGGGTTTCTCTGCTAGGGACTACCGGGGGTTGGACTGTTCTCCCTGTCGCTGACTCAGGCTTCTCGCCATATGTGAGGTATTCGGTCTGGGCCGTGCTAATGGCTTCCATTACCTCATCATATGTGGCAGATAAACATCTTGTTCAGTCGCATGAGAAACCTGCCCATTAGCAAACCCTCCTTGAACGTCGTCAAAGCAGTCTTTTTTGTTGAAATTACGGACCGTGGAGGCAGCGGATTGCCACCTAGTAAGGAATGATCAGAGCGATTCGCTATGCAGCTGCTTCACCTTGAATAGCCCTTCGGTTCCTTGGCTAGAATCCGCCCGTAAGATGAAATGAGTAAGGAATGCAAGGCGTAGCTCCGAAAAATTGCCAATGGAATCTGGCGGTTGTTCGAAGAACCAGCTCATGGCCTCCCCCTCCAGCGTTTCACTGAATAATTGGCAAAGAAGGGCGTCGTTGTACTCCCTTCCGCTAGTAACTTTTTGGTAACTGTCCACATGAACATAGGGATCCGAGTTTCTAAAGTAGGGGCAATCTTTAAAGTTTTCAGGTTATTGGGGCGTCTTGCTCTTCTGACATGAGATGTGAACGGGCTTAGCCGCTCATATTACACTTGTTAGGGTTGCCTATTGGTGGCTTGTTTCGTTATTTGTTGTTCTAGTTCTGCCAATCTTCTAAGGATCATATCATTCCCACCGTGTCCCCTATTGTTGGGCTGGCCATGACTGGCGGATGGTGAAGGAGAATTTTTCATGATTCTTCTAAGAGAAGGGGCCTACCGGCCTCCCAATTCTAGTGGGATCAATGTGATATCAATATTCTCGATCCGCCTGTCCACTTGGTGGCGAGCTCCTCTTGTCCCGGAGTTGGCAGACTCTAATATGCTAGCATCCTGGGTTTCACCTTTTCCTAGCTTTGCTTGAGCCAGGCGTAATTCTTTCTCCAGGCTAGCCTGGCGCGCTCTAGAGACCTGTAGTTCCTTGATGAGGGCGGCTAACACATCGGTGCAATCACTGGCTGGGGTTAGGGAAGCAAAGGGTAAGTTAGGGGCTGACGTTTCGATTATATCCCCAGCTTCTAAGGGACGCGCCGAAAAATTCAGGTTTCTTGCGATTTCTTCCGCTACCGATCACCATTTCTCTCTGCTTTTGCTATCTTATGCGTGCGTTTTCCCACAGAAAGCGCCAATGTTTGGACGAGTCCTCTCCTTGGCGGGCAAGAGGGAAGTTGTCCGAAGTGTTTTCCTGAAACTAGTATCTGGCAAGTATCAGAAGTAGAGACCGTGGCTGGCGGCTTATTACTCTCCGATGCCAAAGTCAGTAAGTCTGATGGAGTAATAGTAATAAGATAGTAATCGTACCTTAATCATTTAAGTTGTTGCTACTTATAGGCTTGTCTTGAGGAGTCACTGAGCTCACATTTCGATGTGGGAGTAAATGCTCTCCTCGAAAAATGCAAGAGGCATTGTTCAGCCAAACAAACATAGTATCAAGTAGCAGGTTACACGTCGCTAGGTTGTTTGGCTGGCGGGTCACACCGTTGTTGTTGGCTTGCTTCTCGTGTCGCTAGCGCGGGCTGATGCGATGATTATGATTGATTCGTAGGTCTCCATAGTGCTCTGCTTGGCACATATGTCAACAATATGAACAAAGACAATTAGTATATCTAGTTCAAATATGAAAATTTACAATTTTGACAACACATTATAAAACTGGTCATAAATTTGTAAATTTAGTTCATACCTCGTAATTACAATATATGAACATTTATTATAAAAGTTTCAACCAAATGTCCTTATGTTTGTAAATGTGTTATGAAAAATGTAATTATTTTCTCAATACAAAATACACCACTCAATTACAAAACTGTTAACCATATTACATGAACGAGGACAAATGGTCTATTCAATCTAAATTTTAAAATTTACCACCTCGATAACATATTCGTCCTCCATTTTGTAAAAGGAGTAATAAATTTGTTAATTTAATCTAGACATTGTAATTACAACATATGAACATTTTATTACAAAATCTTCAACTAAATGTTCTTATTTTTGTAAAAGCGTTGTGAAAGATGTAATTATTATAAAACTGAGAACAGTATTACGTGAATTGACACAAATTGACAATTTCATCCAAATAAAAAATTTACAATTTGGACAACACATTTGTCCTCAATTTTGTAAAAATAGCCATAAATATGTAATTTGGTTCAGACTTTGTAATTACAAAATATAGACATTTATTACAAAAGTTTATACCAAATGTCCTTATATTTATAAAAAATATTTTAAAAAAAATCACGGTATGGGAAACTCGTGGGTACTCTAGAAATTGCCTAGTAATTAAACCATCTCCAACCAAAAGTTCTATTATTTAAATTTTAGAATATTTATTTGTTTTCATTTTGTTATCATATATATATATATATTATTTATTATATTGTACTTACTATACAATAGTTAAATTTTTATTTAGGACACATTATTATGTCGGTCAAATTTATGATTTCTCTGTCTTTAAAGGGCTGGACATTTTGGTTGAAACAAAAAGAAATAAGAATTGAAAAAAAACAGAAGTAAAACTACAACAAAATGAATACGAATGCAAGATTTTGCAGAAAATTAAGGAAATATTTTATTCTTCTTACAAATAACTTTTTTTTGGTAATCACTATTGCATTATCGTCTCTACTAACAAGCTCTAATGATATTTAGATTTTCTTGATCTCTCATTGTTGGAGGCTAATAAAAAATTGTTCGGATAAAATACGCTAAGATGCAAATATTTATTGAAGTGTATCAATAGTTGATAAACCAATATATATTTCATGTTCTAGTGAAGATCTTCATTGGGTAAAATATTCTTGACTTTGAGGATTGATATAATTGTCACCTACATGAGTCTAAGAATTGATTGTTGAAGTTTTAAATACACAAAATATTCAGACTACGAGTATTGACGCGAGTGACATCGACAGCAGTATGAAGGTTGACAGGTAAGAAGTTTCAACAGGAAAGAATGTTTAACATTAGGGCAATGACGGAGCCAGAAATTAAAATTGACAAGGGCCAAACAATAAATTAATAAAAAAATAGAAAGTAAAATTAAATTCAAAATAAATTTAAACTGCTATTGCAAAATGGGTCGCGTCGCTCTTGCATATCAAGAAAGTCATCAATAATTGGGTCTATATCAAACTTTTCAATGATTTCTTTTTTGATATACATAATTAAAGAGTTTGTAAGAAAATCGTCCTCATAGATTGATGACTACTTGCTCATATTCTTTGCGCAATCGTTAGGGTTTAGGAAAAAAAATTATTGTTCATTTGTTCGTCTGTTAGCTATTCAAATAAATATACAACCAAAACCTATAGGCAATTACCTATTTGAACTAGGATACACGATTTGTATAGTTACTTATTACTTTCTGAAAAAATTAATCTTCTTTATCTGTACTCAAAAAGCTTTTAAACCAATAAATATAAATTCTGTTAGTGTCACTAACTATATAAATACATGGCCAATTTAATATGAGGGGCGCCACCAGCATGTAATTAACTAGATAAAACTCAATTGTATTACAATATTAGGGATCTTGTACATGTATAGTCCAAAGGTGACGGGTGTCCGGGCCACTTCAGGCTGATGCTTACAATTATCTTTTATTGATATTTTAAATAATTTACTTAACATAAATAAATAAAAACAATTAAAATAAGATTAAGTGCGTGAAAAAGATAACATGCGATAATCCGTAAAACAATGAGACTGTGATAATGACCAAACCTATGACAAAATTATTATATACTTGAGTGACAGATAAAAAATTTACATGCAACCTAAACCCTATAATTAAACCTTTCCGAAATGCAAGAAACATATTACCACCTTTGAGATACTGTCCATGGTGATAGCATATACGTCAAACCAAACAAGTTAAAGTATCGTATCACCTCCTGACACAACCAGAGACGAATCCACTCAGACATCCTATGCGCCCTAGTAACGTTTAATTATATAAAATATAAGAAATGAAACACATTCTCTGAATTTTCCTTAAGCATGAGAAATTGAAACTCCCACCAACATTAATATTACCACCCATTTGTCTAGCGGTTAAGAATCCTATCAATCCACTCTTTTTAAATTATCAGGCAAACTGAAGAAGAGCTCAATTCTAGAGTCAACACAATTTTGCAAAAACATCAAGCACGTCTTAATCATTCATACATTCAACGGTTCATAAGCTCTTCAACAAGTTTACCTTGTTTGGAAGATGTTACATGATCATTCAAAAACACTTCTTTCATAGTTTACAAGAGGGTCTTGGTCATGTCCATAAAGCAGCATAATATTCTAGCTATGTCTCCCAAGCATTGAGCATAAGCATCTCTGAGTCTCTCCTCGTCCGAGTTAAACTAGGAGCAAAAGAGTGCGAGTGAAGGAACAATATTTTCATATAAACCATCTCCTTTCAAACCAACAAATTCGTTATTATTATTCAAATCTTCATCTACTTCAGCAGGTCTTTGAGCACTCAAGCCATGTGAATTATCAAAACTTGAATATTAAAGATGCACAACCCCATAACATGATTATTTTCATAGAGGAGATTGTAGGTCACTTTAGTAACACCTTTGAAATAAAGCCATTCATATTTTAGCCGAAAAATGGTGAAACTTGTTTTGTTTCATATCCTTTGATCCACGTCTGATGCCCACGAATCCAAGTGAGCTGATCTGAAGGCTTCTCACCCTGAAATCCAATGCATCATGTTAGGAATTGTTAAAGAGCAACTATCGGAGAACAGAAGCCAGAGCAATTTCCTATCTCACCTTTGAAGAAAAATATAATATTGTTCCTCGTTACAACAATGCCTAAAGTCAAAAGAACAGTAGAAAACTGAAAGAACTTGAAGGGGAAAACCTAACTGTTGATCAAGAAAAATGAAGTATTGAACATGTTGAGTTGCACAAACTCAAGGATGAGAGAGAGACTCACCAGATAATGCCCACATATCAAACTTCACTAGCCATGCCTTTGAATCGATTTGTGTTGGTAAAACCTGATCTACCCAAACTCGATAATTTTTACCCTGTTTGTCTCCGTAGCAGCCTCTCAGAACATTTATGCAGTTATGAAGAGTTTGCTCGTTGCCAGTAAGATGGACATATGTAGCAGATGGACACTGAAAACAATACTATCGATTAGTAACTGATAAGATGGAAACACCAGGGTGGTTCAGATGCAAAAAGGCCCTATTATCTGGAACAATTATAAATAAGTAATATCCAAGGCCCCCTTAATTCTACAAAATACAGAGAAAGAGTCTTCTCAGTCTATATGAACCAAATTATAAATTACCATTATACAGGAACCAAATTATAATCTTTTTCACAGGTTCCATTAAAGTCTTAAAGAATAAAGTCTATTCGTAAAAACGCTATAGATTTGAGCATGCAGTATGCATTAAAGAAAACTACGCAGTTTCATTAGCATATTTGTTGAAAACCTTGCACATTGTCCAACCATAAATCTCCTAAATTTTGTTCTTTATTTTCAATTCCCTATCTTTGTTATCAAATAAATAACAAAAGGTCAATCTTAAACTTTGTAAACATGCACAGCATGCAACTCATGTGATCCCTGAAAACTTCACATCGATTCTCAACAGCACAAAATAACATAAACTATTGTGTTCCAAAATGATAATCAGAAGCATTTCAAAACAAAGTCAAAATCTAACATTAAGAAGATGATAATTCTTCTGACAACCTAAAACAAAAAATTATAAGAACGAGGATAAGAAACATACACAATTGGCTTTCACACCGGCTAGATAAATCTCTGAATTCTCAATTTCTGCATGTCGCCATTTTTCGTAGAATAAGAAAAACTCCACTATATTATGACCAGGGTTCGCATTTTCCACCACGCAGTCTGAAATATCTGTAACATCTCTTGGGGCAAATTTGGACCTAGACTAAAGTGACCAATGGCTTGAATGATGCCAGCTGCACATCTCTCTGTCGCATGAATATTTTTGTTATCATTAGCATTTTCAGCATGCCACTGCAACAGTTCTTCTTGTGCATTCTTAACCTGCATGGTTGGCAATAATTTATATATGCCAACAAAGGATGAGAAACCCAGTATTATAATTTATAAATGAGGACATACCAAATAATTAATGAAAAAAAAGTGCACTAAATTTCTTGTTCGCAACTAAAACTACAAAAAAAATTATGAAGAGAGCAACTATGTACCATGACTCCATATACTTCAGGGATACCAAAAAGCTCAGTGTCATTTCCAGTCACCACAAACAAGAGTGTTAACAGGTGGATGTCATTTCTGAAGCAAATATGCAAGAGCTTGTCCTTTTCCAGCACCTTATGGTAATATATCCAAATCTATTCTTCCACTATAGATTATCTTAACATCCAACTGATAAAAAAGGAGCAACACAATGTCAATAACAAAAGCAACAGCATGCTATATACCACAAAAAAAAGAGTTTCCCCTTGGCAAAAATGACACATTTAAGCAGTTACAAACACTCTAACAATGGTTTCTTACACCGCACTGCTTCAAAGCCTCTGAAAGAGCCTTTGTCACTGTCTGAGCCTTGTCTTTCTCCACATAAAAGCTAACCTTGTGTGCTCGCTGTTCTGTTTCTGCCTGCATTTCATATTAAGTACAATCATCCAGAGATTTCAGATACAAACTATTTCTTTATCGAAATCAATTCGTTAGAAAAGTATAAACTTCAATTAGAATATTAATTGCATCGAAAACTAAGGCACTGATCAATTTCCATAATCTATAAAATCTACCTGAAGCTTAAGTTCAGAAAACTTGCTTGACTCCTCTTTGACTATGTTCTTATCCCACTTCTGATTTAGAACCTCAACCCAACCATCATCCGGAATCATATCGTTACCGTAAGTGATCTCAGTTCCCACGGACATTATAGTTATATCCAGAGTCAGCATAGGTTTCTCTTTCCTCAATTCTTTGTACAGTGTTGGTGACCTCCCAGTGGAAAAGACTAGCAGAGAGTCATGACGATAATTGGCTTCCCAAAGAGAATTGAACCGCAGGAGCGAAAGGTTCTCCTTGTTATGATGATCAACCTACAAATAAATTCACAACAAAACCAATTCAGAAAAAATGAATAAAAGCAAGACTGAAAATGTCACAACCGATGCGAAAACCTACCATTGTATGATCAAGATCTGAAACTATCATTAACCGCGCAGGAGCTTTGAGCCGATCCATGATTATCCTATATCCACAGAAAACCCTCATTTCCAGTTTAAACATAAATAAATTACTGTACTCGAAATTCAAAATCTCCGAAATATAATCATTCCTAAATCAAACCCGAATTTAGGAAATAAAAATATTCATCAAATTCTTCAGCCAATTTCTTAAGAACTTCGAATCGGAGTGTAATCTTTAAGGGATTATTGAGGTCCGATCACTAAGAAACGAAGATTCGATAGCTAAAAACATCGATTAGATTTTCAGTTGCTATACGCGTAGAGTAGAATCATAGAGTTCAAGAATTAACGAAAGCAGAAATTGAAGCGAAACAAAACGAATCAGACAAAGCAATGAACAATAATCACCTGTAAACTTGAGAGCAGCGATTCGAATTGGCAGTGAGAGAGAATTGGGGATTAGGTTTTGGGCGATGAAGCAGTAGTGAGTGATTGAAAGGTGGCAATTGGATTTGGCGCTTCTATTATGGGATGTAAGCCAAAAATTACATTAAAGGGTTTCAAATATGTGTCCTCGGACACGTGGAAGTGGAATGGTCATGTGATTGTGGGAGCCACTTTGAGTGGTGGACGGTTGTGATTGCCAGAGGGTGACGAGAAGAACTGTTGATTGTATTAGGAAAAGATAAATGGTGAATGATTTAAAG
Organism: Comarum palustre; assembly: GCA_951800085.1. Taxonomy (NCBI): domain Eukaryota; kingdom Viridiplantae; phylum Streptophyta; class Magnoliopsida; order Rosales; family Rosaceae; genus Comarum; species Comarum palustre. Next base: position 4,510,521 of record OX637589.1, read on the forward strand.
GGTAAGCGTATCCATTACTTATTGATAAAATTATGGGTTTGAGTCACCGTGAAGATAAAAGTGAAAACCTTTGATTCTCTAAAAAAATGATTTGAAGGGTAACGAATAAGTGAGGGATATCACCTGTGGAAGCATATGTTTTAATCATATGCCCATAAAACCCAGATCGAGTCGATCTCACTTTCGACCTCAACCTAGCTCGCAAAATGGTGGCCATCCAAACCCTAGAGGCTTCATAAATAAACAGCAATAGCAGAAATATTAGGGTTTATGTCCTTGAGATCAAATCGCCTTTAAATTGAGACATGTCTTAGCTCACTACTTGGTAAGAACCTAGCTATATATACAACATTGTTTGAATTGCTGCAGCCCAAATGTGTGTTCACTCCTTGTGACTCTAGGATTTCTTAATAGTTTGATCTCACAATTCCTTTTAAACATGTTTGGCCAGAAGCTAACTTTTTTGGGGGTGGGCGTTTTATATAGAAAATACGGTTACCGACCCGAATCACACTAAAAACACGATTCGGTAATCGCACCAAATTAAAACGGTGTCATTTTATGGTCACACCGTACCGAACCGTATAAAAGCGGTTCGGTTGTGGCTTGGGGTTATAATTCAACCGATTTAAACCGAACCATACCGAATTATATTTTTCTTACCTTTTTATTTTTTCATTGATTGAATTTGATTTGTAATATATAAAAAATTATTTATGTTCAAATTTCTAGTTTGCAAGTTGATGTGTTTGCATGATAGTTGATATATGTTGATTTATTAAGTTATCAAATATGGTGTTTTTGTTAGTTAATTGATATTCTGACGATATTTATAGATTTGTATGAAATTTAAATTCATTTAAAATTTGTTCATGTCTTATAAGAATTGTTAGACAAAAAATTTGGGCATCCTTTATTTGTTGAAATAAATAAATCGGTTCACACCAAAACCTACCCGCATCGAAAAATTGTGTAACCGAAAAAAACGGTTTGGTTGCGGTTTGAAATATTGTAAAACCGAAAAAAACGGTTCAGTAGTGGTTTGAGCCTCAAACCGATCCGATCTGAACCGAACCGCGCTCACCCCTAAACTTTTTAGTAAATAGTCTTGCACATTTAGATCATTCTCTTTCTTAATCCTTCTGTTTGGTTATCTTCTGTTTCGCCTTCTTCTAACAAGGTCTTCTACCTTGATCTGTTTAGAGACTGTTGTTCTCGAGATTTTATGTTAGTAATTTATTTTAAAAATCAATAAGAAAAAAATTCATTACGTATCTACAACAACAGAGTATTTGTTGCTCTAGCGTGTGAAGAGAATTCATAAAACACTACTAACTAGTAAGCAACCAAAATAAAACCCAGCATATAAACTCTATGAAACACAAGACAATCCTACCATAAAGAATGGTCCATTAAAATCATTCAACAATAACTCTTCACCTTCATAGTTCCAACCATTCTATGTTAATGAGAAAACGATGTTCAGTCGTTCTTATTTGTAGCTACAAGAAGAGAAGAAAATGACTTCTCCATGTGCATTGAAGGCGACCTTTCTTCCTTTCAAGACTTAAAAGGTGATTTAAAATTTAAAACTCTACTAGGCAATCTGTTAATAATGTAAGCAACAGTTTGGATGACATGTGACCAGTAACGTTTAGGAACATTTGTTTGCAACATTAGGGCTCTGGTCTTTTTAAGCAAATCTCGATTCTTTCGCTCAAAAACACTATTTTGTTGGGGTGTTCCAACACAGCTAGTCTGGTGCAATATGCCTAGAGCACTTTGATAATTAATCATGACTTTAGATGTGTATTTTGTGCCTTTGTCTGATCTTAACATGCAAAATAGGATGAAAAATGATTCTTGACAAGATTGTGAAAGTCTTCAATGCATTTTGAAACCTCTTTTTAAAAAATTCAAAAGATAAACAAATGTTATTCTTGATAAATCATCAATAAAAGTCACATAATACTTATAGCTATCAAAAATTCATATTTTGCAGGTCCCTGTCGAAATGAACTATCTTAAAAGCTCGAGTTGCTCTAGAATTAGAGATAAGAAAAGGTAATCTGGTAGATTTGGATTTGTGACAAGTTTCACATTCATTAGTTGGTTTACAAAAGTTTGGAAACAAAAAGGACATGACATGAGATGAGATGACGGATGAGCTAGATGCATGTGTCACAATTGTTGTAGAGTTGAAATGTTTATTTCAGCAAGAACACTCTTTGAGAAGTTTGAAGAAGTTGAGATGCAGTACAGTACATTAAGATAGAACTCTTCACCAATCTTCCTGTTTGAAACACGATCTTCAAATATAACACTACAAGTTGAGAAAATAGCAAGACAATCTAGCCAACGAGTTAATTTTCCAACTAATAGGATCTTGAATAGAAAGCAAGGCATATACATGACACATGATTTTTTGTTTTTCAAAAAAAAATAGTTTCCATTTTCCTAAGATAGGGACTCTCTTTCCATTTGCTACAGACACATGTGATGGTTTTTCGAAAACATGAAACTCATTTAAAACATATACATTATTTGTCATGGAGTCAGTGGCACCCGAATCTAAAATCCAAAAAATCATGATTTTTGCTAAGATCTAAGGCAGTTGAGATAGTGCATATGATACCTGAAATTTCTTTAGGTTGAGCCATGTTTGAATTAGCAAGGCATGTAGCAAACTTACCAAGCATGATAGTTGAGTTTCCATTTTTAGTGCCTCATTTTTCTGTTGGAGGAAGGAAGCAAATTCATTGATGAGAGTGATAGGGTTGTTAGTAAAGACCATCAGGTCTTCAGAGGTGTTGTTGTTGATGTGATTGGCTTTAGGGGTATATGACATCTTCATTTTACCCGTTGCATTTTTCTGATCATCACCGAACTTTGGTTTAAGTTCAGGATGGAGAATATAACATGTCTCCTTAAGATGACCAATGCACGAACATCCAATATGTTTATAATGAGTGCACTTAATGTATGATCTTCTTCCTCTGTAGGTTCTACTACTTGTAAAGGTTCCAGATTCAAAGATCTTTGTGTCTGGTTCTCTAACAGCTATGTCGACATTTATCACTTTCTTCCTTACCTCTTCTCGTTGAATGGTATTGCATACCATTTCAAAAATTGGTAGCTCAGGTGTCATAAGTAGATGGCTCTTAAGATCCTCATATTCAGATCCGAGGCTTATTAAGAGTTGAAACATTGTCTTCTTCAGCTCGTTTCAGAAGGACAACTGCATCGGTTGTGTGAGGCCTATAAAGGTCCAGCTTATTCCACTTGCCCTAAGTTGTCAAGATGTTGAACAAATGAGAGATTGTTTTATTGGATTTTAGCCAAATCCTTTTTGAGCTAAAAAACTCTAGCAGCGTTGTTCATATCACTATATATATCTTTGACTGTCTTCCAAAGGTGAAGAGCAAACTCAAAAAGCTGAAGATTTCAGCCTACTTGGACTCCATTGAGTTTAGGATCCAAGACATCACTAAATGATCTTGAGCTAATCATGTATCAAAATAGGGAGAAGATGATTCTGGCATGTTCTTCTTCTCACTAATGAAACCGAGTTTTGATTTTCCTCCAAGTGCAAGAGTGATAGCTCTTGACCATGGAAGATAATTAAACTCATTGGAAAGAACTGGGGTGAGTCGTTGGTTTGGATTGGCATCAAGGATTTCAGTTCTAGTAATGAGGGTTTTTCTTTATCAGAACCTCCTGTCTACTTCATGAAGATGAGGAATGAAAAAAATGCTAGAGGGTTTAAGTGATTATGATGTAGAAGTATGTCCTATGAGGAATTCTGCTATGATGCCATGCTGAAATGTAAAGAGAAGATGAAAAATGGTTTGAATGTATTGTGATTATTTTCATAATACAAGGGGATTATAAAGTAAAGAAGAAACATGTTTGAAACTTCTGGATCAAACCGTAAGCTAAAGCTAAGAAATAACTAAGGATTAAAACACTACAACTATATATTGAATTATGAACCAACACTACTCCTTGAATTCTGGATCTCAGCCAGGATAGAAGGAAACATGCTTATAATGGATATAATGGATGTTATATATGGCATCACTAGCGATCATGAGTGAAGATGTATCAAAAGTGAAATCATACAATTTGTCTTTTTCTGATCAGCCAACTTTGATAGAGCTTTATGAATAGCTCAAGATAAACCAGAAGGTAAGTGAGCTATGGTTGGAAAGGTACTGATGTCTACTTTTCAGAACCATTTATGGATCATCCGTAACTATTTCGTAGAGAAATTTATGGCTGATTTCACTTTTGTCAGAATGAGACGTTTATCAAGTATCTCTAATTATTCTTATCAAGGGACTATCACATGATCGATTTCTCCGATTATTCTTTTCTCCTTCGACCAATGTGTAGTTTTTCCCATAGAGTTTTGTTACTTAGTAAATTTTTGACGAGACAACAATGTATGCATAATTTGACATGTGGACGTGCAACACAAGGGTGACTATTGGATGATATTCCAATTTCATATAGTGATATAGGATATAAAGATATGTTTCTTTATACAACATGTAAAGGCACACTATTCCATATAAAAGATTTCAAATCAATGAATCTAACGAGAATTCTCTATTGTATTTGACTAGGTTGAGTTCCCACGCCAGCGCGGGTCGGAATCGTCTAATAATAGTTATCGATGAGTGATGATTGATAAGAAAAATGAACTATAGGCATGTGTGTATTTTTACATTGTGTGAGAGTCTTACCTTAATAATTAGAGCTAGAACTAAAATTTTCAAATTTGCGAAACTTCTAGTATATAATAGAAGTGTCATGGCCATTTCCTTTAAATAAGGAACCACATAATTTTTTTGGGAAGAAGAATGAGACTACATTATCTTTTGTAAAAGGGTGATAAAGAGTGCACATAACAAAAACTTATTACATTGCAGATAAGATACGTACCTCTTCTGAATTCAATTTATTTTTTTACATGATCTGGTATGAATTTGAAGTCTAGTGAATTTTGCAAATGTAGCTCGTCCAGATGCTGAATTACCATGTTGGCATACATACCTAGCTAGCGCACTTTGACAACACTCTGACTGACCATAATCATCGAACCCATCACAGCTTAGGCATACAGCAACAAGGCAGCAATGCCAGCTACAAACAGTCACAAACCGTTACCTAGACAGAGCTGGGACGCGCCCTCACACGTGACTCCAATGTCGCCTCTAAGTGCCTCATTGCAGCGGTTAGAACCATGTTCGTCCCACATTGTGAGGCAAAAGGAAACATTCCTACCAACAGCTTATAAATGGTAACCATCACTCTCCTGATTAACTACGCATTAAATGCCCTCCAGCTGTTACTATGTCAACACCCATACTGACTTACGCATCGAAGAATTGAAGACCGCCCTTCAGCGGTCTTTGATCTGCGAGTGACGTCTTGTATTTTTATTAATAGTGTGACAAGATCATACGGAGCCCGCTACCCCGGACACCCTACATACACATATCCTAACATTGGAGCCGTCTGTAGGAAGACTCTGAATAAAAGGTTTCTCACGTCACATTACCATGGCTAACGGTGAAAGCAATCAAGCAAACGAGCCGTCGCAACAAGAAGATAATGTGGTGAGGACGCTAAATTTTGAAACGCCGCTTCCCGGAGAACAAGCCCTTATCCCGCCACTACTAAGGCCCGGAGCAATTACTATAGTGGACAATGGAAGGTCTCCAGTCAACGATGAGTCCGCAAAGTTGGTGTTAGTCATGAGGGATCTCCATGAAGAAAGAAAAGCAAGGCTAGCAGTAGAAAAGAGCCTTCGCTTACTATAAAAAAACAGGAAAGAGAAAGGAGGGAGAAGGAGTGGCGGAAAGCGAATCCGCCACAATCAGCTCTCATCCACGAGAAAGCGAGCAATAGAAGTCGCCCGAGGATAGCACACATTGAGTACCCTCTAGAGCCGGAGAAGCTCCTAGGGCGGAGACCACTATCCCTAATAAGGTTGAGGGAATAAGAAAGTCCGCCAAGAGAAGCTACAGAGCAGCAAGAAGCCTAAGCTGGAGCGCAGTGGATACGAAGTTTGGCGGAAATAGAGCGGTAGTTAGCACAACAGACACTGCTAAACAAAGCAGCCCCTCTTTTCATAACAAGGGCATGCCCATTTACTCACAGGATCTGCCATTCAAATTGACCAACAAATTTTGAAAGTCCTAAAATGCAAGTCTACTTGGGAAAAAGTTGTCCCTATGCCCACATGGATGACTTCAGGAATGTAACTAGAGGAAGGGAGTATAATGATGCCACCCTATGCCAGTTGTTCAGTGAAACACTGGAAGAAGAGGCGATGAACTGGTTCTTTGAGCAACCCTCCAACTCAGTGGATTCCTTTAATGACATGACACACTCTTTTTTCACCAGGTTCATCTTAAACGCTGTAGGGGAGCACAATGCTAAGCGCCTCTTCAAAGTCAAGCAAATCCCATGAGAGTCACTACGCTCTTTCGTAATCAAGTGGCAAGCAGCAATGTCGAAGTGTAGAGACTTCAGCAAAAGTGTCGGACTCATAACATTAAAAGAAAGACTCCTGAAGGGGAAGCACCTTTTTCGGTTGAACAAAAAGTTCAAGAACGCCACTTACGATAAAGTGTTAGAAGACACGATCAGCATAGCTTAGGCGGAGTACGCCACATGGGGAGAGAAGGAGAAAGACATGACCCCTCAGGCAGAGTACAAAGGCATAAGCAGCGCCACCAAATAATATGCCCCAGCAGCGTCGTCCGAAACAGGATGGCAGGATAGTAAAAGAGAATGGAACAAGGGAGGAAGAGACAACGATAAGCGTCACAGGGCAACAGCTGGCAGGCTAGGCAGCGCCCAAGGTGGAGGGAAGAGCGATACAACAACAAAAAGCAGGAATATGGAGGCACGCCCCAGCAAATCAACGTGGTTGCTTTAGGTACGTACAAAGAAATGTTTGATAGATACAAGGACCAAATCCCGCGACCACCACCAGTTCAGTTCCCAAAGAAAGATAGAAAGGGCACATAATGGTCCAAACACCACGAGGACGCAAGCCATAACACAAATGACTGCCGCCATTTACAGAGGGTCATAGACAAGATGCAGCGAGGGGAAAACTGCAATAGACAAAGCCAAGGCAGCAGCAGGTGCCTATGGTGACTAATCGAACTCAGTTGAATCAATATGATTGATGGTGGGGCACCACTTACGAACATGTCCAATAGGAGCAAGAAGAGATATGAGAGAGAAAACCACCTGATGAGCGTCAATCACATTTCTTACGATAGAGCGGTCAAAATGACCAAGCAAGGGTATGGGTCCATTGAATTCATGGAGGAAGAGAAACATGGAGTCACCGGACCATGCGACGACCCTTTCCTGTGTGACGTAGTCATTACAGGGGAGTTCAACCTAAGGAGCGTGCTAATAGATAGCAGATCAGTGGTGAATATTATGTTCAGCCACTGTCACAAGAAGTTAGAGCGATCAGAAAAGAAATTGGTGCAAGACCACGAATCGCTACTAAGCTTTTCAGAGGACATAGTCCAACCCCTGGGGTCAGACATGATGACGGTCCAAATTAGAACCACCCCTTGTACGACAAAGATGGATTGTCAGTTCATTATCGTTGACTACTATAACTCTTATAACGCCATCCTGAGGCGCTCAGCGTTAAACATGATGAAGTGTATAGTGGCGGGGTTTATGCTGCTAATGAAGTTCCCTTCGGCCTGAAGAATGCTGGGGCAACCTAGATGAGGCTATGCATAAAAATGTTCTGGAAGCATCTGAGCAAAATAATAGAGGTATATGTGGACGACGTGCTGGTAAAGAGCAAGAAAGCGAAAGATCATATAGACCACCTGAGGATCATCTTCGCCATCATCCTCAAGTACGGCATGAGATTGAACCCTGAGAAGTGCTACTTTGGAGTTACAGAAAGCAAGTTCCTAGGCTACATGATCAGTCAGAGCGGAATCAAAGCCAATCTTGAGAAGGTTAAAGCGATCAAGGATATGCAAGTCCCCACAAACAAGAAGGAAGTAGAGGTGTTTCAAGGCAGGCTGACATCCTTGTCAAGATTCATTGGCAGACTAACAGATAAGTGTGTCCCATTCTTTAAAGCCTTGAGATGGCCGATAGGAAAAGAGGTCGATTGGACCTCCGATTGTGTGGTGGCATTTCAAAACATTAAAGACTACCTCGCTTCAATCCCTCTACTGTCTATCCCCATTACAGGAGAAATGCTCTACCTTTACTCAGCAGTATCAAAGACAACGCTAAGTGTTGCGCTGTTAAGGAGCGAAGAGAAAGAAGAACGACCAGTATTCTACGCCGGAAGGGAAATGAATAGAGCAGGAGCAAGGTACCCGCCACTTGAAAAGATGGCTCTAGCATTGATCACGGTAGCCAAAAGACTCGCCACTACTTTCAGGCACACCCAATTCATGTGCTCACAAGCCAGCCATTAAAACAGGTACTGCTAAACCCAGAGTACAATGGTCAGCTCAGCAAGTGGGCCGTGGAACTCAGCGAGTTTGACATTGAGTTTAGACCAAAGACTGCTACAAAAGGGCATACAGTGAAAGACTTCATAACAGAGTACACAGAAGGCGAAGATGCCTTCAAGGAGGCAGATCCGTCGGAAATAGTGGCGGATGCTGCAGACGAAGAGGAACCATAACAGTCGGAGTGGCGCCTACATGTTGATGGCTCCTTTGCAAAAACTAGTGGAGCTAGCATCATCCTAACAGGACCAGGAGGACTGGAGGTAAAATACGCTTTAAAGTTCAACTTCAAACCAACTAACAATGTAACGGAATAAGAGGCCTTGATAGCTGGCCTTATTCTAGCAATCGACTCCGGAGCTAAAGACATCAACGTCTACAACAATTCACAGCTAGTCGTTAACCAAATCAATGGGTTATTCCAAACAAAGGATACTCAGCTGACGACATATATGAGATTCATCAAAACACTGCTTGGGAAATTCAAATTCTTCAACCTAAAGCAAATCCCAAGAGCGACGAACGTAAAGGCAGATTCCCTAACGCGAGTGGCGACGTCACAACCCCACCAGAGTAGGGAGGACACAAGAGTGGAAATTCTGAAAAAGGCATCAATCAGTAAGGCCCTTGCAGAGATCTTTCATATTGAGACAGGAGCCCCCTGGATGGATGAGATAGTTGCATATAAGCAGGAGGGAACACTGTTAGAAAATAAGCTGGCTGCACAGGCGGTAGTACGAAGAGCGACAAGATACAGTTTGCTGCATGGCAAGCTATATCGAAAAACCCTAAAGTTTCTCCACTTAAAATGTGTCGGACCGGATGAAGGAAAAAAAATCTTGGAAGAGCTCCACAGCGGCGAAAGTGGGAGCCACTCAGGCTACCGCTCTATGCCCAATAAGATAATGCGGTACGAGTACTACTGACCCACAATGGTCGGAGATGCAGAGGAAATAACAAAGGGTTGCTTCAAATGTCATCAGTTCGCCACAATGCCAAGGGCCCTAGCAAAGCCGCTATCAGTAATAGTAGGAGTATGGCTGGGAGCCGCTTGAGAATTTGACCTAGTAGGACCGCTACCCACAACAAAAGGCCAATACAAATACATCATAGTAGGAGTCGATTACACCATCAAATGGATCGAGACAGCGCATCTGGTCAAGATTACCACTAGTAAAGTGAAGCGCTTCATCTGGAGGAACATTTGTTGCAGATTTAGACTCCCCAATACAATCATCATCGACAACGGAACACAATTCAACAATGACGAACTGATCTAGTGGGCAGCGATAAAGGGCCTTCAAATTAAATTTGCATCGGTAGCGCACCCACAAACAAATGGCCAAGTGAAGGCATCCAACAAGAAAATTAAGACGCTACTTAAAAAGAAGCTAGATGACCATAAAGGATTGTAGGCGGAAATGCTGCCTGAGGTACTCTGGGCACTAAGGGCAACTCCAACCAAAGCAATAGGGGAGACGCCATTCTGCCTCACTTATGGCACATAGGCCATCCTTCCGATCGAGATCATGTGCCTAACCACCAGAGTAGCGTTGTTCGATAGCTCCACTAACAATGAAGGACTCCTCCTCAACAAGGACTTGGTCGAAGAAAAACACGTAAAGACGCACCTCCATAACCTGTAGAACAAGCGAAGAGAAGTGAACCACTACAACAAGCGAGTAAGAAACAGAAGCTTCCAGGTGGGAGAATGGGTGATGAAAGAAGTCATCCTAAAGGCAAAAGGACTACGTCCAACTCTAGTAGCAGTAAGAGAACGACAAATTTCCTTACAGCTACTTAAGACTAGAGCTCTCTAGTAGCAGTAAGAGAATGACAAAGTGCCTTACCGTTACTTGAGACCAGCGCTCTCTAGTAACAGTAAGAGAACGGCAAATTTCCTTATCACTACTTAAGACCACTACTTGAGACCAGCGATCTCTAGTAGCAGTAAGAGAACGACAAAGTGCCTTACCACTACTTGAGACCAGCGCTCTCTAGTAGCAGTAAGAGAACGTCAACTTTCCTTACCGCTACTTAAGACCAGCGCTCTCTAGTAGCAGTAAGAGAATGACAAAGTGTCTTACCACTACTTGAGACCAGCGCTCTCTAATAGCGGTAAGAGAATGACAAATTTTCTTACAGCTATCTAAGACTAGCGTTCTCTAATAGGAGTAAGAGAATGACAATTGCCTTACCGATACTTGAGATCAGCACTCTCTATTAGCAGTAAGAGAACGACAATAGCACTACAGCTACTCCAGATCCGCGCTCTTTCATAGCAGTAACATAACTACAACTGCCTTGCTGCCACTAAGATACCGGCAGTCTCTCCATCACCGCCCTTTGCTACTAGGGGAAAATGGACAAAGAAACCCATAATTGCCCAAAAGGGTTAGCACCAAACCCTAGGGAACTTCTTGCTAGGAGATGCTTATGATCAGCGCTAAGTAGATAACTCTCCAGCCAAGAAGCCCTTCTTAGACTGGTGACTTGGGGGATTTGTCGGCATACATGCCTAGCTGACGCACTTTGACTAACCATAACTATCGAACCCGCCACAGCTTAGGCATACAACAACAAGGCATCAGCGCCAGCTACAGACAACCACAAACTGTTACCTAGATAGAGTTGGGACGCGCCCTCACGTGCGGCCCCAATGTCACCTTTGAGTGCCTCATTGCAGCAGTCAGAACCATGTTAGTCCCACATCGAGATGCAAAAGGAAACATTCCCAACAACAGTCTATAAATGGTAACCATCTCATCTCATTAACTACACATTAAATGCCCTCTAGCTGTTACTATGTTAACAACCATACTGACTTACTCTTCGGAGAGTCGAATACCGCCCTTCAACGGTCTTTGATCTGCGAGTGATGTCTTATATTCTTATTAATAGCGTGATAGGAGCATACAGATCCCGCTACCCCGGACACCCTACATACACATATCCTAACATACCATCTTTTCACATTGTTTCGATCTCTCTTTTTTCTTCTATTTACATATCATCAATATAAACTTCAACATGTTCTGTCATTTTTCATTTTCACACTTCATTGACTCGGTTATATATATAGAATGAGATCAGAACAGAAACAGATCGTGACCGACCGGGTCATTCTCGACCCGAACGGACGCAACAAGTCAACTCGATTGGTTCTCCGTCCTCCAACGGCGGCGAGGATAGATAATGGTGGCGACGACTTTGTCTTGTCCTCCTGGTCCTTCCTATGGTCTCTATTTCATCAGAGGAGCTTCAGTGAGAGAGATTCGAAAGGGAGAAGGAGAGGCTGAGTTTTTGATAGGGTTTCCGATCGTCGCCAAGAAGGCGAGCGTGGCCGGTGCTGGAAGCTTCGCCCTGACTTGGCGAACGTCTCAGTGGTCTTTGTTTCCTAAGAGAAGCAGTGAAGAGGGAGAACTGAACAGATGAACGTTTCTGGGTTTTTCGAGTTGAGATTGAGGGTAAAATAGTCTTTTAAAGGTGTATTGGCTCGGCTGAAGCCAAGTTAAAAATCGGCTCGGCTCATAATAAACCGACTTTATTTGAACAAGAGCACGTGAACATTATAGCTTTTGCTTCCCAATTGTTATATAGGAAATGCATGCCCGTTCTGGCGCGAGATAGCCGTGCGGGATGAAACAACGACAACCGTTCGATCTTTAATGAATTGATTATGTCTGTTTAAATTCGTTTTATCTTGTCCGTTTGATCAATTCATTAAACATTAAACGACTGTCACCGTTTCGTCCCATTTCATCTCGCACGGTTATTAATGTATCTAATTCTATCTACAATTTATCCTCAAACATTATAATATTTACCTTTTAAAAGGGTAGAAGAGCATGCCTTCTACACGTGCATGTAAGGCGGAATAACAGAAATAGAAAAGATGGCCGCCTGTCGTGTACCTACAAAACAAAAGCGCATTGTCTCGACTTCTCGAGGAATCAGGAATTGGAATCACAACCAACTCCCACCAGTTTAATTAAACCAAGGACACCACCAACAACCTCTTCCTCTTCTCCTACACAGTTCAGAACCACTGCTTCCAAATCAAACATGTACTTTCACAACTCACTTAGCTTCACATCCCCGCCACCTGCCATGCACCTTTCTCAGTTACCTGGCCATGTTCACGGTCCCCACTTGGGTAAAATCAGACCCAAAAGTCAAAATGTCAAAGATCACTTGAGACCCAGAAGGCGATTGAGTCAAGGGAGTGGGTTGAGATATTTGGATTCGAAGGATTGGAGGTTTCTAGTGAGGTCCAGTTCAACATTGAGTGTAGAGAAAGTGGTGGAGAGTGATGGAAAGGCAGGTGGGAAGAGTGGCTATGATGCCATTGTTATAGGGTCAGGGATTGGAGGGTTAGTTGCAGCCACACAGTTGGCTGTGAAGGGTGCGAAGGTTTTGGTTCTGGAGAAGTATGTTATCCTGGTGGCAGTTCTGGGTACTATGAGAGAGATGGTTATACATTTGATGTTGGGTCTTCTGTCATGTTCGGTTTCAGCGATAAGGTTAGTTCTTGTGTTAAGTTTCGGTATTTCATTACATCCAATGTGGTTCACTTGTAGCTATTTGAGTTCAAGATGATCTTTGCACAGCTGTAATGTTAGTTAGATTTGACATGTATGGGTTTAGCTGAGAAGTGTGAGTTATATATTTTAACAATACAAGTGGATTTTCTATAATTGTAATGAGATTGAGTGATAATTTGTGTTAGTACATACATTTCATCTTGCTACCATTTTGTATTGCTAGGCTCTTAGTTATCAGATTCTGCAGATGTTGGCATGGTTTTGTTAAGCTGAAATTTTGGTAGTTTTACTATCTTTCATGTTGTATATTAAATTACTGAATTCACAATTTTCATTGTGTCTTTCCTCCTATATGTGGTCAGGGCAATCTAAACTTGATAACGCAAGCATTGGCAGCAGTGGGTTGTGAGATGCAGGTGATACCTGATCCGACCTACTGTCCATTACCATCTACCCGATAATCTTTCTGTTCGAGTACACAGAGAATACAGTGAATTTATTTCAGAACTTACTGCTAAATTTCCCCATGAGAAGAAAGGGATCCTAAAATTCTTTGGTGAATATTGGAAGGTCTTGTTCTTTGCCTTTTTTCTCTCTTCATTTGTTTTTTGAAAATTCAATTGGACTTCCTTTTGGGTTTTTCCTCCTATTTATGGTTCAAAACTTACAATAGTAGATTGTCTGCGTATGGATAGGTTTTTAATGCCTTGAACTCTTTGGAACTGAAGTCCCTTGAGGAGCCTATCTACCTTTTTGGACAGTTCTTTCAGAAGCCACTTGAATGCTTGACACTAGGTATTTATTAATGCTATATGGTTTTACCAGACTTAAATTTTGAGTACTTAATTAGAGATATCATGCATATATATTTAACCTTTGATTTTTTTTGCCGCTCTACCTTTTGGATATACATTATTTATGAGTTTTGTAAAGACTAATTCATGTGACGCAAACCTGATTCACCTAGTGATTGCAGTTATCTGGCAAATATATTGATGTTCAAATGACAGTTTACCAAATTAGAAAGCTTAATTTCTCCGATATGGGGCTGTAGAAGAATTGACTGCAAGATGGCTGTCCTGGATAATGTTAATTATTTACATATGAAATGTATTTAGATATCAGTCATAAATAGAATCTGTTGCATTTAATCAGATCAAAATCCTTTTGTTCCTACTATTAATATCTGATGCATATTCACCAATGCTGACATGATTTTTATCCATTGCAGCCTATTATTTGCCTCAAAATGCCGGGGACATAGCTCGTAAGTACATTCAGGATCCCCAACTGTTGTCTTTCATTGATGCGGAGGTGAAATGAAGTTTTTTGATCCCTTTGAACTTCTTATTTACAAGTTTATACTAATTCATTTAGGCACTATGGTAGTCCGAAAATGGCTTCCCCTCAATCTCATGGATTTTTTTAACTTTGCATCTACAGTGTTTTATTGTGAGCACAGTCAAAGCTTTGCAGACACCAATGATTAATGCGAGCATGGTTAGTTTTTCTAGCAGCTTTTTGTGCTATATCTTGTATTTTCTTCTTGTTTTCTCATTTGTGTTTTCAACAGGTGACGTGTGACAGGCATTATGGTGGAATTAACTACCCTGTTGGTGGCGTAGGGGGAATTGCAAAGTCCTTGGCAAAAGGTCTGGTGGAGCAGGGCAGTGAGATACTTTACAAGGCCAATGTTACTGGCATCATACTTGATCAAGGCAAAGCTGTGAGTTCAAATTTAGTCATGGGCGAGTGACTGATACGATATATATGCTCAGTCATAATATGCACTTTATATTCTAAAAATGATTTTTTTGTAACATGTAGGTTGGAGTAAGGCTTTCAGACAAGAGGGAATTTTTTGGCAAAACCATAATATCAAATGCTACAAGATGGGATACCTTTGGTTAGTGCGTCCAAGAGTTTTGAGTATTTGTTAGTGTGATCTTATCTTCTGCTGTTTGTTGTGCTATTTGATTTTTTATCTTTTACTCTTCTAAAGGAAGTCTTATTACCTACGAACTTTATTTTCAGGAAAGTTGTTGAAAGACGAAGACCTTCCAAAAGAAGAGCAAAATTTTCAGAAAGTTTATGTCAAGGCCCCATCTTTTCTTTCGATACACATGGGGTGAATTCTGATGTTCTACCACCTGACACAGATTGCCACCATTTTGTACTTGAGGTGTGATCTTGTTCACTTTTAGTGGATCATTTACTTGAAACTTTTCTGTACATGTATAAGTTCATGTATTCCTTGTTGTCATGCATCTTTTTTGTTCTGTTCTTCCAGGATGATTGGACAAGGTTAGAGGAGCCCTATGGAAGTATGTTTTTAAGCATTCCAACTATTCTTGATTCATCGTTATGCCCAGACGGGCGTCATATTCTTCACATATTTACAACCTCTTCCATTGAGGATTGGGAGGTAATTATATGTTTGTGAAATTAAAATCATGGTTGATCTTTATTCCTTTACCCACCCTCTTCCCCCACTCATAGTATCATTGCTTGTAAAATTGAATTGCTTATAAGATGCTGATGTCTAAATTAGGGACTCTCTCGAAAGGACTATGAAGCAAAGAAGGAGCTTGTGGCGGATGAAATCATTAGCAGATTAGAAAACAAACTATTTGCAGGGCTCAAGTCATCCATCGTTTTCAAGGAGGTAATGCTCTACCCTGGAACTTCTAAGAAAACAGATGCCTTGAAGATAGGGTTAAGGTTGTTTCTATTGTGACATAAAATAAAGAGACAGATTAGGAAATAGTTCAAGAGGATTGATTTTTGGAGTACTACCTTTTAGATAAATTTAATTATGTATACAAAGTAAAGGATACCACCAAGTAATCACTAACAACAAATATACAAGTAATTATTAACTGTATTTAAAATGGCCTATAATTCCAAGATTTCCCGGAGTTGGTGGATAGCTTCTTTTCTAAGGCTGCTAATGGAACAGTCAGTGTTAAAATCAAGGAACAGTTGAATGGATAGGCCCAGGGAGGCCCCACACTTGAGCCTTGGTCACTAAGTGGTGGTGAGGCTAACATCAAAAGTCACAGTTTCCTTGTGTAGGTAGTCCCTTGATGGTGGGTGGAACGGATGCTCATCATAGTCTGATTGTTAGAGACTCTGGATTTACCAACTCTTCCCTGCAAATATTCAGCAACAAAAAGATTGACCATAGATGAACTATAGTGAGGAAATAGAAGGGGGACAAGAGAGAAACCATATAATGTTTTGAGAGCTAACTCCTTTTGGCTGCTGAATTGTATTTGAACTAGGTAACATGCCCGCGCCAGCGCGGGTTGGGCCTATCGAAACATATAATAAAAGCTGATAAAGTAATTTCGGCATAGTGATAAGGATGTGAATAACCAAAAATATTATCTTCTAATCGGAACAGAACTAAACAGAAGCTAAACACCCAAGGTTCTAACATGGAAGGCAAATAAGAAAACCAAATATCAAGGCTGTCTCATAATCCTTAAGGGAACATTGCATACTTTTTTCAAACATATTCATAAGGTGCCGAAAAACATAGAGAACACATAAGAGCATAGAATGGACTAAAGTTATATAGACATGTAGGAATATACAATGAAAGATGGCAACGACGCTTAACATGTCACACATGCACAATTAGTCTGTCTAAAAGTTTTCACTGTGCATGAGAAAACAACACAGACTAAGGGCAGTGGACAAAAGTAAAAAACAAAAAAGCGGTGCCCAAAATGAGAACATCTGGTGTGGTAGAGCTGCTAGACGTCCTTGTTCTCGTCAACTGTAGGGCATGGCAGGGAGGTTGACAGAGAGGTCGCAGCTTCGGTGTCCCTGTATTATGGTAGGATACCAAGTGACATAAGATAAAAAGCCATGTATATATGGTGTATACAATAGTTTCATGTCATATTCTCGCAATCATTTTAATATAATTTCTCAATTCATACAAAACTTGAACAAACGCATTACTAAGCTCATATGTCATAATCATATATTGAAGCTTCCTTGGTCTTACAAACGACACATGCGCTTAAATCCTTATATCAAAAGGCAAAAGCAACCTAGGTTTTGTTCCCTTCCCGATCTACTCATTAGAAGCAGCCTAACAATTCTCAATTCAATAAGACAAAGGAAAGCAGAAGAAAGTCATCATCAAATGTGCTCATAGTACGATAGCTCACTCACAATCAAGCATACCAAGTCCTGTCATGTTACACTGAGATCACTCAGATTACTAATCACAGACTAAACTTATTGATGAAATTTCACCAACACTTTCTGTACATACATAAATACATGAACAACAACCCAAACATCAGAAAGTAATATTTAATTTGAGAACTCCATATCGGAAACTTTAGTAAGCCAAATTCTGTAACTGATTGGTTTCTTAAAGAAGATGAAATTCCTACAGTTGCATCGCAACTGTAACAAAAGCTAGCATCTTATACTTTCCATACAAAACATGAACCAATTTTTTTCTAATTAAGTAGTGGCAAACTTTGGAACTAAGAGCGGATGTTTGGTGCATTGTATGTGATGTTGTAAGCTGTGTCATGTTGTGCACTCAGGCCTTTGTACATGTCGTTATGCTCTATGGTTTAATACTGTAATAAATTTGTTATGCGTATTTGATGAAGATGGAAATGTCTATCTGGATGTGAGGCTTTGTTAGTACCATAGATAAATTGCACTTCTTAAACAATTGTTATTGCATTTGAGACTTCTATAAGGACATATAAGACATGTCGATTCATGTCATGCAGCAATCTTGAAGAAGGCATTGTGAAGTCTGAAGTAACCCATCAAATGAGTGGCTAGTGTTTAAAGTGATGTGTGTGCATTTTGTGGAATAAAAAGTCTGGCAGCCCACAAACCGGCTGGCATTCTCAAATTAATGCATGTATCAGATTAATTTTGATGACCAAAGATAAAAGTAGCTATATGATGAAAAGAAATTGAGTTGTTGGTTTGTGCAAACCTTTTTGATTTCTTTTCGGAAGAAGATGGAAACAACTCTTGGGCAGATGTGGTGTCCATTCGTTTCCTGTAAACCCGGGGTTTTTCTGGAGTCTCAGTGCTTGGTTGGAGCTGATCGCTTGCTTGTGGAAGAGTAGCAGTTGGAGTCATGTTCTTGATCCTGAAGCTTCCAGTGTTCTTTACTTGGATCTCGAACACGAATGCGTTGCCTTCTTGCTCGATTATTTCCTCTGGCAGTGTCTGTTCAGTGGGATAGAGCCTCCTGCCAAGCAATTCCTCACAGCTGACCTTGAATAATTTAGTAGCCTCCTTGCCCATCAAAGTGACCGAGGCTTGGCTGTCTTGATCCTCGATGATTAAAGATACCAAATAACTGCATGGACAACAATAGAACATTTCATTGGCAATAAATCAGTAAGGGAACATACAATAATCCTAGGTTGAAGTTGCTAAATAGTGCAGGTGGAATTGACTTATTGTGGAAGGTATGTGGATTTGTGAATTCGTTGCCCATTTCATTAATAAGAATTCAAGGTGCATCTATTAGAAGGGAAACTGAATTCAAGCCGACATGATAAAATTAATGGAGGACATCATGTTGTGCTTATATCTAATTCGCATATCATTTCACAATCGATTAGGAACTGTAAAAACTGCTTATTCAAGTAAGGAAATGAGTTAGGAGCTTTGGGTAAACCTAGATTGATAACAGAAGCAAATGTTATAATTTTTTTTGAAGTACACTGCTTTGTTACAGAGCTGAGCTTTATTCAATTGTGCAATTGTAGGTAGCAAGAGAACAGCTTAACATAAGAGTGGTGGATTCACATAGTGCCAAGTCCACCTTCTATCGATTAAAGTCTTGTGTATGATTAGATAAATAAAAGTCTATCTAAGTGAAATTTGTAGGCCTCATGTCCATAACATATATTGTAGTTATATATATAACTATATATGGTTATATATTGATATAACTAAAGGGGGCACGGTTGTATAACAGTTGTTTGAGACTACAATGTTTGTATCACAGTTAGTGGGAAAACAGTTGGAAAGTTACTACTGGGCAGAAAGTTTTATGCAACACAATATCAAACAACAATGGTGAATCCAACTTTAGTTGGAAAGAATTAAACGATGGAGAACAGTTTAAACCGGTTGTTACCTCGGTTGTGGGCTTTGCAGACCATGGTGATCACAAAAATATTTGTTATCCTACTCCTCTTTCTTTCGTAACATCTTGAAACAGCTAGGGGTTGAGCAGCTTCTGTACCACCAACCAGCTCGGGTTGAAAATCTGCGGATCAACCCACTGCACCGAACCGTTTGGTCCTAGAAAAATATGTTCGATTAGTATTTCTATTTGTTTATAACCCCCCAAGGAATCATGTATGACAATGTTCATAGATGTATGTAGCTCAAATAGTTGTGTTTTTCGAAACGATAACAGAATACATAAAAGGTGAAGATATATTTATTTGTTTGACCTGATACGCCTGGGGATCGATTGCATTCAATTCAGCGATGGTCTTGAAATCTCCTAACTTAGACAGTTGACCTTGGCGCTGACTCGAGCTTCCATTAACTATGCGCATGATGTCACCTGGTCTTGAAAACCTGAAGAGATTGATTCAATGGTTAACAGGTCTACCCAGCAAGGCACAACAATATTTGAACGGAAACGGTGAAAGTTGGAAACCAAGCATGGAAAAATAGACTATAGATGACGTATTCGGCCTTGTATTCGTTAGTTATGGAAAGTTCTGGATTGATGAAGAAGCATGTGTGGTTTGTGGAGTTTGCTGTGACTGCTTCTGCCAACAACATGAACAACCTGTTAATGCAGTCATATAATGGATTTGGGAAATAATAACGAACTATCAAAGAGTGATAAGTTATCCGATTGAAGTGGTAACAACATCTATCCAGAAAGGTAAAGATGAGAAAAAAGATGAAGCAAGTAATGGCTGTAATTCAAAAAAATAAACACAGACAATAACATAAAACAGTAGGAAAACCATCTTCAGGCAGAAAACAAAAGCAGATAAAAAAAGAAAATAAGCTGATAAGAAGCACAACACAATTTATTACTTGGCTACGCGAATCAAACATACATGTAATGGAAATCAAGATTTTTAGTCACCGCGCATGCGTTTAACCTTGAAAGGCTTTAGTTTAGCTAGTGTCGAGGTAAATATATAAAGGAAATGATGATACTAACTGTTGGTTCTGTTTTTCTTGGTAAACGTGGTTTGATAAAAGCAAGTAATGTTGGACATGGAACACAGTAAACGTTGGCTGCTCAAAGACTAACAAACAGGCGAGGAGAATGCTTAAAGATGCAAAGAAGAGAGGCATCAAATATGCATGCAATATAATTTTAGGCTTTTAGTTGCATGAATTATATATGATCTTACTTGCATGTATTATAAAGAAGGCGCACACGTTATGTACTAAGATTTCACTGCAATTACTTCATGAACTAAGAATCTCCACAGTAAGGCACATAAATTAGTTGAATGCATGAAAAAGTAGCAGACCTACTTATTTCTCCCAGATCTTTCACCTTAGCCTCATGCACAACGAATATACTTATAAAAGCATGATTAGATTAGAAAGCAGTCAACTATTTCTATGGAATGTCACTAAATTTGACGCAGGCCTTTCAAGTTGGGGGGTGGTGAACAACAACTGAACACTAAACCCAGTAAATTCGGTGTAGCTAGGTGTGTAACAGACCTCATTGCGAAATATGAAGCGAGAATCAACGATCATTGTAGGGTTAGATATGAATGACCAGATTTATATGCTTATCTTTATGCAGCAAGACCTACTGCAGAATGCAGGTGGGTTTTTAACCTAATTACGTAGATAATCTAGCTAAATTTGTGTGAAAAGACAATCAAGTGCCTGTGCGTGAATGAATGGAAAGGTTAGGCGCATAAGTGAAAGACGCTGAAAATGTGAGTGCAAAGAACAAATATTTTCAGAAACCCAAGTTCAAACAGATTTGAGAACAAATGTTATAAGTATAAACAACTTACTGCCCCATTCACCAAGCTTAAGGGTTGTGAAAACAGCAAAGACTGGTTTCAATGGATCCCATAAGCTGTCAGGATTAAATGTCATGGCAACATCTCCCCAGAGGGTGATATTAAGGGTTTGTCGCCTGGAAGGTAAAGAGCGAATTGGTGAGGATTTGCAGATCCATACGTATGACAAACATATAAAAGATGTATACATGAAAGGCTAATCATATAAGAAAGATCAAACATAAGTTTTACCTGAGATTTGTAAGTGTGATGTCACACTTGGTCTCAGTTTTTTTCCTGTTGTTCACAGCTTTCTCATACGGTATGTTTGTAATGGTGATGCAGCCATACACATCTGAGATCAGGGGACAAAAAAGTTTAAACATTGGTCAAATATGATGAGATTTAATGGTCTGCATAGTTATCAACTTAGTATGAAAGATTTAAACTCGCCCCTGTGTACGCCTGTTGGTTTTCTTTCTCTGCTGCCAAGGCCTCAAATTCGAGAAGCCAGAATGAGTGGGTTGGGATTGCAGCATGGTTGTTCTTTTGTTTAACAAATGCAGTCGAACCATTAAGCTTCAACTCAACGTCTCCCGGGATGAGCTTAACATGGCGCATATGGTTGGAAACTGTTGCGAAACGGAAAATGTCATAAACCGCACCTGCCTCAACAGTTCCAGTCATATCATCATGTTGTAGCTCATCAATATAGGCATGTACAGAGGTACCCTGGATCCAGCAAGTTAGTCAGAGGTAAGTTTTGAAGCGATATTTGTATTGTCCAGCAGGTTTTACAAATTAAAAGAGTGTTGCAATTTTGCTGTATTGGACATCTTAGACATGAAGTCTAAGTAAACCATTTAAGACTGGTGTCAACGTAAGTGTGTGCAGTTGTATAGTTAGAATTTTACGGAAAGCAAGTGAATCTAAAAAACAAACAGGCCGACGCCAAAGTGGCAGAACACACCCTAGAACAAAGAATGCATGAATTGGCCCTACTATCTCAAACGTGGGTATGAATATGATACTTAAGTTCACTGGAAGCCAAAAATTCGATCTGAAGTTGCTAAACAGTGAACAGGCCAGCAGTTTAACTATCATCTACAGAGGTAGAACCTGTTTAGGCCGAAAAGATGCATAACACATTAAGAAGCACAAAGGCTTTTTTTTAAAACACTTGAAACATGATTTATTTAAGAGTAAACAGTGGGCATGATTATCATGGGGGAAAAAAATAATTCAGATAAAGGCACCACAGCTTGTTGGTGTTGAAAGTGTGTAAATAACTCACATCTATATCGGTAAAGATGTAGTGGACGCCGTCAAAAGCATCGCTGTTGTAGGCACGCGGTCTCCATATTCTTGTCACACGGACTTGGATTCTATATCTGTATTGATGGGGCTGCAGTGCATTCAATGGGGTGATCTCCATAGCATCTGCAAGGTAAAAATGTGAAAAAGGATAAACAAAGGTACGGTGAGGTTAACAAACATGGTTTATATGTGAAATGAGTAAAAGAGAGGATCAAGACTTAAAACAGACGCCAGCAAAATAAAATCAAGAGCAGGGAAAAAATGTAACAACAGGAAAAGAGGGGATCAGGGACCTTCTAAACGAATGCGGTTGTGACGGCTAGCTAGAAGTCTCAAATAACGGAACCCGACAAAATGAAAAATTCAGAGAGCACAGCCCAAATCAGAAAACAAAAGCAAGGAACTGAAATTTTAAAGGTATAACGGGGAGACTGGAATAGCCAACAAAGAACAGGAAATTCGATTTGGGTTTGAACAAAGGCATGCAGCTGACTGTGTTATAGGCATTTGGGTTGTATTACCGCAGTGTAGAGGCTTATCATTTGCTGAATATTTTGTTAATCTGTAGTCTAACTCAAACCGTATGATATTTCCTGGAGTAAGATGTGATGCAGCATTGGGAAAGATAAGGTGCTAACAATGATATTTGATTTACTCCTAACGCTGGGTGAGCATGTAATTTGTTAAAAGGAACTAACAATGTTGCTGCTGTAAAATGTTATTGCTAAGACCGTAAATTAGGCCAAATTAAAGGAAAGTTCTGGATGAACCGTAGTGGTAATGGCCTAAGCATCTATCAATGATGCAAGACACCATCACTAAGCAGATCCTCATCCTTTGCTTCTCGCTAGCTATCTGCTTCACAAACTTTAAGTTCTTATTTAGGATGGTTTACTCCCTCCACTCCCCATTCTATACTTTTCTCGACCAAACGCTTTTTTATGCATGTGTGTCATTGTTTCTTGGTTTTTATCTAGGAAACCCTCATGATTATTTTTTCTGCCAGACCTTGTGAAAGCCTCATCCTATACAAACCAACAGGCAACAGAAAAGAAGCTCACTTGGACAACAATTGTTTGAACAAAAATTAATTTTTTGTCACACTATAATATGGAAGATGGAAGTATTTGCATTGGACAGGGGAGTATTATATGTGGGACTTGTGCAAGAAGTCAAGCCGGTTCAACTGAAGAAGACTACAACTACCCTTGATTGCACGGCTTAGCTCTAAAACTACGTGGGGGAAAACTAACCAAAGAGATGATTAAGCAGTCTGTCGAGATCAACCAATATTTTCCAGAATCCATCACTTTAGAAAAAACGCAGACATTGAACCACAACACACCCGCTAAGTATGATTTTGGGTTTTGGATTTTGGAGATGACACGTTATGGATTTTATGATCCTTGTGAACGGTTGAAAATCAAAAGTTATCGTCAACATTATTGTTGTTTCAAAGAGTTTACCCAATTGTTCCCATCTTAACATATGAGATAGTACTTCTCCCTAATTAATCCAAGGGACTCTCCACTCCATCAACAGAACCATCCTTATCAGTACGATTCCATACGAACAAACCAATTTCCATAATTCATCTCCATTACACACAACTCTTCCAATATACAACACAATTTAGTACCATTGTCTATCTTTCATGCAAAAGAGCCCAATATGACAAAGATAAAAAGATTACTTTAAATTTTAAACGGTCCATAACAACGTCATATAAGAAGATGATTAATCATGCATCATAGTTGAAGCTAATTTTTTTCAATGTCTGGTCACTGCATCATATAAACTACAATGTACACTGAATTCACATATAGTTAGTTAGTTTACTCTCCTGACCTTTTCACAATCATTTTTTTTAGCATTTGGTTAATAACGTTGTGCTTAAATCACATAAGTTTGAATGTACACGGAAAATGTGAAAAAGGATCAAGGAAGGCACGATGAGGTTAACGAACAGGGTTTATGTGTGAAATGAGTAAATATAATATAAGATTTGATATAACGTTGGGTGTAAGGATTAGGGAGAAGCACAATCTCATATATTAAGATGGGAAAAGTTGGGTAAACTCTTTGGCTTAGAAGATATGTCTTGTTTTTACAGAATGGAGGGTTTTTTTCCGTTTTTCAAGAGAGGTCATACAAAGAAATCAAACCAAAAGGAAAATTGCCTAGAACTGTCATCATCAACATGCAATGAGTACAGTTTTTGATTTTCAATTGATTCCAGAGACAGCCTATACATGTCAAATTTATGATGAAAAGCCAATGACCTAAAACATATGTCAGATATATATATGCATCCTATACATGTCAAATTTATGACCTTAAATCACATAAGTCTGGTTGCCAATGTGTCTCTGTTGATATTTTGGTGTGCATTTTCATTCACGGAACAAACCAAAACTAAAACTAAAGCAAAGCAAAATAAAAGTGCAACAGAGTTGCTCTAAGAAAAGTTGAACCAAGCAACAGAAACAAAAAACCAAATAGAACACTTATGTCACTAAGACACTGACAAAACCATGAATCTACTTGTCTAAGAACTGTATGTTTCTTGAATCTATGGTTTAACTGCATTACTAATAGACTGAAAGCTGAAAGCTGAAAAGTAAAGCAACTATGGCAAGTACACAGAACCTCCTATATTAAATAAGGTAAAAGTAAACAAATAAGGATGTCGCAGAAGTTGAATTTAGCAAAAACAGATGGAAATGTTCTCGATCACCAAGATGACCAAACCCAACACTTGGCTAAATCCAAATCGAAATGCAAGGGAAATTCAATTACCAAATCAAAGTGAAAACCGACTGAAATCCAAGACAACCAAACGGAAGGAAAATACTCACTGGAAAAGAGCAGCAAACCCAGTTGCCAACAACAGACAAATCGATGAGAGCGAAACCGAAAATGAAACCGACACTGAAACAAAAAAGATTGGTTTAGGAGATGAGGTTTGGAAGGCTGGTTTCGGATCGAGATTGACATGGAGTTTTGCTCTAAACAATAAAGGATGGTACTGTAAACTGAACAGAATCTAAACCAAAAGAAAGCATGCGTTTACATGGATATTTGAACTGGATAACGAATAATTAATATCCCTTTAACAAATAAACTATGAATTTGTTACTGATAAAGTAAATGCTAGTACTGAATTTGTGTCCAGCAGTTTAGTTAATATATATATTTGCCAGCACGCACACGCAAAAACGGCTGCCTACATAAGGCAGGACGCTCAAAATGCAGATAACGAAATA
Source organism: Comarum palustre (assembly GCA_951800085.1). Taxonomy (NCBI): domain Eukaryota; kingdom Viridiplantae; phylum Streptophyta; class Magnoliopsida; order Rosales; family Rosaceae; genus Comarum; species Comarum palustre. The sequence goes on from OX637589.1 coordinate 4,536,185, forward strand.
CACAAAGATTGAAATGTGAATGAACCTGGCTTTGAAGATATAGTGGTTTTTCCTTTTTTTTTTTTTTTTTCAGGAGAGGTGATACAAAGCAACAAAACAAAAACAAAAATTGCTTAGAACTGTCATCATTAACATGCAATGAGTACATTTTTGGATTTTCAAGTGATTCCAGATGTAGCCTATATATGTCAAATTTATGATGAGAAGCCAAATGTCTGAATCCTAATGTGAGTTAGCAAAAGGCCTGAATTCAAATCCCGAACAGGTTAGGGTGCTTGCTCCCTATCCGTGTATAGTTCTGCCTTTTTAACATTTTCCGTCGACCTAGCCATAACCTGGCGGGAACCTAAGTAAAAGTCATATGATGACTTACTGCGCTACCACATGCCATGATGATGCTGGCTGTTTGAAATCTAAAGATAGACCCTTTACTAACTCAATGGACTCTCTACTTGATTAACAGAACCATTTTCATTAGTTCGATTCCATATGAACAAACCAACTCCTATAATTCATCTCCATTACACAAAACTCTTCAAACCGACAAAACAATTTAGTACCATTGCCAACCCTTTATGCAAAAGAGTCCAACATGACAAAGTTTAAAACAGTAATTCCAATTTTAAACGGTCCATAACGACTTCATATAAGAAGATCATTAATCGTGCATCATAGTTGAAGCAAATTTTTGGTTCAATGTCTGGTCACTGCATCATATAAACTACAATGTACACTGAAATGACATATGGTTAGCTAGTTGGCTCTCCCGACCTTTTCGCAATCTTTACCTTTTAGCAGTTGGTTAATAACATTGTGCTTAAATCACATAAGACTAAGTGTCAATGTGCCCCTGTTGTTTTTTTGTGTGCATGTTCATTTACAGAACAAACCAAAACTAAAACAAAAGCAAACCAAAATAAAAGCGCAACAGAGTTGCTGACAGGAAAGTTGAAATAATCAACAGAAGCAAAACAAACCAAACAGAACACTTATGTCACCAAGACAATGACAAAACCATGAATCTACCTGTCTAAGAACTATAGGTTTCTTGAATCTATGGTTTAACTGCATTACTAATAAACTGAAGCTGAAAACTGAAAGCAAAGCAACTGTGGAGGTCGCAGAAATTGAATTCAGCAAGAACAGAGGAAAATGTTCTCGATCACCAAGCCGACACAAACTCAAAACGTAGCTAAATTCAAATCGAAATGCAACCGAAATTCAATCACCAATAAAAGTGAAAACCAACTGAAATCCAGCACAAACAAACGGAAGGAAAATACTCACCGAAAAAGAGCAGCAAACCCAGTTGTCAACGGCAGCCAAATCGATGAGAACGAAACCGAAAGCGAAATCGACACTGAAACATAAAAAATTGGTTTAGGAGATGAGGTTTGTAAGGCTGGTTTCGGATTGAGATTGATATGGGATTTTGATGACAACCAAACCGAAGGGAAAACTCACCGAAAAAGAGCAGCAAACCCAGGTGCCAACGTCAGCCAAATCGATGAGATCGAAACCGCAAGCGAAATTGAAACTGAAATCAAAGCTTTAATCGAATCAAATTGAAAATCCAAAAACCCAAACTGCAGGAAAACCCAAGAGCAACTCACCTGGAATTGTCGATAGCCGTCCTCGATGACTCGGCGAGGCTAACTCTTCGTCCCCGGTGTCACCGTCGGGGGCGCGGCGGCAGGGTTGATGCAATGAACGGTCGCAGCCGAGCGTGTGGTACCGGGACCGGTCGCGGTAGTCGAGGCAGAAGCGGTGTAAGACTGGCCTGGGATTGAGATTGATATGGAATTTTGATGGACCTGAGTTAGCAAGAGACCGATGGGGGTGGATAGTAACTGGTCGAGTTCGGGAACCATCACCAGGCATGGGTATGGGTATAGTCATAACCGTGACTGACAGTGAGGGCCTGGAGTATGGCTGGAACAGGGAGGTATGGTTCTGGACAGAGAGAGGGAACAAAGGGCAGGAAATCTGTTCTCAGAAGAGAGCAGGTAAGAGGGATGAAGACAGGTGGTGGAGAGGAAAGTGAGAGTTGGTGGAAGAGGGATTTTGAGGGGCGAGTTGATGGAAGAGAGACTGTGAGAGTGGGTGGAAGAGGGATTGTGAGGGGTGAGTTGAGAGAAGAGGGGTTGCAAGTGATGGTTGGTAAAAGGAGGAGACAACGATCTGAATGGAAGAAAGAAAGACACGCGAAAGAAATAAGCCTGTGAGCAGAGCCGGCTTCCGAAGGCAGAGCCGAGGAAGGATCGGCTTATGAACAGTGGTAGCACGAATGTTATATAGGAAATTGTGTACAAAGTGAAAAGATAACCACTTTTGTCAGGAAATATGAGATTCATTAATTGGGGGTTAAGATATCTGAGGTTCTATCTCTGTTAAGTGTTAACTTCTATAGGTAGTGCATTCTAATTTCTTGATTTTTTGAAGATTTTTGCTGGTCTGTAACACTCATAATCAACAGCCGCTTCTAAATGAAAAATAGATTTTAATATTTGTAGAGGGTCCTAATAGTTTCATGTTTTGACGGTTAGTCATTCCCTCTCCACTTAGAAAGTTGTTCTATCACTTCTATGGCTTTATTAGAAGATTTTATAAATGCATGTACATGGTTCTGGGAGGCAGGAAGCCAATCGTTAATCTCATGTTCACAACTGGTGAAGAAGAATTATAAAACGGTCCAGATAGAAGCATTGGTATTTGGGCCCTTGACAATGTTTTCATTTTCTTCAAATTTTTCGACCTCAGGCATTAACTTTTGTGACCTACTATCTATGGACTTGCAGAAGCTGATTTTATTCCCTTTAATCAGTCAATGCTTTAGCTTCTAAATTTTGTATTGTTCATGAGAAGTTTCTCCAATCATGTCAGGTGGGAACCCCAAAAACACACAGGCGGTACCTGGCTCGGGAACAGGGTACTTATGGACCATTACCACGGAGAACTCCCAAGGGTTTATTAGGAATGCCATTCAACACAACAGTAAGTTCAGTTACATTTTAAAATGAATGGTTTAGTAGTTATGAACACAAACTGAGGCATGTGATGATGAAAAACGTAGCTCAACCCCTAGAAGGGCTACGTCTAAAAAAAGAATAGGGCAGTAATTCACAACTACTGTCACCGCATTAACAACCATTAGTCTTTGGCCGATTAAGACCCCAACGAAGAATGACGCGAACTTCAGCCTCTCTACCGAAAGCAAATCCGTCTACACCAAACATGATCAAAACGACCTCCCGAAAGGAAGGCCGTCATCAAACCCTAAGGCCTCACCTCTCGCAATCGCTTTGAGAGATGCGAAGCAGATGAAGGAGCCCTACATTTGTATATAGCTATAACGAAATATGCAGAGAAAAATATACCAATGACATTTTAGTAAATTGAATGAATTATGAAGACCACCTGTTAGAGATTGGCCCCTTCATATAAGGTAAGTCGATGAGCGGGGAGTTCATGTCCTCCACTAGTCAATATATTCTGTCATGTAATCTTGTTTATTTCGATAAGCGATTCTATTTTTGAAAAAAGTATATCGAATTATGAAGACAATCGAGTCTAGTATTATTTACCCTACTAACATAATAAGATAGTTTCTTCTTAATACATGAGATGTAATTTGGATGCCTGATAAACAAGTTGTAGTATTGCAGTTGTTTATCATTTTATCCTATAAAAAGAACAATCAATATTATTGTAAGTAACTATTAAAATTTTTATTCCAGTCACACACATTGTAGGACACTTGCTTTTTGTGCACTTCCATGTGAACTTATCGGTTTAAAAGTGAAATTGAGATGAGAAAAGATCCTCCAACCTTCCGGAGAAATGAAGGTTACAAAGCAATCATTAAATTTTCATAGACACCAACTATACGTGTAAATTGCATAATGCATGTTCAACGTAATTTCTCCAACTTTTATAGACTATGCTATTTCTCTTTATCAATTATTGTGTGTATCATCTACATAATTGGAAAACGATATAGCAACCAGTGATGTGTGTTGTATAGTTAGTTAATGTATGTATACCTTTGAAAGTAAGGTTAGGCGAGCATTGACTTTCTATCAAGGACTAAAGAAGGCCAAGATTCAATTATAAATAAGAGGATAAAAACTAAGTTGATCATATTCGTAATATTATGGTATTTAGTTTTGTTGTGTTCGGTTTCTTATCTCTACAGAGCTTCAGATTTTGTTCAAGAATCAAGATGTTTTTAGATTAAGAGTATTTTAGGTATTTTTTTAGAAAAAAAAGAGAAATATTCATTCGGGTTTTGCATAGTAAAGAACATTCGGGTTTTAGGTATTATATGCTTGACATGATAGTTTTCTTATGCTAGGCTTTAAATTTTTTTGAGCTTGTGGCAACCATACTAAAACTTGTGCATGAATGGTTTTAGATTAAGGTTGCCTTAATTAATGGACCAAGAGAGTGTGCATAGAGTTTGAAACGCACGCGATTATAGGAACAGACTTGGCTTGACTCTCGTAGGATTTCAACTAGATGTGCGACCTTGACAAAGAAGAGCTTGGGGTTTTTATTAGTAAATGCTTGGCATGAGGTTGATGTGCCTCTTTGGTTGTGAATTCGTTTGACATTGTGTTCAGCTTGACACAAGTGTGTTGCTTCGAGTATGTAGGCAATATAGCTTGCATGAGCGAGTGATAGAGCTATTTGGACATTTTCACTTCTTTTTTTAGACCAACTTTCAGTAAAGCTGGTGGTTAATGGGTCGAATATCTTTTGGCATGAGTGTTTTTTTTTCGAATGGAATACTTGATTTGGGTTTTGCATAGTAAAGAACATGCTATCTATCTTTTTTCTCAAATGCTACAGAACACTCTTTCACCAAATCTCAAGTTAAGATCAAGAAAGAAGTATATGCTTTATTAGTACAAATGCCGACAGATTGGGAGAGAAACTTCATGAGCAGAGTTGCATGGGTAAGAAAAGCTTAGTGTGAGTATTGTGGTGGCAATTTTTCTCTGGGTTTTGAATGGGTAGGCTTGAAATTGCAGTAGAGCTCTATCTAATATGGTAGGCTTGATTCATGAACATAGCAACTAGGGCTGGGAATTCAAAACCGATATCCCGATACCGAACCCGTCTCGATCGGGACAGGTTCAGGTTGGGATATAACCCTAAAATTTTGTTGTCCTGACCCGTCTCGAAACCTGAATTAAAGTAAACGAGTCGAATCGGGATGAGCCAAACTAAATGTCGTCACAACCCGTCCTGAATCCCGACCCATCCCGAATTCAAAAAGCTTGATTTCTAGTAGAAATGTAGCATTTAGATCTAAAAATTACACGTTTTCAGGATCGGGATTGGTCCCAACCTGTCTCGAATCCCGACCCATCCCTTACCAAATTTTAGGATCGGGATCACTATTTTAACTTCGAGATCGGGATTGGGATAGGTCGAATCCTGACCCGTCCCGTACTGTTCCCAACCCTAATAGCAACTGGGTATGGATTTTCAATTGGAAAATTGCATGTTGCATTACAGATTTCTCACATATGTGACTTCCAATTGAATTTTGTTGTAGGATTGCTCATGAATTTGCAACCATAAAACTTGATTCGGTTATGAGCATAATGGAGGCATGAGTTCTTAATTGATAAGAAAGAAGTTTCGAATGAAGACACACATTTGTGGTATTCACTGCAGCAGTAGGCACAGACTGCAACTAGGCATAACCGCATAGTTGCGGTGAAATTAGAGTTCAAGACCAGACTTGGTCATTATCGATCTCTTACATGTGATTGATTGTGTAGATGCAGCTCTTTGATAACCTTTGTAAGTACTCTTGCTTGTCTTCATCTATTGTATTAGGTAAATATCTGAATTTCTTCCATCTGGATTAAGTCTCAATACATTTCAATGAGGTCGTTGGTATCTAGTTGCTTGTCTTCGTTCTTCTCATTACTTGATTGCAGAACTATGTTTGCATTATCGTACATGTAGTTACGGCAGTGACTTGTACAACTGGTGAATTCTTTGAGTATAAATGAGTACTTTGAGACTGAAAATGCCTTTTGCTTGATAGGTAGCATGTGCGTTTCACATATCTTTACTTGGCTAATTTAGTGCATAAGAATTTAGTTTAAGAGCATGGACATGACAATATATGTAATTATATGGTAGATGATAGTCTACTATAAATATGTTTAGGGATATTAAAAGATGGAGAAAGACGATATGAAAAACTCTTAAATTTGGAGTTTTGGACATGACATTAGGAACACGTAGGTTCATGAAGCTGGGTTTCTTATGATAAACATCTAAGTTTACCATGGTAAAATTGGTAAACATCAGTGTATCTAATTTTACCAACTTTAATTTTTACCAATTTTTAACAGCAAGAGAACTCCTTTCCCTCCTACGCTTACCCTCATTACCAGAGCCATTCTTCTGTTTCTGTTCCGCAGAAGCAGTCAAATTCACATCCTATTAACAGTCATGGAAAAATTAATCTACTCTAAATAAATAACTATTTATGAAATAAAACAAAAGAGCAGTCTTCCACTATCAATCTGGTCTCCAGTTAAGAAATTCACTCCAGAAAGAATGATTACATATAAGGGGTTATAATTTGGAGAAGGTAGTACAATCAAAGACATGCAGACAAACCCAAAAGTATCAGTATTGTTACTCCTCAATGATGAGAATCGATAATGTCATTCTAAAAATTGAAATCGAGTTTTGCAACTACATGACATTCTTTTAGTAATGAACACTTACAAATATTTTAGATTTGCAACCATATCAAAGACCAGATACTATGAATACTGAATAAAGCAGGCAAAGGCCAGAGGCACTCTTGTACAGATTAACCTATGATCATAACAACCAAATCATGAACAAGACTACTACTTCATGCCTAAAAGGACATGCAAATGCATCATGCCACCAAAAAAGCAGGACACCCAACTTGTGGAGTCATTTCACACCAAAATCTAACCAAACAACACGGCACGCCCTTATTGAGACATCAAAACAAATCAAACCCTAAACCTCAAATCATGTGAATTATGTACAAATGTCGAATAGAGCAACATGATAATTTGGGGGCTGAGGGATGGAAATTGATTCCACATGATAATTGCAAGAGACATTACATATTAGTTTTCTCCAATATCCAATCTATATCTGAATGTTAACGTAACAAAATTGTAGTGCATTTGACCATGTCATAACAAAACAACATTATATATACACAGCAATGTGTATTCAAGATATGTTCAATTAAACAATAGTGATGATTCAATGAAATGATTTGGGTAACCGAAGTTCCATTTCAGCAACTTGAATTAAGTTTTTATGATCATTAATCTAGAAGTTTTATAACTACTTTTATTTTTTTGAACAGACCTTAGTTATATATATTATATACATTTTAGATTATCTGGTGAATGTGGACAAAAGCCAATATGCAATGATCATCATATCTTCTAATCAAAACAAGATGTATTAATACTGCAATAACTGAATCCCTATGTTCATCTCATACAATTTGCAGTTGACATAATAATTAGGTCACTCAGGTTAAAGCAATTCAGCATAATCTTCCACATACCATAAAAAAGGTTTTGCAAGCAGCAAGATGATTCACAAAATGGAATTAAACATCTAAACTCACTCTTACAGAAGCCCTGACAAGATTAAAAAAACATAATTCTTAGACATACCAACATACAGTTACTAAAGTTTTAATCACTTGAGTATCCGTCATCCTTATCTTCATGTTGTGTCACAACTTTCTCTATGAACCTCTTGCGAACTCCCTCGATCACGGCTTCCCTTGAACGACCATTAGCACTCTGCCCATCATTAAGTACAGGATCTGATTGGCAGAGAAGTAATGCCACACCTAGTATTCAGCAAAACAGAGACACTAGTCAAATAGAAAAGAAAAAAGAAATTGATAATTTCAATAACAGGCCAAGAAGTACAAAGAGAATGCGAATCATGATCATCAGCTCAAGTATTTGAGCTACAGAACAAAAAGATGTTAATTATACATATTGAGCAAGAAACACATATGTATCTATAAATGTATTGTTTGCAATAATACTAGAACAGCTATCAATGATAATTATAAGTTCATGTTCTACAATGACAAAAACCAAAGAGGATAACATTGTAAATGGGTAATGGACCATTCAAGCAACTACACTCCCTAAGTTACTTTAACCAGTAAAAACTGTAATACTAGAAAGCTGTTTCTCGATCTCTATTTCATTGAGCAAGGGTGTATATACTTAATTTAGGAAAACAAACACTAAAAAGGGTAGATGAAGTTGCAGCAATTCCAAATATGTAACAAGCCATTTATTGCATAAAGACTTCCCCAACTACAACATTAACCCATTTTCAATTTGAATCTTAAAAGCTAGCTGCTTTTGAACCAGCAGATTAGCAATTTCATAGTCCACAGAAGTGCATCAGCACATATTTTTTTAATTTTTTTTATCTCAGTGGAGAAAACCATAAAAACCGTCTTTTTTGAACAAGCACCATAAAAACTGTCTATGCAAAAGAAATAGGAAAGAAGAATATAGATACCTTCAGGTGTGCATCTCCGACCAAAGCTGCGCATCCCAACATGGTTGGCTTTGACAGCACCACTGTTGTACACCAAAAGAGTGGGAAGATTATGATCCGGGTAGTTAGGAATGCAGTCCGTGGAAATTATTTTCACAAATTTTGTTGCCGGGTACTTAGTTGCCAAATCTTCCAGACACTGCATTAACAATCCACATTCCGCAATTCCTTCTTTATAAAGAATCACCACCACCCAAACGTCTGGAGGAGCTTGAGAAACCTCACGCACGAAATCTGATCCAGAAATTGGAACCACTGATCCAAACCTTGCCACCTTAGCTGCTTCTCTCAATTCAGACAGCCTCTTCCTCCTATCAAACAAAACCACACCGATGAAATAGCAGTTGGAATCAAACCCACACCATTTCATTCATTTCATTTATGTATTACAATGAAATGGTGTGTCAGTATGCTGGCCCCTTGGTGACTTCCCAAGGGGCTGTCCACTAAATGATTCAATGATCGGTACGAGGAATCGGCATAAGTTGTTCTAGTTAGTGCAGGTAGTATGTTATATTAAGTTATCGTCCTAGAAACACAGCAATTTTTTGTAGCTCAAACATACTTCGATACTGAACAGAAGGGGATTATCTTGAAAATGCACATGACACCTGAACTAGAGTTATCACACAGAATGAGTTGCCTACATAAGTCAATAACCAGTAAACACCAAACCTAGAAACACTAGCTAAAAACTGCTACGACAAAAATTGGCTTACAGAATTGAAGCCGAACATTACGGCAAGACCTAGAAAAGCAGTGTCTCGCTATTTCATTGTAAGAGACACCATTAACAGAACAAGAGAGTGACCTGTATTCCTGGAGGAAGCGATCGTCGTCGAGATCGGGATCGTCTTCGAGATCTTGGAGGTCCTGCTCGGTCTTGTGATCGATCCAAGAAGCGGAGGCTTCGTCCTCGGCGGGAGTGAAGGGCGGGGGCTTAAACGCCGGCTGCTTGGGAGGAAGATTGCCGAGCTTGCCCTGAATATCGTCCCACTGGGTGGAGGCTCCGTCCAGGTCCTTGTAGATATAGTGATAGTCCCCCATTCTCTCTCTCTTTCTCGCCGGAGATGGTGGAGGCGAGGATGAGGTTACCGGCGACGGATCTGTGAGAGGTAGAGTTAGAGAGAGAGAGATGATGATTTGAGAGAGAAGACTAAAAAAACTTACGAAATCAAGATCAAGAAGCCCACTTAAATTATATATAACTGCATCAAAAGAAACAGAATATATTTATTGATGTATAATTGTTGTTGTGTAATATAGACCAACATTTTCCATATGTGGTATAAATGTAATCGTTTGCCTTTCCATTAGTTCTTTCGTAACACAAAACATCAACAAACCACAATCATTTTCTTTTACAGACAAACATGACATTTTCTGAAAGCATTTCTCTATCTAGCACAAATATACACACAAAAGACATGACTGAAGCTAAAAAAGTAGAGACTAACAAATGTCATACATTTAAATTTAAAACAACAAACCTTAACCTACAAAAGACATTATTAAAACTATAGAAACACAAATTTCAAATTTATGAACTTGCATTCAAATTTAAAGCAACATACCTTAACCCAATCATCAAACACTTGTTTTTCGCATACAATCATCTTATTTTCATGGCCCCCATGAGATACGACTTGAGTTAGGTATCATGTCTGAGATGACAAGTGTTTGTTTTTTCAGTGTAACACTAAACAAAATATGGGGTCTGCTTTCAATCCATAATTTGGTAGCTTTTGCTCTATAATTTTTTCTAGTTGTCCCAAATAAACTGACTTGAATCCGTTGTCAACCTTCCACTACTCAACCGGTCAAAGTTCAGTTAAAGCTTACTAGAGCTACATCTTCAACAGGGGGTCCAAGTGTGTGATGGTTGCTTCTCTTTATTTCTTCTACTTTTAGTAGCTGATGATCTTGATAAGTTCTCTTGAGAATCCATCCTACATAAACAAAGCAAATGAATTAAGAATATGAAAACCAATATATGCAATTGAATCTTAATAATCTCTACATGCAATTTTTGTCTTACCATACCAAGATATATTCTTGCGGTTAATTCAACTTGCCCCTAAGGATCAAGATGCCAAGAAATAGCCATAAACTGAAATATGACTGACAGAAATGATAATCATTTATATGTGGATAAATATAAATGTTAAACAATTTGTTTCATCATTGTAGAAGAACTATAGAACAAGCATTCAACCTCAATAATATAAGGTCAAATAACTACTGTTGTCAATATAGATGACTTCGTAATAATGAGTTTTTGTCAATACAAAAGACTTCATTACAAGTTTATAACATAGTTCAAATCAAAAAATGGTAAGAAACTGTTACCATCTTATCATCACGTTGTGATGGCAGTGGATGAGTCGTGTGCTCTCTCTTCCTTTTTCCTTAACCCTTCTCTCCTTCTTTGACTATGGCGGTATTGTTGATGACAACCCCGGATGGATTTTAGCATTGGGATGGTCATTGTCATCTCTGTCAGGACCCACCCCGGATTAATCCTTTTTAACCCGAGGTAAATCCTGCGGGATCCACCTCAAAGGAGATTTTATCGCAACCTTCCTTGAAATGAATAACCCTTAACTACTTTTAACCGGCGCACCCTAATATTTTATGTTATTTATAATATTTGTGACTGCACTAGCACAATCAGTCGGGCTGCCTATGTACCCTCTAAAAGGGATCAAATCACTCGTAGCTTAACTACACTAACCTTACCTTCTTCATACCCTCAATGGTCATCACTTAACTGACAAGAATCAATTAAGTCTCTTCATTCGATCATTAAGTAAGACGAGCATAGACAAACACACACATAATGGCCAAACCAGCATTTATAATCATTGGTCGTCCTCACCCACTCCTAATTTAGTGGGAATCCAAAGTTTAACCCCTCTATCAGGATAAATTTACTTAAAAAATTATTCGAGTAAACTGATATTATTTCAATACTAGGGTAACCATTTTATATCCGTTAATTTCTCTAACGTTTAAAAATCTGAAACAAATCCGGCATTACTCCAAAAATTACTAATTCCACACCATTAGGCTTCACAAATTTTTACCAATTTAACAAACATCAGAAATTACCCAAAAAATGGGCAGCGTTGCCGCCAGCTCCGCGGCCGGCGTCCGATCAGCCACCGAATTCTGGCCAGCTCTGATCGCTACCCCAATTTTCAGATTTGTACATCTCATCAAGCCCAACCACTTTCATGTTCAACACTAAGGCCAATTTGGTCTCTAAACAGTCTAATTTTGCGATGAATAGTGGAACCCGATTTGGGGCTAAAAACCCTAAAATTTCTAATCTCAAATTTGACTCACATACTTTGAATTGATCTATAAGCTTCTAGAGGCTTGATATACTCATGAAGAAGATCAAAACCAAACCTAGATTGCTCGAGATGGTGGCCTGATGAAGGATAAATCCGGGGAGAGGTCCACACTGTACACTCGAGCTTTGGGGTGTCCTCCCTCACGGCGGCGAGTCGTGCTACACAGGCTACCCAGAAATGATCTAGGGCTGGAGCAGAACCAAACAGGTCCAAGGAACCGCTCTAACTCCACTTGATGGTGGCACATTACGCCAGCAAAGCCAGAAGGCGATTTCGGGCTCGAGGAGCTCGAACTATAACTTTTCTAGGTTTCTACCTTTCTACCGTTTCACCTCGGTAAAATTTCTATTTCTAGTTTTTTACCGTGAACAATAATTTAGATATTTTGATTTTCTGTCGTTTTACCGCATAGTAACTATTTTTTCACTCATAACTTCCACATACGAACTCCGATTAAAACGTACTATATGTCTACGAGTTCGTATTAACGTCCTATACGACTTTCCGAATGAAACTTTCCTAAATTATAGACTTAAAGATAAGTTAGCTTTTAGGACCTCTTACGGTAAAACAAACAGTAATTGAAAACTACTGTAATATTCATAAATTCATGGAAAATAGCTCGTCACTTTGGAAAATAATCTGGACACAGATGAGCTCACATTAACACGTACTACGACTTCAGGGCATTAAATCTACTATTTTAGATTCTAGAAGAACTCAAAAATAAATTCGAGTAACTTATCATATTTTCTGAACGTTGTCGAAAGTCCTCGGTAACACTTACAACCCGTAAATAGGTAACTTTTTTGTTCGGGTCGTGACAATCTCTCCTTTCTCTTCCTTCTTCTCTCCGTAACCATGGAATCGGGCTCCAAATTTCCTTAAAGGCACGACTAGTGTGACAGGTTGCGAGGATGACAATCTGTGGTGACAACAGACGCGATCAAAGAATGCTCTGTGGCGGCGGGTCTCTAAGGGGCTTCACCGACAAACCTCTAATAGGATCTGATCTCCCTTTGACTTAAGATGTGTTGGTGTCTTTGTGTTTCTTGTAGTAGTTTGGCGGGCGGAGCAGTGGTTTCAGGCTCCGTCGACGGCAACTTGGCCGGAGTTTGGTCGGGAGGTGGACAATTCACAATTCCCACTGTTATTGGCTTGGGCTTGTTCTCCATCTACTGCTATGGTTTGGCGAATTGGGTTGGACCTTAGTGAAACCGTTGATGGATCAGTTAAGGAGGAGGTGACTCTTACTCTTCATGTGGTTTTTCTTGGTGCCATCTACTCTGCATAGGGTGATGTTGAATATTTGAATAAGTTAGTTCTTAATAAATAATGTTTTTCTAGGACCTTTTAGTTTCTTTATAATGTTGGTTCTTAGTTACTTGAGTTACTCTGCTTTGTGTTGACTGCGCTTATGAGTTGCAACATAGAAACTACTTAGGGTAGCACTTAGGTAGTTTCACATGATTCAATTCTAACGTGTCAGCGAGAAAGTTTAATGTTCATGTTGTAATATAAATTTAATTATTAATATATTCCTGAATAACATCATTTATCAAAACAATAAAATAGTTTTGCTACTTGCTAATAAGAAATTTAATTTTTTGATAGTTAAAGAGTTGTAAGAAGACAATTAAATAGATAATGCCAGAGGGAAAGTGAATAAGATCAGTTTCATACTCATACGAACAAGATACAAACAATTTAAAAATAGATGAAAGTTTTATACATAACAAAAACAATCTACAGGGCTTTAGAACAATGCTACTAACTTCAAGCACATTTCCATATTGAGCAACAAAAGAATAAATTACATTCAAGTACACAGTTCTTCAGTTTTTCATCTTGTGTTCCTATTCCCGCTCCATTCATTGAACATTTGTGTAGCTAACTCCTCCAATCATTCCATTGTTCTGAAGAGTCAATAATCATAACTAATCATAATCATAATCATAATCATAATCATAATCATAATCATAATCTTGTTTAGCAAGAAACACATTCAATTGACTTTTCAAAGGATCAATTGCCATTTCCCTTCTAATAAGGTTGTGAAGCAGACAACATGCTATGACTATTTGACATAGACTATGTCACATAGTGTCTTCACTGGAAAAAACGAGGGGCCCTTCAATCAAAACACATAAGCATCCATTCATAAGGGAGATTAGAGATTGACGAACACGGCTATGTTGGATTCTTTCAAGCTCAGGCAACGGTGACGACTTTGAGGGGTATGTTTGAGTTCACCTTTCTTTTCTTTTCATCTCGGAGGCTTTCTTTTCTTTGAGTCGAGTCTAATCACAGAAATTTCTAATTCGACAATTTTTAGGTTTTTTCGAGGTTCTTCGGCGAGGGTGTGCTTCGAGGTTCTGGTGAGCTACTCGAGCTCCAACAAGGGTGTAGCTCATAGGCAAAGCCCAGTTGCGCCTATTAGGGATTTAGAAGCAGCAACAGTGGTTAGGGGAAGTCAGAGCTCGAGTTCTTTCTTGAAGGTTGTTGCTTCATCACCTTGTCATTTGTTAGTCACCAAAGGTAAGGGTTGTGTTTAGAGATACTGTGTTGGCTATGTATTGGCTTTTTGGGTTGTAGTACTAGAAAAGAATAATTTGATTTGTGTTTCAATATGTTGTTATTCATTCATCCCTCAAGGGGTATTTATAGTGATACAAGATTTAGAGAGCTATTCTAAACATACAAGGAAAGAATACCCATAATTACAAGGTTTCCTACTAATATTAGTAATCCTAATTTGACAGCTATTCTACACTCCCCCTCAAGTTGGGCGCGTGGATGTCAATCATGCCCAACTTGTCAATTGAGCTGTCAAATAATTTTTTTTGATACTCCTTTAGTAAGAACATCTGCTAACTGTTCCTCTGAAGTTACGAAAGGAAAGCGAATAATTTTCCGATCAAGATTCTGCTTGATGAAGTGACGGTCAACTTCCACACGTTTAGTTCGGTCATGTTGAACAGGATTATGTGCAATCTCAATAGCAGCTGTATTATCACAATGCAGATCCATAGGCCCCTTAAGCTTGTAACCAAGTTCCTTTATAATATTACGAATCCACAACATCTCACAAACCCCATGAGCCATACCTCAAAACCCAGCTTCGGCACTCGACCTTGCCACAACTTTCTGCTTCTTACTACGTCAAGTGACAAGATTCCCTCCAACAAACGTGAAATACCCAGATGTAGAACGTCTGTCTGTATTATCACCAGCCCAATCTGCATAGCATAGGCAATATCAGGTCAAGTTATTTTGCAAGGCCTCTAGTTCTTCATTCATGTTGTTTTGCTTGTGCACGTTGTTCACCGTTTTCTCCATGATGTTCAACTATCCTGAGGTGTGTCCTTTGTAAGTAAAAACCTCTCTGCACGTTGCTGTATGGTACCGCCTACCTTCAGCCCCATCAAAGCCAATGCCTCCTTTAGCTTTTCAGGACCCAATTCCACCGGTTCTTCAACTGTGCTAAAGTAGTCAAGATCAATCACAGTCTGCTGATCTTGAACATGTTCACCATCTTGAATTGCATTTTCCCATTCTTCTACCTTACCATCTGCCCATTCTTCTTCAAATTCAGCTTCAACCTTTGTGAATATTCTATCAAGATCTTGCAATAATGGCTCTGTCCGGTGGGAGAAATATATCAGATACTGAACAAGATTTTCAATATATTCCCTGTACTGCCTTGTAGACTTCAAGGTAAGCAGAGTACTCAATGGGATCTCCAAATCTAGAATTGATATACTGATTGTTGATAAAGGAATTTTCACACACCAATTAAGGTGCATAAAAATAACTTATGAATTACCCTACAAGGTATATATGGTGGAAGATAGTATATGAAAGTAGGGATCGAACCCGCAAGGGATTGGGATAAAGCTGCAACTACAATGACTCAAAACAAATAAAAACGACAGAACTGACCAGTCAGGAAAACCTGACTAGTTGACGACTCTAGACTACTCCAAATGACCTGAAATTTGGAGACAACTAACTAGACACGTAAAACTAACTACTGACAAAGTTTTAGATTTTTCTGAATTGATTTGATATTTTTAACACTAAATAGAAAACAGACAATGAAAACTGACGAAAATGATAAAACTAGAATTGGCACAGTTTTATAAATCAATGAGATGGAGAAGCTAGGGTTTCGAAATCCACCACCAAACAATCATACATCAACATCATGAACTCAGATTAACGAGTATTGAATTCCCATGGATGACTATGCTCACGAAAGGTCCTTGGTATATGGATGCACTCTCGTATTCATTCTCTCTTACTTAGTATGTTAAGCATTTGGTATGAATGTCATAACCTATTCTCTAACATGCAGTCCTGCTTGGTATATGCTCAGATTTAACACATCAGAGATCATTAAGTTCTAAGAGAATAAGAACATAGCAAGAATCCTAGAACATGGTATGTATCCTAAGTATCCTTGAAACAATTTCATACAAGCACCACAGCTCTTGTCGCGCCACAAATAAAACACACAATGATACTGGTCGTCACGCATGTGTTTATGGCTGGTCGATCCTAAAACATGCTCCTAAGGTCGCGGATCAAAGAAACACATAAGAGAATAACAGTTTACGAACAATGAAATTGTTATCATCCGGGAAACAATACTTATATAAATCCGAATATCAAAACATCAAGGTAATCATGTCTAGGGCTTCAATCTAGCCCTAACTACAAGAAGTTTAGCTACTCATGACTGCAAACGAAAACCCAAAAGAATACATGAAGATGGAAGAAGAACCGGTGCACAGCCCTGCTGCCGCTGGTGCTCCGCTGGTGCGCGCGAGGTGCACGTCTGGGCGCACGCTGGTGCTCGCTGGGCCCTTATCTTTTCCTTCTCTCGGCTGTCACAAGTCTCTCCCTTTTTTTTCAAAAGTCCCCCACTCGGCTGCTATTAGGGTTCTTTATATATGATTCCTCAACCCTAGACTCTTCCTTAATAGTCGTGGACTTCTTAACTTCCAAGAAAAAGCCCAATGGATTAAAATGTGAACGCTTCGGTCTTCCTTGTCCATCAAGGTTTCCTCAAGTGATTGGAACCCCTTCCTTTATCACGAATTAAGCCAACTTCTCCATATTTGCTCCCGAAACCTACGAAATACGAGAAATCAAATAAATAACTAAGATAAATAAGAAATATGGCCAAAATACTATAATATTAAACACTATAAGACGTCACATAAATGCTCCTATCAAATTCCCCCACACTTGGTCTTCGCTAGTCCGCAAGCGAACCAACTAAACCGAGACACGACCTACTACCTTCCACATCTCCGAGAGTCTCAAAATTCATGGCATCAAGAGTAATATAAACATCACAACAGGTCCATATTCATTCGACAATTAATAACCCTCCATAAACATCATGGTCATGTGTAGAGTGTGAAATAGCCAAGCAATGGTGAATATATCTGTGCTTGCTTCGAACAAATGAAAACTCAAAAATCTCACAAGGATATTCACTCTTTCTTCACTCAGATTTTCTGGCTAATTCAAAAATAATATGCACTCAAGTTATATGTGAGAGGAATGATGTATAAGGAAACAAATAGCTCACATATGAATATTAAGAATAAAAGCACTTTCTGAATTTTTTTTTTTTTTAAAATTGATCTCATGAATGGATATCACTACTCGAATGGAGGAACCATTGACACCATATGCTCACCCCTCAACACAAGTCTCCACAAGTTGATAGCGCAGCCCCTAAAATCAAAAGGTCTTCACAAAGGTTGTAATGGGGCCAAGAGTTAAGGGTTCATGAATGAGAGGATAGGAAATCACAAGGATCCTAAGGAATTGTAGAGCACAATATAGAACTAGAGACATGAGAATCTTTGAAATCTCCTCAAGGTAGTAACAACGGAACTTGAAGCAAGCAATAATAATTTTAATTTCTTTTGAACACAACCTTTCCACAATACAATAAGTAATCAACTCAAGACATAATTTCTTTCTTTCTTTGCTGTTTTTTTTTTCAGCCATTGTTTTCTTCTTGAGACAATTTTTACAATGAAAATCTCCCCCACACTTGCTCTTTGAGACAAGTCAACCTTCTTGCTTATTAAAGTACCTTGAAACCAATGTAAGTCTCTCAAAAGATGCTCCACTCTTCCTTAGGGTAGGGTACGGAAACACTATACTAAGCTCAAGGGTAAGGAGTTGTGGGTTAACAAAGAAAAAGCTCACAATAAAGGCTCAAAGGGGTTAAACTAGGGGACATTTTTCTTTTTACGGGGACACAGGCTTATTTGGCAATGGTGGTAATCCTAGTGCCTTAATCATGTTCTAGGTGCCACACCATCGACACAAAGTTTCGAGAGGTCTAAGGATGAGTTCTAGCATTTAGTTCACATATTGCACATCATTCAAGTAGTAATCAAGGTGAAACGATAATGAGATCAACAAGTCATCGCCAAGAAAGCATGAATTAATATATATTACTCTCACAGAAATTAAGCACAAAGCACAAAATCTCACAAAGGTAATATGAATTTCACTTATTCTAACATGCGTTTCTCTGTACCAAAGACACGGCTATAGTGCGAATATGTTTAGACCATAACAATCATAGATAATCATTAACCAAAGAATAACATCCAGACCTAAAATGATGTTTAAACTCTTCTTAATGTCATGTATATAACCCAATCTCATCATAGTAGTGGAAGGTACCTAAAACACAAACAAAACAATGACTCTTTTTGGATTTTCAATTTTTTTTTTTTACGGGATGGGCGTCCGGACGCATAGCTACTGGGCAGATACCAAAAACACGAATTTGGGTATAAAATCAGAAAGAGAACATCCCAATGACACTAAGAAAACACAAATGCAACAAAACATAAAGAATACCCCCCCACACTTAAACCAAACATTGTCCACAATGAAACAAAGAAAAGAAAGAAAAGAGAGGGATGAAGAAAGCAAATCTGATGAAGCGCAGTCATCCTCTCATCCTTTGGGTTGCCTCCCAAAAAGCGCTTGCTTTAACGTCGTCAGCCCGACGCTTTTCCAAAAGTCAAGTATAAGTAGCATTCAGGAGAGACACTTTCTCCTCGGGTGCTCGAACGAAGGGCTCATAATAATGTTTTAAACGATGTCCATTCACCTTAAACCGCTCGCCCTTGGTACAATGCTCAATCTCAACTGCACCATGAGAAGAAACATCAATCACAATAAAGGGACCATACCATCTAGAACGTAACTTACCGGGAAATAACCGCAGGCGAGAATTAAACAAAAGAACTTTTTGTCCCACAACGAAACTCTTCCTAAGAATCATCTTATCATGGTATGCCTTAGTCTTCTCCTTGTAGATGCGGCTACTCTCATATGCATCATTCCGAAGCTCATCCAACTCATTCAATTGCAACCGCCGTGTGTCACCCGCAGCCTTCATATCCATGTTGAATTTTTTTATTGCCCAATAAGCTCGATGCTCAAGTTCAACCGGGAGATGACATGGCTTGCCATAGATCAAACGAAATGGTGGCATCCCTATAGGAGTTTTGTACGCTGTCCGGTACGCCCACAGCGCATCAGTTAAGCGCGAGCTCCAATCTTTCCTACTAGGGTTCACGGTCTTCTCAAGGATGTGCTTCACTTCACGGTTGGACACTTCTGCTTGTCCACTTGTCTGTGGATGATATGGTGTAGAAATCCGGTGGGTGATGTTGTACTTTTTCAATAGAGCTTCAAATGACTTATTGCAAAAATGTGATCCTCCATCGCTGATGATAGCTCTTGGTGTTCCGAACCTTGAAAAGATGTTAGTCTTTAAAAAAGTAAGAACACAAGCAGAATTGTTAGTTCTAGTGGCGGATGCCTCCACCCACTTCGACACGTAATCAACAGCAAGTAGGATATAAATAAAGCCATTTGAAGAGGGAAAAGGTCCCATAAAATCAATGCCCCAAATATCAAAAATTTCAACAACTAAAATTGGGGTTTGAGGCATTTGATTTCGAGATCCTATATTACCTGTGCGTTGACAACGATCACATGTAGAGCAGAAGATAAATGCATCCTTGAACAAGGTCGGCCAATAAAAACCACTCTCCAACACTTTGAGAGCAGTCTTTTTCGCCCCAAAGTGGCCTCCACATGCATAAGTATGACAAAAGGTGAGAATAGATATAAATTCAGTTTCAGGAACGCACCTTCTTATCAACTGATCAGGACAATATTTCCATAAATATGGATCATCCCACACATAATGCTTGGCAGTTTTGATGAGCTTATCCTTTTGAGCACGGGTGAAATCCGCTGGAACCTGCTTGGTGACAATATAATTAATAATATCTGCATACCAAGGGTCAGAAACCACAATAGAAAATAATTGCTCGTCAGGAAAAGTTTCAAGTAAAGGAAGAGAATCCTTCTCATCATTAGACCCATTCACCAGTCGACTAAGGTGATCTGCTACCACGTTTTCGCTGCCCTTCTTATCCCGAATCTCAAGGTCGAATTCTTGGAGTAAAAGCACCTAACGAATCAACCTTGGTTTAGCCTCCTTCTTTGTCATAATGTACTTCAGCGCTGCATGATCTGTATACACAACAACCTTAGTGCCAATTAGATAAGATCTAAATTTTTCTAAGGCAAAAATAACAGCAAGAAGCTCCTTCTCTGTAGTTGAGTAATTCAATTGAGCATCATTCAAAGTTCTTGAAGCGTAATAAATCACATGAGGCAGTTTATTCACTCTTTGACCAAGGACTGCTCCAACAGCATAATCTGACGCATCACACATAAGTTCAAACGGGAGGCTCCAATCCGGTGGCATGATTATGGGGGCAGAGGTCAACATCCCCTTAAGCTTCTCAAAAGCTGCCTTGCACTCCTCATCAAACAGGAACGGCACATCTTTTTGCAATAGACAACATAGGGGTCTTGTGATCTTTGAAAAATCCTTGATAAAGCGCCTATAAAAACCTGCATGTCCAAGAAAAGAGCGCACCTCCCTCACACTAGTGGGAGGTGGTAAGGAGCGCACAAGATCTATTTTTGCTTTATCAACTTCTATTCCCCTAACAGATATGATATGACCCAAGACTATACCCTGTTGAACCATGAAATGACACTTCTCCCAATTTAAGACAAGGTTAGTTTCCTCACATCTTTTTAAAACAATAGCTAAATTATCCAAACAAAAATCAAAAGAATCACCGAAAACTGAAAAGTCATCCATGAATACCTCGATGATTTTCTCGACCATGTCAGAAAAGATGCTCATCATGCACCGCTGAAAAGTAGCTGGTGCGTTGCATAATCCAAATGGCATCCTCCTATACGCAAACGTTCCAAAGGGGCAAGTGAACGTCGTCTTCTCTTGATCCTCAGGAGCAATGACGATTTGATTGTAGCCCGAATACCCATCCAAAAAGCAATAGTGCGAATGACCTGCAAGACGTTCTAACATTTGATCAATAAATGGTAAGGGAAAGTGATCCTTACGTGTAGTGGCATTTAGTTTGCGGTAGTCAATGCAAACTCTCCATCCTGTCTGCAATCGTTGTGGCACTAGCTCATTCTCTGCATTTTTAACCACGGTGATGCCCGAACGCTTTGGAACGACTTGTACCGGGCTCACCCATTTACTATCCGAGATGGGGTAAATAATTCCAGCATCCAAGAGTTTAAGAACCTCCTTCTTCACAACTTCCATCATAGGAGGGTTCAATCGGCGTTGTGCTTCCCTAGTAGGTTTGGCTCCCTCCTCAAGAAGTATACGATGCATACACGTAGTTGGGCTAATTCCCTTGATGTCTGCAATCCCCCATGCAATTGCAGTCTTGTGTTTACGCAGAACTCGCAATAACTTGTCTTCTTCCAGCGAAGACAGATCAGAAGCAATAATCACAGGTAAAGTCTCCTCTTTTTCCAAATACGCATATTTCAGATGCTCGGGCAATGGTTTGAGCTCCAATGTAGGTGCCTGAATCACAGAAGGCACGAGTTCTTCGTTAGAAATAGGGAGGGAAATAAAGGTAGAAGACTTACATGGGAGTATTGGACGAGATTCGAGGGCTGCTAAAATCTCCTCAAGGTCATTTTCGTTGCTAATCCAATCCGCAGCCGTTGACTCTTGGTTTCGCTCATCAGGGCGTCCGGACTTCATCCTTGCTCCGTCCGGATGGGAGTGCTGCTGCAGACCCATCTCAATTACTGTTTTGAGCATGTCGTCACCCACGTTTGCATTGAATACATCCTGCACCAAGTGATCAATAATGTCAATGGAAAAACAAGAGTTGACATCCTTAGGGTACCTCATGGCTTCAAAGATGTTGAAGCTAATTTTCCTCTCTTCAAATTCCATTGTCAAAGTCCCTTCGTACACGTCGATCTTGGTACGGGCAGTCCTCATAAATCCTCTTCCAAGAATGAGAGGTAAAGAGGTCGGCATAGGTTCATGTTCCATCTCCAACACAAGAAAATCAGCTGGGAAAATTAAGTCATTCACTTTCACAAGCACATCTTCCAAGTAGCCTTCAGGATACACATGTGAGCGATCCGCTAATTGAATAACTGTTCTAGTCTGTTTAAGCTCACCTAGCTGAAGAGATTCATAGACAGAGTATGGCATTAAGTTAATCGAAGCACCCAAATCAAGTAGAGCATGTTCAAACTTGGTGTCACCAATGATGCATGGAATGGTGAAACGTCCGGGGTCCTTCAATTTAGGTGGAAGCTTCCTCTGAAGCACAGCAGAGGTTTCTTCGCTCATGGCCACGGTCTCAGCTTCATCAAGCTTCCTTTTATTAGTACATAATTCCTTAAGGAACTTAGCATACCTGGGCATTTGCTTGATGGTGTCAAGAAGAGGAATGTTCACTTGGACCTTCGAAAGAACATCCAAAATGTCTTTGTCACCTTGCTCCTTCTTTTGCTTGGCAAACCTGCGAGGAAAAGGAATAGGTGGAACATAAGCATTAGAACCACTTTTGTTTACCTGAAAAGGATTGGGTTTGGTTGGGGGAGCCGAAGCTACTCCTAAACCCGATGGAATTTCGGAATTTGCATCTTCAGTCCCAGACGATCGGACGGCTTCCTCCGGTGTCCGAACGGAATTCTCGTCTGAAGCTTTCCCTTCTTCTCTGTTTGCGGGTGTCCGGGCATCATCCTTTTGTCCGAACGGCAGTGGGTACCTCGTCGAATTTGGGTCATTAACCTGCTCCCATGCTGAATCCAACAAGTCTTGACCCCCTTTTGATGCTCCCTTGGGCCTTTTAAGAAACACGGGGTCCTCCGGAAGCTGCTTTCCACTCCTCAATGTGACGGCATTAACCTGTTCACGGTTAGTTCCCTTAGGATTAATTTCAGTTTGAGAGGGAAACGTACCTGGCGTTCTTTGAGTGTATTGCTCACATAGTCGACCAACTTGCACCTCAAGATTAGCTATGGCTTTAGAATGAGAGTGCAGAGTGGCATCAGTTCGATCTTTGAAGACCTTGTTATCCTTCATGATGGTGTCAGTGTTTCTCGCAATTGTGAGCACCATATCTTCAAGCTTACTTGAAGGTTGTTGCGGTGGATATGAACTGAAGTTTTGGGGCCGAGGTGGTTGATTAAATCCAGGAGGTGGTGCTCTATAATTGTTATTTGATTCTTGCTGATAAGTAGAGACACCAGCGTTGGTACCCCAACGAAAAGCAAGAGGAACATTCCCATCATTCCTTGGCCTTTGCTGCCCCATGTAGTTTATTTGCTCTTGGCCTGCCACAGGGTAAGGACAAAGTGAAGTAACATGGTCATAAGTAGAACAATTAGCACATACCTCAACTTGAGCCGCTCCTTGGAGCGCCATGCTCTTCATCATCATATCAAATTTTTCCTCAATGGCAGCCATCCTAGATGAGTCTCCTCCACTAGTTTCCATCCCATAAGTATCCTTGAGCTTTACTTCTTGGAATCCTTTTGTTGAGAACTGCTGGGAATTCTCACTTAATGTCTCAAAGATATCAAATGCTTGATCACTAGTCTTATTCATGAAAGCTCCTCCACATGCCGAATCCACAAGAGCCTTATTTGCATCATTCAAACCTTCATAAAAGAACTGAGCTTGGTCATCCTTTGCGTACCCATGATGAGGACACTTCCTTAGCAGCCCGTTAAAGCTTTCCCAAGCCTCACAAAAAAGGTCTCCTGACTTCTGGCGGAAAGTGTGGATATCTCTCCTCAATTGCCTAGTTCTTTGAGCAGGGAAAAATTTGGTGATGAACTTCGTAGATAGCTGATCCCAAGTAGCAATAGTATCCGAAGGCAATGAATTCAGCCACCACTTGGCATGATCCTTCAAGGAGAAGGGAAACAAAATAAGCTTCAGTTGCTCGGCAGTCAATCCCGGTGGAAATTGAGTCCGACACAAATCATAAAACTCTCTCAGGTGGCCATTCGGGTCCTCATTCGGCTTCCCATAAAAGTGAGGAACTGAGTTGATCAATTGTGGAGACAAACTGAATGAAGTGCCGGCAGCCGGAGTGAATGTGATGCACGAAGGTTGTGCAACACCTTGAGGAACAAAGGAAGACTTCAATGGCCTTGGGTCTTCGGCCATTGCGTTGACAGGTGGGTTACGCTCCTCCTCTGTGTCGGTATCTGAATGTATCAATGGAGGTGGATCCAGGAGAGATCCCAAACCCGGTGATGGTGGTGTAGATGGGGTGGTGGAAGAAGAATCCGTAACTGTGCGCGAAGTGGCTACCTTACGGTTGAGGCGGATGGTGCGTTCAATCTCATAATCAAAAAGAAGATCTCTGTCCTGCGATCGACGAGTGTTCATAAACTGAAAACAAAAGACACAAAAACGTTAAACCACAAATAGATAAGAAAACGAAACAAAACAAAAACAAAGATTGCAACTAAATTAAACAATCCCCGGCAACGCGGCGCCAAATTGATAAAGGAATTTTCACACACCAATTAAGGTGCATAAAAATAACTTATGAATTACCCTACAAGGTATATATGGTCGAAGATAGTATATGAAAGTAGGGATCGAACCCGCAAGGGATTGGGATAAAGCTGCAACTACAATGACTCAAAACAAATAAAAACGACAGAACTGACCAGTCAGGAAAACCTGACTAGTTGATGACTCTAGACTACTCCAAATGACCTGAAATTTGGAGACAACTAACTAGACACGTAAAACTAACTACTGACAAAGTTTTAGATTTTTCTGAATTGATTTGTTATTTTTAACACTAAATAGAAAACAGACAATGAAAACTGACGAAAATGATAAAACTAGAATTGGCACAGTTTTATAAATCAATGAGATGGAGAAGCTAGGGTTTCGAAATCCACCACCAAACAATCATACATCAACATCATGAACTCAGATTAACGAGTATTGAATTCCCATGGATGACTATGCTCACGAAAGGTCCTTGGTATATGGATGCACTCTCGTATTCATTCTCTCTTACTTAGTATGTTAAGCATTTGGTATGAATGTCATAACCTATTCTCTAACATGCAGTCCTGCTTGGTATATGCTCAGATTTAACACATCAGAGATCATTAAGTTCTAAGAGAATAAGAACATAGCAAGAATCCTAGAACATAGTATGTATCCTAAGTATCCTTGAAACAATTTCATACAAGCACCGCAGCTCTTGTCGCGCCACAAATAAAACACACAATGATACTGGTCGTCACGCATGTGTTTATGGCTGGTCGATCCTAAAACATGCTCCTAAGGTCGCGGATCAAAGAAACACATAAGAGAATAACAGTTTACGAACAATGAAATTGTTATCATCCGGGAAACAACACTTATATAAATCCGAATATCAAAACATCAAGGTAATCATGTCTAGGGCTTCAATCTAGCCCTAACTACAAGAAGTTTAGCTACTCATGACTGCAAACGAAAACCCAAAAGAATACATGAAGATGGAAGAAGAACCGGTGCACAGCCCTGCTGCCGCTGGTGCTCTGCTGGTGCGCGCGAGGTGCACGTCTGGGCGCACGCTGGTGCTCGCTGGGCCCTTATCTTTTCCTTCTCTCGGCTGTCACAAGTCTCTCCCTTTTTTTTCAAAAGTCCCCCACTCGGCTGCTATTAGGGTTCTTTATATATGATTCCTCAACCCTAGACTCTTCCTTAATGGTCGTGGACTTCTTAACTTCCAAGAAAAAGCCCAATGGATTAAAATGTGAACGCTTCGGTCTTCCTTGTCCATCAAGGTTTCCTCAAGTGATTGAAACCCCTTCCTTTATCACGAATTAAGCCAACTTCTCCATATTTGCTCCCGAAACCTACGAAATACGAGAAATCAAATAAATAACTAAGATAAATAAGAAATATGGCCAAAATACTATAATATTAAACACTATAAGACGTCACATAAATGCTCCTATCAATTGTACAACTCATGTAAATCCAGTTATTGTCCATAGGCTTCCTCTCCACTGAACTCAACTTAAGGCTCCTCCTTGAGCAGTGCTTCATGCTCCTCATTAGCATCAACAACTAGTGCAGCTGGATGTCTCCTATGGTACTCACGAATCTCTTTCAATTGATCATAGAATGCACTGAACACACTGGTGCCGGTGGCAGTTTGGCCTCCGAGAGCCGCAATCTCGTCTTTTCTGGCATTATAGTTATCCTCATAGATCTCAATGAGTCTTTGTGTGGTGGAGGAGATGGTGTCGATCATGTGGCAGACACGGTGGCTTTGAGCCAAGCATTCCTTGCTGCTCGTCGACTCATTCTGAAAGTCCTTCACTATCAGACACTCCAACCGCTCCACCTCCTCGTGAGCGCCACGCGTCATCTCCAGTAGCGTCGACGACATCTTCTTCTTCTTCTTCTTCTTCTGCCCCTCCCTTGAGTTGCAGTTAGGGCTTTGATTCTAGGGGTTCTCCCTCTACTCTCTAATACAAACATCGAAATGAATCTCGCACGCCCCCAAACATCGGTTGCTTGCTAGAGAAAATGAGCAAACGAAAACTGTGGCAGACAAGGTCTGCTGTGATGATCTGATGTGGGATCTTTCCTCTCCAACACTCCCCCTCACGTGCAACCTAACTTTTTAGGTTGACACGTGAAATTCATTCAGTCCAATTCCCATTTTGGAAATTGGGGTATGCGATCCAAGACCCACTGTAGGCACTTGGTATGGTATGGGCCAATCAGAATTTTTCCGACGGCAATTTTGATTTGATGAACCCAAATTTGAGCTCATTATGATGGGAGACTTTCCCCCGTTATGTTGGGAGAAGTAATTGAAGAGAAACCTGGTTTCTTTGTGTTTGGTACTGAGTTTTGAAATTTGAGATTCGATGTTTGGGAATTATGATGATTTGGGGAGAGACACGTGCGCCGAGCCGGTGCTTGATGAGTCGAGCCGGTAAGTTTGTGCAAATTGTTGCTGCTAGTGGTGTGGTGGGGGCGGGTCTGCTATGTCAGGGAGTGACTCTGATGTGATTCTGATGTGCTTCTCTTTTGTTTATTGTTTTTTTCTTCAAAAGAGGTCTGATGATGGTGGGACAAGAGTTTGGCTGCAACTTGTGGTGTGGTTTGTTTGCCTTTTGTGGTGTTTTACGTTTGGGTTTTGGGATTCGGTATTTGGAAAATTCAGGTGGTGATTTGGGTTTTGGTGGTGATTATGGTGGTATGCAGCAGAATACGAAATTTGAGTTTTGGCTTTTGATGTGGGTTCATGATTTGTTTGTGGATTTGAGCGGATTCAGGATTTGTTTGTGGATTTGGGTGGATTCATGATTTGTTTGTGGATTTGGGCTGATTCAGGATTTGGTATGGTATTTGATTCAGTAACAATGCATCAGATTTGTGTTTTTCAGATGCAGGATTGAACCTGCTCTGATACAAACTAGAAAAGAATAATTTGATTTGTGTTTCAATATGTTGTTATTCATTCATCCCTCAAGGGGTATTTATAGTGATACAAGATTTAGAGAGCTATTCTAAACATACAAGGAAAGAATACCCATAATTACAAGGTTTCTTACTAATATTAGTAATCTTAATTTGACAGCTATTCTACAGTAGCTGAGGTTATTTAATGTTTGGCTTAATGTTGGTGGAAGGCATAACCTCTGGAGGAAGATTGGTGTGGCTCAGCTTGACGTGGATGTGAAGAGCACGTCCTTGGGTGCAAGGAAAAATTGTTGGGGTTACGTTTCGTTAAGGAGAAGTTTCTTGTTTCACGATTTGGGAAGATTGAAGGTGAGTCTTATGGTGTCAGCTACTGTGTTAAGTGGTACTGAAGATTGTGTAGTGATTCGGTCCCCTTCTATTTGCTGCAAGTTGAGTGCAAGCAACTAGGAGAGTTTGGTTATCATTTTAGGAATCAGAAGAGTTGCGGAAGTGAAGCGGAGCCACTATCTCGAGTGACAATGGTAAGGATATTCCATGTTTTACTGATGTGTCATTGTTTTCCTGTGTGCTTGTTGAATGGTGGATATATTGGTGTTGATTTGACTGATTGGGTAAAAACTGGTTAGGTGGAGCAGACCAAGAAGTTGCTGGTTTAGGTTTGAGCAGATTAAAGGTAAGTTGCAGATTCTAGCTACTATTATGCTTATGTGTTGTGGTGGATGGGTTGTTATGGATATTAATGGTTGTTTGGTGTGTTTTGGTGTTGCATGTCGAGATCTTGAGAATTGGAGTTTACAGAGAAGCTATAGTCATTTTCTAGCAAGTGATCGAAATCTGACAAGGCATAATATACTGCAGAGAGCCGAGGAGGTGATTTCCAAGGCTTCCCCTTCTTGTTCAAGTTGTAGTTTCCCTTTTAAGAGAACTTGTCATATTTAGAAAGTATCTAATTTGGGAAATTTTCCCTTTTTGGAAACTTTCCAATTATGGAAGCTGGTCCAAGTTAATTAATCCTAGTCAACTTGGGAATCATAGTAAAACTTGTGGGACCCCGCACGTTTTAACCATGGTTAATGGCGAGTTACAGAGGATTAAGTCGCATTCGGTAACTTCGCGAATTAACGACCACGTTCGTTTTCGAGTTTTTTCGAAGTTCTCCAAATACCTGATTTAATGACTCGATGTCATAGTACGTGTCGACACGAGTCTCCCGGTATTTTCGGATTATTTTTCGAAGCTTCGGTTTATTTTCTACAGATTTTTAAAGTTCCTGGTAACTTTTAATTACCATTCTGGTAAATCAGTTTTACCATTTCTACCTTTTACTTTTCACCTTTTAATCTGGACCGTCAGATCTTTCCAAGATCTGATCTCGGCCGTTGGTTTCCCTATAAATAGGGAGAGAGTTTTGACTCGGTCAAAACTCTCCCCTTTTTCTTTTCTCTCTCCCTCTCGACGTCTCTCGGCCGAGACTGAGCTCGACGGCGCTCCGCCGTCCGGCCACCAATGGCTGGCGGACCACCTCCATATTTCTCCCCTCTTCCTCCTCTACTCATCCCTACCCTTAGCTCACCGAGACAACCACCGTGCTAGGAGATCTAGCGCCCCTGCACTCGGCGGTCAACGCCGGATTTCCGGCGATCCAGGCGGCGGTTCGGCGCGTGAATGGTATGGTTCTTCTCCCCTTCTCTTCTTCTTCCTTTTCCTGCTCTTCAATCTCCAAATCGAACCCTCATTCGGGTTCCCCATCTTCACTGTTCTCCTTAACTTTTCTGGGTTTTTCCCCTGCAACTCTTCCGGCAGTCCGATTCTTGGCTTTCTCAGTGTCCCCCTCTTCTGACGACGGCATGAGCACGTGGATGAGTTGGGTTGGTGAGAAGTGGAGCTGCAGCAGTGACATGGAGGAGACCCAGTGGAGGTGTGGTTCTAGCTGGATGCAGAGGGTGACCGGAGGGACGTCCAGGAAGGTTTAGAGAGCTCTGAAAGTCGAGCTGATGAGCTACTGGGTTCATGTTTTGGAACAGATCGAAGGAAGAGGCAGGGCTGCATGGTGGAGCTTGATGGTGAGGCTGCAGAGCAGTGTTGGAAGTTCTGGAGGGGATCAGAGGTGAGGGATTCTTCCTGATCTTGAGCTTCTATGTTCTTGCTGCTAAGTTGTGTTATTGATCTGTTGATATATTAATTGGATGTTGTTTTCCTGCATGTTGTCGTAACTTGGTAAACGAGAAAAACGAGAAGGTTATGGCGAATTTCCGGCAAGTTGCCGGAATCCGGTGACGATCCGGAGATGCAGTTAAACCGGCAGAAATGCCGAGAAGGTAGTCTTCGAATCCCTTCAAAGGTGTTGTTTCCGTTTAGTTGGATTAAAGAGTCGTAATCGGAAATTACGTATAAGGAAACGTATATAAACGGAAACTAACCATGTTTGGAAACCTGCTAAATTGGGAAACTTTCCATTTTGGGAAAGTTTCCATTAAAGGAAAGTTTTCATTAAGGGAAAGTTACATTTTCAAAAAAATGGTTAAAGAATTGAAGTTCAACGAAGTTTAACACAGCTTGGTTAAATTGGTAAAGTGTTAAATTGTTATCGGAAAATGATAACTGGAATTTTTGGAAAATGTCAAGTTGACCATGTTAAGTAAAGTTGGTGTTTCACGTAAATCGGTAAATCGACTCTCGGTAAATAAATTGGTTAGTGTGACACGTTGGGTGTCCATAGTAATTCAACGAATTATTATGTGACACCCTAATGTCAAGTTAAAGTGGTTAAAGGAAAGTTCAGAAACCAAGTCGGACTTTCGGTAAATTGAGTAAAGAGTCTATAACAGGAAAAGAAAGTCAAAAGGTTAAAGTGCCATAAAAGGAAATTGGTTGGTCAACTTAGTCAACGTGGACATTCCTGGTCAAACCAGGAATGCTGAGGTCTGTTGACTATTATTATATCTTGGTTGCTAAGCTACTTTAATTCTGCAGTGATTATTGGACGAGGTAGCTTACGCGGTGACCACGGTTCACCGAGACAGTTCTTGGAAGCTTGGAGCTTGCGTTTGGAACGGCAATTCCAAGTAGGGAATCTGAACCCCCTTGGTAGTGGTTTTATATATGTATAAGAAAGTGCATGATTTTGTGTATGCTCATGGTCGATGCCTCGGGAAAGTTTTCTTTATATTAAATGATAAATGATTTATGATTGGGCCAAGAAGACCCGAGGCTAGACGTAAAGGATTTTTATACGTCAATGTGAGATGTGTGGAACACCGTTGTCCTGATTTCTGGTGTGTAACCTGAGAGTGACGGGACCTAGTATCTAGCACTCCCACGGTGTCGAGACCGTGAACCTCCGGGGGGCGATGCCCTGTTTATTTTAAATATCCCGCTTACGCTCGTCTCGTACAGAGTTAAGCGAGACGTAAGTGCGATGCGCTGTTTGGGCATTTAGCTGGAAATGGACACTCTCGCTACTATGTGTTTTCAAGCGCATAGGTAGTTGGCCCCGGTTTGCTGTGAAGACAAACCCGGGATTTGGTTACTGAGATTCGAAGTCCTGCAGGCTGTACTTGTACATTGAGCGCTCTGGGCCCCTATGTTTTTAGCATACTGCACTGTTTTCCTAAAGGATATAAAATGATGGTTTTTGTGTGCCAAGGATTTTATAAATGGTTTTATTACGAGCTCAAATCTATATGTATATATACGGTTTTTGGTTTTCAAACCTATCATTGGTGGGCCTACGTGAGCACGCGAGGACGACGCTCACCCCTACAACAGATTGTTTGCAGGTACTGTGACGGGAAAGATAGAGAGAGCTATATGTGGAGCTTCATTCCTTCCTCGATGTTCGGTCCAAGTGTACTCCCTATTCCGGTTTTACCCTTTGAGTCATTTACCAGAGATTTCTACCTGAACAGTAAATGTGTCATCCCGATTTGTTAACCATATTGTGTATTTTTATTGTTGTCGCTAAAGTTTTTAAATTGTCCCCTTTATTTTGACCACCTTCCGCGAAATTAGATAAACTCTGATGAATGTTTTAAGGATTTCATGTGGTGCCACTCAAAGTATTTAAAGTTTAAAAATTTATTTTACTCACTAAAAAGCCTACGACTTTAGGTTAATAAGTTGTTGGCACGTCCTTCGGACGTGTTGGCTTCTTATTGGCTTAACTTCGTGGCTACTGTAGTTTACCCCCAGGGGTGCTACAGCAAAACTAGAAAAAGGTCGAGTCAACATTTGTATAATAATTCGTTCTGACAAATCGTTTTCACATCTTATCTCAGCATTGGAATATTTAAGCTAATATTGTGAGTGAATGTTTGTTTTAAATTAAATGCATGCAATATTTTATTTTGTTAATTTTCATTGGTGCTTTTGAAATTCAATATACACTTTGATTTTTTTACCAGAAAGTTACAAAAATGTGATTTTCGGTGAAGTCTTATATATGTATATTATCGAGGAGTGACGCTAGCGTCGTAGCCCTATATGAGAATATTTATAATTATTTACGTGTGTGTGTATAGAGCACTTCTAGTGATGGATTCATTTTTTTTGACTTATATGAGGGATGAGGAATTTCACCAACTTTTCGATCACATTTATACATCTCCACCATTCAAATTTGTTATTCCTAGTGTACGTATAGATTATTTCTGGAAATTTTCATCCAATTTGGTTATCGTTAAGGTCTTCAAAATTGCGATTTAGCATTATAAGCATTCAGGTCTTCAAAATTTTACAGAAATGATCTACATATATACATCTAAATATTGAACGGTGAAGATATTGATTTGTGAACAAAAAGATGGGTTAAGAATCAATCCCTCATATATTTATAGAGACTTTCTAGGCTGCGGACGTCCGCACCAAACCCTTTGGTGCAGATGTGTGATTTTGCCCCACTTTTCAATCTTAGTTTCAGATCTTAACCATTCAATATCTAGGTATATATGTATAGATCATCTCTGTAAAATTTCATCTCATTTGGTGATCGTTAAGACATTTAAATCTGTGATTTACCATGTAGAAAAACGGACGGTTCCTAAATTGTTTAACCGGAACCTTTAGTTTTCTTCATGGTAAATCACTTATTTAAATGACTTAACGATCACCAAATGAGATGACATTTTACAGAGATGATCTATACATATATACCTAGATATTGAACGGTTAAGATTTGAAAATAAGATCGAAAAGTGGGGCAAAATCACACATCCACACCAAACCCTTTGGTGCGGACGTCCGCAGCCTAGAAGCCCTATGTGTGTGTGTGTGTGTTTGTTTATATATATTACTACAGGGTAATGGGGCACGTGTACGCATACGTCTTTCGGCCATACTATTGGGCCTATATCCGTCTCCATTATGATGTGACATGAACATTAGACGCGCTCGTAGTAACCCTAGGTGAATTCCAAAATTCATACAGGGGTAATGTGGTGTGTGTGAATACATACTTATATACTAGAGCCGGAGAGACTGAATATATATTTTCTATATTTTGTCTAGCGGGGCTAGTTTTCGGTGGTTATCGACTTTTACTCTAGAGTTGATATTATTACCACTTGCGCATGCATCATATTTTTCTACAGAGATTAAAATTGGAAAACATAAATTCTTGATTTAAATATTTGTTTCTTGTTACTTTATTTTTATCCACTCATTTTAACGTTTTCAAATGCTTCTTTCCTAGGCCCTTCGTTTTCAAATGCCCAATTTGTAGACTAGCTTAGATAAGTACGAGCGTACATGGAGCTGAGGCATAGTCAATATTATATCATCTGCTCACTTGTATATATTTTTGATTGACTTCTTCGATATAAGAAATGCTCTGAACCTTTGAATCTTGGATATGATATTATACTTATCTTAGTATTCATTAAGTTGAGGTGTTGTGATTTTAGAGAGCATGAATGCTTTAGGAGGTATAAGGTTGGTGAGTTTAGAAGTGTGTTGTAGGTTTCTGTTTAGAAAGGTTGCCTACTTTCAAGAGATATTATGCTGAATTTTTCAGTAAAATCTTTTTTGGACGTGGTTCTCATAGGGTTTACTTTGGATTTCAGGGTGAACAGGGTGAAAGTCGGGGTGGACCTTGACATCCATACTCTAATAAAAATAATAATAATAAAACAGATTTTAGTCTACCTTGAACCATTTACACTTCTCATTAATTGAGTTCTCAGGGACAGGTTCTGATCTTTTTAACATATGTCCTTGTAGACGTAGAACTATCTTAATACCACATTGAAATATCTACTAATTGTTTCCTCATTAACACATAAATCTATCTTGTATGATTCGGTTCGTTTCATGGTGTGCAAGAATATACAAGAACATAGCTACCATTTCTTCCACGGACATATTTTTTGTCTCTCAAATTACTAGACGTGCGTAGCATACAACATAAAATGTTAAATGTACGCCTATCCATGCGAATATTGTTTACACATCTTACATCACTTGCATAGACCATTCATTCAAAATTTTTGTTGACATGCTATACATATTATTCCACCAACCATAATTGGCACCCTACTTATGGGCCCACGAGACGTAATGAGACCCGACCGTGGCATGCATTATGAGGCCTGAACAACAAGCTACGCAACGTTACCAAGAACGTGCCAATCCGTTACCTGGAAGTCACCTACTCGGCCTCACCAACATGCTCCCTCACAACACCTTCAAAGGCTAGCAAAGGATACTCTAGTCCCACATTGAAGATATTGTAAAGTGAGAAGCCTCCTTCTCCTATAAAAAGAGGTTCCTCCCCACTCACTCAAGACATCATCAACACTACTATCATTACTACTACTTGTAATATTTTAGGAAGTCATCAAGGCACCCAACACATAGTACATATTAAGTGGACGTAGCTTTGCCCATCGATGGCAAGGTGAACCACTATAAACCTTGTGTCCTCTCTAATACCGCTACTAACATACATGTAGATACAACCGTATCAACATTGGCGCCGTTTGTGGGAAGCCGGAGCAAAAGGCTTCACCACCTACTATGAACTAAGTGATCTCGAACAATTTTTCTTACTTATGATTCAAATTGTAAAAAAATGGCAATCTATGCCTACAAACCGCTGCTTCCACGGCAGCAATGACAAAAAAATGGCAACTTATGCTGTAGTTTGACCGCCGCTAGTATTCATAAACATGTATATATATAGTGGAACACTCGTATCTTTTCTAATTACACCTACAACGGAGCAGTTGACATGTTCATTTGTTGGGCAGGGGCATGTGCGAGAGGACCGAAGGCAAGTGTGGTCCTTGGCGTTACAAAAAAAAGAAGGCGTGTTGGGCCGCCGAGCAAAGCGAAACATGACCAAACCCAAGCGGTTCAAAAAGATGGTGCCAAACCAATGCGGTTCAGAAAAAAATATTTCGGCGCCAAAGCATTTGTTTGCCCTATCCGCCAAAGCATTTTAAGGTTTTTGAACCGCATTTGAACTTTGCTAATACACATGTTCAAGCTTGTAATGCTATTGTGTTAAGCCCGGAGACTACTCGGCAAGTAACGATCTGCACCTTCATTACTTTAAAGCCCGGAGACTACCTGGCATATGAGGATCCGCTCCTCCATTATGTCAAAGCCTGAGGACTATTCGGCAAGCACATACCACATCTTTGTGACGCGTGCAAGCTACAGATTAAACGAGATTTCCCTATTTATTATTCTTGAGCGATCAAGAATAAAGATAATCCCTCAACGATTTAATGTTGCATAAAAATATGGCGACTTTCTCATGTCATACAACAAAGCACTCGCTTAAGACCATCTTCACACATGCTAGCGATGTTTATCCGCTAAGACATGGTGAACCGATCGCCAATCCCTCGTAAATACGAGATGCCACCTCTTGGAGAGACTAACGACTTTTATCCGCTAAGACATGGCAAACCGCTCGCCAATCCCTCGTAAATATGAGATGCCTCCACTGGGATAGACTAGCGATGTTTATCCGCTAATTCATAATGAACCGCTCGTTAGCACCTTGTACATACGAGGCGCCTTCTCTTGGAGTGATTAACGACGCTTAGCCGCTAAGGCATGATGAGCAGCTCACTAAGATGCTTATTTGCCAAGACATATCAAAACGCCAGCAAACTAGCTGATTACCTGCCCACTCACGGCGGAAGGCGCCACAAATTTCATACGTATGATAAAAGGTTTCTCCAGCATAATACTAGTGACGATCATCCGCTAGAAAACTCAGGGAGATCGGAACAACCGCCCCTCGAAGGTTAAAAACGACTCACCGTTACCTTCACACTGGTGATATATCAACGCCAAGAATTTGCCTCACTTTTCGGGAGACCCTCGCTGATTGAGAGGATATAGGGAGACCGGAACAACCACCCCTTGAAGGTTAAAAACGACTCACCATTACCTTCACACTGGTGATATATCAACGCCAAGAATTTGCCTCACTCTTCAGGAGACCCTCGTTGATTGAGAGGATACAGGGAGACCGGAACAACCACCCCTCGAAGGTTAAAAATGACTCACTGTTACCTTTATACTGGCGATATATCAACGCCAAGAATTTGCCTCACTCTTAGGGACACCCTCGCTGACTGAGAGAACAACTGGGCAGCCCTAAGATATGTAAAGCGATGATCAACCGCCAGCACGAGCGATAATCAATCTCTAAACGCGTAAACGCACCACCAGTGAAAGACTCGTCACAAAGACGACCTATTTGTAACCGCCAGTAAAACCCTTTGAGCCACCACACCCAAGTTTAAGGGACGCCTTAGCTGTGGAGAGATAGACTCCGAGGTACCCGCTAGCAAATGTGACAGTCATTATATCTCATCACATATGAGAGAATAGCGACGCTTAACCGCTAGGGATTCATTCCAATATTCATGGGACCCATATCACGATTCTTGGGATCCTAACGAAGACCATCCGCTAAAGACATCCGCCAGTAAAACTAGAACATGGATAAAACCGTTAGCATAACTGCCAATGGTTACCATCACAACATGTGAATGACTAGTGAAGTTCAACCATTAAAAAATTACCTCACCATGTGAGAGAACGGCAAAGGTAACACTAACCGCCAATCAACTTGCCTCATTATGCAAAGAGAACAACAAAACGTTCACAATCAACCAAGCACCAAGCGGTTCTCCGTAACGCGAGAGTTAGCAACCCCTACCACTCAGTTAGTGGTTAGCACACACTTGGCAATCGCTCACTCAACGTGCAACTAGCACTCATTTAGAAAGCGGACAACGTTAGTCCACTGGTCATTCAGCAAGCGCCTAGCATTGACCCGTCAAGATATTGCAACAAGCGTTAGATTTTGTCAACAAGATGAGCCGCTGGTCTTTGGAAGTCATTTGAAGACCCTTCTTGCTTAAGGAGTTCGAGGACTAGTAAGGGCTGGGCGCCACCGCGGTGTCACTTAGCTTGGTGACAATGATTTCAACTCCCCAAGCAAGAAGTGTCTCTTACTCGGGGACTTGTTGACATGCCATACATACTATGTCACCAACCATAATTGACACCCTACTTATGGGCCCACGAGAAGCAACAAGACCCAACCATGACATGCATCATGAGGCCTGAAGAACAAGCTACGCAACGGTACCAAGAACGTGCCAATCCGTTACGCGGAAGCCACCTACTCGGCCTCACCAACATGCTCCCTCACAACACCTTCAAATGCTAGCAAAGGAGACTCTAGTCCCACATTGAAGATATTGTAAAGGGTGAAGCCTCCTTCTCCTATAAAAGGAGACTTCTCCCCACTCACTCAAGACATCATTAACACTACTATCATTACTACTACTTGTAATATTTTGGGAAGTCATCAAGGCACCCAACACATAGTACATATTAAGTTAACGTAGCTTTGCCCACCGATGACAAGGTGAACCACTATAAACCTTGTGTCATCTCTAATACCGTTACTAACATACATGTAGATACAACCGTATCAACAATTTTCAATTCTTGAAATAGCATCATAAGTAGAACAAGATTTCAATCTATACTTGTGAAAATGCCGTTCTATAATGGCATACATCATAATGCATATCATGAAGACAAAATCAAGTAAATCATTTGTATTGTCCAGCATTAGAAGAATCTCTTTGAGGTCTCTTCTTCCCCAACATGCTTCTGTTTGTTCCTCTCCATTGTGCTCATCGAACACATTAAATAAAGGGATTAATACTAGTATATTATTATAGTTTACATTCAAAAACAATTTGCCCTCAAAGTTTTATTTTAAACAGTTTTGTCCTCAAAGTTTTAACATCAAAACAGTTTTGTTCTTTTTAACTATTGTGAAAGAATATTCTATTAAAGAAAAGTTTAAAGTATTTTTTTGGTGTTTTCTTTTAAAATTGACGGAGCATGGTGGACCTATGTTTATGAATTTGTTTATCTAGCACATTGCAAATATAAAACTCATCCTCTTACTCGAACATAACCATTTATTTTTCATTATCAATAGCAAACTTAATAGCTACACGACTTGATTTATTAGCTTATGCTAAGATTTCTTGCAAAGAACTGTAAGACTTAAAAAGAAAACTAAGAAGATTAAAAAAAATATAGAGATAATTTTCCTAGAAAACAGAAAATTACTGGGACATTATCCTTAAAATTCAGCACAAAATCAAACGTACTGAAGAACAGATTGAAGTTCTACAAGAAGTGTTTAACTACGATCAGAGTCCTCTAAACGTTCTGAGCCTCGGTTAAATCCGCCATAGATTGTATCAGAGTCTGCTTGGCTCAAAAGCAGGTTATCAAAGCTTTTGTCACAGAGTTGGCTTCTCTTGACTAACAAAAGAGAATAGAAACTAAAAAATTATCAATCCTTCTGTATTACAAAAGGTACTGATAAGTGGCAAAAGTGCTTTCATTCAAGGCATATTCAGGAAGATCAATACTCGATAGATTACATCTGTAGAGTATTAAACACACTCTACGACGATCTTGTCTACCTCCAAAGAGAAGTCGGGGTTGAAGAGCTTGATTCTCCAGACGATCTTGCCTAATTGAGAAGATATAAGAAGGAGAAAGGATCAATGAAGAACAACTAGCTCAAAACGTAGCTAGTAAAATAATCATACCCCCTTTACCAAAAGGAGAAAGTGAGTTTAAGTTTAGTGAACCTAAACTCCTTGCATGGTCCTCGTCTAAATCTGCATCTTCAACTAGAAGATATGTAAAAATACTGAGTAGAATACTCAGTAAAAGAAATACTATGCATGTACAGCTATTCAACGCACAAGAATTTGAGTATAATGAAATTGAATCTAGCATGCGAGAAGCATCGGTTCCCAGATTCAAACTCAATGAGATCTACAGGAGAGGATATTTCCTCATGGATTCTCACAGATTCAAGATTCTTAAACTAACAGTTCCTGCCACAGGAGGAGAAACCGACATCAGGTTAATCACTCTAAAAGAAGTAAGTGAAACATCTCAGAAGAAATATTTTTATATGCATATTGGAGCAGTTCAAGTAGGAATAAAACTCTTAGCAAAAGATGATATAGACTGTTCTGTTCTATGTGTCTTACAAGATGATAGAATAACAGACTTTAAGAAAAATTTGTTAGGAACAGTGGAAGCTTCTTTGTGCAACAAAGTTGCATATTTCAATGTTTTTCCAAACTTCACCACACATCTCAAAGATGCAGAACACTGTCTAAGATTATGAATCAAGATAGATGGAATTTCCATGAAGAAATGAATGATGGAGCTTGCGATAGATTATCGTATCTATTATAAGTTGATGAGCTCGAATGTAACCCTAAACACCAGATTTCTCAATAGTCTCGGGATTACAACATTAATCCTCACCAATCCAAGAAATCATATTGAACAAAAGCATCTCACAAAATGGCATGAAGTAACATTCCTAAGAGAATAGAATCTAACACCTCCAACTAGACAGGTAGAAAATACCAATCCTTCAATCTATGAAGATATAGGAGGAAAAATAAGCTTACAATTTTATAGACATTCATTTGCTAGCTATGAGGAAGTTAATACCTCTGGAACCAAGTCAACTTCTTGTCTTGAAGAATCTTTCGAGAAAAAAGATGCTAAAAGACCTATGATGATGCTAAAGTCAGAAAATCTGAAGAGCTTGTATGAACAAGCGAAAATTTGTGAATCTACAGAAGAGCTTGAAAAGATCATGAAAAAGATTTCTCAGGTTCAACTGAGAAAGAACAAAAGGAAGATTATTCCTTATCAATCAGCTAAAGAATAACCAGGTGAATCCTCATCGATGAAAACTGAAAATATTTACCAACGGAGCACTGTAGCTCAAAACATCATGAAATACCCCACTAAGATAATTCGAGAAAATAAGATTAAACTTCCTGAGGACAGGCTCCTACAAGGAAACCAGGAGAACGAAGTTCTCAAAAGTATATCCCTATAGAGCCCAAATGGGGTCACTCAATATCTAAAAGAGTAGTTTATCTTGATCTCAATAGAGTAGGAGACAAGAGAAAGACAATAGATAACTGGGTAGCTCGCTTAAGGCTAACTCAGGCTTTGGTGTTGTCTAAATATGCATACAAGGAAGCTCATGCATATTATGAGTCCATCTTAACTGTCATAGTCCAGAAGTGGTATCAGTCTTTCAAGCGAAACTCTCAATGACCTGACTAGGTAACCAAATTGGCTCAAACCAATAATCCTCTAGATTTTGCATGTCTCATCTATGCACAATTTTGTGGAGACGTTACTGGGCATAGTGAGCAGTCTAAAGAAAGAGCTAAGACAAATATTCAAAAGTTGAGCATTTGCAACATGAGATACTTTGAAGAGTATACTAATGAGTTTCAAAATTACTAATGTACCATTGGAGACATAGATAATGAAGATCTGGTCAGAACCTAATATAGAAAGTTACCAGAACCATGAAACGATGCAATAACACAATCTTTGAAAGAAAATCCTTTGCCGTTTTTCACGGTATGAGGAATTTCTAAAAGACTCGGGGATCTCTTGAGAAAGCAATATGTTGAAAACACAAAATCTAAAACTGCAAAGAAGCAACTCAGAGTTGTGGAAAATATGTGTCCCAAGATATTGGAGACACCAACGCAGTGGGGATGTCACATAGAGAAAAAATACAAGAAAAGGTTCTCCAGCAACAAGCAAAGAAAAATTTTTGTTTCTAATAAGAAGTATAAATTCAGAAAAAAAAACTCCTTCAAAAAGAGCTCTGCAGGGGAAAGATCTCCACATAGGAAAAAAATTTTAAAAGAAAAAGAACTAACTCTTCGAATTCCTTTCAAGAAATGAAGAAGTGCATATGTTGGCTTCGCAAAGCCGAAGGACATTATGCATACGAATGTCCTAAAAAGGACATGAGATCTGAGAAGGTTCTAATTGAAGAATATGATGAAGCAATAGAATATGCAAACCTGAAAGGTTTTGAGATAGCCTATTCTGATGAAGAGAATGATTCAATATATTCTCTCGAGTTCCCATCAAAAAGTGAGATAGAAAACACTTCAGAAAGTTCTAAAGAAGAAGAGAACATATCTCGTCCTATGTTTGTCCTAAAGGTCCTAAATTGGAAGGAAGAAACTAGTGATATTATCAGTAACTTTCACCCCAATCCAGGAAAATTTACATGTGATTATTGCAATTGCAATGATAGTAATTCAGTTCTCATGTACTGTAAAAATACAGGTGAAACTTATCATTGAGAATGCTTCATTGTAAAATTACGAAGAAAAACCAAAGATAATGAAGCTCACATCATGGTAGAACAAGAATATAAAGAGTTCTACGAAGCTAAAGAACAACAGGGACATAACATGGAAGAAGATTTGAAGAAAATGAAGTTAGTAACTTCATTAAGCTAGAACAAAGAATTAAAGGAGTCCTTTGATTCCGTCAATATTTCGGCAATAAGACATGAAGAAAACCTTACCACATAACTTGTTATACAGCAGGTTAAATCTTATGATCCCATCAACGAGCCAGATAAAAAAGAATTCAATCATTTCATTGAACTGTTTGGAAAAACTGCAGAAGATAAAGAACAAGTAAAGCAAGTCCAGACGAGCAGATTCAGCAATTACATCACAATAGGATTGAAATTTCTCAAATATTGGAAGTACCATCTACATGTCTTTGTAGATAGTGGGTCAGGGTATTCTCTTGCCAAAAGATATGCCATACCTACAGAATATTGAGAAAAAGCTCCAAGATCGGTTAATGGAATAGCCATGAGAGAGAATGAAATAATCATGGATACTATGGCCCGTGACATTAAAGTTTCCTTGGGCGGAGGAACTTTTGTCATTAAAATAATCTGGCAATGTGAAAGTCAAAGAGCAGGTGTGTTAATTGGAAATGACTTTCTTCTTCAACAGACGATAGTTCAAAATCCACAAATGATTGGTTTTGAAAAGAATAACAAATTCTTTTGGAAATCCTGTCTTACCAACTCCGTAAGAGTTACAAGTCCGGGATTTACAGACCAATGTCAGAGATCTTCAGCGAAGAATGGTGATTATAAGCCAGTTTTAGAACCAGTTCTGCTGCTAAAGGACCATTTGAAGGGTCACAGTGAAATATTGGTAAATGAAGGGATGAATTTAGAAGATTCTAAGTCAGAAGAAGAGTATGAATCCCCTTTAGATGAGTCTGATTCAGATTCATTAGAACAAGAAAGCTCAGACGAAGAAGAAGAATTTATCAGAGAGCATAACCTAAAGGTGTATGCTAACAAGATTGAACAGAAGAGAATGCCAACCATTGCAGAAATAGAAAACTTGCTGGAACCAGTAATCAGTGAAGATCCTCAGTTATACTGGGAAAGAGATCCAATATACTTTCAGCTCAAAATGCATAATGCAAATACTATTTTCCATGTTAAAGCAATTCTTAATTACAGGGAAGATGACAGAAAAGAAATAGAAAGTCAAATTCAAGAATTGCTTGAAAAGAAGTTGATCAGACCTTTCAATAGTCCTCATCATGCTCCATTCTTCTTGGTAAGAAATCATACAGAGCAAGTAAGAGGAAAGACTAGAATTGTAATTGACTATAGAGATGTAAACAAAAAAACGGTCAAAGACGGTTACCAGATAGCCCAGGTAAGAGTGCTTATCAATCGACTCAAAGAAGCCAAGATCTTCTCTAAATTTGAGGCAAAATCAGGATTCTGGCAAGTCAAGATACATCCAGACTCCATTGCTTTGACAACATTTGGAACATTTCAAGGGCACTATGAATGACTAGTTATGTCATTTGGCCTCAAATAGACCCCGTATGTTTTTCAAAGGAAAATGGATAATATTTTCAAACATTACTTAGATTTGTGTATTGTTTATATAGATGACATTCTTGTCTTCTCACGAACTATGAACGAACATCTGAAGCATCTTGAACAAGTATGCAGGTTGATTGTCCAGAAAGGAATCATCCTTGGAGAGAAAAAGATTCACCTCATAAAAGGAGAAATTGATTTTTTAGGCATTCAAGTTAAAGGTGAAGAGATTCTCTCCAAGATCATATTGTCAAAAAAATCAGTCAGTTCCCAGATCATATTCCTGATGCAAAATCCTTGCAGGGGGTTTTAAAAGTTGTTAACTTTGCGAGAGACTTTATCCCTCAAGTTAGCGGTATTACTGATCTGCTCTCTCCAAAAACAAGCTCTAAAAAGAAATGGTCATTCTCAGTAGATGACAGTAATACTGTCAGAAAGATCAAAGAGCTAACCAAGAACATGTCTCCTTTACAGTTACCTGAAGGAGATTCGATCATTTTGCAGACTGATGCAAATGATTATTACTGGGCATGAGTTGTCTTGGCTATTGCCCTAGATACAAATCATGAAAAGATTTGTAAATTTCTCTCAGGAAAATTTAATGCAGCCGAGTTAAACTATTCTATTGGGGACAAAGAAGTTTTTGCTCTTATTAAGAGTATAAAGAGGGCTGAGGCCTTTTTAGAGAACAAATTTGTTGTTAGAACTGATAACAAAAGAGTAAAAAACTTTAAAAACTACAAATTAACTGATGCTACAGATATGGGAAGAGTGCAAAGATGACAAATTTTTTTATCTCAGTATGAATATGACGTTGAAATGGTTGCAAGTAACAAGAATTTCCTACCAGACTTCCTTACAAGAGAAATGACAATGTTTCAAAGAGATGGCAAGGATGAGGGACGTGACCCATGAAACAGAAAACCAGAATCAAAGGAGAAAAATCTTTAGGAAAGATACAGGAGTGGTGATAAGACTGTAGGTCTTCTCCATGATGGACCAGGTT
Organism: Comarum palustre; assembly: GCA_951800085.1. Taxonomy (NCBI): domain Eukaryota; kingdom Viridiplantae; phylum Streptophyta; class Magnoliopsida; order Rosales; family Rosaceae; genus Comarum; species Comarum palustre. The sequence goes on from OX637589.1 coordinate 4,580,353, forward strand.
ATCAATTCATCATGTCTTATGGAGCAGCTGAAACAAGTCATGACATGATAAATCCAGCTTATTGGAATAAAAGCTTAGAATACTCCTTACAAGATAAAAGTCAGCCCGAAAAATCTGGTGAAGAAGAAAAGCTAACACAGGAGTATTTGTTGTATCCAAAAGATACAACCTCAACTGACCAGTCACAAGGTAAAAGACCGGCTAGCCCTTCTCAAACGGCAGACGGTAAAGGCATGTCAAGTCCGTTAGTGGCTGATGCTTTGTCAAAAAGCAAAATAGCCCCTTTTAGGGGAAACATATCACATATGGTTACAGGAAAGAAAACCGTTATGGACAATCTTTAAAGATTTTTAAAGAACCAGTTTTCCAAACGAAAAGGCTATTAGCCTTCAAGCAAAAGATTATCATAGACAATATTATTTATGTATTCCATGAAGAAAATGAAGATCATCTGCTTGGAACCCTTGAAGCACTTACAGAAGAATTGGATGGAATCCATGCAAAAGAGAAGAAAAAGTCTAAGGTAGTATACCTAGAAAATCCAGAAAGTGCTAAGATCCTTATGACAACAATGAAACGGTCTGAATGGTTCAAATTCCATGAGCATCTGGCAAAAGGACAGATGCTTCCACCAACTTTTGTCTGTTACTCCTGGCCATCTTTTGGGAGATATCTGGTTAATGTCTAAGCTGAACACCCTCAGAAACAAAAACTTTGGCTAATGGAGAATGGTTTTGTTCATAATCTTTGGATAAAATCTAAAGAAGACTTAGAGGGATTCCCTGGATTGATAATTCAAGCTGTCAAGAACATTAGGCCAGACAGATGTATCCTGAGATTAAAGTTCATATCAACTCCCCCAGAATGGATAATGCTGAAAGAACAAATGAACTATATCTCTCTTTATCATTATATCAGAATAATTCAAGGTCTGATTAAAGGAGCGAGCAGGATGAGCGGAAATGACAGTCCTAATCAGAGCATTCCATGGATGAAGGCCATAACAATCATGTATATTAAAAACATGGTGTGAAGAGATTATGAGTCAAGCCTTCTGGCAAGTGGAGAAAATATAATAGTTTCCTGCTATAATCATCCTGTGAATTGTGACTTATTTTCAGCCATTATGAGGAATGAAGTAGACTGCAGCCTAGCTACTATAAAATGGCTTGAAAAAGTGGAGAATGAAAAATGATATAGGATTCCTTATCCCTTTCCTTATGATTCAGACTTAGACAGTGAAGAAAAAGATGAAAAAGCATCAGAAGAACAAGAGTGCCAAGATTCGTTGGCTGATTATGATTGCACTAATGGAGAATATTACAATACAGTAAACATGATGGAGAAATGAGTGGTGGCCGACGCATCAAGACAAAATACTTTTCTTTTGTTAAAATTAGTGCGCTCACATGATAAAGATAGGAGTGATGGACGACGCATCACGACAACATACTTTTCTTTTGTTAAAGTTAGTGCGTATTTCTTTTTCTACCGACGCATGAAAACAAAGAACTTTACTTTTACTAAAGTAAAGTTTGATTCCTCTTGTCCCCCACTTTCTCTTAGCTGTGTTTAATTTAGGTTTGGAGTCCGAGTGCTATAAAAGGAGCTTCAAGCTTCTGAGAGAAGGCATCGAAAAACTTAGAACATAAGTTAGAAACACTCTCCACCTTCCTCTCGAAGTAGAAAGCCAAAGAAAGTGTGTGTAAACAATATTTCTAATATAGTGTGAGTACTGTGTGAAAATTTCAGTCTATAATCATTCGGTGTGATGTGCTTTTATTACAAGTAAATATCTTGTGCTTGTAATTATAATCATGAGTTGCTAAACAACTTATAGCTGTTTACCCAAGAGCGAGGCTCTGGGTTATGTATTTGTAGTTATGTTATGTTAAATAAATTCTATCGTATGCCCATAAATCTGTCACAAAAATATTTTTGTTTGAATTATTCTAATTTTAGTTGCTAGTTTGAATTTTGTATTTGAGAATTTTTTGCATACAAAAATTTATGAATCTTTCAACTTAAGACAACAGTGATTCCGTCAGCATAGTAGTCATTTAGACAGAAGGTTGTTATATGAAGTTTTGACATGTTGAGGGCTAGTTTTTGAGTTGGTTGGTGATTAAGTTTTAGTTTGCATTTTATCTTAAATACAAGAGCTTGCTATATATATTAAAAAAACATATTCAGTTAATTTTAACGGAACTTTTAACGGATTGGATGAAACTGTCGAAATTTAAAAGTTTAAAAATATACCTGTTTAATTTAAAAAAAAATAGAATAAAACTGATTTTAAGTTAAAATTTGAGAGTATACACGTGTTTAACTCTTAAATAAATTAGTTTCCTCCGGAAGTCACCAAATCTCTATTGTGCTTACCAAAAGAGTAGATTCTTGCTAAAATATGATGTGGTTCTGCCATCATATCTGTCCCAACTTAGATAGATCGAAGTCAAAAAACAACTTCCTAGTTTCCCAATCAAATTGGAAACTTACAAGATTTCCCTAGCAAAAAGGACGGCACAACAGATAAGTTCTATAATTCTACACTTACAAAGGCGCAGCTTATGTTGAAGAGTACACATACATGTCAAAGTATATAACCAGCAAGTACTGCTACGATAAAACAACTAAATAGAATTTGCAGATTCAAATGGAATGATCACCCTACCAAACCTGGAATGTCCAAATTCTACAAAGACACAGACATGTAGTTAGTCATAAGGTGATCGCAACCAACATCCACTGATCTACCAAAACTACACTTCCTATCATAAATAAGGATTCTACTTGCTAAGAGGATAAATTAGGCAAAACACTAAACTGCCGCCATTATTAAAGATTGAAAAGAGGCTTATACAAAATAAGAATTCCCATAGGAAATACTACTGTACAGTATCACTGCTCTGCTGCCGAGTTCCAAAACTTTTACTGGTCAGGGTGTAGATAATCACAGGAAGAGCCCTTTTTGCAGTGCCCACCCTCGTAGTACCTGCACACCCTCCCTTTGAGGGGAGGCCTGGAAGAACCTCCTCCCCCTCCACCACCAAATGATGACTGTCTATTCCAAGGCTTTCCCCCACCAAAACCAGAATCTACACCATGAGAACCGTGATCCCTTTGATTTGAGAACCTATCTCCATTCTGAGTTTGATTTGCAGTGGGAGACGACCAACCAGAATTTGGATTCCCATGTGCCAGCACTTGACCAGGAGGGGCCCAACCCAGGTTAGCACTTACAGATGGCAGTGCTTGACCAGGTGGAGCCCAACTGGGAACTGTGTTTCCACGTACTGGACCTTGACCAGATGTAGACCATCCTGGACCCTGACTAGGAGCAACCAAATTCATGTTTGTATTTCCTGGTACTGGTCCTCCCCAAGCCACATTTGAATTTCCTGCCATTGGCCCCCATCCAGAATTTTGACTTTCCGGCCCCATTCTTGGCACAGAACTTTGGTTATCCGGAACACTTGAGCCCCAAGGTACCTGAGGTTGTAATGGAGGCTGAATGTATGATTGATTACTAGGAACTTGCGGTCTCCAAGCATCAGAGTTTGGGACACCAGACAACCCTTGTGCTGGGAAATTTCCGGCTGAGTTTCCTGTATTAACAGATGAGGTACCATTGTTAGTAGGAGGCCAGTAACCGTGGGCCGGATGTTGGGCAGGGACATTTGTAGCATTATTTGGTTCTATCTTTTGGGACGGAACACCCCCCCAAGGCTGAGATTCACTTCCAGGCACTGTACCAGACCCCCATGCTCGAGTATCAGTAGTACGACTAGTCACTGACTGAACCAGATTTTGCAGATTTGAAACAATGTTTTGCACATCAGGTAATGGTTTGATTGAGGAATTGGCCAATACCGGTCCCGACACTGTTACCTGACCATGCATTTGAAGAGCATTCGGAGCTGCAGTCATACCAGGTAGAGAAGTTGAATGATCATTTCCAGAAACTCGCATTGCACGATCTGGAGTAAGTACCGTATGAGATTGCACCACTTCATTGCCTCCTGGACTGGCTGACCAATTATTCTCATAAGCTTGCCTCTTTGCCCCAGTAATGGGAGTTTGGGAGGGAGTAGGCGAAGGAAAATTTGTCGTGCCCCATCCATCTGAGGAATACTTGGGAACCTCAACTGATGATGGAGTACCCCTGCCTGAGGAAGGATTAAAATCCTGAGCTCCCCAGCTGCCTCCTTTGCTTTCTGAACTCCGCTGTAATTGAGCTCCTTGAGCTTTTCCAAAACTTGCAGACATCAGATGCAAATCATGCACCATTTCAGCCTTTGGATTTGAAGGATCCTTCTGAAACTTACCCACCAATGCATCAGTTACTAATATAGAATCTTCTTGTTTATCGGTGTTCTTCCACACTTTCAAGTTGGGAGGAAAATAGCCAGTGTTATTCCATTTACGCAGCTGTATCATGGAAAACGGCCCCTGGACTTTCCCAGATGGGTCCTGATAATGCCATATTTTTTCCGTTTCATTGATATTGGCCGCAGATTGTGCCATGCCCGAGGAAATAGGTACCACTCTATTTTCTGGTGCAACAGCAGGAGGGGCTTCAGATGGTACCACCGATTGTGTACTCCTACCTGTCTCTAGACTTGATATATTTGGTTTGTTCTCCCAGTGGTTTGTTTGTGGTGTTTCTCTTCCATGGCCCCATGTATCATTCACCATATCAGCAGCTACAGTTGAACTCTCTACTTTGTTGAAAATTCCTTTACTAGACATACTTCTCCCGAAGTCACGATTAATGTTTGAGAAGTTCCTTGTCCCACTCCAGGAATCATTCAAAGAAGATCCACCTCTTCGTGGAGAAATTGGCTCCATCCCCTTCCTGCTAAAGCCAGAGCCTGTGGGCCTAGAATAAGTATCTGCATGAATTGAAAGATATGTCCATCATTAAATAATCAACAAACGAGTTGTACTAGCAAATTTAAGATACAATTTCACAACATATTGAAAGGGACCTTGTCTCTTATCACCTCTCTCATCTTCATCTTCCTCGGACTCGTAACTTGGATCCATATTTGGATCTGCATGTATTTCTAGAGTTTCTTCCAGTCTACGCTGGCGTTCCTCAGGGGTCTTCAAAAGCTGCAACTTCTCTACACATTCTCTAAGCGTGACAGGAAGTTAAGGATTACTTCATAGCTATCACTGATCTTGTTAAATAACAGATATAACAGAAACATCAACAACTTCAATAAGAAATTAAAAAAAATGTGTCTTTCCCACAAATGAAGGACAAACAAAATTTGTATCATATCTAAAAAACCAAACAAAACAAACATGTGGAAACAATATTATCAGTGTTTGGCCAAGTATTTAAGAGCAGGAACTTAAGGTATGTAACGGTGTTCTGTCATGCATTCATTACTCAAATAGGCTCAAGAGTCGCATAGATGGTGCAAACCTAGTTGTGTTGGTAAAACCTGGGGAGTACCAAAACACATCAGTTTAAAGTTATCAATAGACAGCAAATGAGACCAGTTTATTGAATTTACTAATAAGTCAACAGAATGCAATTTTTTTAAATCATAGATGGGTCACAGTGGTTGCACATAAGTCAGATTTCCTAGCAGCATACTAAACCAATTAAAAACAAATCGAAACGGAAAACAAGAAAAAGAGGAAAAAACAGCCCTTATGTAAGTAAGCAGCAGACATCCAAGTCACTAGTATCGTTTTATCTTAACTATATAAGAGAAATAATTATCAAAAAGAAAATATATAATAGAAATATAGAAGAAAAAACAACCTGAATTTAGTCTTTACTGTTTACTAACATGCGAATTATATCAACTCAGTCGAAGGCCAGACTAGCAGTTATACCAGAGGATCATAATAAAATTCAGTGAACAACTCAAGAACTTTAGAGAGAAAGAAATGGATAAGCCTCCAAGTCAACAGTCCATTGCACCCACAAGAATATATATTAAACTCAAAAAGACAAGGATATTCTTTCCTACGGCCCTTTTCACTAGCTCGATCACGAAGGTGTTGAAGTCGCACCGTTTCTGTTTCCAACCACTGTCAGAAAAAAAAATAGATAAGAAAAACATTAAAAATAGCAAAAAGAAGCTAGTACAAAGTTATATGGCATACATGATAAAGAACACTCTATCCGCTACGGAAGTTAAACTATAAGATTAAGAGTCTGGTCAGCATTAGCCAAACCTCTCTTGTCTCTAAAACAAGAGGATAAGAAGATGCCTGAGTTTACTAGGATGTTGGCTGGGAGATGACATTAATTCTCTTTTGTATTGTATTTTACATTTATGAAACAAAAAAAGTTATTAGCAACAGGAAAGAAGAAATAAAATAAACCAGACAAAACGTGAAAGATCCACTGGTATGCTTTTTCTTCAGGTCTTGAAGGGGAGGGAAGGCTTTAGATTTTCTCTTCAATATTTGGAGAATTAAGTCAATTAACACAGTTTTTTAGCAGGTAAATCATCATGAAATTGAATAGACTAATTTCCCATATATAAAGACCTTCAACATATCTACAGCAACAATAACCTGCAAACTGTTTCTCCAATTCCAGAAAGTCATATTATTTAAGACCTCTTACCTCCTAACACAACACACATTTTTTTTTAAGAAACAACTTATCAAGAGAAAAAAGTAACGAACAAGAACATGAAAGGCGGACAAGGAGTCCACTTGAATAATAATAATAATAATAATAATAATAATAGTAGTAATAAATAAATAAAGGCAGCTAGGACTAAAAGCATAGCAGCTCATCTTTAGAACTAAAGCCAAACATAGAGATTAAACTACAGCAGCTTCCTAGTTTAGAATAATGGGTGAAAGGCCATAATCCTTAAAATCCTTCAAAGTATAAGCCCATAAAGATGCCCAAAACTTGACGCTCTCCCCACATGTCTTCCCTCTCCACCCCATTATAGGTTTCAAATAGTCTTCTATTTCTTTCCAACCTCAAATTCCTTGGAAGTATAATCCTTGTTCTAACGATTAACCCCAGCAATCCCTAACCTTAATACCATGATATAGAGAGCTAAATTTTAAGATGTAACAACCATATTCAAATGCAATTTGTGCCACATGTAAGCAATGAAGAATGGTAATAAGCAATCCTCTTTCTTAGAAAAGGCGCAAGGAACTTACATCTTTGACTCTGACTGGTTGGAGTACCACTGCTTTCTCTTGAATATCACCCTGCAAGCACCATTTTCCCAGGACAAGAACTTCTCAAACAAGGAAAAAAATGAAAAAAGAATTCCCAACAACAATAGAAAACAGAATTACCACAGTTAGTCGATTGATAAGTCCACATTTTATGCTCTGTCGCAGTCGTTTGCATTCATCCTAGCAATCAACAAAGAAACAAGTGACTACTATCAAAATCTAAACATAAGAAATATCTTCCTGTAGGAACTTATCTCAAAATAAACAGAGAAAGAGAGAGAGAACAAGATGCAGGAATCATGTCTTATTTTTTCAAAAACATTTCTTAAGTGCCTCAGAACATGTATGTTTTACAGTTACATTTGCAAAACATTTAGTTATGAAGAATGTGATAACACTCATTCTCTCTCTCCTCTAGCTATGAGGAAATGTAATATGCTAATCACCTCAGTGAAGTCTTGGTTTGAGATGATATCAATAGTAACGATCTCTGTCTTGTTTAAGTTTAAAATCTCTAGTAAGGTGTCGGTCATCCTTTTACCAACTTTATATGGCTCAGCAGCTTTGCAAGTACCTGTTCAGAAAATCATTTTAAATAAAAATACAATTTGGAGAGTTTTCATGCCTACTTTCCTCAGGCCAAAACTACAATGGAAGACAGTAAATCAATAGTTACCTATAACTTGGACCAGCCTATACAAATCTTGCTTTTGACCACTACCAGAAATTCTAATTCTGACAAAAGAACCAGCAACCTTTTCCTGAAAGGTATCCATATCTTCAAGTAGATCTTCCACTAAATTGCGCCTTAAGTAAATTAAACTAATGTTGTGGATATCAATGGCTGCAAAATCCTCAACATTAGATTGAGGTTCTCCCTTTTTACGTTTACGTTTCTTGTCCTTACTGGCTTTTGTCGGAGTATCAGAATTCCCATCAGCCTCCAACTGATTACCTTCAGTATCAACAACACTTCCCTGAAGGTCATCAATGTGAGAATCCTCTTTCATGAAAAAGTGAGATTCAAGAAGCTTTAACATTTCAAAATGCCCAACACGTGGTTTCCCGAATAAACTTTGAAGCCTTAAATCACAAATTATTTGACTTTTCCGGCGAGGATCACGGAGTTTGTTCCTTTTTATATATTCTAGCAGGAGAGCCTGAACATCAAACTGAGATAAAGCAGAACTGTCACCATTTCTCATGTGCGTCACAAATTCCAAGAGTTCTTTTGAAGCCCAATCTGTATTGCCATCTGCAGATCGGCCTCCAGAACCAGTTGCTGGACTTGAAGAATTTTTCCCTTTTGCACGGGTCTTCAACCGTTTTTTACCCTTCCTTCTTTTAGAGTTGGTTGAATCCAAATTCTCAGCGTTATCAGAATCAGACCCTCCATCATTATTACCATCATAAGGTTCATCATGTGACCCATGTTTATTAGCATGTCCAGCTGATCCCTTCCATGGATTCATGGCCTGTGCAAGATCATTAAGCGTTAGAGATAACCTCTCCTTTAAGTCTAGCCAATAATCCTTGAAGAGGTACTCCCAGCTGCTTTTATCATCAAAATCTACTGCTTCCTGCAGAAGTACAGAAAACTAGGAATGAACAATGTAACGTAAAGCAGACCTAATCACACTTCGGACTTCAAGCAAAGAAAGAGTAAAGGAAGTAGAAACATAAAATACAAATTCTTAAAGACGAAAGAGTTCTTAAGACTGGACTAAAAATTAAATGGATAGAAATCGAAGAGATTAAATGAACGAAAAATTGAATGGATAAGTGATCCAACTGATGATGGAATCAAAACATTCTTTGCATCTGTAACTTAATCCGAATAAAGGAAACAATTACTCAGATGCCATACAAAACTAATTTCAAAAGATTGTGGCATCTGTCAGGGATCATCTCTTGTTTCTTCTAAATGATCAATCCACAAAGCACCTACAGATGTACCCTTTCTTGTTGCTTTTATTATAATGCATTCTAGGATTTAACAAAAACTTATTTAACCACACATTATGTAAAATATATATGACATATGATACGTATGTATAAAGTTGCCAAATAGTAACAAGGCTAGCAAGAGTAAGTACATGAAAATTATCCAGACAGAAGATGGAAAGAAAGAGGCAGACATACCTTGTCCTTGATTCCATGTTCATTCTTTTCAATCAACATAACAGTTTTCATGCATGTCTCGCAAAAGCCTTTGTTTCCTTTAACGCACGAGATAACAGCATCTTTGGTACACGCCTTACATAGGGAAAAGGTGCATGTATAACACATGTAGTGGGCATTCTTCTCACAGTTGCTACAAAGGTGCCAACCTAATTATACCTAAATTAGATACTTTCAAACAACAAAAAGAAATGATAACCATGTCAAAGCACGCAGTTTTCTAGACGATGAGGATCTGAAGTAGCTGAACCATACATATATCAATGAATAATAACTGATGCAAATATATTTGGATGAATACAAAAAAATACTAATCAGACTGACTGAGGCCCCACTCATCAAAAGACACGAACTACTAATTGTAAAACGCTATGCAAGACAGAAGATGAGAAACCACAAATGACGTGCTCAGAATTTCAAGTACCACGCAAGAGTCTGGATGATAAATAAAATTGTTGTATCCTTGCACATATTAAAACATGTACCAATGTTGCCTAGTATGCGGTTCTCAATGGCAGGAAGTAGAAGTTTAGTACAGTACTGGATGTTTTACTATACCTGTTAGCCAATGAGGTGGGGAGGCATAGTTCTTATTCTAACCACTGACATACTATAATTCTTATTAACGTTGCTTTTACTTAACGTTGCTCTTACCAAGCTCTACTATTCAACCCCATGCATAGATATAGAACAAAGCTACCGAATGCATATTTACTAACAATGAGTTAGATACACAATCCAGACGGAATCTAACATATATAGATTTTGGGTACTCTCTTGGTTAAGACTGTTCTCCATGAAAATAACTTGAACCATGTTTCGAGCAGGCAAATAGTATTAAGGGGAATAGACATTCCTGTAACATATATAGATTTTGGGTACTCTCTTGGTTGACTGTTCTCCATGAAAATAACTTGAACCATGTTTCGAGCAGGCAAATAGTATTAAGGGGAATAGACATTCCTGTCAAAGGTTGACAGTGCAGCATATTTAAACTCAATAACGATACCACAATTGTCCCAAACAGTGTCAAAAAAATAACAGCTCAAGATCCGGAATCCCTAGTTAAAAAAAATAATGATATCACAATGTCCAAAAGAGTGTCAATCTAAAACCAGTCATCCAGATGTGCCAGTAAGCATTCTTCCTGAAATCTCCACATTTTAAATCTTTGACCCAACTAATCCCTAGGCTTCCTACCTGACCCCAATATATATTTGGGAAACTGGAAACTATAGCAATCTCCATATATTTGAGACAAAACAATCACTTGTGGCCCATATTTGTTTCTAATAACAGCATACAAAAGCAACTCTTTCTTCCTGAAATCCTCAAAGCTCATTCCCTAAAAGAGCCTCTTTCTTTATCATCCAATCCGCCAATTAACTGGTATAGTAAGCCTATCTATCTCAGCGTCTGTCTCTCTAAATGTCATATCTAACCCATTTGATGTTTGATTTAAAAGGTTTCCTAACATTTATGTGAAGTTGGGCGTGTACAATCTAGGTCAACTTTGGGATGAACACTTTATGTGAAGAATGTAACCTTCTCTTCTTTTCGGTGTGTGTATTGTCTCCAGAAAAATATATACAAATAAAAGATCAAAACACAAAATAATTTAGAAGCAATTAGCACAAACTGCAGACAGAAAGTTTTTTTTGTTGCTGATAAATGGGCAGTGATTTTGATTGTTTGACCTTGCAAGCAACTACTGAGAAACTCTATTTAACATTTTATTGACATTTTGAAACTAGTTCAAAAATACCTAAGAAACTGAGGATTGGTGTATTAAAAAGACCGACAATTTATGAACAATTAAAAAGTAAGCCATTTAGCCAATTTATGCACATGGAATCTCTAAAAATCAGAAATCTAACAAACCTGAATAACTAAACATAGCAAATTGATTTGATGAAAAGTAAAGCAGCAACTTACCACAGTTCCATCGACCTTTGGACCGAAAGAAGGCCTCATCACGATTAATACACGAAGGATGATATGCCTTGGGACATCCCCTGGAAACCCCAATAAGATCAGTATCATTCAATCAATGATAGCAGTAAAAGAAAGCACCAACAATGCAGCAGAGTTGAACTGACCTCCGGTCACAGAGCACGAGCTCACCCCCATCAAAGCAAATGAAGCAGACATCCTCTTCCTTCTTCTTGGAGAGAACTTTTTCAGAGACAGCCGCCTTGGAAGTTTTTCGGCGCTTCCTCTTGTCACCAACACTAGCCGTATTAGTCTCTTCAGCCTCCTCCCCTGCAGCCTCATTCTCATCCGCCTCCATTTCTTCTGCTCCTTCATCTGCTGCCTCCATCTCATCTGCCTCCATTTCTTCTGCCCCTTCCCCTGCTGCCTCAGTCACCTCCGCCTCTGTGGTCTCCTCCATTACATCTGCCTCCTCCACGGCCGCAGCAGTCTCAGTGCCCTCATCAACCATGTCAGTCACAGTAGTCTCGGTGTCCTCGTCAACAATACCAGTCACAGTGGTATTCAACTCATGCCCCTCTACTTCAGCCTCAAGTTCCTCCTCACTGGATACCCGAGTCTCAACAGCATCATCAACCACATCTGTCGCATGCAAATTCCCCTCTTCTCCCTCTGCTTCCCTCTCTTGTCCCACCTCCACCGTCTCCTCAGCCTTCATGCTCACATTAGCCACATGTCCCTCTCCTTCAGCTTCGTGTCCCTCCTCTCTAGCTACCTGTGTCTCAACGGACTCCTGAACCACCTCCATGGTCACATTTGTCTCATGTGCCTCTACTTCACCCTCTTGTCCCTCCTCCCCATCTACCTCAGTCTCAACAAACTCCTGAACCACCTCCTTCACATTTGCCTCATCTCCCTCTTCTTCAGAAACTTTCTTCTCCACAGCCTCAGCACTGTCCACAACCATCTCATCACTCATCTCTTTCACAGTCACATTAGCCTCCAGTCCCTCCGCCGCAGCTTCCTTCCCCTCCTCCACGGCCTCAGTCTCAACAGCCTCCTCAACTATGTCGGTCACAATAGCCTCCTTCTCCTCCTCCACAGCTTCTTCAGTCCCATTATTCTCCTCAACGCCGTCGGTCACATTCGCCTCATGTCCCTCTGCTTCATTCCCCTTCCCCTCCTCCTCCGCCGCATCACTAGTCTGATCAGCCATGTCCGCCTCGGCCTCAGTCTCATCCACCACATCTTCAGCCTTCTCTTCCACCTCTTCTCTCTCTAATTTGACCTCCGGCTTCTCCAATTCGGCTCCCTCTCCCTCCAATTTGACCTCCTCATCTTTCGTCTCCTCGCCTCCGACCTCCTCTGCTTCAACCTCCTCTCGTTCGACCTCATCTCTGTCCGCTTCCGCCGCCATTCCTCTTTCTCTCGCTCAAAACAGAATCGCGAATTTCATAACGCGATTGCTGTGTTGCATGGGATATTAGGGCAAAACCCAGAACCCGATTCGTATCCGAATTGAGAATCAACAAGAAATCAGAGGTGAGAAATAGGGGTGTGACGAGAGAGGAGAGAAACAACACGTGAATGAATAAGAAGCTCCGTGTGTCAAGTGAAGAAGCGGTTTCTCGATACTCGATAGGGTTGGGCTGCCATCAAACGCAGGCTCGCTGCTCGCTTAGGGCTGTCGCTCTTTTGCGGTTACTGCTACACTATCAGGGCACTTCTGGTATTACGCTGTTATTTTAACACATTGAAATTTGCACCTCTAAATTACGATCCACAATCCACACACCCTGTCTTACATTTTTATAAAAAATTCTCTAAACCGTCCATATTTTAATGTCTTCAAATCATGGTTCTAAAAGGCCCTGTCTAGCACCGCCTAGCTCATGTCTAGGCTCTAGGCTGCAACAAGCCGCCTCTCTTTTCTTCAAGGCTTTTGTGTCAGGCTGTGGGCAATTAGGCGGCCGCCTAGCCCGCTTAATCGCCGCCTAGCCCGCCTAGACGCCGCCTAGAGTTTATATCTCTCCGGCTAATTTTATTTACATTTGGTGGTGGGGTTGTTACATTGTGGGGAGCATGAGAGTATAAGAGTAAATGATGTTTTTAGAATTAGAAGTCTATGTGTTTATTATTGTTGTTGCTCACTTGTATATGAAGTTATGCTAAATTTTGGCTATAATCTATTTTATAAATATATCTAACAAGATTTATGTTGAATAATTTATCCATATTTGACTGTTTTCGAATATTGTAGTACATAAAATATATATTTTTAATTAATAAATATGAAAAAGTTAATCATCTAGTCTTCGCCTAGGCTGTCCAGGCGCTAGGCTATGGGTCATCGCCCGCCTAGCGCCTTTTAGACCATTGCTTCAAATAGTTTGAACATTTCATTAAAAAAATGAGACAGAGGTGGGTGAATTGTAATTTAGATTGTGCAAGTTTCACTCTTTAAGAAAAAAAACGACTGAAAAACTTTAATTCGATTTTGGTTCTTAATGTTTGAAATCGGAAACAAAGTTGAAAGAAATTCATCGTAATCATGTGTGTAATTATTGTTTGTTATATAATATATTGAATTATATCTGTAAAAAACGACTGAATTACTTTAGAGGACCTAATGTCTAACTATTATTTGTGACTACACCCGAAACTCGGTCAGGCTGCCTACGTACCCTATACTCACGGATTAAGCCACACGTAGCTCTATTCACTTTAATTTTCTAACCGGATAATTCTCAGTTTTCTATTTAGCGGACTATTTACTAAACCACTAAAGGTACACTATCGTAAACTCGGAGCTCAACCCCTCCGCTGGGGTAGCATTAATCATCTATTTATCCAGATGAATTCACGTCTATTTTCAAAACGGTAAACAATCTCCAAGCACATAATAATCACATAAATAAATATAAAGACAAACACGTAACTATATAAATCCACTAAGGACATATAGGTAAAACCACTCAAAGGGCACTCTTGTAGTTAACTTGAACTGTCAGGGGCAGTGTTGTCATTTTGGCCTCAATGGCAGTCTTGTAATTATCTCAAACTACTAGAGGCATTTATAGGATTTTAGCCTCAATGGCATCTCTGTAATTATCTCAAACTGTCAGGGGCATTAATAGGATTTCAACCTCAATGGCATCCCTGTAATTATCTCAAACTGCCAGGGGTATTTATAGGATTTCAACCTCAATGGCAGCTCTGTGATTAAACAAACAACCAGGGGTATTTTTGAGATTTCAGCCTCAGTGGCAGCCCTGTAATTAATTCAAACTGTTTGGTCTAGAATTTGCAGTCCTTCAAACAACCGGCTTGTAAGTTTGTGCTAGGCGTGCCAGTACCTTTGGGTTAGGTACAACCTTGAAGCTGGATGCTATCTGCTTCCCTCTTCTGACTTCTTCTCACATCGACCGTGACAGACGCCGATCTTCTTCCTCTGTGCTGGGTTCTCTTCTCAGACCTACAAGGGAAAAGTCCCTCTAGGATTTTTCTCCACTCCTTGTGGATGGCCGAATCTTACTTAGTATGCAAGAAACTAAGCAGCGGGTATCAAGATATGCAGGATATGGACTGGCGAACGGGTTCTCCAGAACTGTTTGTGGGAGTAAATACTGCTCAACGGATCGAACAGGGGAGTAGAGAGATTTCAACGGATTGAAACCTGTCAGACTTAACGGATTAAGTCCCTTGTGCAGCTGACGGATCAAGCTACGGTTGCTGACGGATCAGGCTTGGTTGCTCCGGAGAGGCTTGAAGACGTTCGCGTGGCGAAGTTGTTGTCTGTTTGTTGATAGATGTCGTTCTGTTTTCTCTTGCACCTCGACCCTTTATATAGTGAATACTAGGGTAGATGTTTCCTTGCGAATCAAGGTATGGTCTCAAATAATCCTTCTTGTAGTGCAAGACTAATTCTTAAAGCCCAATCATGTAAGCCCAAAACTATTCTAGTGGTAACTTAACCTCCTGCAACCACTTGTCTAATTTCTTATAATACCCTCGCGAACGCTTTTCCAACTGCGAACGTATTCTGTTAACACACGCCCTGCTTCGCGAGCGCGTTTCCCCCTGTGAACAAATTATCCCCTTTCGCGAGCGTACTTTGTTATTGTGCTCATTGCGAGCGCTTTTGACTTTCCAAGCGTCCTCTGACCTTCTTGACCGCAGGCATCGGTCCACTTGCCTTTCTATAAATGGGTTTTTTTACTTCTGGATCCAACACAAACTACCAGGGCAGTTTTGTCATTTCATACCCACAGTAAATGATAAAAGCACCAGATCTATCGCGGTAAAAATCTGGAAATTTACCCATTTCTTCCCTAATCGACCACCGTAGGCCTACCGGCCTCTACAACCACCTCCTTCTCTTTCTCCGTCTAACATTACACAACATCTAACAACAAACAACACCACAGCAAGAAAACAAGAATAAGATAAAGGTCTGACACTCACTGGAGGGGCACGAAGGCAGAGCTTCTCCGGCGTCTGCGATCTTGAGTGCCGCAGCACCACCGCTACTTCACCAAAACCCGGTTCGCCTCAGAGGCCTTCTCGAAGCTCATCCTCCCGTCCAACGTGTTGATGCTCCGTGTATGTCGAAGTCTGGCTCGCTGGATATGGGGTCTGAGACGGCAATGACCCGAAAGGTAATGGTGGAGGAGAAAAGGGAAGCTCGGTGGAGAAATGAGAGAGAAAAGGGAGAGAGATATGATCGGGAGAGAGAGAGAGAGAATGTCGGAGTTCCTCCCCTCTCCCTGCCCCGATCCCAATATACACACACACACAAACCAACGGTCCAGATCAAATCTCTGATTGATCTGACGACCCAGATTGGAAAAAATAAAGTTACCGTAAACAGTAAATAGATATTTTGCTATTTATTATTTATCGCACAGTAACTATATATTATCCCCAATAACTTCCGCATACGAACTCCGATTAATTAATAGGACATACCCACGAGTTCGTATTAACGCCCTCTACAACTTCCCTGAAGAAAGTTTCTCCAAATTCTTGACTTATTGCAAAGTCACCTTTTACGGTAAAGTAAATATCATCTATTATTCTCGTCAACTGAATAAATCCATATTAAACAGTTCGTAGCTCCGAAAAATATTCCAGATATACCGGAAGACTCGTATTAATAAAGTCTACCACCTCGGGACATTGATTCTATCTTCCCCCAGAATCGAAAATATCTCGATATTAAACTCGAATATTAATTCGGGAAAAACTAACAGCGCGGTTACAATCCTCTGTAACCCGCGCTGATCCCGGTAAAAGGGGAAATTTTGGGGCTGGGTATTATAGGTTAAGCTTTAGGAAGTTGTTCTAGGGACTCCTAAGCTAGTGTTGAAAGTCAAGAGTGATATTGTTGAGAATTGAGAAGTTGGGCAAGGATGAGCGAGTTGTACGCTTACTTTTAATTAAGGCATATTTAATTAATTATGATTTTAAGTTTTGAGAACTTAATATATATATATATATATAAATAGAACATGACATGATAAGACTCGTGTTGAGGAGTCTATTGATCGACGGTAGGTATAGCCGTATACTATTAGTTGACTATTTTATTTTAAAATCATGCATGCATCAAAGTTTTCTCAAAGACAAAAGCTTAATTGAGTTTATTTTATTTATTGAACCGGTAGGCCAGGAAATGTGGATCATTCTTTTCCCGTGAACTCTTATTATTATTTTGGATTTGTTATAAGTTTTTATTCAACATGTGGGACATAACAATAGAGTTATTTTATTTTGAGAAATTTTTGGGTTATGGAAATTTATATTTTCTAGTACGGTCGGAGAACCGTACTTGATGCCTTTGGGACATTATTTTGGAGAAGTGTTTTCCTATGATTTTCTTGTATTTTTATGTCACTATGAAGGGTCGTTATATACATATTATTATTTCTAGCTAGCCTTATCGCGGTACTCATCTGAAGATGAGCTGCACTCTTATCATGTGACACTTTTATTTATATGCGGTCATCACCTGAAGGTGAGCCGGGGGCAATTAGAGCCTTAGAGGCTCCAACCATTGCCTAGGAGGCTCATCGTTAGGGTGAAACCTCCCTATAGGGTAGGAGGCTCCGACCCTACCCTATCATATTGACTTTTGAGACAATGAGATTGTCATGACTTTTGAGACAATGAGATTGTCATGACTTTTATTCTTAAATCATTTACTTAGTGATTTCCAAATGTGGCATGCATAAATGCTTTCACAAATTATACGGGAGAGCATCAATGATGATTTTAATACTTCAGAATACCAGTACTTACTTTTTGGATATTTCTTTGTGTCTACACACGCTAATGTTTTTAAATGTTTCTCTCCTGGACCCTTTATTTTTAAATGCCCAATATGAAGAGTTTGGCTTGGTTATCCTAAGAGGTGAGGCAGAGTTACCACCGCTTTTAGTTTTCACTAGTAGGTTCCTGATAAACCTACATGTGTATTTTCTCACTTTCTGTCAGTTAGAGCTCTGATGTTCATGGAATGGGTTGTATTATTCGGTGGTGTGTTACGGGTCTATGACCCCGTCTAGTTTTACATTGAGGAATAATACTTGTATCGTTGTTATTGGCTTCAGTTCGATCAATTAGATAAACGCAATCTCTAAAACTTTGGGGGTGTATTGTGTTCATATTTTTAAAGACTTTTTTAAGTGGTGGATTTAAAAAGAGTTCTTGGATTTATGAAGATTTATAAAATCTTATGGATTTATATAGATTTTAAAAGCTAAACTTTTAAGGATTCTTAAAAACAAATGATAAATTTGTGTGGATTTGCGTAGAATTTAATAAACAATTTATAAGTTTTCAGCAGATAAAAAAAGTTACAACATGAAAACTCTCAAGTTAAGCTCTATGTGTGTACCAAATCTTTAGAAATATAATGTAGAGTGAATGAAGAACTCTTATCCATAAGAAATCATTTTGAAAAGCTCATGAAGAACTCTTATCTATAAGAACTCGTCCATGTTACACTAATTGATATAATTTAAATAGTTTAATATAAGAATTATAATAGTATTAAGCAAAAGACATAAACTATATACTTATAAAAGGATAATTATGGAATAGAAGTGTTGTTGCGGGACATATAAAACTTAAGAGGTCAAAAAAATTATTAACTAATGTCAAAAACAAAAGAGATGTGTAAATATAAAAGATAATTATGGAATAAAAGAGTTATAGCCGGACGTATAAAATTAGGAGGTCTAAAAGAGTTGAAACAATTCAATATAAGAGTTATAATAGTATAAAGCAAAAGAAATAAACTATATAAATAAGATAAAGAAATAATTGTGGAATAGAGGTGTCGCAGCAGAATGTATAAAAATTAAGAGGTCTAAAAGATGATTAGCTAATGTCAAAAAGAAATAAGACGTGTAAAAATATATATGAGAGAGGGAAAGAATAAGGGGGTGTATTGTATTTTGATTTCTATGGTGTTTTAAAGACTTTGTGGATTTCAAGAGTTTGAGGGTATTCAATTAGGATTTATTAAAGAATATTTTAAATCTGAAAAGTTTGAGGGTATTCAATTAGGATTTATAAATAAATATTTTAAATCCATAAAAGTTTGAAGGTATTCAGCTAACACACAATTGTTAAAGATTTATTAAATGATAGATTTGCACAGATTGTTTAGTGTAAATTATAAAGAAAACAATCCGACCTCAGACGCAAGATTTGCATGGATTTATAATTTTTTTTCTTATTTTACTTATTCTTTCTCTCTCTCTCTCATATATATTTTTACACATCTCATTTCTTTTTGACATTAGCTAATCATCTTTTAGACCTCTTAATTTTTATACATTCTGCTACGACACCTCTATTTCACAATTATTTCTTTATCTTATTTATATAGTTTATTTCTTTTACTTTATACTATTATAACTCTTATATTGAATTGTTTCAACTCTTTTAGACCTCCTAATTTTATACATCCGGCTATAACTCTTTTATTCCATAATTATCTTTTTATCTTAGGTATCGATCCCTCCCTCACTCACTCATATATATTTACACATCATTTTTGTTTTTGACATTAGTTAATAATTTTTTTGACCTCTTAAGTTTTATATGCCCCGCAACAACACTTCTATTCAATAATTATCCTTTTATAAGTATATAGTTTATTTCTTTTGCTTAATACTATTATAATTGTTATATTAAACTATTTCAATTATATCAATAAGTGTAATATAGACGAGTTCTTATGAATAAGAGTTCTTCATTCACTCTACATTATATCTCTAAAGATTTGGTACACACATAAAGCTTAACTTGAGAGTGTTCACGTTGTAACTTTTTTTTATCTACTGACAACTTATAAATTGTTTATTTAATTCTACGCAAATCCACACAAATTTATCATTTTTTAAGAATCCTTAAAAGTTTAGCTTTTAAAATCTATATAAATCCATAAGATTTTATAAATCTTCATATATCTAAGAACTCTTTTTAAATCCACCACTTAAAAAAGTCTCTAAAAATATGAACACAATACACCCCTAAGTAAAATAAGAAAAAAAATTATAAATCCATGCAAATCTTGCGTCTATGGGGTCAGATTGTTTTCTTAACAATTTACACTAAACAATCCGTGCAAATCTATCATTTAATAAATCTTTAACAATTCGTATGTTTGTTGAATACCTTCAAACTTTTATGGATTTAAAATCTTTATTTATAAATCCTAATTGACATCCTCAAACTTTTTCGGATTTAAAATCTTCTTTAATAAATCCTAATTGAATACCCTCAAACTTTTGAAATCCACAAAAGTCTTTAAAACATCATAGAAATCAAAATACAATACACCCCCCTTAATTTAGTGGTGATCAAAGGGACTCCTAAATACCTTATCGGGGCAGCCCCCATCCAAATGTTAAAAATATGTAATAATTGAGCCCTACAAGTCTCCTCAACATTAGCAATAAAAATGTCATTTTTAGAATGACTTAAAGCCAAACCTGAGAGTCGAAAGAAATCAGCAAGAGCCGAGTGTATAACAGAAACATAGTCCAAATCACCACAACAAACCATTAGGAGATCATCTGCAAAGCATAGATAAGCTAACTTGACTTTCTCACAACATCAATGATATCTGAACATAAGGGAGACATTGATTTTTTTTTCTTCGAATGATCAGGGAAAGCACCTCCATCCCACTGATGGAGATACAAAGATATAGGATCTCCCTGTCGACTGAGACCCCTGTAGCTAGAAAAGAACCCACATAACTCCACGTTAATAGCCACTGAAAACTTAAGAACAGTGATGCATTTTCAATTCAATTAACCAGAACATGGGAAATTGAAAGCCCTAAAAATAGCTAAAATAAAGTCCCCACTCCACAATATCATAAGCTTTCATTAAGATCACTTTGAGATAATTTCTTAGCAACTCTTGAGTAAGAAGGATATTATCCCAATTTTCCTTCCACGAATGAAAGCTGATTTCTCTCGACCAACTAAAAGATTGAGGATACCCTTGATACTGATAGCAAGAAGCTTCAAAATAATTTTATAGAGTGTTACAGCAAGATATAGGCCTGAAATCACCCATAATACAAGGGTTATGGATCTTAGAGACAAGAGTAATAATAGTCGAGTTCAATTCCCTCAGAAGTTGGCCTAAAGAGAAAAATTCTTGAACAGAAGTCATAACATCATCTCTAATAATTGACTAAGCTTTTTTTAAAAAAAGGCAAAATTGCCAATTTGTTACTCTAACTTTTACCTTTGTGTCAATTTGCTACCATACCTTTTATTTCAGCCAAATCTACCCTAGCTTTTCTAAATTAGCTAATTTGCTACCTTAACTTTTATTCCAGCCAATTTACTACAATTCCATCAAAATTTGTTACTTTTAGCTTTCAAGATTGACCGATTTACTTATTAAAATTTCAATATCAACCAACTTTAACCTTTAATTTTCAGAATTAATACATGTTTGGATGAAGAAATAAACCAAATTAAAATGACAAAAAGATAGTAAATTGCTAATTTTGAAAATATAAGGTAGCAAATGGGCAGGAGTATATGAAAAGCTAGGGTAGCAAATTGGCTGAAATGAGACCTAGTGTAGCAAATTGACACTTAGGTGAAAGCTAGGGTTGCAATTTGGCTAAAAAGCCAAAAAAACACCTATTAAACCCAGCCGGACTTGGAGATTTGTTGGGATTTAGGAAAAAAACAAACTGATTTAATTTCTTCCGGCTCAACCATACGAGAGAGAGAAAGAGAGGAAGAAAGTTCGTCAGAAACAGCATTGAACTCCAATATACTCAATGACTCAAATCTTGCATTTTCAGAGCTTCTCCTACCTAAGAGAGAATGTAAAAAAATTAACAACTTCCTCCTTTATCTCCATCTCTGAACTAACCACAGTGTCATTACTTCTAGTAATCAAATCAATTCGAGTTGTATTCCTATTCGTAGCCACACATGCACACACTTCGATTTGTATCCCACCTCCCTCCTTGGTATTACAAATCCGGGTTATCAAGAAATCAATTCTGGGTTTTGAGATGAGACCCATAATAATTCTCATTCCACCATGAGCAAGTAACACATGAATTCTCTTATTCCATAATCAATCCCACACATTTCAATTCCATTCCATAAAATTAAACTTGCGCTTAGAGTCAAAACCTAAACATAAATCATGTGA